>HG995182.1:2552500-3802500 GCA_905333005.2 Lycaena phlaeas
ACGGAAATGATGATGTACGTTTGATGTGTTCTTCTATGATTGAAGGAGCACAAATTGTGTGAATATATATTTCTTACATCATCTTCAACGTGGCAACTTTATTTACCATTTCCTAATTATTATTTTCTTACTAGAACAACGTGACATTAATTTTTCCCTTTTTTTTTAATTGCAATAATTTCATTAAATTTGACCGTAATTTATATTTTACTGTTAATATTTTAATTCATTATTAGATATTCTTTAATCACCCTATACATAATTAGGCTATCCTGGCCTTTATTTAGGAATTGTGGTCATTTAAAAGTTAAAAAGTCGTTTCCTGTATAGGTGCACTTTTTGACATATCACAGTGTCGTCGCAAAGGGCGCGGGAAGCCGCTGGAAGCGGGCAGCGCAAGGCCGAGCGTTATGAAGATCCTTGTTGGGTCCAAGGGTCTTCATAACGCACGACCTGGCCTATGCCCATGGCCGTCGATCAGCACGATGCCGCCATGAACATATTTGAACTTAATTTTTAACTCGTGTTCTCTACCTACTATGTACGCTTCTCTATTTATATCTTTCTTTATCTTCGTTTTCAGGTTAATATCTTTATGTGCAATATGTTAGTTTTCTTATTTTTTGGCCTACGGAAATAATGATGTACACTTGATGTGTTCTTCTATGATTGAAGGAGCACAAATTGTGTGAATATATATTTCTTACATCATCTTCAACGTGGCAACTTTATTTACCATTTCCTAATTATTATTTTTTTACTAGAACAACGTGACATTAATTTTTCCCTTTTTTTAAATTGCTATAATTTGATTAATTTTGACCGTAATTTATATTTTACTGTTAATATTTTAATTCACTATTAGATAATCTTTAATCACTCTATACACAATTAGGCTATCCTGACCTTTATTTAGGAATTGTGGTCATTTAATAGTTAATAGGTCGTTTCCTGTAAAGGTGCACTTTTTGATATATCACAGTGTTGTCGCAAAGGGCGCGGGAAGCCGCTGGAAGCGGGCAGCGCAAGGCCGAGCGTTATGAAGATCCTTGTTGGGTCCAAGGGTCTTCATAACGCACGACCTGGCCTATGCCCATGGTCGTCGATCAGCATGATGCCACCATGAACATTTAACTTAATTTTTAACTCGTGTTCTCTACCTACTATGTACGCTTCTCTATTTATATCTTTCTTTATCTTCGTTTTCAGGTTAATATCTTTATGTGCAATATGTTAGTTTTCTTATTTTTTGGCCTACGGAAATAATGATGTACACTTGATGTGTTCTTCTATGATTGAAGGAGCACAAATTGTGTGAATATATATTTCTTACATCATCTTCAACGTGGCAATTTTATTTACCATTTCCTAATTATTATTTTTTTACTAGAACAACGTGACATTAATTTTTCCCTTTTTTTAAATTGCTATAATTTCATTAATTTTGACCGTAATTTATATTTTACTGTTAATATTTTAATTCATTATTAGATAATCTTTAATCACCCTATACACAATTAGGCTATCCTGACCTTTATTTAGGAATTGTGGTCATTTAAAAGTTAATAGGTCGTTTCCTGTAAAGGTGCACTTTTTGATATATCACAGTGTCGTCGCAAAGGGCGCGGGAAGCCGCTGGAAGCGGGCAGCGCAAGGCCGAGCGTTATGAAGATCCTTGTTGGGTCCAAGGGTCTTCATAACGCACGACCTGGCCTATGCCCATGGTCGTCGATCAGCATGATGCCGCCATGAACATTTAACTTAATTTTTAACTCGTGTTCTCTACCTACTATGTACGCTTCTCTATTTATATCTTTCTTTATCTTCGTTTTTAGGTTAATATCTTTATGTGCAATAATATGTTAGTTTTCTTATTTTTTGGCCTACGGAAATGATTACGCTTGATGTGTTCTCTTATAATTGAAGGAGCATTGCCAAATACTTTTTTTATTTACCTTTACATGCACTGTGTATCCTTTGTTGGAGTTCCTAGTAATAAATAATATTTTATATTTTACAATAATTCATTTGTTATTTATAATAATAATAATAAATGATAATTATTTGAACTTTGTGTACATAATATATTAAATTTGTTATTATTATAATTTTTTTGTAAAATTATTAGGATAACCTTGTTAAATTATTTGCACGCTTCAAGCAGAATGTATGAACTATGTATAATGTATCTAAACCCCAATTATTGTATCATATTCTTGCAAATAAATCATTCAATTAATAATAAATAAATATTTCGTTATTATCGATTTTATCAACGTCTTTATGTTCTTTAAATTGTAACTCTTTCGGCCCACCTCTTTTCCAGGGTGTTTGCTGCGTGGGTTAGGGCTATTGTCATATCCCATTATTAACAGGGTATAATATTTCAACCTTAGTGAAATATCTGAAATAAATGATAGCGGCATTTAATCGAGCGATTAGCCTTTGTAATCAATGACTTGGCAAACAAGTTAGCAAAGAAATAGTACTCTAAGATTTTGACGTGACAACGTCTTACAATTCTATGGAGCCGGCTGCACGAAAAAACATGACACAGGCGGCGTTACCTCGCTTTGAGGCGTTCCATTTCAAGCTTAAAGTGGATGCGAGAGCGCGGAACGAGCGGCAAAGACAAAGATTGTGCAATCGGCCCACCAGTATTTTCTTTTCAGTAAACCGACTCTACAGACGACCAATTTTTTTATCAGTATGGATTTGATCCATTTCAATTGCCCGGATATCTTAGTAAGATAAATTCCTTTTTTCCGGAGGCTTGGTACTGATCCCGTGTATCCGACTTACTCCATTTTATCCATCCAATGTTCGGGTGACTGATTGTGTGTGATTCCAATCCTCAGAGTCCACGTGATTTAAATAAGAGGTTATATTCAGTTTAGTTGAACCGATTTTATCGTGAGAACTACATTTTTTATATTAGTTGAGCCTTTTGTCCACCCCACCATGGTTCAGGCTTTGTCGTGGCGGTGGGGCTCAGTAGCCCAGGGTGACCCCAACACCTTGGGCGAAGCGAATTGAGCCGAGGGGGCGCTTTGTATCCCTCTTATAAGAAGAGGGGACAAAAGATCCGGGGCGGGGGGTGAGGATGGAAACCTCACCTCATCGTACTGTCTTGACGTTGGGAGTGGTTGTTCTGTGGTGTGGAACAACCGCTCTGTGGAGGTGGCGTCGGTCCCCTGAGGGACTGACTAGCCGTCGAGGTGCCCTGTTGCTTGCAGATCCGGGGCACCTCACCAAAGGCGGCAGTGATGGCACTCGCCGGGTGTTAGTAGGTAGGGCTGCGTCCACTTACCATCTTTTAGGCGCAGCGAGTCTCACATACCCGCCTGGGGAGACCGAGTGGGTCTCCCCAGGCGGGTATGTGGGACTCGCGGGATGCGTCAGTGCGTTTCCCGGCTTTTGTCTTGGCTTTTTGTCAGTGTTGTCCGTTAACAATATGTTGATTATTTACTTTGAATAAGGCAAGGTATTAATAAAATAATTAATATAATAATAATAATATCATTTATTCCGAGATACGAAAAGATGGATGCTTTTTTGGTAGCACTGTCCTAAATCTTTCTTCGCATCTTATATATAAAAAAATATAGCGTATAGATGTAAGAAGAACCATCTCTGTTAATTAAGGACGCTTTTATTACGACGAATCAGATGAAATTATGCTTTTTTTCGGTACCTTTTGTAATAAAAGCACACAAAATCATATATGAAAAATATTTATTTCATATAGAATGGTTTGCTATCTTCAAGGATAAGGCCTATTTTTTTGAAAAATGTAGCTTTTTTATATAGTAATCAACGTTCTTCCATTACCGTTTTCCGTACCTTATAAAACGAACGAAATCGATTAGAATTTCGGTACCATTTTGTTCTAATAACCACATTTATTAAGGTTTTTAAAAAGAAGTTTTATAAGATAAGAAAATAACACAAAAATACTAAAAATCTTAAAAAAATAAAGAAGAGAACTATTTTTTTACCAATTTTAAACCTATCAAGTTTGTAAACGCGTCCTTAATTGTGCGTCGAAAGCGTCAAATACATTTCACGGTAGCAGAATGGCGAAGTAAAATTATATACAACATTATTTTTTATTCAGTACGCAAACTTTGACAAATTAAACTTAAATTAATTTTATCCAATATATGTATTTTATTTTAATAAGTGTTAGTACAAAATAATAAAGTTATTTAGTTAACGAAAGATGTCTACTTTGAAAATTATTTTATGGTTACTCAACGCAAGTGCGCGGCGAAGCGCTCGCGCTCGTTTGTTTTTCGTACACAGGCGTGGGTATTTACGTGGGTTAGAACTTATAATGCACAGATTGTAGGTCTTATCAAACTAGACTTTAAGGATTTTTAGGATTCTCCCGATGTAACGCCAATGCGTCGCGCATGTTGATATTATTATGAACAGGTAGTGTCCATATTTTACTGATTTTAAATTGGATAAAAAAAAAGTATTAGACAAATAGTGGAAATGTGTTGTTTTTTTATGTTTACGCGAATTTCACTCATTATAATGAAACAAATTTACGGATTTTATCGCGGTTTATTAAGTTTTTTACAAGCCCGATGTTTCAGATACTTTACAGCTTCGAAACGTCGTTCATTATAATAAATGGAAATGTGTTTTGTTACTGATACTGAACCACTAAATTTTTTTGCGCACTACTTTAAAAAATATATTTCTGTATGTGTATATATCAAAATAAGGCACACACACACAATTGCGCATGTATCTATGTAATTACAAAATACCTTTTTTCATTCCAGCAAAATTTTAGATGGTTTTGAAATATTATTTTTGGATACATTTTGATTTTTTTTTATTTCCTATGACACTCTTTAGTACATCAAATCAAAATAAAAATTTCGAGTTGAGTTTGTGTTTTTGTCAAAAATTTGTCGTGAGGCAACGATAAACGTCAAAGAACTTAATCCCATCTTATTTTATCTCATGAAAGGAATCTGTAAAAAAGGTTTCTCTCAGTCCTTATTGTTTCAACAAGCTTCGCTATCACCAGACTGCGGTTCAAATAAAACTATCCAGGATTCCCAGCTCCATTTACTTTTGGATTAAATTTAACGCCATTCCAACTAGTTCAATTACAAATTTAATCAAACTGTAGAAATAAAATTGCATTAAAAACTGATCTCGAATACGTTTTCAAATTATAATTAAATATAATTTTTTAATATTATTTTTATAATATGTGTTATTCATGTTATATTATATTTATTATTTTTTAGAATTTCCCCGCGTAATGTCCGGTCGATGGACAAGTCCGGATTGGCAAGGAATCGGTCGTCTTAGCGTTCTCTGAGGGAGGCCTATGTTCAGCAGTAGACGAATAAAAGCTGATGATGATAATTATGATCAATATTCTTTCAGGATCAATCAAAGGATTAATACTTATACTGTCACTTTTCTTCACTTTTAATCTTGAAATATTGGACAGAGCTAAATAGCTATAACATTTGCATCATCATCATCATCATCTTCCTAGCCATTATGTCTTGTGGCTCCACTCTTGCATACTCGTCAGATCCCGCGTCATTCCACACTCCTCCATGTCCTCTTTTCATGAAATTTTGTATACTAACAGGGGTTAAAAACGGCGATAAAACGATCTAGCTAGGATAAATTTTTAGAAAACTTTTTTTTATCCGTGTTTTGAGGCATCGATAAAATATGATTAGAATACGAATGTAAATTTCGATGTCAAATGTCATGATAGCTTAGTGGTGAAATTAGGCGGCTATGAATTGCAATATATTTTTTTCTTTTTATTACTAAGGGTATATAAAACAAAACAAAAAAGAACCAAGCAAATACTCGGTCAACCAGGTACTAATAAAATAATCATTACAGAATTTATAATCGGCATATTAAGATATACCTACTCCCAACCTTTGGATACTTGATAGGTTACGGGAGTACACCTTTACATCTTACAGCAGATCTTAAGATATGATCACGGAGTATAGCACAAACTACTAAGGGATACTACCGGAGTATAGATATAAAGAGTCCGAACGATATGGGCTTTTCCGTAACATTCACATACACAGTAATAAACTCAGATCTTAGTTCCTTTTTCTGCCGTTGTCTGCGCTAGTATCGGTATGCTACTGTAGCGGACCAATCAGCGCCTCAGTACATCCCGCGTAAAGATTTAAACGAATTCATAATATTAAAGAAGGCTCTACCGGCAATTTGCCGAACTAAACTCTGTCATCTAAATAATAATGTTGAAAGAATGGTCGCACCATTCTTTCAACATTACGTTCGGACTCCTTATAACTCATTATATCTATACTCCGTCATTCCAGCAATTATGAATCCACTTGACTGTAATATCTTTACCGAATACAAACGAGTGTTCATATTAAAAATACACAAGACATGGGGAATGTTTTTTTTCCTTTGAAATAGCATTCTTGGAATATAAATATTTAGGAGAAAATATGTTTGTTATTTTTATTATAATAATATTTGGAGGTTATTTTTGCTTCGTTTTTATTCAACACTAGCAGTTATCCGCGGCTTTGTTCGCGTTAACAATTTACGGACGTAGCCAGTCCGATGATATCCTTTATGTTCCCTTGCTTTACCAGCTATCTGTCAGTGAAAGTTCCGTCAAAATCGGTCCTGCCGTTTTAGAGATTAGTTACAACAATCAGATAGAAAATGTGAAATGTATTATTTTGATGTAAGTATCATGTATACATTCATAATATTATTATGCATTTACGGCGGTTTTCAATATCCTATCTATCTTAAAATTTTCTTATCCATCTCACAATTTTGACATATTTTGTAAGAAAATGTGTCAAAATGTAACGATAGATAAGAACATTTTAAGATAAATAGGACATTGAAAACCGCCGTTAGTAAAAACTGGTTATTTTAATGTTACGAACAGAGACTTCAATTTTATTTATATGTATAGACTAGCGTAATATAATTAAATATAAAAAAGTAAAGTATCAACCCATATACGTATGTGTATGCTGGGCACGAGTCCTCGAAATCAGGCGAGGAGAGTGTTGGACTATAATTCAATGATGCTCTGGCCCAATGGTGAACCTTACCTTCAAAAACTTTTAATCTCATCGGGCATGCGGGTTTCCTTACAATGTTTTACTTCACCGGTGAGCGAGCGATGGTCTCGTATTAGGGGTGAACTTAAAAATTTAGAAAAATCCATTTCAAGACATCACAGGGGGCTAGAATTGAACCCGGTCTATATGAACTTTCTTTCTTTCTTTCATTTATCGAAGGTTGTAAATCATCCCTCTAAGATGCCTATGCTAGATTGAGATAGAAATAGAAGAAGAAAAACTATTTTATTCCAACTGATAACGCGGTGATGATAAAGTTAGCAAACGCGTATTACCTGTTTCACCAGAAAAGGCTTTTAAAGGCTTTCAAACAATTAGCTTTTAAGAGAAGATTCATAATCGGCTTACACGTTGCAGCTTTCCTAAAGAACCGTAATAAGTTTATTTGTATGTACAAAATGGGTATATAAAATGTTTCTTTGTGTGGAAGTGTTAATCCAATTTTTGATTGGTCACCATGAACATGTTGCTTGTTAATCGCCAAGTTTGCATTCATTGCATAAGTTCGTCTTTTCACCTTTTTTTGAGGTCGAAGTGGAAATGAGCTGAAGGCGCTCGCAGCTGTTTTAGTGGGGTAGTGCAACCCTATGCGAGCCCACACACGCCAGTATGCCTACCCGAGGCCCTGGTAGGTACGAAACGAAAGCTAGATTGGCCCAATGGGCAGAATCATAAAAATGTATGCTAAAAATTTTGAGCTTTTTAAGCGCTATTTTAGTGCAGCAAAATCAAATCTTACGCTCAAATGAGATGATCATAAATTATATAATTTGCTAGCTAATTACTGCAGGTTATAACCTCATAGTGCTAAGCAGAACTACGTGTAAGCGTTAATAATTTATTAAATTATATAACTCATTGTGTGCTGACACAATATATTTTTATATAGATTTTATCTGATTCCGATTTTTTAGATGAAAGTTCTAGTTAAGAGTCTCTTATTATAATACTCCCGCCATTGTAATTACTATCGTTTCTATAAATTTCAAAGTATACAATACGAATACAATATGTAGTTTTGGAATTTAATAGAATAAGGGCCTGTTTCACAATCTCCCGTTAAGTTCCCTATAGGCTATTGGCAACATATTTGACAGATGTTTGACAGATACTCCATACTCTATCTGTCAAATATGTTGCCGATAGCCTATAGGGAACTTAACGGGAGATTGTGAAACAGGCCCTAAGTGTAATATTAAAATATATTTTCTTCAAAATAACATAAACTACACTCGTTTAAATAACTATTTTTTTAACATTTGCATAATATTTAATTGCAAGTTTATTTAGATTTTTATATAAGCTATAAGCTCATTTAAATCTGGACAAATCCACGATAAAATCAATAAGGATCGTTCATTTTTTTAAAGTAGGTAAACATATTTTTATATTTCACTAGCTGTTGCCCGCAGCTTCGCCTGCGTTAACTAAGATTTACAACGGGAGCTTAGTACGCAAAATAAGTAACTTTTCTGGTTGATTTTTTACACCTTGTGTCCGAAAAACCCAAATATCTTACTCCTATTTTTTTTTCAGAATAAAATGTAGCCTGTGATACTCGTGGATAATGTAGCTTTCGAATGGTGAAAGAATTTTTGAAATCGGTCCATTAGTTTTTGAGGCTATTCATTACAAACAAACAAACAAACAAAGTTTTCCTCTTTATATTAGTGTAGATGTAGATTAGTAGCTATGTTTTAAATAGTTAATTCAATATCGTCAGGTTAGTCTAAAGACAAAACTGAATTTACGAAAACCGTTTTAATTATATAATTTATACGAATATTCGGTCATTTAAACCACAGCTTGATATATTGCATAATTTAGCTGAAACTTGGCAAGTTTCGGCTAAAAACAAACGGTTCCATTGGTTATGTAATTAATGCCCTAAAGTGCGCCAGTGCCTTCCAGTAAGTTTGTCGTCGATTCATATCAACGCTATTATGACCATTTTTGAATCATCCATTCATATTAATGATATTATGAATCTACGAATGACTATTTTGAGGAAATATGGATAGCTCTTTTTAACGTAATCTGTTTGCCTAATGTAATTTTATTTTTATACTAGCTGCCCAGATAAACATCGTTGTGCCAAAATTAAAATGGCAATAAAAAATAGGGGTTGATTGTAGAGGGATTAAAATGTAAGGTTGTTTGTACTTGGGGGAAATGAAATGAAGGCTTAGGGAAATGAAAAATAGATGTTGGCCGATTTTCACACCTACCTATGCAAATAAAATTTCATAAAAATCTAAGAATAAATATTTATATAATAATCGAGAATAATTGTAGATATTCCTTCCTCCTTACCGTGTCGGAGCGTACTCAGTTTTATTTACTCGTTAATTCTTAGACTATGCATGTGGTAGCATGGACAGACGGACAGGCAGCGGATTTAGATTCCCGTTTAATCCTTAGGATACGGAAACCTAAAAACTCGTACATGAGCCTTTTACAATGATAGCACAAGCGGTGGTAGAGTCTATCGATCTCAACCGCCTTCCACTTATGTATGTATGGTAATTAATCATATCGCCATCGGGGAATCAAACTCGCGACCTTCGACGCGAGCGTTACCGAATCTATTCCAGAAGCGATTATATTGATATCAAAAAGACCTGTAAGTTATTTCACTGCTAAGCTTCTTCCATTTCTGTCTTTTGTGAGTGGAAAGCGTAAACGCTTTCTCATTTGCAGGGGTTAAGAAGTAGCAACGGACATCATAATCTCCTAACCTTTTCCCAACTATATTTTTGGGTCAGCTTCCAGTCTAACTGGATTCAGTTTATCAGTATTTTAAATGGAGCGACTGCTTATCTGAACTCTACACCCGAGTAACTACGTGATACGGTATCCCAAAGTAAGACTGTTTGTCACTCTCGGGCTTCTGACGTCAAAGATGTGTGACGTGTGATGTGTATAACGTATGACAGCCGGAACGTAACGTGATTTTCGAGGCACGGAGGAGTCTCGGTATGTAAAGATGGTCACCCATCCACGGACCGCCCTCGGCAAGCGCAACAAACATCCAAGCTTTCACATTTATAATATTATTAAAAGTAAGGGTAGGCAACACTGATCTTACCATTAGGTGGCTTCTGTGTTCGTTTGCATATCTACGTAACATAACCAGGGTAAGGTGGTCGACTGACCACCCGACCGGCGCCGCACGGGACGTCCCCTCCCCCGTTATACTTAAATATAGAGGGTACCTGTGTGGATGTCAATTCGCTTAACCGCTGACTTTTATAAAGGTTGAGGGCTCGACTAATGATGGCAGGGTTAAGTATCGACCGTATTTATAGTTCAACTTTTATGAGTTCTTTGAATACCAACGCCTTTGGGAATGTATGACCTATATAATCTATAATTAGTCAAACACAATCATTACCACTGTGTCCTTAAAAACAACTCTAAATATTATTGCGTGAAACCTCTTTAGCAGCATATTGCACATTTTAGTTGGAGCAAAACTTAAAGGTTCCCGTCACCGCCATGCTAATACGACATTATTACATTATTTTTTTGACGTGACAACGTTTAATAACCCAATATTACGGGCAGCATGCACGAAAAACATAGACGTCTTGTAGCGTTCCGAAAGCAATATCGCGGCACGAACGAGAGTGAGGCATGATCGGCTCGAGCGATCGGCTCAGTTCGGTTCGTGCTGCATAAAATGTTTGACGTTGTCACGTCAAACTACCGTCCGTAAACTGACTTTACAGACAACAATTTTGTCACATTTTGTACTAAAATTTGAAAAATGGCAGTCCCTATCACTATGATTATGGTCATTTGCTGGCCTTTAGCTCTGTTTAGTAGACAACCTGAAAACACACCCAAGTAGAATAAAGAACTTCCAATAAGTATTTTAAAGGGTTCTGTGGAAAAAATGGAATATTTTTTTATTTTGAATTTTCTTTGAATGTATTTATCATCTACTGAAATCCTCAAGATGGAATTGAAATTTAAACATTATGTACCTGACTTTTATGATTTATTGAATTAAAGAACGCATCAATATTTGACGTGACAACGTCTTATAATTCGATGGTGCCGGCTTCAGACACGAAAAAACATGACTCATGCGGGGTTACCTCGCTCTGAGTTCCATTTAAGGCTTGAAGTGCAAGCGAGAGCGCGGAACGAGCGATAAAGAGGCAAAATCGGCACATCAGTATTTTCTTATGACGTTGTCACGTTCAACTATCGTCAGTAAACCGACTTTACAGACAACCGATTTTTTTCTGTTTAGTTATTATTGTATGTGTGTAGTTTAGTTTTTAAAAATTTAATTATTTTTATTACGGAGTAAGTATTTTCTTTTCAAGTAACAGAAGACAGAATGCGTTGATAATTATTTGCTTCACAACAAAACATGAACGCATTATAAACAAAAAAAAAAAACAAAAATAGCTAGAGATTTTATAAGTAATATTTTCCTCGAATAATTCTAGCGTGAATATTTTCGAGGAGGCTCGCTAATTCCCGGTAATCCCCGCTAATACGACGCGTCGTATTGCGTGATACGTCATTATTTTCGAAAAACTTTCATACGTTTTGATGGATCGTGTTTGTATGGATTGTATATATTAATAAATAATTATAAGGCTTTAGGGTTTCGTAGGTAACGAGTGCCAAGGGATCGGCTGTCTTGGCGATCATTGAAGGAGGCCTGCCTACGTTCAGCATGGAGAGAAAGAGGCTGATGATGATGAAGATGAGGGTTCCGTTCTTCAAAATTTCAAAATGGAACTAAGGTCACACTTTTCTGTTTGTCTGTCCCAAAATCTATAGCTATGCTCTAGATTCTATGCTAATGGGGTTCCAATTAGCATAGACTCTGGAAGTTTCGTAAGAAGTTAGGTCTCACTATTTTTTTTTTCTTTTTAACCATTTAATGTATTAATCACATCAAGTTTCCACAAGAATTGCTTAACTTTTGTTAATTCGTCATTCGGGTATGATATATTGTTGTCTCTCATAGCTGGTGCCGTGGCGAGATATCGCGGAGCATGGCTGTAAGGGGGTCAGGTCATATGACCTTGGTGCAACGTTATGTTTAAATTTGGCAAGTCACATATTATTCTGAGGGGCTGATGAATTGATCTTTCTTATTGGCATGTGCCCAGCGAAGACCCGTGGGGCTCATTATTTCAGAATATGATTCAGTATATTAAGAATTCCAAAAAAAAAAATTCCAATGCCAAATTCGATGTAACGTCTTACGCTCAATGTCGTGCGAACGGGCCTTGATTTTCTCGATAAGTTACCAGTTACCACCGTAAACTTATTGTACTCTTTTAAAATAAAAAATAAGGAGTTCCATTTCGCCCTCCGAGGCACGGAACCCCAAAAACCAAAAATATTCGGATACGATCGCGTTATGAGGGTAGACTCTGATCTGCGGAAGGCGCATCCTTATTTTATAGTACGCACTGCGGCACTAGGATTATTTTATCCTATCCTATTATTTGCGAGAGTTTACCTTTCAACGCAACACTTTATTCGTTGCTAGCCAATAAGATTCAAAGTCTAAGCATAATATGGACTTTCTCTATATGTAATTATTAAGCTATACTGTATAACAGTGACGATGTTCCAGTGGATATGGACTCGGTCATATGCGAGAAGTTCCAGTTTCGGTCCTGACCCCCCGTGTACCTTGAAATGGGTTTTATATTTCTAAATACGAGACCATCACTCGCTCACCATGGTAACAGCGTGAAGAAACCTGAGGGAGAGAGAATGTATGCGAATTTCATCAACCCAGAAAACACCAGGAAGATACCTGCATGCCTGATGAGATTGAAAGTCTTTGAAGGTATGTGAAGTTCACCAACCCGCTTCGGTGAATAGCCCATTACCCTGCTCACCTGATTTCGAAGAGGAGACCAATGTACTCTTACCCTTACTCTTACTTTACTGTGTAAGTTAAGCTTGTAGCGCAGAGATAAAAGTCGAGCGTGTCGATCTGTCAAGTCAAGCTACGGTTGCCCTGGTTAGTTCATGGATGGGTGACCATCTTCTTATATTCTTCTTACCGAGACTCCTAAGTGTCTTGCAAGGCAAGTTCAGCCGTTGGTCCCGACTGCCATTCGTGGATCTTTAACAGTCGTCTTCAAAAATAAAAAACCAAAAACTTGGTTATTTGAATTTTTCACATCAAATTTGAGTTTATGTAAAAAATTTGTTGATACAAAAGATGTAGATCTTTTTATCACTTGTGGTGTTGCCGGAAATCGAGGTAAACCATTTTTGCCCCTTAAAACCCACCCCATCCCTCTTCCCGAACTCGGATCTCCCATTATTTTTTTTTCATTTTTATCATATTCCCCTCCTTTTCTAATGAGTTTCATCCTACTGTGATTTTTTTTTTCACTTTTTACCTTTTTTGATGGCAGTGACACCGGCCTAATTATTACTAAGGGTATTCAAAACACAACAAAATAACCGAGTAAATGCTCAGTCAACCAGGTACTAATATATAATTCTTCTGCACGTGTAAATTAGCTCCTAAACGCCTGGATGGTTCTGGAAGATAATTATGTTTGTTACATTGAGATGGATTATAAACTCAATCGAGCTCGGAATATGGCGTAGTGATCACGTTTTCATCGACGGAGTTTCAGATTGATCACGTTTCAAAATAATCATTAAAAAATATTATACAATAATTCAAAACTCATCTGCCTAGCCTTTTTCTAACTATTTTGGGGTCGGCTTCCAGTCTAAACAGATTCAGCTGAATATCAGCATTTCAAATGGTCTGCTTATCTGACGTCCACAACCCAGTAGGGGTGATACGCTACCCCGCGGTTAGACTGGTTGTCAGATTCTCGGGCTTCTGACGACCCGTAACGACTGTCAAAGATCAACAAATGGCAGACGGAACTAAGTATGTTAAGACGGTCACCCATCCACGGCCCAACCTCGGCAAGCGTTGCTTAACCTGGTAAATCGATCCAATTATTACCACTGAGCCACGACCTCCTGAATAATTCAAAACTATTTCCGAAAATTAAATTTGTTTCACCAGGCGTAGATATTTTTTTCATAAAATCGCTGTTATTGACACACGAGACTGACGCCCCGCTTGATGCGGAAATTTCATCGATCAAGTACGAATCAGATCGACAGACGAATGGTTCAGTACTTTAAAACATAAAAACTATGATTAATTCATGATACCAGTCAAAAGATGAGCGACGGTGGTCCAGTGGTGGGTGGACTCGGCCGCTTATGCAAGAGGTTTCTGGTTCGATCCTGACCCGTCCGTGTGTGCCTTGAAATGGGTTTTTCTAAATTTCTAAGTGCGCACACGAGACCATCGTTGGCTCACCGGTGAAGGAAAACATCGTGAGGAAACCTGCATGCCTGATGAGATTGAAAGTCTTTGAAGGTATGTGAAGTTCACCAACCCGCATTGGGCCAGCGCATCTTTGAACTAAAGCCCATTAACCCTCCTCGCCTGATTTCGAGGAGGAGACCCGTGCCCAGCAGTGGGATATATAAGACACTTTACTTTTTTTGTACCACTCAAAATACATTTGAAATAGGTACTTAAATAGATAGAATAACAAAGTTAATAGAATCAGGCATTACTTTGCAGAAATCCATTTTCAAAAAGATAATAAACTATATTTTAATTACCAATATCCCGCGAACCATTAATTAAGTTAATCTTACCAATTACTAATTGTAGAGTCTACATCCTGAGGATGCCTCGGTGTCGGGATGAAACGTGCGTAGATTTATGGTGGTGGTCTTTTATGGTAGTGTGTGCGGTGGTGGTGCATACGAGTGTACGCATATGCACTGTGGGAAAGGAGGGCGGTGCTATATGCATGCATATCCATGCACTTTTTCACAATTTAATATCTTTTTATAGTAATAATAATTTATTATTATTTAAATATATATTATTTAAATATATAATATATTTAAAATGAAGGTGTTATTTTAATAATAATGAGTATCCTGTTTTATTGTTAGTATTTTCATAATTTCATTATCAGAATTCAAGATCTACTGCAACAAACGGATGATCAGAAAAATCGCAGTAATAGGGTTCCGCGTGCAACCATTTCGTAGGGAACCCTTTAAAATAATGACGAAGTCCGCCGACGTTATGTCCTCAATACTGCGTTAAAAAATATGTTCTTCAAATATTTATTTTATAAAACAGCGTAATATATACTGTTGAAATTAAATATCCAAGGAAGGCGTTTGTTTCATATTTTTCCAGTATTTTCGTAAAGAAAATCATATTATATATCACTAACATTCTGGGAGAAAAATTCTGTACAAACTTGTATTTAAAAAAATCTTACTTATTAAATCAAATCAGTTCAGAATATTTTTATTTCGTATGTAGCAACTTGTACACTTGAAATACGTCAAAAGAAGTAGTCGTCAATGCAAAGTAAAGAAGTAAAAAAAAACCTCGTTTGAGCTGCATCTTTATTTATCTCAGAATTTCAGTTGGTATATTTCTCCTATTATTTATTAGCCATATATTCAGGTCAAGTTGGTGATAGCGACTCGTAGCCCTGGAATCCTTAGCACCCCTGTCCCACCGTCACCTAGGCGCTAGCTAGTTGCTGCTAAGAGATTCCGTTCTGCCCTGGCTCAGCAGATTCTATGGATCAACAAGTGTCTGGACTGGTCGGTTAACAAATTTGAGGTCTCCAATCAATTGCTTATACGCAAGCGGTGTTCTTACGTAGGCCTCCCTCAATGAACGCCAAGACGACCGATCCCTTGCTACTCGCATCCAACGCGGTCCTTCTAACGCACGGAGATCGTCTTCCCACCTGGTTAATGGCCGACCAACACTTCGTCTACCTAAACGCGGCCTCCACTCTTGAACCTTAATGGCCAATCGGCCATCCGTTCTTCTTAGTGCGTGACCAGCCCATTGCCACTTCAACGTGCTTATTCTTCGCGTGATATCTTTGGTTCTCTGGCGGAGGTCTTCGTTTTGAATCCTATCTGCCAAAGAAATACCCAGCATAGCACACTCCATAGCACGAGCTACGTCAAAGTAGTTTGCAGTGAACCAATAACAGCACATAATGATTAACATCGCTATCAATAAAATTTTACTAATTTTTTTTATAATCTTCATAAACCATTCAATGACAGCGATCGTGAAAAAAATTCTTAGAAGTAAATTTCTTTTCAGTTCCAATGAATTAAAAACGAAGGCATTTAATGGTCTGACTCGTACATTCTGACAGATGGCATTTAATGAGACCTTCTTGGTCCCGATAATGAATCTGCTTGATCAACTCGTTATTGCAAATATATTTAGCGGGAAACTCTGGAAATGAATGTTTAGTTGGTTTGAATGGAATCGCCCTTTATTTCCATGAGAGTTTTATAATTGTTCACTCATTATAATTAAATTACTCATTATAAAATGACTTTTACGGATTTTATCGCGGTTGCCTCGGGCATATAAAACATGGCTGACTTTTCGGATACTTTACAGCAACCACGGTCACAGGAGGACTATAATTATAATTGTTTTTAAGCTTATAAGAAGAGCAGAGAATTTGTAGCTTTAATTAGAAGTCTTTCATTTGAGTACAGCGATATTATGAGTGTAAATTACAAATGCACATTTTACAAGGGGTACCTTGATATTTCGGTTTATCATAACACCATTCAATTAAAGTAATAAATAATACGGGGTAGTATTTTTTTTAACATAATATGTCGGTAAAAATGTAGCTTAGTACGAAAACCCAAAACCTGGATGCGATATTTACGGGTAGTCTAAAAGTCTGACAATCAGTCTTACCGCGTACCGTATTAAACCCAGTTATTGGTTTATGGAGTTCAGACAGTCACTCAATTTAAAATACTGGTATTTAGCCACGTGTCCTTAAGCTGAAAGCCAGCCCTAAATATAGTTGGGTAAATTATTAACACAAGAAATTACTCGGTTAATAAAATATCTTAAAAAAACCCAACGCTTTAATGAAAGATGTAAAGATATTGAAACGTCCGAGCCTATTTTTATGTAGCATGCTTAAGAGCCTTCGATAGAAAACAATCGATAGCTAACTTCCAAATTTATAATCAGATTCTTTTCATCCATTTAATAGTTTCAGAGCCTCAAATACATTAATTCCGTTGCATTATAAAGCCCCCCCCCCCTCACTGTGTGTAGGTAATAAAAATAATAAGGCAATAATAATAATGATAGGACAGTTGAACTCGACTATGTGTACGTGAGCTTTTCATTACGCAGCAACGCAGCCGCCGTCCACTGCCACACAAGTTGGCTTGAACTATCTATACCCATACATTTCCTTTTGATAGTTCAAACGAACTTTATATTCACACACACACACACACACACACACACACACACACACACACACACACACACACACACACACACACACACGCACGCACACACAGATCGAGATTTGCCTCAATATGGCGAAGGTTTATATTCCAGTCAGGCTATAAAGCTTATATTCTCAAGCTTGGGTGTCATCAGTATAAAGGAGATCCAATAACACATGGCGCGAGTGTTACCTGAAGACGTGATTTCTGTTCCCTTACCTATGAACGGATTTATTAGAATAGAAAGTATTTCCATTTTTATAAAGAACTAGCTGTTGCCCGCGGCTTCATCCGCGTTAGCAAAAAATTATTTTTGTTTTTTAATGTATCCTATGTTACTTCTAGTACCTCCGAAAATGTGTACAAAGTTTCATGACGATCGGTTGAGTAGTTTTCGCGTGAAAGCGTAACAAATATCCACGCTTTCACATTTATAATAATATTAGTAAAGATTATTGGATTTTTAGGGATCCATTATTAGAAACTAGCTGTTACCCGCAGCTTCGCCCGCGTGAACTTAGGTTTACGGATTTATCATGTTTGATGACGATCATTTTCCATTTCAATAATGACTAAGTTTTTGTATTAAAATGAATATAATATGGTATATTGAATATAAAGACATATTATATTCCTTCGCAGACTTTCTGCATGCATATTTACTATTTAGGATACTATTACATATTACACTGCCCTCTCAAATCACGGCAACACGATTTATTTTCTTGCTTATTATTTTGATATTGCCATATCTTCTAAAGTATTCATTTAATTTGCATGATGTAAGGGTAAAAATAATCTTCATTAAGTGCTCCAGCTAATTAACTAATTTAAAATGATAAGGATTCATACCGTATTTGTGTAAATAACTTTCAAATTATCGCGTTATAATTGCCCATTTATTTGAAGTATTAAATGGATATAGTATGATATCCCTAAGAGATAGATATATGCCATCGCGGATTTTTTTGTAGACCTATTTAAGACACACAATTCCACCATACATTATTTTGATATATCTCAAAGGGTTTAGGCAGCGTTTTCGTTGGAAACTCCCAGACGGCCAATTTCTTTCCGACACCTCCAACAATTATTGTTATATCATAGCCAATGTATATAAAAACTTAATAAATTATCTACATAAACCTTACTCTTGAATTGTCCTATCCATTAAAAAAAACCGCATCAAAACCCGTTGCGTAGTTTTAAAGATTTAAGCGTACAAAGGGATATAGGGACAGAAAAAGCGACTTTGTTTTATAATATGTAGTGATGTAGTGATGATAAAACGGATCGTTATACGATTAATTTGATGTCCGTCTATTTGATTGTTTGACGGTGTGTCAAATCAAACCCTATAGGAATACTTCTCATTGACATTATATTCAATTTGGTTTGAACCTAGGTCTTACAACTTAGGTGAAGGATAAATCTGAAAACCGTTCCCACGTGTCGCCATCATGGCTGCCACCATCCTGCTTGTCACTCCCGTCCAACAGCCTTGCTGTGTTTCGGAGAGACGGGCGGATTCAGGATAGGCCACACTGAGCCCACCTTGGTTCAAGCCTTGTCGTTGCGGTGGGGCTCAGTAGCCTAGCGTGAACCCAGCACCTTGGGGGACGTGAATTGAGCCGAGGTTGCTCTTTGTATCCCTCTTATAAGGAGTCTTCGTCTCATTGTACTGTCTCGACGTTGAGAGGGGTTGTTCTGTGGTGCGGGGCAACCCCTCTGTGGAGGTGGCGTCGGTCCCATGAAGGACTGACTAGGCGTCGAGGTGCCATATTGCTTGTAGATCCGGGCCACCTTTATTGGCCGGTCGGGCTTAAAATCAAAAAAGGATAGACCAGACTGAACATGTGAATGCGTGTTTATTGGTGCTCATCATCAGGTGGCAAGTCTGCCAGTTGCGTACCCAATTAATAAAATATTCATCAAGTGATAGCCAGTTTGATAAATCATTACAGACACGAAGTGCGACTGCTATTAATATCTAACTATATACTTAAATAATTTAGTAGGAAGGGTCCCTTAATACATCATTAAAAATCATTTACATTTTTTTTAATACCGTGAAGAAGTCACTTGTATTCGTAAATAAACCTGATCGAGCCTTGCGGAGTAAAAGAAAAACGTGGTAAATGCCCCGTTTTCTAGTTTTATTGTTAAAAAATTAAATGTCAGTTTAAAATTGTAAGCCTTCTTTTATTTAGAACTCACACTGTTTTTCGCTGTTAAAATAACACTGACATTCGTAGCGATGTTGAAATTTCAAACTCAGTGGAAAAGTTTTTATAGACATACTGTTTTACAGTAATAAAACATAAAAAATCATATTAAATTTAACTAGTTTGTTCAAATGTCCAAAAAATATGCTCATATCCAAGAAGATAAATTATTAAGGTAAAAACATGAAAGTCCTGATGCATCACATTTTCAATACCATGAAAAATGGTTATTCATATGAAACAATAATTGGCGCAAAAATGACGGAGTATGGCATAACGCTATCATGTCCTCACGACCTTCTGCTTCTAAGTGTGTCGCTGGTTACCTAAATTTTATCCGCCCAGAACTCAGCTACGAGTATTCCTCTCTCAGTAGCATCCATTGAGTCCTGCAATGTGCAGGTACGATATGAGATGGTTCATTGTTTGTGGGACGGCACCACACATGCACTCCATATTGGCGGGGTCTGTGAATCCCCACCGAACACAGTTATCCTTGCTCCGGCCGACCTGAGCTTTAAGTCTAAGCACTTCCATCGGCCACGGCAGCTCGTGTTCAGATGGCGGATACTCGGATGGTGGGACAAATGGGGCAAATGGCGTAGGGACGACCTACTACAATATATATTTGGATGCATGCAAATACGACCTATATACAACCTTAGTTTACCAGTGGGACGATTGCGGAGCGTGTGCATGAGTTTTCATACACTGGTCAACACTGATTTCTGCCGGGAAGCAGCTTTGCTGTTCCAAACGAAGGTGAAAGTAGAGTAATTACAGGCACCGATGATTTACATCTTAGGATAGACAACATGTCAATGGGTTGTCTGTACGATAATTACTTATGTTTTTCTTTCTTTCTGTGTTTCTTTCTTGCTTATTCACGTTTATAGGCGACGCTGACCACTTCAAATCGTGTGTATCGTATGCCTCTTTACCCATACAACATACAAAATATTGATGTTTTAAATCTAAATATCGCATAATTAAGTATGATGGAACCCACTCCATAATTCCAATTCACAATTGCCAGTAGTTTTTAATTTACGTGTTTTCGAGTCGTTATTGTATTGTACGTTCATACTTTATAATTATCCCGATCGATTTGACTTTGTACAGCCTTGAAGTACGATGACTATGATTTTTTATTAATTAGGAATTCTTTTTTAGAAATTAATCAATATGAATTAGGCGCCAGTTATATTTAAGGTAGACTATCCGTCGGATAAACGGGATATTTACCATATTTTATAGCATTATTTGGCGGAGCTCGATATTTCGACATTGTCTACACGAATGTCATGTTCACTAGACTAAATATGATAAAAAATTGAGTTGTTAATAAAAAAATATTGTGATATTTCGCCTCTAAGCCACATTCCAGGAAACGGACAATGGACTCAAAGTTTTGAGTGGACTCAAGAACTCTAGATACGGCGGCCATCATTTATTCGGAATATGTAATGAGGCTACCTGATCGTTTTTGTTTAGGGAAGGCTTCACAAGACTTTTTGTATACAAATTTTGAGTTCTTGGAAGAACGCCGTTTGGAAGATTCGGCAGAGGCTACTGGCACTGAGATATACCATCTTACGTCTAAGGATAAGTCATGAATTATTTACCTGGAATTGACTGAGTCTAGAAATTTTATGTCACTGAAAATACTACGTTCAGCAGTGGATGTATAACGGCGAGGTGATGATGATGAAGGCCACTTACCAACAGGCGCCAGGTATATCGAATTTAAGCCAATGGACAAATTTGCTAAAATATGGTGTAGAATTTCGGGTGGCTGCATGAGTATTATCAACTTGTCGTTTCTCCTGTGAAACAGCTTTGTTGTTCCAGAGAGAAAAGTGAGCCAGACAGTAAGATTACTGGCTTAAACTAAACATTTTATGCTGGGATAGGCAAGACATAAATGTTGTCTGCGTTAATTAATGTTAAACTAGTTTATATTATAGGAATAACCGCCAGAAAACAGTGAGTTGAGGCCAATTTGTGAACATCATAAATAAATGTTATATTTTTTTTTGGTGTAGGGAAGTTCACAAATCTTTCTTTCTTTCTTTCTATATTCATGGATGACGTCAACCACTTACCATCAGGTGTCACGTCTATCAGTTGGTCTATCCCATTAACATAAAAAACAGAAATGGCTAGAAGATGTTTATAGTGAAGATATTGTGATGACAAATATGTAGGTTTTTAGGTTTAGGTAGAAAAAGTGTTGGTTGGCCATTAACCAGGTGGGAAGACAATCTTCGTGCAGTATCTGTGTTGGATACGAGAGGCAAGGGATCGGTCGTCTTCGCGTTTATTGCAGGAGGATATGATAATAATAATGATGATGATGGTGAAAAAATAGCATTAAAAAACTCGAGTACAGTAGTGAGATCAAATAATTTCTTACCATTCATTTTATTTCGTGAGGTATTAGGTACATTATAATTACATCACTTTGATAACTAATATAACTTTTGTTACGAAGCGCCTATTTTGCTGATTATTTTTAAGTAGTATAATAATAATAAATGTTATTATAAAAGTTCGTGTCATTATCAACTTTAAATTACTACCACTAAGGGTGACAATATGTTAAAAATATTGAGGACCCAACGGGTGTTGGGCTTTTTAAGTTTCAGTTTTTTATAAATATTTATCAATTATTTTTTGAGTGTCTGAAGTTATCAGGTGTATTGTGAATGATTTTTGGTGTTGAAAACATTTTTGTGAAATAAATCTTAACATAAAAGCGAAGACAATTTCTTCATTCAAAAAAATCTAAATTTATTTTTCTCTTTTTGAAGTAAATCTCTCAATCTTATATATTGAAAAATAGTATCACGCATTGATCTTATACTCAGCACTTGACTTATACGCCAGGCAGTGGTAAAGATTGTATTAAAAGGAGTTTAAGTTTAAGAATATATAAAAATGTAGAGGAGCTAATCCAATTTAATAAAATAATATAATAAATCCAATTTAATAAAATAATAAGCTTGTTATCTACACGTGGGTTAACATAGGGAGTTTTTCAAGCATGTAATGTTAAAAAATTAAAAAGACCTATTTTTACAACATGACTGTAAGGCCTGAAGAAGTTTCATTAAAGGACCGAAACGTCGCAAATTAGCGAATGTGTTTTAATTGACATCCTGTCCACTTTCCTGTGAATTTCAATAGTTTATTTACAGTGAACGCAACTACAAGCTATATTAAAAGGAGTATTGATTTTTCGAAGTGACACTCCTATAGGTGTGACAAGATTTATCTCAGGGTAACTCAGATTTTACTACATACAGACTATTCTGCACCTTCCTTTTACTGAACTATAACTAACAACCTTTTTTTTTCCTTTTACGCCGGGAAATGCACTAACGTATCCCGCTGGGGAGTGGGTCTCCCCAGGCGGGTATGTGTGACTCGCTGCGCCCGAAAGATGGTAAGTGGACGCAGCTCTACCCACTAAAACCCGGCAAGTGCCTCCACTGCCGCCTTTGGTGAGGTGCCCCGGATCTGCAAGCAACAGGGCACCTCGACGGCTAGTCAGTCCCTCTGGGGACCGACGCCACCTTCACAGAGCGGTTGTTCCGTACCACAGAACAACCACTCCCAACGTCGGGACAGTACGATGAGGTGAGGTTCCCATCCTCACCCCTTGCCCCCTGCTCTTTTGTCGCCTCTTCTTATAAGAGGGATACATAGAGCCCCCTCGGCTTGATTCGCTTCGCCCAAGGTGTTGGGGTCACCCTGGGCTACTGAACCCCACCGCCACGACAAGGCCTGAACCATGGTGGGGATGACTAACAACCTTAAATTAACTATATTTAAGATATTTTTATATTCAACGTATCTAAATTAATATTGAACTAAAACGTTTAAAAGGCGTATATGGAAATGTTTAAAAGAACATCGCTCTTGAACATTCCAACCCTTTCGAAACACTCTGTTGATCAATCTCCTCGAAATAAAACGAGGAGCCAGCGAGCTCGATGGCCCTTCTAATGGGCCGAACGGGTTAACAAATTCACAAACCGAAGCTCCATTTTATCATGCGTGAAGTTTTGACGCGATTTTTCCTTAACCATTGAAAAACATTAAATTCTGGATAATCCAAAATATTTCAAATATTTTCAATAAATGAAAAATCCTGTAAAATGCCTTTAGAAGTCAGAATTTAAAATGTTCTAAAAAATCATTTAATCTTCCAAAATATAAAAACAAAATTCTAGTCTATATTTTTTTTATTTGTTCAAAAAAGAAAAAGTAGGTTCGCTCTTCACAAAAACTCAGCCACGGAAACCTCACTGGATTTGTCTATGCAAAGTGAGTTGTACAAATTATTAATTATTGGAAAGATACCCAACCACACACAAACTAAATTTTTAGTCGAGCCATCTACTTTTAAGGTCAATTGGAATAGGTTATTCCGATTAAGCTTAAAAGGCAATAGGCCGAAAAGATAACCTACTTCGGAAAAAAAAACATAAACTCACAGGAATATTATTTCCATTTTAAATGCATTATTTCCACTTCAAATGCCCAATGTTCTATTATAAATTAAAACAACGTCTGTGAGCTGTCCATTGCTGGAAGCAACTAAGCAACAACTAATTTATTTAAATAACGTTTATAAATACAATTATTTATAATATTGACAATATATTCATAAGAAAACATTTGTCAATAAGTGGCCATATACACATATTATATATAGAGTCTTATTTTGCTATTTACAACACTCCCACTCAAAATAGAGACTGCTATATATCATAACTATCTGCCATAATCAAATCAAACAGTAATTTGTCATTACAATTCTCTTTGATAGTGTCTGATATATCTCCCACTGAAGACTGAGGCGTTCTGCTTTCTTTTGCTTTGTCATCTATCACTTCTATTTCTGCAATATTCACCGGACACGAGTTGCTTTCTTCAATAAATATGATGACATCTCGACTTGTCGTGATTGATCGCGTAGAAGGATTATATATTCTGTATCCTACAAGAATATCCTACAAGAATGCATTGTTCTGACTTCCTGTCCCATTTACGCCTTTTCTCCTTGGGTATATGTTTGTCTGATAAACCAGCTAACATGATCGATCCGATCCACTCGTTAATGCCAAATCTAGTTTCTTGTAGCTTCTGACCCGCTTTAACAATTTGCTTTACATACGACGTCATCGAAGTGCAGTTTTCCAGTCGAATAGATATAAGGTTCCTCAGGAGACTTATTCGCCTAGTGAACCCCGACTCATCAAACAGTGCCTCTAATCTATCCCACAACTCTTTCGATGTCCTGACGTTCTTGGTATGGAAGTAAAGCACTGGATCACTGGCTCTCGTTTTCGCGTCATCTGCGGCTCCTGGCGGTCGATTAGGTTCAGGTTTAGTGCAACCAACCATTCCTTCTAACACCAAGAAATTCTCCTCAAGGTCACTGTCATTCTATATATATACGTGAAATTATTGTTCATCATACAAATAATGATAATTCTAACAATAAAATCCAATAGCTGACTATCCTGGACCTTCTGGGCCTTGTGGACCTTCTGGGCCTTGTGAACCTTCTGGGCCTTGTGAACCTTCTGGACACATAACCTATTATAAATTAAAACAACGTCTGTGAGCTGTCCATTGCTGGAAGCAACTAAGCAACAACTAATTTATTTAAATAACGTTTATAAATACAATTATTTATAATATTGACAATATATTCTTAAGAAAACATTTGTCAATAAGTGGCCATATACACATATTATATATAGAGTCTTATTTTGCTATTTACAACATGTTCTAGATTCAAATTTACATGGATGGATTAAAAATAACAGATCCGCCCCAGATGTTTCTCTGAATCTTATTCAGCCCAGTCTTTTACCAAGATAATCGGATGCAGCTGAAGATCATTATTTTGTATGGAGCGACTGCTTATCTGATCTGTACAATCCAGTAACTGGGTAATAGTCACCCCGTGGTAACCCGTAAGATAGCTCTGTCAAAGATCCACTAATAATAGCCGTGACCAACAGCCTAACGTACTTTCCGGGGCACGGTGAAGTCTCGGTATGTTAAAATGGTCACCCATCCACAAACCAACTAGCGTAGCTTAACATGGTGACTTGATCTGGGCAGTTGTTACCATGCCCGTTGTTAGCCATAAGCTCATCTACGTGGTAGATGTGATCAATATATTTAATATAAAATTGCATTCAAATGTACAATTCAGGGCCTGTTTCACAATCTCCAGTTGAGTTCCCAATAGGCTATCGGCAACATATTAGACAGATAGAGTATGGATTATCTGTCAAATATGTTGCCGATAGCCTATTGGGAACTTAACTGGAGATTGTGAAACAGGCCCTAAGAATCTAAAACTAAAGGTAGAATAAAATGAGGGAAAGATCATTTTGAAACAGATGCATAAATTGGGTTGGTACGACCGGGGTGGTACCTCTAGCTTACACAATACTAGCATAAAGTGACAGCATATTATGTCATGTTTTGTGCGATTTGTGAATTTCCGGAGGTGACAGGAAAAAGGAGGACAACGCATCTGCATAATTGTTTGTGTGGATGTTTATGGGCGTCGATAGTCGTCAAAGGCTTCGACTGGTCGTTTGCCCTCATAAGCCACAAAAAAACGACATATCGCACTTCATTGTATTGATTTTACTGCTAAGAAACGAAGATATTTCAGACTAATCAAAAGTCACACGTCTTATTTCACCCACAGCTTATACTGTACTTAGATGGACATACAGTAAAACAACCTTAGAAACCCTTTAGTTACAGAACTCTGTAGTAGCATAGGATACGGTATATAAAACGACCTTTACCGAGATGCTTATTTGATGAAACTAATTTATATTCAATTTAATATGTCAATAAACATGTTGCATATGGGTTGCCTAAAAAAATTTAGTCTAGGATATGATTAAAATTTTTAAAAATTATTTTTAAAAAATTAAACATTTCTCCGGTTTTATTATTTGACAAATTCTATACCAATGGAAAGTATAGCAACATATTTATTGACATATTAAATTGAATATAATAAAAGTTTCATCGAATAAGCATCTCGGTGAAGGTCGTTTTATGTATATACCGTATCTTAGACTATAAACTATGCACAAGTATGTCCGTCTTCGACCGCTACAGGTTCAACCTAAAATCCAAGTTCCAGGTATTCATGAAATAATTTCCTTTACAACTACACCGCACGAAATAGTTCCAGCTGAAGTATTCGACTTTATATTAAGTGGTTTGTTTAAATAACATGAAAATAGTTACCAAGTAAACTGGCGAGATAAGAAACATTTAACGAAAATCATTTTACGGAATGTTGAGTGTTTTAGTACAGATTCTAAAATCGAATATAAAATTCTCGTGTCAAAATGTTCGTTTCTATACCTATACGAAACGGCTCGTTCGGTTTTAATAAAATGTTGTGTGCATATTGGATCTTCTTTTTCCATCCTCCCAAATGATAAGGGTGACCCAACCCAAAATACTTTTTTTATTTTCGTGACAAAATGTTCCATTCTTATTTTTTATAGTGCAGCATACTAAAATACATAATATAACTCTAAGCTTTCACACTTCTACGTTCAACCCTGGTTTTTGAATAGCGATATTAGTCATTTTTGCAGAACGAAGTCAGACAGCTAGTGTTTTACAAATTTTACCGATAACTCTTTTAGAGTAGTGTAGTGGTGTGTATGTTGTCGTGGTATATGGGGTTCTAAATTTCGTTACAAATAGATCTTATAAAAAAAAATTGCTGAAAAAAATGGCCAAATAAATTTTATTTTTCGAGCTTTTTATGATTTAGTTTTTTTTGTCAGTAAATATTTCACTTTGGAAATATATATAAAATGTAATTATAGTATTATTATAAAGTGTCTAATAAATTGTATTTTTTTAACAGGTACGAAATAAATTTCAACTCTGAAGTATAAAGCGGTTACCTCCAGTAAGAAGGTAAGAAAGACTTCCATCAATACTACTTTTACTAAATAATTTATACTCGTCAAATAAATAATTATTTTATTCATAAAATTACTATTTCTACTTTTATTATATTATAAATAGGTATGAAAGACAGACACTCCTTAGATGTGGTTTTTATTTTCATCCTGTTAACAATTCAGCAACTACAAATTCTAACCGGATGCAGTTGAATACCAGTATTTTACATGGAGCGACTGCTTAACTGTTAATACACCTTGGTAAAACAACCAGTCTTCAGTCAGACTTTCAGGGTCCTAACGACCCGTAACGACTGTCAAAGATACGCCAATTAAAGCCGGTACTAGAGGCTTAACCTGATTTTGCACGGAGTAGTCTCAGTATGTAAATATGGTCACCTATCTACGGACCAACCCGAGCAAGCGTAACTTAATTTGATGGATTGACCCAAACTCAATGGTTGTTCGAGTGGGCATAGAATTTTAGATCAACTTATTACATGGTACTACAGGCATCGAACCCAGGTCCTCTCGTTCAAGATGCCTAGGCCATATTCACTAAATCTAGGTCATCGTCGCTACAGGCGAGCATGCATTGCTAAAACTCTCCAATCATTATATTTTTTTATCGTCACTAGTAATAGCCCAAGAGCAAGCGAGCAAGATGTAAAAACCATAAAAACTGTCCGGCTTTTGAGATTTACATCTTTTTATAGGTCCTCAAGCTACATAATATATAAAATTTTGCTTTCATACTATAACGAAAGTAAAATAATTGTAATTTACAGAGATTTATATATTTATATATATTTATAAATCTGTGGTAATTTATTTAAGTTTAGGGGTTGTCAACTGTCATTAAGTGTCCGGCGAAATATAGCGAGATCCCTAAAGTTAATCCCGAAGAAAATATAAAAAAATGAGCTTTGCACTACTCTAACAAATTTTAAGTATTTTTCATTTTAGGCACGGTTACTATAACCTGCTACCTGCCCAGGTAACCACAACCCAAACTATAGTCGCTGGTTGTTCTTACCTGTATAGCAGACATGTAAAGAGAAACTTTCAACTTTTATAAAATAACCAAGGTCTGGCCGTGTTGGGCTCTTGCTCTATAATATAATTTTAAAATCTTCAAAATTTTTTTTTTTTTTTTATTTTTATTTTGCTCACGTCACTGCCTACGTTTTCTTTGTTGATATGAATAAGTAAACGAGAAAAGCATGGTAGATATCAGAACGATATTTTGAGGTGGAAAATATCGAAATATCCATCCCCTCGAAGGAGAGTGAGAAACATAGACAATATTTTGTCTAAGGACTCTAACTCATGTTTGAAGTGAAATATTATGTAAGGCAGTAAATCAAATTACTGAAACATACGTGCACTTAAGTCCTGCATTTACTTAGGTCTTCAATAGATGCATTAAAACAGCCAGACTAAAAGGAATTCCTAGTTTGGATGTATTCCAGGCTATAAAGGATTGAAAGGCGTTAGAAAGGGTGCCAAGCGAAGCAATAAAGGACTTGAAGTGTTAGAATCCAGTTTCCTTTTCGTTCGCAAGGAATTTTATAAATACATTGAGAAAAAAGGCAAAATTTCATTTCAAATATATTTCTGAGCACTAGATTTTCCAACTTAGTGTTCATTGAAGAAAGCCGTCTTCCGTGAGGACGGATGGAGATGGACAGTAATAAACATGTATATTAAAGCAAGTTCTTCTTCTTCTTGTATATTAGCTCCCGCAAGGATTTGCCAATGTCAGAGTGAGTCTTTTGGTTTTATGTTTACTATTTGTTTACTAGAGGATAAATAGTCTGCGAAGAATAATGGTAAAGCAAGTTGAAAACTTGAATAACTATAGCTCTGACAGCTGCTGTCAAATATATACATTTTTGGGACTAATATTTTTAAAGAAGAAAATGAACCATTTTTTTATCATCAACATTGATATTATATAGCACATATGATAAAACGAATATGATTAGAAGCTTTACTTTGTTATAAAGAAATTATTTTTATGGGTTCATCTTCCTGAACCTTTGGGACCTGGAAGTGCCCTACCTAAATTAAGGCCATTGCTTGGGCCTCGAGCCACTTTTTGATGGTCCTGGATCTTCATACAATAGAATCCTATCAGCGGCTGCCACTGCCTCCCTCGATCATGTCTATACAAAAATGTGTTTCTGATATTAAAATAAGCGCTCATGTGGATTGTGTGTCTTTTTAATTATAATAATGTATATTATGGATTTTTTGGGATTACGACAATGAGAATAAGTCTCAGACCAAATTTCATATATTACCTATTTACTTTTAACCAAGTAAGAAAAGTACAGTTTGTCTAACTAACATAATATGCTAAAAAAACACGGTACACCGTATATTTTCATATTAGGTTTATGTGGTTATCACCGTACATTGATATAATTACTAAGTTAAAAAAGCCCATTTTTTACAATTAACAATTATATTTAACTTAATTTATTTATAATAAACAATTAACATTTATATTTAAATGTAACAGTAAATATTCAAAGCACGAAATGAAATTTGACTATCACAAAAAAAAAATATAAAAATATTTGAAAGTACAAAGCGATAGAATTATTTGATTTTTTGCTGGAATTCAAACTGCAATATTACAATCGTAAATCAGACAGAATGTAGCGGAACTGGTAGTGCGAACTTGGCATATGCTAGAATAAACAAAATAAATCCGTAGTGCGCATAGCATGTGCAATACATATCAGGGATCGCTCAGACATAATGCGGTTACGCAATCAAGCGTTTCGAGATCGCATTGAGTTTCCTGCACGTTTCCGTTTAGTAATATGGCGTACGTTAGGTGTACGCTGGTAAATCTAAATACTAAATTGATTTCCATGCTGATTAATTATTTAACATTCCTCTGGTTATAAGTTATGTATATTATTTTATAATATGGCAGGGGGATGATCATAGACTTAGTAGAACGGATGGCCGATGAGCTAATAAGACTCAAGAGAGAGTACGCTTAGGCAGACGAAGCGTTATTTGGCCACTAACCAGATAGGAACACAATCTCTGTTAAGCATGGCCGGTCCGTGTTGGATGCGAGTGGCAAGGGATCGGGCGTCTTGACATTCATTAAAGTGGGCCTATGTTCAGCAGTAGACGCATAGACGGATAATGATAATGAATATGACATGCCCTAGTTGCGATTCTAAATCGAATTTAATAAGCAAATCGTATATAATGATTATGTATTTATTAAGTCCTTGCATATTAATTATCTCGTAGAAAAATTATTTTATTCGTAATCAGAAATTAACAGACATTTTTATACAACAGTTTTATATTTTTTGTCAGTAATGTGTGTTTTGTGTGTTTTAATAATAATCGGATAGAATATTGCACATAACATTATAGATCACATCGATTTACCGGGCTTCCAGTCAGTTTTAAAATGCTTGAACGCGTCAACGCATTCTGTCTCCTAACACCTTTAGATCGAAGCCATGCAGCGCATCGTAACAGCAGAATTTTATGTTATTCGCAGATATATGCAGACTTTCAGATAAATTTTCATATGAGCGGTTAATATAAACGAGTGAATCTAAGAATGGCTTTTGCGCTAGGTTCACTTTCTGATGCCATTGTCGTATCATGTGGCATATTACGGAAAGGAGGAGGAGGAGCGTTTCAAAGGATTTTTTTAAAAGGCAGGCAAAACTCGCATCTAATAAGAATATAATAAAGCTCAAAAGTTTGTTTAAAAAAAATATATTTAATAATCCCATAGTGAAAGGCTGTTTTATTATGTATTAATATTTAAATGAAGAACAATGACCAAAAAGATAACAAGAGATATTTATGCCCACAAAGAAGATGTAATCTATTTTTCAACAAATCCACTGGATACAGCCAGTCAACTAGCCCATAGTGAAAAACAATTTATTAGATTGCGTTTTTTAATTAATAGTTTGTTGGTGGTGGCGGTTCAGGGGTCACGTGACCAATTGTTATTCCATTACAAGCAACTTTCGCCCCTGCCATTGTCAAAGGTTATTAAAAAAGGTTTTCGCACATTTCATTGTTTGTACGAAAACTATAGATGTGGCGGCCATTTTCTGGGGGGAACTCGTATGTCTGTATTTTTGTTTGCAATGGTTGTTTTATTTCATTTTTGTCTTCCATTATTGTTCGATTGTCTTTTTTCTCTATGGATTTGTCTCCTGTTTGTGAAGAATAGATGTTTCTTTCTTTCTTGGTCTGTTGTTGTTCAATATTGTTCAATAACCACTGCTAGAGTAGTTAGGATTTATTTTGTTTGATATATTTTTATTAATGTTCAGATTTTACATTTATCCTTCTTAATATCTGTGTGTCCAACTAAGTTCATTCTAGATAAGTCATCGTCTCTTAGCCATTTCCCTACAATATTTTGGGGTCTGCTTATAGTCTAACCGGATTCAGATAAATACCAATATTTCGAAAAGAGCGACTACTTATCTGACCTCCACAACCCAGTAAACTGGGTGATACGGTACCCCGAGGTAAGACTGGTTTTCAGACTCTTGGGCTTATGATGACCCGTAACGGCTGTCAAAGATCCACGAATGACAGCCGGGACCAACGACTTAACGTGCGTTCCGAGGCTCGGGTGAGTCTCGGTATGTAAAGACGGTCACCCATCCACGGACCAATCTCAGCAAGCGTTGCTTAACCTGGTGAATGGATCTGCACGGGTATAAACACTGAGCCACGAGCTCCTTGAAAGTTCTTCAGTAAATTATATAAATCGTCTAATACAGCTACGAAAAACGACTATGACGTAGTGATAAATGGAAATAAATATTTTACTAGGTTTAGAGAAACGCATATTGACATAATAAGATAACATTTCAATATATCGATTTGATTAAATTTCATACTGTTTTCACGTTATAATAAGATTTAAGTGTAAACAGTGACGCCCTCATTTTTTTTCCCAGTATTCTTTATTTCCAGGCAGTACATTAAATAAATAAAATTTAATATTCCCGACGAAAAAACAGAAAACGTTAAAAAGATTAATATTTCAAAAGGAAGTTCGAATGTTACCTTCAATATTTAGCTTGTATTAAATATTTTATGTACAAAGCTATTACGTAAAACGGAATCTAATTTTGTTTTTTATATTTTTCGAATAAAATTTTTGCATCCCTCCTCGATTGAATTTGAGGTGGAGGTGGTGGAGAGGCAGGATACCCAGCAATGGAACATAGTATCATATAGATTAATGTTGAAGTGAAACTTCTTTAGAATCGTTGTGATTTCAAACCGGATGCAACGAAAAAAACGACAGGTAAGAGACACAAATACAAGAGAGCGAGAGTGCAAATGTCGGTGTGTATATTGCACACTGTTTAATACTTGCTTGTATTTGAGTATTTAACGTGTGAATCGCTCACACACCTTTTGAAGTGAAACTTCTTTAGAATCGTTGTGATTTTAAACCGGATGCAACGGAAAAAACGACAGGTAAGAGACACAAATACTAAAGAGCGAGAGAGCAAATGTTGGTGTGTATATTGCGCACTGCAATATAATATAATACTTGCTTGTATATTCTGAGCATTTGACGTGTGTTTCACTTCTATCGTGTGTAAATCGCTCACACACCTTTTTTAACGGTATTTTGTCGGTGGAAGCAACACGCTTCTGTTACGCCTTGGTAACATCATAATATTACCAAGTTATCATATAGTACATAGTACCAAGACACCTCCTTAAGTCGCAAAAGGCACCCTCGAGTGCCCAATACGTGCCGGTTCTAAGTTATAAGCACAAAATCTATCTTTCAATATTCTTCATTAATTTTTTCAAAATTGTATGCATGTTTGTTACTCTTTTACACAAAAAACTATTGAATGGATTTCGCTGAAACCTAACAAGTAAAACCCTAAAGCTTACACATAAAAAAGCTAAGTTTAAGTTTAGCTTAAGCATACTCCAACAGTAATGAGAAGCGAGTGAAGCTGCGGAGCGCTGCTAGTAAATACATAAATCAATTGCCCCTTTCCAATAGACCTAAATATTTATGCCGATAAATTCATGACAAGACCTTTCATATTAAATTAATTACCCGAAATTGCCTGACCTTTAAGTTTGGCTAGTTCAGTATACACTTTATGAATTATTAAAAGTGTACTTGGAATTTTAAGATTTTACGAACGGAGTACTAGCAGCGCCCCGTGGTTTCACCTGTGTAGGTACTATCCATTTCCCTATGGTGATAAATTATAGTAAAAAAATATATATATAGCCTGCCACCTTTTCGCTCGTGTTAGCAAAAAACATTCCTTTTTTTCTAATGTATCCTATTACTTCTAGTACCTCCGATATGTGTACAAAGTTTAATGATGATTTTGAGGACGGTTGAGTAGTTTTCGCGTGAAAGCTTAACAAACATCCCTTCTTTCACATGTATAATAGTAGTAAGTAATAATTAGTAACATAGGATTTCTTGGTCATTGAATCCCAAAAAAAATTGAACATTTGTAATATTTAAAATAAGTCAAGTTCTTACCCAATAAATCTAAGTACACTTTAGTATAGTGGTGACTTATTCTAAGCTTCCAATTAGTCAATAGTGTTAATAGGAAGAGAGAGAGAGAGAGAGGGAGATGAAGGGAAATATCTTCATAATATTGGTATAATTATTTAAATTTAATACCAGCAAAGTATTATTTTATTATAATTATATTGGATGCGAGTAGCAGGGGATCAGCTGTTGTCTTGGCGTTCATTGAGGAAGGTTTAGCAATGGAAGGACAAAGACTGATGATGATGATGAAAATAAAGTAAAATATCAACCCTTTTATGTCCCACTGCTGGGCACGGGTCTCCTTCCTCGAAATCAGGCGAGGAGGGTAATGGGCCAATAGTCCACCGTGCTGGCCCAGTGCGGATTGGTGAACTTCACATACCTTCAAAGACTTTTAATCTCATCAGGCATGCAGGTTTCCTCACGATGTTTTCCTTCACCGGTTTTTTGCTACTGTATATGATGAAAATATTATACTTAAAAGTCTCCTAGTTTCTAAGGTGTAGATACTAATAGGATTTAAAAATAAAAAAGGAAAACACTAGAATAGGCAAAATATCTCATCCCTTTATTATAAGTAATTTCCTAACATGTGCCCGGGGTCAAAACCAATCTTGTGCGTTACGGTATATTATTTTTACCCTTCTAAGTCAACTTGAGCCCTCCATTATGAGGACCCAAGCGGGTAAGACAATATTGGAAATTTATTTAATGAATATGTTATTTTGTATTAAGGAGATATAAAGATTTTGTACACGTGAAATAATAAAGTAGATAGGTCTAATCATAATGAAACAAAAACTTGTGAGAAGAAGGGAGCTTCTTGCCAAAATAAGGACAACTGCGTGTGTCTTCAATTCTGGCAAGCAAGGGCATCGTGTACCTACTAGCATTTATGCTACTACATAAGTTAAAAGCCTTGGAAATACTTTGAAATTTAATTTTGCTTGTATCATCATGAACGTAGATAAATCTTAAAACTTTAACATTATTTCTACCCTAATATTATAAGAGGAAAACTTTGTTTGTTTGTTTGGTTGTAATGAATAGGCTTAAAAAGTACTGGACCGATTTCAATAATTCTTTCACCATTCGAAAGCTAGATTATCCACGAGTAACATAGGCTAAATTTAATCCGGAAAAAAATAGGGTTCCGTAAGATATTTGGGTTTTTCGGACACAAGGTGTAAAAAATCATCCAGAAAAGTTACTTATTTTGCGTACTGAGATCCTGTTGTAAATCTTAGTTAACGCATGCGAAGCTGCGGGCAACAGCTAGTTATATATAAGGAGGAAGAAAAGCAGAGCCTCGTGGTGACCATTAGAGCTTTTGAACACCCGTACAAGCAAAAGTTATGCATATCCATTGCCCTCCCTTTCCTTATCCTTCACAATAGGCTACTGGAGATTCATAAACCGCACGAAATATGATAGCATAGCTGTCACTTTATTTCGGTATTATGTGAGCGAGAGGTACCCCAGACAAGCTGGTCCAATTCATCTGTTACCATTTAGCTATACTTAAAAAAAACAGATCATTTATTATCTGAATAAATTTACCGTTATGCCACAAGGGCCACTCCTAGGTCCCCGATCTTATACAATGTATGAAAATCATAAAAGTGTAATTACATATTATTATTTTTCCCGTATAAGTCACTCACATAAAACTTCACCATATAGGATGGAATTCTTGCCATCTCCCATAAAAACAACCTCAAATATCTGATCTGTTGGTCGTAATTTTCGCATAAGCTCTCGACTAATGACTTCCTACTTTGTAGTATCTCGAAAAACAATCTAAATCTTTTACGATGTTACTGTTTACAGCCTTGTCTAAATGATTTAAAATATTGCTGAAATAAATAAGAACAGACACTTATCTTCTTCCTAAAACTCTTAATGTTTTCCTATTGATTTGTTGTTTTCCAAATGATCCTTTATCACCATTTTTTCGCAGTGACATCATCATCATTGCTTAAATCATTGCTTCCCCTAAATGTGATGCTTGTGGAGTAACGGACGATGTATACCATGTATTGATGGAATGTGTTCAGTTTCATGCAGAGAGACAGGAGTTATGTGAAAAATTGGGTCTGGACATATTGCAAGTTGGAATTATGAATTCATTACTGGCAAAACCTAACAGTGAAGGAGCTTGCATTTTGTTCAAACTATTGGCATCTTAAGTTAAGAGACTTAGTGATTGTAATTATTAGAATACGATTAATCGGACTGACATATACATGTAGTATAAAAGTCCAAAAAAAAAAGAATAAAAAAAAAATCTATTAATTATTATTAGTTATTTGACCTAAAATATATTTCATAGTGAAAATATTATAGTGTTTATTTTTTTCTAAAGAAAATCTTCACCTATACGAGTTTCTAGCTGGCTGGTATCATAAATATGTTGCAGGTTTCAATATAAATAATAAAGCTCATAATTATTAGAAAGATTTAGTATCTGTAATATTATTGTACAATTTTATATATTTTATTTGGGTCACAGATGTGCGTCATCTATTCCTAGTTTACTATGTTGAAAACATTTAATCCGATAAATGTGTTTAAATAAAAATGAGAGGTAAATAAAATGCGATTATTTAAAATCCTCTTAAATTAAATATTGTACAAATAAAAATGTGCTTCCTTTTGGATACAAGAGCGTCAATATTTGAGTAAGAACAAACACTTGTCGCGAGCGCTCTGAACGATTTCCCGTTCGGTTTACCTTATCTCGGAAATTCATTGGATGCAAAATACGCTCATTTATTGATACTTTTAAATTAATATGCAATATTTGTTCTGATTTATTGAGAATCCTGAATTTAAGTGGTCTCCTAAAAATCTGTTATTTGAAAAGTAAGTCTAACGCAAGCGTCTGGGATTTTTTTTTCTTTTACGCCGGGAAATGCACTGACGCGTACTGCTGGGGAGTGGGTTTCCTCAGGCGGGTATGTGGGACTCGCTGCGCCCGAAAGCTGGTAAATGGACGCAGCTCTACCCACTAAAACCCGGATAGTGCCACCAATGCCGCCTTTGGTGAAGTGCCCCGGATCTACAAGCAACAGGGCACCTCGACGGCTAGCTAGTCCCTCGGGGGACCGACGCCACCTCCACAGAGGGGTTGCACCGCACCACAGAACAACCCCTCCCACCGTCGGGACAGTACAATGAGGCGAGGTTCCCATCCTCGCCCCTTGCCCCCTGCTCTTTTGCCCCTCTTCTTATAAGAGGGGTACAAAGAGCCCCCTTGGCTCAATTAGCTTCGCCTAAGGTGTTGGGCTCACCCTAGGCTTCTCAGCCCCACCGCCACGACAAGGCTTGAACCATGGTCGGGAAGCGTCTGGGATCTAGACAATCTCCACGTAATATAAAAGTAATAAATATATAGTTTACTCGCTTGTATGCTTAGTTTACAGCAACATGCGACAATAATACAGAATATAATATAATAAAAGAAGGGATAACGATATTTATTTCCCAAGATTAGATTTTTTTCATTTAGCATTTATAATTAACTAGCTGTTGCCCACAGCTTCGCCCGCGTTAGAAAAAAAATCGCTTTTATTAATGTGTCCTATGTTACTTCTAGTACCTTCCTCCGAGAATATGTGTACAAAGTTTCATGATGATCGATTGAGTAGTTTTTGAGTGAAAGCGTAACAAACAACCCTACTTTCACATTCATAATATTACTAGAAGACTCGACAGACTTCGTTCTGTCAAAACAATTAATTTGCAATAAATAAAATTGCAATCTCAAATTTGAGAAATAAACTATCCTATCTTTTAAGTTGGAGAAAAGCACACATTTTAAAAGAAAAAACATTAAAATCGGTTAAGTGGTTTAGGAGTCCATTGAGGACAAACATTGTGACACGAGATTTATATATATTAAGACTAGCAGCGCCCCGCGGTATCACCCGCGTACATGCCATTCCCGTGGGGACCAAGGAATAATTTATATCCTATATGTTATTCAGATGTATGAGCTATATTGTTGTTAATTTTCATAAAAATCCATTCAGTAGTTTTTACGTGAACGAGTAACAAACATCCATACTTACAAACTTTGACGTTTATAATATTAGTAGGATAAGATTCTATATGCAGCAGTGAACGGATAAAAGCCGATGATGATGATCTATTTAATATTCATTCTTTTTCTAGAAAAATCAGTGCTCAGGGTTATTGGGATTAGTTTTCACTTAAAACTAATTTTCAACTCCCATTAGAACACTTTAGACCCGTGACCTAGTGTAAGAAAAGGTCAAGTTATTAGGCCACGTGTTTTGCGGTGAAGTAAAACATGGGACACATTTGACCTTCGCCAAACCTCTAGTTCAATTACACACTGATTTGCTTCTAAAGAAACCTCCATCAATATTGGAATATATTAAGATGTGTATAAATATCTGAATAGATAATATATGTGTCTGAATAAACGCTCGTCAAACCACTTGTCTAGGGGGCTGTGTTGCTTGAACTGCATCATTAGTTTTAATTTAAGGATATTATGCTCATCAAAACATAATATATAATATACAGTTTAAGAAAATTTTAAAAGTGAAAATTACCGGGAATTGAAAATCTTATCTATCCTTACACATAAATAAAATTTGAGCGTCTGTTTGTAAAATAAAAGAAATCGCTTTTTTACTACAAGTAAATAAATATATGTACGGTACATAATAATAATAATAATAATAATAATAATAATAATAACAATAATATGTTTATTATACTAAAATAACATTTTTTTTTAGTCTGTCTGTCTCTTAGTTCCGGTTAAGCTTTGAAATTGCTGGACCGATTCTGACAAGACTTTTACTGTCTGCTAGCTATTATAACAAGGAGTAGCCGACTCTATAAATATAATTATCATCAAACCGGATACATCCGTAAATCAAAGTAAATTGAGACAAAGGACTGATACACAAAACGAAATATTTGATGATAATAATAATGAAAACGCTTCATGGAAGTCACAAGTGAAATATTCCATTAAGATTGTAGAGAGAATACATCCACACAATCTTCCCAAGTTTCAGCATACTGATTCAGATTTCAAGAGAAATTAGTGAACAATGCAAACTCAGCTAAACGTACAACTGCATGCACTTGCATGTTAATCTTTAGCCTGATAATATGCGAAACGTTAAGTTAATTAAACTTGTATACTTTTTGATAATTAACATACATTTATCGTTAAAAGTTTAACGGGTTTCAAGTTATTTTTTATTCCAACTAATGTGATAAGTTTTTTTGGCATAGCTATTTCTTTTCATAAAAATGTTATTTGTTATTTTATATTAACACTAGATGTTGCTCGCGGCTTCGTGCGTGTAAGCAAAAAAAAATTTTTTTAATGTCTCCTATGTTACTTCTAGTACCTACTTCCGAAAATATTTGTACAAAGTTTCATGATGATTTTAATGACAGTTGAGTAGTTTTCGTGTGATATCGTAACAAACATCCCTGCTTTCACATTCAATATTAGTAAGGATATAATGCTGAAGAGTTTGTTTCAACGCGCTTATCACAGGAACTACTACTGGTCGGATCTCAATGATTATATTTTCAGTGTTAGAAAGCACAGGCAAAGCTGCCGGCAACAGCTAGTACAATAATTTGTATTTTGGGAGTGTATAATGACTCATTACGATACGATCTTACGCACGATTGTCAAGTGTCACTTTGCAGGAAAAATATATGATACTGCAACCCACAGACGGACGGTTGTATTAACTGATATTTCAACACGTGCATAGCCTTTGCGTGCGCCGTACTGGAGCCGCGTCCTTATAAATATTTCAATAATATACATACTTAGGCGACGATGGTCCAGTGGGTATAGGGGCCTCTTAAGCCAGAGGTTCCAGGTTCGATCCTGATCCATGTGGTGCTTTGAAATGAGTTTTTTCTACATGGACACTATGAGGTCAGTGAAGGAAAATATCGTAAGTAAGCTTGCATGCTTGATGAGATTAAAAGTGTTTGAAGGTGTGTGTAGTTCACTAATCTGCATTGATACTTGGTTTCGAGGAGACCCGTGCCCAGCAGTGCGACACGTATGGGTACTTTACCTTTTTTACTTTTTACTATTTTGAAATCAATGACGTGATCGATTCCTTTCTTTCTTAAAACTTCTCGGAAACCACTTCATATCGTTTTTGTTTCGTGAGCTTGAAATAAATACCTAAACACGACAAATACAATGATACACATGATCAGTTTTAAAGTAGAAACTATTTTTACCGCTCGTAGCTGGCACCATTCGTAGATTCATGAACGACAAAACTGCTCGTCCTAGGAATTAAAAAAGTGAATGCATTAAATAGATTTTAAACGGACGGTGATACGTTCCTAATACTAGGATAGCATATCTTGATTATATCAACAGGATAAGATGGAAACCCTTCAAAAGAATCACATTATTTATGAAAAGGAGACCATTAAGGTTAAAATTTAAGGGTCTTCAAACCACTTCATTCGGGAGCCCTCACACAATTAGACCCCGACCCGTGTATTTTCCCGCTAAAAGCATTGATTTATAGAGTGTTGAAATTCCTAATTTTATAAATGGATAAATCCATTACGAATGAGTTTTCAAGGAACATTTTTGCTTACATTTTATTAGGGCTCCGTAGCCAAATAGCAAAAAACAGAACCCTTTTGGATTCGTCATGTCTGTCTGTCCATCTGTGTGTCAGAGCTACTTTTTTGCGAAACAATAATAACTACTATTGAAACTTGGTGAGATGTATTCTGTGAACCGCATTAGGACTTTCACACAAAAATATAAAAAAATCGTACTTTTTGCGGGTCTCCCATACTTATAATGGAAACTCAATTTTTTCATTAAACCTATAGGTACGAGTATAATATCTATAGTATATGGGGTATATATGGATAGGTCTTCAAAGATGATATTGAAGTTTTTGGTATATTTTTTTTCCAAACTGATAAGTTTACGCAAGAGACATATGTACAAAGTTCCTCCGAAAATTGGTTTAAACGAGATCTAGTAAATAGTCTTTTTTAAAACGTAATAAATCCTATACTGTAAATTATTTTTTAATTCAAGTAATTTAAATATTTGAAAAGAACATTTAATTTTGCTAACTTAATCCTTAATGGGCGAACCCGTTTCGCACTTGGCGACTTTCTTAGTAAAAAAGTAGCAGGAGACAATTGATGTGTTGTAAGTCTCCCATAAACGAGTTTATTCGAGACTAGAATGAAGCTAGATCGGTACCTATACATACGGGCTTTTGACGGCTGACCGCAATAGTAGGTACGCAATTTTAATTAGCGGTACGCAATTTTAATTAGCGGTACGCAATTTTAATTAGCGGTACGCAATTTTAATTAGCGGTACGCAATTTTCCTTTTGGAGTCGGTATCAGCCAAAGTAGGCAGGTAATAAGTACGACAGCGACTTTAAAAGTAAGTTCAAAACAATAAGGACGAGGTATAAAGATTGAATATTAATTGAAGAATAATTCGATTATAAGTTATAGCCACTAAAATAAAAAAAAACACAATTTTTTTTAAGTCATTTTTTTATTATATAAGTTATAGCCACTAAAATAAAAAAAAAATATTTTTTTTAAGTCATTTTTTTATTATTATTTTATTGTTTATTTATCCTCAGACGTAAATAGGCCTGCTTCTACAATTTAATACAATAATTACAATTAAAGCAAATCTAATGGAATCCAAAAACCAATTCCGAAATCATAAATTTGAAACTTCAAAGAGAATTAAAGTACGTTAAGGGAAGGTGTGATATTCGGTGATAAGAAGTTAGATGAGGTCCAGACCTCCTCTCAGGGGCCTCGAGATACGGGCCCCGATATTGAAAAAGTAAAATCATTTGAGGTTCAAACGGATGAAGAAATAATTTTGTATCTGTAATTACTTTTACGTAAACGTTTTTACGCAATATAAAATAGAATAATTCTTGAAAAAATTCATGAAATGCCACATTCATTTTTTTATACAAATGTTAGTATGCTCTATTTTAAAGTCCCTAAGTAGCATCGGTTCGAGTCATAGATAAAGTGGCAAACAAGGCACACGATAATAAGTGCTTTAAAAACTAGGTTTTGGTTAGGGCGATGGTCATACATTTTTTTTACGCCGGGAAATGCACTGACGCATACCGCTGGGGAGTGTGTCTCCCCAGGCGGGTATGTGGGACTCGCTGCGCCCGAAAGATGGTAAGTGGACGCAGCTCTACCCACTAAAACAAGGCGAGTGCCACTAATGCCGCCTTTGGTGAGGTGTGTCAGGACGCCTCAGTGTATTTACCGGCCTTAAATTAAAAAAAAAAAGCATAGACACCTAAATGGGTTACCTGGGCTAGTTCCAAGAAAACATTTTTATGTTTATGTGCGACTAGCTGTTCCACGCAGCTTCGCCTGCGTCAACCAAGTTTTAACGGGATACTTTTTTGAAAATTTAATATAGCTAATGTTCATGGGATAGTGTTAAGTGTAGCTTCCCAATAGTGAAAGAATTTTTCAAATCGGTCAAGTAGTTTCAGAGCCCATTCAATACAAACAAACAATCAAACGTTTATAATATTAGTAACGATACCACTTACCATCGGATGGCACGTCTGCCAGTTTGCCAAACCGACTATATAAAAAGTAGTATTTTTTATTTATTTCACATTCCTCCAAACACAACATCGTCAACCATGGGAATACCTTAACATAGTGTGACTACCTTGATAAGTTATGATGATGATGTATCATGATCATCATAACTTATCAATTGTATTGATACATACTACATGATATTTTGAAACTTTATTTATATCACATTCTGAATTTCCTAATCAAAAACCAATATGTCAATACAAAGCTTGTTACCACAGCCTATAAATCTAAAAAAAAACTCCGCACAGACCAAAAATAATCGAGTTTAAAACGAAACGCCGAATCAATATTTTATAATTGACTAATTTATATTCCGACAGAAAAATGATGGACTGTGTTTATCCGCTGGATCGCGTTTTTTATTTAATACGAAAACGGCCAAGTAAATGGCTTATTGAGGCTAGCGCGTTTGAACTCTACTAGCAAACATTTCAGACAATTTTTTTTGTAAGTAAAACTTTCATATTTGCGAGATCCGATTTTGCGGATTTTCCTTCGTTGAACTCCAAGACGACTTACCTTGCCACTTGCATCTATCACGGACCGGCCAGTGGACTGGACGGCAGAAGACTGGTTGATGGCAGACAAGCTCAGCTCTTGGTCTACCAGTTTTCTTATTGCCTAAATAATATTAAAATGTTAGTTCCACTGAGTTTGTTTAACTGGTTCTTCTCAGTGGATGATTATTGAGTCGACTTATTAATGTACTTCCACAATGTAATCTACTCCCTTTTAATGTCCAATGAGATGATGGAACGTACAATATTGATTAAAAATAATTTATTTCTTTAATAATAATCCACCCAAGTCCAACGTATATAAATGAATCTCAAAAACATTTTCGTCCTCTGGGTATATTTCATCAGTCCCAGGTTCAGGGAACTAATAAATCTTCCTCCAAAACTCTTAACAGTTGAAACAAAAATTATCGTCCCGAGTTATGAACGGCCTGGGCTCTCTTCTTTATTATTTTATTGCATATAGCCAAAAATTTCAACTTTTGTGATTTGTCGCGTTGGCATAAAATGGGGCTAAAATTATAATACATTCTGTTACTGGACAAAGTTCTGGCAATATTCTTGGAACATGATAAAGTTGCCATGAATCAAATGCTTAAAATGTGTTAAAAAGCGCCATCTAGTTACTTAATATATTAATAGTTTTTTTAAGCAAAAAAAAATTATAATAAATAATCATTGTTCTTCGTGCTGGATCAGCTTCTCAATTTTAAGTGGTCAGCTACATAATATTATAATATAAAATGCAGATCTGACTGACTGACTTTATATCATGGCACAGTAAAAACTAATCTACTGAAACCAATAGAAACTTTAAATTTAGAACAGGGGTTCCTTTTTTAACGACTTCAAGAAAGGATGCGCTTCACAATCCGACTGTATATTATTATATGTTTTTATGGTATCAATATGCACCAAAGAGGATTTTTATAAATTCCACTGTCAAATTGTTAAATAGGTAAAGTTGATATGAAATTACCTTTTATGGAATTAAAAATATGAATTTAGGTATATTTAAAGTTCTCTATTACAATTAAAAATGATCTGTGTAGGTGAAATGAACTATATCCCTAAATCCCTCCAAAGGTGTGTTTTTTATCATTAGACTTAGAATAATTGGTCTATAAGATTTCTGATTACAAAAATAAGTCATCCGCGTGTTCAAAAATAAAGAAAAACTGATGATGATGATGACATCATTTTCATTTTCATCAGAATTTTCATAAATTTACATATATTATGACACAAAAATATGACTGTTCACGAGTGAAAATATGCGTTTTCTTATGTTTATGCGAAATTCACTCATTATAATTAATCAGCTTTTAGAATTTTATCGCGGCTTAACATGTCCGACGTAACGTTTCGGATACTTTCCAGCAACCAGGGCTTGGAAACCGAAAAAAAATTCGAACCGGTTAACGCCTAAGTACATAGGGAACTTATGATTTCGGTTTCGTTCTAACCTTAACCCGAATTAAACGGTTTTAAGCTAAAAAAGTTCTTAAATAGGTTTATCGGAAAAAACCGGTTTAAAACCGGTTTTTGTCGCCTATATCCAGAAGTAGGTATAATATAGGAACAATTTAGTTGTAATTATTTACAACTAAATTGTTTCTATATTATACTGGACTGTGACTGTGTATAAAGACACATTGAAAACGGTCGTAAGAATCTATGAAAATAATTATATTTGTGCAAAAATACATAAAACGTAAAATTTAAACAAAAAGTAAAATTTGATGAGATGGGTAAGTAACTTCATTATTACAATACAGAGATTATCAATATATTGTTATAAGATGGCAAAAGGCCCATGTGATGTTAAACTATTATTTGTACAAAATTACATCTACGAACCTCCTAGCCGGTTGACTATATAGACCAGTGTCGATAATTTTTGAAACAAAAAAATCACAGTAGGATGAAACCCATTAGAAAAGACGGGGAATATGATAAAAATGAAAGGAAAAATAAATTACGGGCGATCCGAGTTCGGGAAAAGGAAGGGGGTGGGTTTTAAGGAGGAAAAATGGTATTATCTCGATTTCCGGCAAAACTACAAGTCCTATGTAAAAGAGTTACATGGCAAAGTTGTAGGTAATAAAAAGATCTACAACTTTTGTTTAAACAATTTTTTTACATAACCTCAAAATTAATGTGAAAAATTCAAATAACCAAGTTTATGGTTTTTTATTTTTATCTTTTTCAAAAAAAAAATATTTTTTATGCAAAATTTGGTAAAAACTCACCTTATTACGTTCTAAATACACTGTAATTTATTTGATTTAAATTATTTATTTTTTCACCTTATTTCGACCTAGTATTAGAAAAGGAAAACTGGTTTTCAATCGTAAATTCTCGTGTCAAAATATCAGCTTTTTTAAAAAAATCGGTGGCCTTTTGGTTCGTTAAAATCTCTACTTTCTGATGGTGTAAAAAAAATATAAATATTATCAAAGTAAATCTCGACCACCAACTTGACCTGGCTACGTATAACGGACGAACGCTAAGATTCAATGACCATCTTGTTGAAGTGGAGGTAGAACTGGGCAACATCCGTTGGCACGTCTTGGGTTTATGTGAAGTCCGACGACAGGGAGAGCACACCATAACTCTGCCTTCGGGTCACCTTTTCTACTCCAGGGAAGGCGACACTCCATCACAAGGCGGCGTGGGATTCCTCGTCCACAAGTCCCTTGTCAACAACATTGTCGAAGTCTCAAGTGTGTCGAGAAGGATTTCGTATCTCATAGTTAAACTCACCAAGAGGTACAGCCTCAAGGTGATACAAGTATACGCACCAACCTCGACACACTCTGATGACGAAGCAGAGGCAACTTACGAGGATGTCTCCAGGGCCTTACACAACGCCTCCAAGGCCCACTTCAATGTTGTTATGGGGGACTTCAACGCCAAAGTAGGAATACGATCAGGTATCGAATCGTGTTTAGGGCCACATGGTGTCGGCAGTCGTAACCACGGGGCAAATACTAGTCAACTTTCTCGTGATAGAGGGGCTCTTTTTAATGAATTCGTATTTTAAAAAGAAACCCCACAGAAAGTGGACCTGGCAAAGCCCTGACGCTGTGACGAGAAACGAGATAGACTTTATCATGCCGAACCGAAGACATACATTCAGGGATGTCTCTGTGAGGGGCTCTTTTTAATGAATTCGTATTTTAAAAAGAAACCCCACAGAAAGTGGACCTGGCAAAGCCCTGACGCTGTGACGAGAAACGAGATAGACTTTATCATGACGAACCGAAGACATACATTCAGGGATGTCTCTGTGATCAACAGGTTTAAAACCGGAAATGATCACCGATTAGTAACAGGCTCCATGAATGTGTGCTTTCAGCGAGAGCGAGTCCGTCTGATAAAGTCTACACTCCGACCTAATTACCGACAAACCATGGCAAGCTCCGATAAATTCCAACTGGAATTAAAAAACTGATTCGTGGGCCTCAATATATCAGAGATTACTATGGCCGTTGACGAGGCACAGAGTGCCGTGGTGCCGTGTGTGGTGCAGTGGCCGTTGACGAGGCACAGAAACCCGCATGCAGTCGGGTCGTGGGTGAAAGGTTTTGTAGGAGAAAGCGTACTGGCAGGAAATCTAAGCTCTCGGATGAGACGCTCGGGCTTATGAGGGAACGCAGAGCACACACAGACGCCACTTCTACAGATGTAAAGCTTCTCTCGAAGCAGATCCGCGAACTAATATGCCGAGACCTTCGCTGCTCAAATACGCAACGGATTACCGAAGCAATTGAGCAGAATAGAGGATCGAAGATTTTTGTGGAGAAGCTCGGGAGAAGCCATCTGTCAAAGATTAGGACCGTTTCTGGCGCGACCGTTTCTTCAAAGCCTGAGATCTTATCGGAGATTAAAGATTTCTATGGCAAATTGTATGCGTCTAACGCTCCTCAACCCAATCCCCGGAACAACGATCCGCGTGCCAGCCTAACACGACACCTCTGCGGCGAGCTTCCGAACATCAGCTTGGATGAGGTTAGTATGGCTCTTAAGCAGCTGAAAGGGGGAAGGGCTCCGGGGAAGGATGGAATTACGACTGAACTTCTTAAAGTAGGTGGCGAACCTGTTTTAAGAGAGTTGCTAAAGACTTTTAATTTCGTGCTTCATCGGGGCATTTCCCCCAAGGAGTGACATGTAAGCGAGGTCGTTCTGGTTTTTTAAGAAGGGTGACAACTCCCTTCTTAAAAACTACAGACCGATATATACAAGCTGTTCTCGAGGGTCATGACGAACCGCCTCACTATAAGCTCGATGGATTCCAGCCACCGTAGCAGGCTGAGTTTCGAAGAGGATTTAGCACCATAGACCACATCCACACCATAAGGCAAGTTGTACAGAAGACCAATGAGTACAACCAGCCACTGTGCCTTGCCTTTGTGGACTATGAGAAAGCTTTTGACTCCGTTGAAACCTGGGCTGTTCTGGAAGCTCTTCAGCGATGTCAGGTCGATTGGCGATACGTTGAAGTGATGAGAGGATTATACGTAGTCGCCTTTATGTCCGTTCTGATTACGGGAGGTCATACAAGACCAATCGAACTGCATCGAGGAGTGCGACAGGGGGATGTTCTTTCCCCGAAACTGTTCACAAATGCTTTGGATGACGTCTTCAAGACCTTAAACTGGGCAGAATGCGGCATAAACATTAACGGCGAGTATATCTCACACCTTCGTTTTGCCGACGATATCGTCATATTGGCCGAGTCGCTGGAGGGTTTGCAGGAGATGCTGCACAGCCCAAATGAATCCTCCCGACGGGTGGGCCTTAGGATGAACTTGGACAAGACGAAAGTCATGTTCAATGATCACGTTCTCCCTAGGCCTGTTAACGTCGATGGCAAATCTCTCGAAGTCGTGCAAGAGTATGTCTACCATGGGCATACTTTGCAGCTAGGTCGACATAACTTTGAGAGAGAAGCCGATAGGAGGATTCAATTAGGATGGGCAGTATTTAGGAAGCTTCGCCATATTATCACGTCGTCTATACCGCAGAGTTTGAAAACGAAAGTCTTCAACCAATGCGTTCTCCCCGTTCTCCTCTTAATTTACGACTGGTCCGCAAGTTTGCCGTAGCTCAACGTGCTATGGAGCGTGCTATGCTGGGTGTTTCTTGGCAGATCGGATTTGAAACGAAGACCTTCGCCAGAGAACTAAAGTTACCGATATCACGCGAAGAATAAGCACCTTGAAGTGGCAATGGACTGGTCACGCACTCACAAGAACAGATGGCCGATGGGCCATTAAGGTTCAAGAGTGGAGGCCGCGTTTAGGTAGACGAAGTGTTGGTCGGCCATTAACCAGATGGGAAAACGGTCTCCGTGCGGTGGCAGGTCCGCGTTGGATGCGAGTAGCAAGGGATCAGTGGTCTTGGCGTTCATTGAGGGAGGCCTATGTTCAGCAGTGGACGGATAAAGGCTGATGATGTTGATGAATAATAATAATAATAGCAAATAAACATGTCAAGTAAGTATTTAATTGTTTATAAACTAAGCAATGACAATACCTACGGCACATGCCGTAAACAAAAATGATTAAAAATAGCACGCATTCATTCAACATTCGACCCTGCATACTAGCAGACCAAAGATATTAAATACGGTAGTATCCCTTAGTAGTTTGTGGGTATTAACAAAATAATTGTTCAAACTTATTCTTTGCATCACCCTGCTAATAATTTAAATGAACTTAACAATCACCAGCGTTCGTTCAATAAACGACCCTAAGTAATATGTAGTAAATAGTGTAGCGAATGATGCGTAACAAGTATGAAGTAGCGATGAATCTTGCCACTCAATATATTATTATTATATTAATTATATATTTTGCCGGCCGAATGTTTATTATGCGAGCTCATAATATTGTAAGCTGCTTATTTGTGAATTAATTTTTGACCATTATCAAAATTATTGGTGGAACATAAATTGCTGCCAGATTTATTTTATTTTTATCTTTTTATGCCAACCAAATTATTTAAATGCCGATTTTTTGGCTCACCAAATTTTATAATTGCCGTTCATTTAATTACTTCCCTTTATTTAATGTAAGCCTCTGGCACGTAAGCAAGTCGGTGCGTGTCTATGTAGATTGGGACGTAGTAGGTACTGACAGCGACGCGTGCCCTTGGCCCTTGCGGAATAAACCGGTTAACTTGGGTTCATAATAACGTTCTTTTAAGGTTTTTACTCCGAACGAAATAAAAGATAAAACCGGTTTTCACCGGTACAAAACCGGTTATTTTCAAACCGGTTCCAAGCCTTGCCAGCAACCATGGTCACGGGAGTCTTCATGATGATTGCTGTAAATTATCTAGTAACATGCTTTAAGCTGAATAAACGTAGTAATCATGCAGATGCATTTCTAACGACTAGTTAAACTTGTAGACAATCCTAGATTTTCACTATAAATCTGAATAATAACTTTAAATCAATAATGGTTTAATCCTATTGAATAACGCCGCGAATTCTCTAGAAACTTCTGTTTAGATTGAACGTGGAAGTCCAACTTCGGTGCCTGTTGGTCTTCTTGGCTTGGCTTGTTACTATTGTTTCAAACTTCGATCCGTTTCAATTCAATTAAACACGTATCAGACACGAGGTGTTCTCGAGATATCAATGCCAAATGTTGTTTCTTAATGCAAATTTCACTCATTATAATAAAACGACTCCACGGATTTCACTGTTTCATTATTAATTGTTTTACATCTACACTTATAATATTATAAAGAGGAAAGCTTTGTTTGTTTTGTTGTAATGAATAAGATCAAAAAGTACTTGACAGATTTCAAAAATTCTTTCACCATTCGAAAGCTACATTATCCACGGGTATCGGTAATCGGTAACATAGGCTAAATTTTATTCTGGAAAAAATAGGGTTCGTAAGATATTTGGGTTTTTCGGACACAAGGTGTAAATCTTAGTTAACGCAGGCGAAGTTGCGAAAACTCTACACATCCATGACCAATCAAATCAAATCAAACCAAAATATTATCTTTATTTTGTGAGTGGGTACACCTTAAATTTGTAAAAGAAATAGTCAATAAAAAGCAAAAAAAAACTCGTTTGAGATGCAGGATCACGGCTGTTAATCTTCATAGCAATTGTTTGGGCCTTATGTCTATGGTATTGTCGATGGGTCTAGTTTAGAATCTGACGTGTTTTTTCTTTAAAATTCAAAATGGCCGTCTCTACCGTCAAAATTTGACACATCTGTGCTATTTGAAGATACACACAATATTTAGTAACTTGTTTACGTTGATCGAGTGAATTTACGTTGATTTTTATCCGAGCTTTTCCTCTCAGCTAAACCAGTAATTCGTTGTACCTTATGGTATTTATCACCATGTAAAACAAATATTGCATTGAAAACTGTGCAAATAAACGGCAGGACGTTAAAATGCATCAGTTTCCCAAATCTAAGATAGGACTCCAAAAGTGGTTAAAGTGCATTGGTAATGTTCACCTTCGTAGCTGTAGTTCGCAGAACCTTCGCAAGGTGTTTGTGTGTCACGAGCATTTTGAAACGAGGATCATCAAAACCACCTCTCGTTAGCGTTATGGTGCATAGCCAACACTATTTTCGGAAAATGAGATAGAAAGCGGCGTCCCAGCAGTAGTCTCCGAGACCAAAAGTAAGTAAATATTAAAATCCTATAATTTTAAAAATTCTCTAGTTTTCATTCATTTTAAATGGCCCAACCTGTATATAATCTGATAAGATAAATAAATAAATGTATTTGTGTCTAAAGTAGACAATATAATAATATGTATAAATACCAAAGTTGCAAATTCCGCATATATTATATACGCATTCCAATGCGTATATAATATATTTGCATTATGTAAAAACACTTTTTTACCACCCCAAGTACACATATCCAGTTAAAAAGTTAGAAATTTTCCCGACAGTAAATTAAAAACTGTAAAAAGTTTGAATTTCGCGCCTAGACTGTTGCCGTTCGCCTTTCAGTCATCACAATAATAATTATTATTCTTGGAGGTGCAGCAAGACAAGAAAAAAGGGTGCAAAACTGTGTCAGCAAATACAAGAAGAAATTAAAAATAATAAAAAGATAAAATAAGGAATGTTTGTTTTATTTAAAAAAATATTTAATGAATAAACTAGGTGTATGCCAAGTATTCCTACCAATTAATAGGAATACTGGGAATAAACCATAAAACTATACTGAAAGGTTAAGGAGCTTCGTACAAATTGGCTGCACTGTACTACACTGCGCCTTTGCCTGTATATGTCATTAGTAATTTAAAAAAAAGAACTGTCAGAATCTAAACTCGACATCCCTTATTGGCTAGTTTGAATGTAGGGGAGTGGGTCGTCTGATACGGTAGTATCCCTTAGTAGTTTGTGTGCAGGATCTACCAAGAAAAACGAAAAAAAAACTTAGGAGTTGCAACAAAATAATAAAATAGATAATTTACAAATACATCATGTAAAACCTGAGTATTACATTATTACCTCCCATCCTCCCGTGACAGCAGTTATTGTATGTGACCGCTATAAAATCTATTTTTGGAAAAAATTAATATTAGAATCTAAACCATAAATAAGTTACAATTAAACTCGTTTACGTTCATACTGGAGGCCTATGCCCAGCAGTGGGCGTCGATTTACTGACACGATGATGGCCTTACCATCAGGTGCCAGATCTATCAGTTTACCTATCTAAATAGTAATTATTATAAAATCTTAAATATATGTAAGTAACACAAGTTCTTATGAGGACGTCATAAGCACTTGTGAATTATGATTATATATTACTGTCCAATAATGAATAGCTAATAAGATTATAACGGCATTAAGAACAAGCAATTAACCATAATATTTTCTGTTCAGAAACGCTAACAAAGACCTAAAAAAACCCACAGAGCAAGGTTAATAGGATAAATATTCAATGGAAAGGTATGCATAATGATGAGCGGGAAACGAATTGAATTCAGAACGGAATCGCCATGTTGGCGGCCATTTTAATTGCGATCATAGCACCATGAAGGTTTCATTGGTATTGGCGGGAAAGGCGTTTTGAAACCTATTTCAATGTGCCAGAGTGTATTTTCCTACCTAATAACAGTTTTCAGGTAAATATGTTTGTCTAAGAATTTGTGACTACAATTAAAGTATTAGGTTTGAAATTAATATATCTAAATTCTTTATTTAAAATTGTTCTTAGGATAAAATAGATTTAAAACAAAAATTAAAATAAAGGTTTGTAAAAGTTCTTCGAGCAACAATATTAGGTAAAAGCATAAAAGCTCTGACCTAGTTTATTTGCGGGAAAAGCCAATGGTTATTTATTAAATTAAACAGTTATAATGTTTCGGTAAGAACAGGAAGCGAAGGAGACTGACGTCATCATCGTTCAAGCAATTTATTTGGGGTTAGATCATAGGAACATTGAGAACTTATTTCAAATATATAAAATAATCTGTGGGCCAGATTATAAATATTACTGAAGTATTGTGCCTCCATTCTGACTTCATGCTTATAAATACTCACGTAACTCCACACTCCTCACGTCTTAAATTACTGAAAACAAGATAGACTGCATGATAAGTAATCTCAAGACATACCATTTTTAAACCACCAGAATCATTGATTTCTGCAAAGCAATTCCCGATTCTTTTTTTCTATGGAGCGTGCTATGAGTATGTTGGCTGTTTCTTCAGCAAATAGGATTCGAAACGAAGATATCCGCCAGACAACTAAAGCTACCGATATCACGCTAAGAATAAACGCATAGAAGTGGCATTGGGCTGGTTACATACTTAGAAGAAAGGATAACCAATGGTTCAACAGTGGAGGCCACGTTTAGGTCAAAGAAGTGTTGGTCGGCCATTAACCAGGTGGGTAGACGATCCCCGCCATGATTCAAGCCTGAGGGCAAAAGAGCAGAAGGCAAGGTGCGAGGATGGGAACCTCGCCTCGTTAACAGCCTATCCCAACGATAGGATAGGCTGTTCTGTGGTGCGGGGCAACCCCTCTGTGGAGGTGGCGTCGCTCTCCTAAGGGACTGACTAACCGTCGAGGTGCCCTGTTGCTTGTAAATCCGGGGCACCTCACCAAAGGCGGCAGTGGTGGCACTCACCGGGTTTTGGTGGGTAGAGCTGCGTCCACTTACCATCTTTGGGGCGCAGCGAGTCCCACGTACCCGCCTGGGGGTCTCCCCAGACTTCAATGAGTCTTCATTCCCCCGCGGGATGCCTAAGCGCATTTCCCGACGTTAAAGAAAAAGAAAAGGAGGAAAGGCTATCTTCGTGCTGTGACCGTGTTAGCTTTTAGACAAGAGATCCGTCGTCTTAGCGTTACTAAAAGCGGTCGATATTCAGCAATTCACAGCAACAGAGCAGAGCAGATCAAAACAGAGAATAATAATGATGAACGCCTTATTCTATATAATGTTTAGCTTATGTATATAATTTTGATATAGTTAAGGACAGACAATGTTAACGATTTAACAGACACTTCGAGAAGTATGTTAACTAAAGACCAAGTGACCACAAGCCCGGGGGTCCGTACTTAATTCTGTCAAGGACTGTAGGTATTATTCTGGCGACTCGCCAGACTCCATATTTTGCGGTTTTTGCACATTATATTGTACAACTTAATACTGTACAATTTACACTTACATTGCTCATTTATAAATTCAAACTGTATAGATGATATATTTTTGTATAGAATTCTTTACCTACCAGAACTTTATGTAGCCATGATTTGAGTCTTGTGAATAAGAATGAAAAAATGTAAATATGCCTTAATAAATAATATTAATAAATAAATCCGTTCATTTTGTAAAATTTAAGCGAATTTCACTTATTAATTAAATATTAAAGAAATATTAAAAAAAACTCAGGAGTTTTAATAATTACGCGAACTTCATTCATTATAATGAAACAACTTTTAAGGATTCGATCGTGGCTTAATGTTTTTGTATTCCCGACGTTTCGGATATTTTACAGCAACCATAATCAGATGTGTTAAAGCTATCTACCTTATATTGATAAATTAAATTTAAAAATGAAATATTTCGCGTCGCGTTTCGTAAGGTTTGTGAGTTTCCCGTTACTCATTTTTAAACTGGATAGCTTGTGGTTGTGCGGATGTTGTCGGAAGTCACCATAAGACTTCGATTGTTAGGTTGCCTCCTTATAATATACTACGCGTTGCACGCAGCTTCGCCTGCGTCAACTAAGGTTAAAAAAGATCCCTAAATTTTTGAAAATTTGATATTACCTATGTTCACCGGGGATAGTGTTGCTTCCCAACAGTGAAAGAATTTTTCAAATTAGTTAAGTGGTTTCGGAGCCTATTCAATACAAACAAGCAATCGAATCTTTCCTCTTTATAATATTAGTATAGAAAAATATTACAAAGTTAAAGAAGTTCTAAAAGTTCTGAGCGACGATGATCCAGTGGTGGATGGACTCGGCCTCTTATGCGAGAGGTCCGGGTTCGATCCTGACCCCCACATGTGTGCCTTGAAATGGGTTTTTCTAATTTCTAAGTACACCTCAAACACGAGACCATCGCTCGTTCACCGGTGAAGGAAAACATCGTGAGGAAACCTGCATGCCTGATGAGATTGAAAGTCTTTGAAGATGTGAAGTTCACCAACCCGCACTGGGCCAGTGCGGTGAACTATTGACCCATTACCCTCCTCGCCTGATTTCGAGGAGGAGACCCGTGCCCAGCAGTGGGACATAAAGGGTTGATACTTTAAAGAAGTTCTAGAGCTTATGGTTCGTCAACTGGTTTAAGCCTACTTGAAAATAACGATAAGTCCCATAAAATGATTAACAATACTAACGCAATTCTAAGACATTTACGTGAACAGTTTGAAATTTTGAGTAAATACTTCGAGCGCTTACCGTTTCAATTTATTTAAGTGTCTTATTGTTCGACCTTAAATATCTTAAGGTGGAATTATTCTCAGTCTGAAATACGAAAACCACCCACGCTTACAATCATCATCATCTTACAGTTCAACGTATAAATTAAAGTATAAACCCATATAAGTCACTGCTGGGCAAGGATCTCCTCGAAATTAGGCGAGGTATCGGCAATACGCTGGCTTGGTGGCGATATGAAATGTGTTATTCTGATGTGTAAGCTGGGCTGGGTAATAGAGTAACAGACATACATACATACATTTTTACAAACTTAAGCGATCATAATATTAGTATGATGACGATCAGTCGTCTTAACGTTCATGGAGGGAGGCTTACATTCAGCAGTGGACGGATAAAGGCTGATGATGATAATTATACTGACAATAAGCAACTTCATTTTAAGTTTAAAAGCACTCAAGCCTTGTCATAATTTATTTAATATCGTCAATTTGTCATTGTACGTTTATTTATAGATTTTGAGGGGCTTAAACAAAACTATGGACCCTTTAAAGCCTACTTAAGCACGACAAAAGAGGCACAAGGGCTGAGGCGGTCCCTAAGGAAAAGTTCTATTAATAAATGAGCCAGGTGTCCCAGAATAATAGTACGGAGATTACTTTATTAATAATTGACGAAGGGATGCTTTTAATGTTTGGTCGTTAGTTTGTCAGGATTTACCTTTTTGTAATTGAAAATGGTATTTGTTTGCTTGGCTGGCTGATGTTTAATCTAAGAGGATATAGGACCATAGAGCTATGAGTGTATAGATATGACACCATTGAATATTTAACGATTACGTTTGATAAATAATTATGACAAAATAATATATTAAATATTTACTAAAATATTTATATATTTATAATGTTACAATGCTATGTGTAAGATATAGCTAGGAGATATATTTTAAAAAGAAAGATCATTTAAATTGATCTTTAATTATAAAAATAAATTAATTTACCGTAAATATAAAGAAAAATCGGTTGTCTGTAAAGTCGGTTTACGAACGATAGTTGAACGTGACAACGTCCGAAGAAAATACTGATGGGCCGATGCCTCTTTGTCGCTCGTTCCGCGTTCTCTTGCTTCCGCTTGCACTTTAAGCCTTAAATAGAATGCCTCAGAGCGAGGCAACGCCGCATGAGTCATGTTTTTTCGTGCGTGCAGCCGGCTCTATCAAATTATAAGATGTTGTCACGTCAAAAACTTTGTCTTAGATTCGATTGACGTTCAAAAACCTTTGTTAGTATTATTTCAATTTAAAAAAATATATGGAATCACATTCAAGCGTTCTCCTTTACAAGTTACAAGGAGACTTAGTGGATTCCAGCGCTTACACATAAAAAGTCTTAAATAACCGCAAAAGCACTTCCCGTCTTATGAGATGGCGCTCACCTTGGCAAAATGCTTCCCTGGGAATGCAAGTACATCGGTTTCCTTGGCCACAGACCAAACCTCATCTTGCTAAGTGTATATAAAAATAGATAAATATTTCCTTTAGTTAGGTTTAAGCAGATTTTGCAAAATATACTTACTCGAATGGAATAAATAATGTAAAGTAGTTTACAATAAAAACACATTCGGATGTGAATATTTTATTTTAAAATTCATTTTCGATTAACAAAAATCTGTGAATAAAGATGAAACAAAATGAATAATATCTATAATAAAGCTTTATTTCGTAATGTAACAATCATGCAATATTATTATAATATTATACACTAATGTATTTAATTAGATTGATTTTGGTAGCAATAATGTGCTCAAAAAGTTGAATCTATTGTGGATTCTAAGGAAATTTATTATATTACATTAAGTAATGTTATTTTCGTAAAGATTGATTTAAAAGAGGCTAAATTGTCTTAGTGGGATTCTTGCCTGGTGGGGAACTAATGGTGGGGATAGTGTAGGACAGTATCGAAGGAAACGATAGTCAGACACAATTAAAACAACTTATTTTAAAAACGTATTTTATCGCGTCTTATTAAGTTTTTGACATGCCCGACACTTTACAGCAACTATGGTCACAATAGTCTTTCCGTGACCATGGTTGCTGTGGTTGTGGTAAAGTATCTACAATAACTTAATAAACCGCGATAAAATCCATCAAAATTGTGACATAATAAGTGAAATTCGCGTAAACATAAGAAAAGGATAGTAAGACCCTCGGAGTTCAGTTTTCAGAAGCATAACAAGGCGTATTTAAAGTGTTCTGTGAAAATAAATAACAAGTATTGAAAGCTGTATTACGAGAGAAACAAGCAAAAAAATGCTAGCACTCATGCAGCCGGGAGAGCGGCACAGCGCATAAAACATTTTTTGACGTGACAACGTCTTATAATTCGATGGAGCCGTCTGCACGCACGAAAAAACATGACTCATGCAGCGTTACCTCGCTCTGAGGCGTTTCATTAAAGCCTCGAAGTGCAAGTAAGAGGAACGAGCGACAAAGGGCACAATCTTACCATCAGTATTTTCTTATGACGTTGTCACGTTCAACTATCGTCAGTAGACCGACTTTACGGACAACCGATTTTTTAAGGAAATCTCTGTCTTGGAAAATGAATGACAAAATTCAAATTTAAGCACGTTTCTTACGCAATAAAAGGTGGACGTCAGACCCGCCCCTACAATGTCTAAACTTTATTAAGACGACAACTTTACGTAGGAAAAGCTTTTGTGTATTTTTTGTAGGATTTCAATGAAAACGTCTTCTGTGTCCCGTGAATGGGTGTTTTATTATTAAGGGACTGCTATAGTGTGATTACTGTAAGGTATTATTGTATATTTACTTTTTAATTTGTATATGGAATACAAAACATAATTTCGTTTTATAGTGTTTTTTTTTTTTTTTTTATTTATTTATCAAATAAAGCAATAAAATACAACAAAAAATATAACTAGCAACAAAAAACCACATAGGGTTTAAACAAGTGCTAAACTTAATCTACACCATTAGTTAAATCATATTGTGTTATTTAAGTACAACATAGTGGCTTTAAATTCATTATATGATACATAATATAGTTTATAATATTCCAATATGTACGCGCTAAAGTTTAAACTCAGGAGCCAAGCGGTTATTTTCTGTAAAGTGTTTTTTTTTAAATGTAATTATTATAATACATGATATTAGCCTATCACAAAAGATTTGGAAGAGTTTATTTGAACGCGAAAATCTCAGGTGTTGATTGAATTTGAATAATTCTCAGTTTTGCGAGCGACGGTGGTCCAGTGGTGGACGGACTCGGCCTCTTATGCGGGAGGTTCCGGGTTCGATCCTGACCCGTCCGTATGTGCCTTGAAATGGGTTTTTCTAAATTTCTAAGTGCACACGAGACCATCGTTCGCTCACCGGTGAAGGAAAACATCGTGAGGAAACCTGCATGCCTGATGAGATTGAAAGTCTTTGAAGGTATGTGAAGTTCACCAACCCGCACTGGGCCAGCGCGGTGGACTATTGGCCCATTACCCTCCTCGCCTGATTTCGAGGAGGAGACCCGTGCCCAGCAGTGGGACATATAAGGGTTGATACTTTACTTTTTTTCTCAGTTTTAAATACCCCATTAAGAGGCCGTTGTAAGTCTTACTTAACGTAGGCAAAGCTAGATATGAATAAAAATAAAACCCAGCACACAACTTCAGAAAAACAAAGCAAATTAATTAGTTCTTTTTTTGTTATATTGGTTATCATCACGAAGTTTTTATTTAAAAAAAAATATTGTTTTTTTTTTTTTTTTATTGCAATGATTTTTTTTTATTGCAAAAAAACTTGCAATTATTTACTCCACTGGCTCAACGACCCGAAGTGGATCTTGACCTCCGAAACGAGGTGGCGGCACCGCGCCCTGTCTTTAGCGATCTCCCAGTTTACAACACCCAGGGTTCGTAGACCTGATAGCTAAAGAAAGCCTATGAGGGACAGCCCTGCAGTCGTAGACCAGTTGGCCGACCCTAATACCGTCAAAAGAACCAAGTGCTGAAAGATCTACAGCCACATACTATAAGATATTTAACTCTTTATTATCAAGTAAAAGGATAAATAAAAGTGTTCACGTTTTACGCTTATCCTTTTTTCAGTTAACGGCAAGATAACGTTTTTTGGTTTCGGCTTGAAATAAATATTTACACCATACATTATATTTTAGCTCTTACGTTTATTTCAACGAATAGATGCAGACGGTGAGATCTGATCCGCCCAGTTCCGGAGTTGCCCGCACCAAAAATAGAAATACAAAAAAATATTTTGCTTATAACGCAACACCCTGACAACGTTTTTTCAAAATAGAGGTTAAAGCTAGAAATACATAAACCGAGCTGATGCTCAACTGACGTAAACATAAAAGTTTCCTGCAGCTTGTAAGGACTATACGGCTTATTCTCTAATAGCGCAGGTGTCTATGGGCGTCGGTAACCATAAAGCTCCGACTGATCGTTCCAAAAAAAAATTTCCATGGTGCAAAAAAAAGAGAAATAGTTCATCAAATCTGTTACAATATCTGGAAGCGAAAGTATTTTATTACAAAAATATTTCATTCTCAATAAATTCCTTTATTTTATTTCACATAAACGTTCCTTTAATAATTCTCTTGATAGATTTAAAAGATTTTCTGAGATCTTATTATAATAAAAAGGCGATGATGACTTTGATTTATATTCTTTGAAAGATATTGTGATGTTCAAAGAAGAAGTGGAATCAAAGAATAAAAGTCTTCAGAAACTATAAAAAGTAAATTACAATCCAATATAGCGTAACATAATAAAAATGCTTTCAATGGGAGATGAAATAGAAATCTGAAGAACAACTGCCATTTTGTTGAGACTGAAACAATTTGCTCTCGTATTTTCTTTTGTGTGTGACAAGTAGAGGTTACAGGTTGAAATCCTAGCAAGGACAAAATTTATCAAGTTAATAAGAATAAAATTTTCTTTTGTTTTTTTTTTTCTTTACTTTTTTTTCTTTTATTTTAGCGTATCTTTTCCGTCCCGTTCCAGTTTTTTTCGCTCCTAAATAGAAATAGAAAAATATTTTATTCGCTTCGAAAACGCTTGCCCCCAAATACCAGACTTAATAAATAATTCTTTTTTGCACATTTGGCTCAATCAAGGAAGATTTTCCACTTAATCGGAAATATTTGTTTCAATTTTGGTGTAACATGCAGATTAAGGCTTAATTAAGTATAGCTCTTTTATATAAGTTTTATTCATTTTAGAGTTATTTTATACTAAAGGATAAAAAGTAGCTAGTAGATATTCCTAATTTCCCTCTTTTCGGTCGTTTCTAAATAGCAATAAAAAGCAATCTCACATTATTTATCCTGAATTCTTAAAGGCCTACATCCTTAGGGAGAGCCGGGATGAATAAAACACTCCTGGCACACGTCACTGTTTCTTAACTGACGAATTTGTCTTCCTCTCTCAAGTGACAGACTGAGCGTCTACTATCCCCATAAGATATTCAAAACGTCGAGACTTGTTAAATATTACGTTGTACGAAAACTAGCTTTGTAAGGTTTATCATTGTAGCTGAAATATTACTACAATAAATAGGCCTTTTTTATTTGATCGATGGTGATTTGATTGGCCGGTTCCTTACCACTTTCGGAGATACAGATTGAGTTTCACCACCACCTAGTGTGGACGATCAAGACAATGCCAAAAAAATAATACAAAAAAGTGGAAAATCTCATAAAATCGATTTTTCAATTTTGCATTTTGTTGCGAGTGGCAAGGGATAGAAAGTCATTTAAGGAGACCTACGTTTAGCAGTAGATAAATAGAGGCAGATGATGATAATATGCCTAAACTCATCTCGGTAATAAATTAATTTTTAATATATACACAATAAGTCTTCTAAAGAAATAGTTACGCAGAGGCAAATTTTACTCTACTTACCTACGTTATCTTTGTTTATGTTTCTTTATTATGTCAGTCCCAACTGTTTTTATTTGACTTGCTTTTTTATTGGTGCTAATAATAACAGCGCTGTTCTAGCCTTTTTCTTCTGTCTGGCTTAATCCGGCTCGAAGGACCACCAAATGTTCATCTAATTTTTGCAGGCAGATATTAAAAACTTCTCAAAGTTTGTATAATGGCTGTGGATGCTATCGCATTCGAGTCCTCTAGCGACCATGGTGCTGAAACTATTTAAAGCGGGAATATGTCCCGCGACAACTAAAAACGCGACGAATAAAAAATCCAAACTTATTTAAAACAAAAAAATTATAAATCGCAGGCTTCCGATTGTTTTATTTTTGTCGACGGTTGAATAAACGAACACACGTCACCTACATTTCACACATTTATTATTCGGGTCGAATCGTTTACAAGTTACAAAAGTAACTTTATTGTTGGCTCATTGTAAAACCAGATGTTTGGCACACACGCCCTACGATTGTTTGTTTTCATAAAATCGTTACTGCTTATAATAATTTATAATTCAATTTACGTGATTATAAAAAATGTAAAAAAGTTACATCCAGAGTGATAATTAATGACGTGGGAAATGTACTCAATTTTTATTAATTACATTAATAAATTCTAAAGTGAAAAAACGATTATAAAGTAGGTATATAATATGTATAGCTTATATAATATAAGCTTGTATTTTTTATAAGCGCTAATTATAATAATACGAATATAGTTACGTATTAATTTAATAGCAAAAGTTAATATTTTAATTTTTAAATTTAAGTTTTTACTTTTTCATTTCATTATAAGGATGTTTTTTTTTTCAATTTTTCGTAAAAACAAAATATTATGTTACAATGATTAATGAGATAATCATTTAAGAAGAACTCTCTTTCATTGCGCAAATTTGCCATAAATTATGCGGGATATAGAAACGGGCAAATCTATAATCTAAAATCTAAATAAACCGAGTTAAAATCTTTAAAATTTGGGTCATTAATATAATGAGCCAATTCAAGTAAAGATTAGAAAACATCATTATATACTCTCATCTTATGATCCTTAAACAATTTGTGGGATTCGAATCAACGACCTACGTACGTAATCCAAACCTACATCAAGCGTTTAAATGACATTATAATTAATCGTCAAAATATCTTAAGGGCCTGTTTCACAATCTCCAGTTAAGTTCCCAATAGGCTATCGGCAACATATTTGACAGATAGAGTATGGAGTATCTGTCAAATATCTGTCAAATATGTTGCCGATAGCCTATTAGGAACTTAACTGGAGATTGTGAAACAGGCCCTAAATGTAATAAAGCTTGGAGGAAACTTTTAAAATTATACAGCTCCTTAGTAAAGACGGTGTAACCAGAATAAAAGAGCCCTGCTGACATGAAAAATTTTAGACGAGGTAGGTCTTTATTTTGGTGTTTATACGAAATATTGTGACAAGGTAAGTAAGAAATATGAGAGAGATGATTCTTATTAAACTAGGGCATGAGTCTAATAAAGAAAGGAATTTGCGACGTATAAATGTCCAGTAGACTTGGGGCTTATGCTTATTGGAAATTATTAATAAGGTCTTGCTTATAAAACTGGACAAGTATGTGCGACGGTGACATTTTGTACGTTATTTTTGACGTGATAACGTCTAATAACACGATATAACGGGCTGCATGCACGGAAAAGATGACGTCTTTGTCCCGTAACGCTCATTGTCCCGTTCCGCAAGCGAGAGCGCGGCACGAACGAGAGAGAGGCATAATCGGCTCAAGCGATCGGCTCAGTTCGGTTCGGGCTGCATGTAATGTTTGATGTTGTCGCGTCAAACTATCGTCCGCACTAGCAGCTCCCCACAGTTGCACCCGCGTACTTCCCTTTTCCGTGGAAGTACAGGGATAAATTATAGCCTAGATGTTATTCTGATGTAATTGCTATATAGTTGTAAAGTTTTATGAAATTCCATTCAGCAGTTTTTACATGAAAGAGTAACAAACATCCATACTTACAAACTCTCGCGTTTATAATATTAGTACGATTTTCAGAATGTATTATGATATTATTTCCTTTAACCTAGACACATAGCCTCCTCGTGGGCCGCGGTGGAACTGCGCTTTAATTGTAAAACCAAGATACACAATATTTTATTATTCGTTTCGAATATAAAATTTTAAAACAATATTGCCACAAAAAATTTAAAAAACACATAAAAAGTATATAAAATAAATCTTGAATAATAAAAATTAAACATTTTTTTTTAATTTTAATTCAAAAAAAATTACATAATTAAAAAGGTAAAATAGGAGCAAAGCTGAAGGCTTTTTATAGTAATATAGATAAAAACTATTGAACATTGTTTGGGAATGTAATAGTCGACGACAAAAAGCTATGTGAGTGTTGTCCCTTTCTTGCTCTTTGTAGAGCGGTCTGTTAGAAGAAGACAGGAACATTTTATTCAAATAACTATTTTTTAAAACTCAAAGGTTTTCTTCTTAAAATGATTATGGTAAGGGACTTGATAAGATATGTTTCATAAGACAGTAATACCTGATTTACGAGCCAAATACCTCTCAAATTAACGCAAAAGTGTCTGGCATTTAGCCAGATGAATTGAGACGCCTAAAATGCAGGAAATACAAGTAAGATTTTTAAGATCGCGTAATAAATGGCATTGTTCAGTCTCTGTGGCGTAATGGCGTAGTGTAGTGGCGAGTTTTTATGGCAATTACCGTAATATACACTTTTTTCTGTTTCAAATTGTTATTTTATTCGTGAAATTGCGGTTTCTATGCAAAGTAGTTTTTATCAACATTTTTGTGCACGAATGTTCCCGGTAGACTGTAATATGAGCTAAAATATAATGAAAGAAAATATTTTCAAATAATAGTAATTTATTATTTTATTATTCAAGATGTTTTGTGTGTTTTTTAAATAATGTATTCATGGTATATTTTTTTGATATATTATATTTCATGCGATTAATAAAATATCGTGCATCTTGGTTTAACAATAAAAGCGCGGTTCCACCGCGGCGCACCAGTAGGCATATAGCCTACTGGTGCGCCGCGGTCGCGGTCTCTTTCGATCGAATATTTTTAATTTTTAGACGCTTTTTATTAACTTCATCTGTATAGATGTATGTTTTAGGCGCGATTTTGACTAACTTTAAACGGCCAGATTTCGTTCAAGCTTTGTAGATCTATAAAGGACCGATGACAGTATACCAATACTCTAAGATTAGCGTGTTTTTTTTAACTATTAATTATTATTATATTATGGGACTTGCCTTCCTTATCAATCTTTTCTCACAATATTATCACAATATTTTTAAAATAAGTGGTTAAGACATAATATAAAGGTACGTCCTACAGGTAAAAAATACCCAAATTTCTATTTGACATATATTGTGGGTGATTCAATCATGGACGTGGTAAGTATAGTTCGATATCGTTAGATCAAATAGTACATTTAACATTAGTAGTCCAAGAGCCTCTATCAATGAACGTTAAAATAATCGACCACTCGTATGCAACTAGCACCGGCCACTGCGCAATGTGTGTCATGCCAACCTTTGATTAACCGATCCTACTTTTCCTTGTCATTTTTATATTTTTAGTAAAGTGGCAAGGGATCGGTCATGTTAGCCTTCATTGAGGGAGGCCTATGTTGATGGTTATGATGATCATGATGAACGTAAAGTTACATCACACAAAGAACAAGGAATGAGCGCGCGCCTTACTAAAATCGTAAACTCAAAACACCAAGATTTCTCCAGCTACATCTATCTTCTACCAGACATACATCCCATCTTTACATCTATAGTTAGATTAATCACGTATAATAGTTTAACTGAAGTAGTTGAATATAGTTTAGTCTACCCTTTATCTTCCTAAACCGAACATTGCAGTGCATTTATCAAGTATATTCATTCACAAGTTATATTTACCAGCTCGAACTAATTAATTTTAAGCTTCGTACGTAACAGGTGCAAGTTTTAACTCACTGTGGAATGAACTGGCTTGGAAGTGTTTAACCTAACGGTTAAATTGTATAGTTTAACATAGTACTAATGTTAATAGAATTTAGTTGTACTTCTAAATTATAAAATTATTTTCGCATATGTTCTTGTGTCTTGGCGTTCATTTAGGGAAGCTTACGTTCAACAGAGGACAGATACAGGCTGATGATGATGATGTATTTTAGGTTAATGTTAGTCAGTGCTAGGTTTTACAGCCAAACAAACTTTAGGTACATAATATAGCTTTTTCAGCAAATACTAAACTCGTTTAGATTAAATTTAGTCACGCTCCACCCCAGAGCTTTCAAGTCCAGCTTAAAGCTCTAACTTATTAGATAACGTATAACGCAAGGGGACAGCTTTGATAGCTCAATACAGATGAATCTCACCTTTACGTCGAAGGTTTTCACGATCTTATATATCTAATATATCAGAATAAATCGTTTTGACTTACAAAGCTCTTGAAGGCAACGAAATATGGAATACATATTTATATTTTACTTTTACTTTAAAACGCCTTACTTATATAAATTACTAGTTGTGCCCTCCAGATTTACCCGCGTACTTCCCATTTTCGCGGAAAGATGGGGACACTAGAAGCGCCCCGCGGTTTCACCCTCGTACTCCCGATTCCCGTGGGAGTACGGGGATAAATTATAGCCTATATGTTATTCTGATGTATAAGCTATATTATTGTAAAGTTTCATTAAAATCCAATCAGTAGGTTTTACGTAAATGAGTAAAAAACATACATACTATGACGCTTATAATATTAGTAAGATATTATAGCCAGTGTCTTATTCTGATGTGTAAACTATTATTACCATAAAGTTTCATCAAAATCCATACAGTAGTTTTTTCGTAAAAACAAACACACATAAATACATTCTTACAAACTTTTGCGTTTATAATATCAGATAGGATGTTTTCTTGTTTTTAAATGACCGTTGTAAAGATTTTGCTCGTTTGATGACCTAAATTATTCCATTTGGTTTTTTTTGTGTATATATATATATATATATATATATATATATATATATATATATATATATCTCCTTCCTCGAGAGGAAATCAGGCGAGGAGGGTAATGGGCCAATAGTTCACCGCGCTGGCCCAGTGCAGGTTGGTGAACTTCACATACCTTTAAAGACTTTCAATCTCATCAGGCATGCAGGTTTCCTCACGATGTTTTCCTTCACCGGTGAGCGAACGGCCATCTGATCCAGATGGCCGTGTGTGAGTTGTCCCAACATATCATTATTATTAATTTATTCATTCATTCTTTTATTCAATATACTCGTTCGTTCGGTAAAAAAGTGCCTCCAACAAAATGCTGAATAATTTAAAATCTCTATTCAGGCAATATAAATAAGGTTAAATTAAGTCGCCTTGCCTCAATCTCAGTTCAACGGTTTCAGCGATAAGAAATCAAAGATAAGACATGGGGGTGCTTGGATCCAATTTATATGCCCTCCAATAATTTTACGAATTGTTCAAAAGAGACGCTTCGTAGACATATTACTAATGATTAAATATTCTTTTCGTAGACTACAATCGTAGTAGCCAAATGGTGCTTAAAGGTGCTTCTTTTTGGGCAATACTTTTAGTGCATTGTTTCTAATATAATGATTTGAAATGATTTGTTATTCCTAATATTTTTTTATATGATAAGAGAGCAAACGAACAGTCAAAGCCTTGCGACGCCCATTAACATTCACATAACCAGAGGTTATGCGGATGCGTTGCCCTCCTTTTCCCTATCCCCCCAACGGGCCACCGGAAACTCACAAACCGCACGAAACAGCTTAGCTGTCACTTTACGCCGACTTCATGTGAGCGAGAGGTCCCCCCCGGTCGTGCCGGCCCAATTTGGCTGCAAAGCAGGATGACACTACCTCTTACAAAATATGCGTATAACTTCTTAGGCAAATTGTAATAAGGATTATGATGACTTTCTTGCTTGTTCTTGGCTATAGATATAAATAAAATTGAATTGTATGGGAAATATTAAAATAAGCCATTTTTAATACATGCATATGAATAATATACGTTACATATACACCAAAATTACATTTTTTTCTTCAATATTTGTATGTCTGTTTATTCCGGTAAATTATTAATATCGGTCATTAAACATTAATATCAGTCCAGCCATTTTCTGAAATGGTTTGATGGATAATTTTCAATGAACGTATTAACAACTAGCTGTTACCCGGGTTGACAAAAAAAATCTCTTTTTTAATGTTATTTTTAAATATTAGAAGTATCTAATACCTCCGAGAATATTTGTACAAAGTTTCACGATGATCGGATGAGTAGTTTTCACGTGAAAGCGTAACAAACATCCCTAATTTTACATTTATTACATTAGTATAGATTATGGGTAATAATTAAGGATAGCAGTGGACGGAAAAGGCTGATGATGATGATGAACTTATTTACTACAACAAAGTACAAATACGGAAAATCACGCATGATACTTAATTGAAAATGGTACAACACTATCGATGTTCTAAGTAATGGGCTAAAGTTAGTTTTATTATTGATTTGTTATTGTTACCTGAACAGGCCCAAGTAAGATTAGATTACGGAGTAATTTGGCAAATAGGCTGTTAACACTAAAGATAAAGGCCACAGGATTTTTGTGTGCGTATGCATGTTGCTATAATATATAATGTTCATTGAGGCAGGCCTATGTTCAGCAGTGGACGGATAAAGGCTGATAATGATGCAGAGGTCTGCTATAAAATGATTTATACAAGACCATTTCTAGTTTGATGGATCCGCTAGTATGATATCTGATAATATAATAGCTGAGGTTTGTTTGTTTAGGCATTCTAATCTCCAGTACCGTTAGTACTGGATATTAGAATTTAAAAATGTTTCCAAATTTCATAGATTCAGCGGACGGTTTTAAATTATTTCAAACGAGAGTGCATTTTAAAGTCTGCAAAACCGCGGTGAAAAATAGTACAGATAGCGCTAAGGGAAACATAAAAATGTTTTCATTTTAAAGTGATTCGTGTGGGAACGGTGACAGAAATTAATGTTTGTGTAATGTAATAACACACGGCGGCCATCTTGTCATGACTTGTGACGTAATGGAGTTAGATGTACCCATTTAGATTTCATACCTTGCTGAGGAAAAATAACAATAAGACGTCATGGTTAGTGTAAAAATTGTATAGAATATACATATGATTTTTACAGGGAACTCCTCAAGGAGTCCCACTCACTAACAGTTTGCCAGACGATAAAAATCTGTCAGTTAATCACAACAGCCCACACTAACAGTTTTGTTTCAGGTATTGGCCGGACGACTCATAAGAACGGATAGTGTGTTGCCGCTGAACGATTCCGATCTGCGCCGACAGATCTCAGCCGGACAGTCTATGTCCTCAAGGGCAAACGAACACATACTAGCGGGTAACCGTCCGGCGGCATGCCGACCGACTTCTTGTTTAGTTTTGAATCGATGTCAAGCAACGGCCGGCCGGCGATGCTATGGTTAAAACTATCAACTCCCGACAGCTAGTGTGTAGCCTCAAAAGTAGGAGCAGGGCATTGCCGGCAGGCAAATATCGCTTTAGTGTGTGCGCGTTTTTGACCTAGGACGCCAGGCCGCTGGATAGGACCAGAAACTGCAGGCTGACTGTTAGTGAGAGGGGCCCTTTAAACCGATTTGAGTGATTTTTTGTGTGTTGTTATGGATTTGAAGATGGTTTAGATTCACAAATCAGCCCGGCAGATGGCGCTGAAGTTGTTGTCTAGGTAACTATATCTATACTGCAACTAAACGGCTGGATCGATTCGTGTCTATAGGACAACGTCTGTCTGTTCCGCGAGTATTAATATATTATCTGAATCTCGGAAACGGCTCTAACGATTTTGATGAAATTTAGTATACATGAAGAGGGCGATAAATCGATCTATCAAGGATTAATTTTTAAAAAATGTCGTCTTATACCTAAGTGTTATCAGGCTTTGAAAACCGCTACAATATCATTAGAATGCGAACGTATTTCGCTGTCATTTACTATGTTATAGGTATAATAGCTCAGGTAGAAAATCGTCGCGAAGTCTCAAGTCTGGTATTTTTTTATTACAAGTTTAAACATTTTGAAATTTACGTTCTTTCTTTTATGAGAAAAAATTTAATTGGAGTTTATTCGTATCTGAGTACATTCTTCAAAAACGCAAAAAGAGTGTTCGGTTTAAGATTACACAGAAAATTTAGTCCGGTAATGAATTGGTGAATAGAAAGGTAGGAAGGTGCCGTGCTGCTCTTCTTTGCATGGGTACCACAACCTTGCTTATTTCTCGCCTGAAACGGCTTTGTGTTTGTATGGAAAGATATGGTGTCCTTACCAGTACTTACCATTCACATCCCAGGACAAGAACCAATGAGCTAGTCTAGTAGAGTTAACATTATTTTACATTGCCTTTCAATTTACAGCAAAGCTTTTGTAAAATAAATAAAAGTAATCACAATAATAATATATCAAAGTAATTGTAATCAAAAAATATACACTGTGTTATTTTGGAAAGTATTTTTATTATCATAATAAAGTTAAACAGAACTATTTTACGACTATATCTAAATCACTTTTTCTTCACTGGCAGCACTAAAGAAAACATTGTTATACCTGAGGACAAAAGAATATTACCTTATTTGGATGGTGATATTGATGATCATTATTTGATTTTAACGATGATTATAATCATATTTTAATGCGATTCTAATGGTTATTATAAAAAGGTAATAATGTCCCACTGCTGGGCACAAGTCTTCTCCTCGAATCAGGCGAGGAAGTATAGTGGGGGTTGGTAACGTCACACACCTTCAAGGCTTTAAATTTCATCAGGCATACAGAAAACCTCATGATGTTTTTTTTCTTCAAACGATGGTCTCCTGTTTAGGTGCACTTAAAAAACACATTTTAAGGAGGGGGGGGGGGGTTACCAGGGGGTCATGATTGAGCCCGGAACTTTCTCACTCAAGATGGTTTATTTACTTACATATCATGGTAGCAGCTAACGTGTAGATCGGCACCACGCATCCCATGTTCAGTAGGATGGGGAAGGTGATGTTGCCCACCAGGCTGCCTAGCCTACCCCACGTCATGATCATACCGATCGCCAGGGATCTGGAAAATTAAACAAAGGGTGTTATATAAAACGGTTGTAATTTTTCACCATTCTGTCTATATTATTATCTTCCAAAAAACTAACAGATTACCATATTAGTAGCGAAGGTGCGACGATGGTAAAGGGTCTGCCTCTTGAGCTAAAGGGTCCGGGTTCGATCCTGACCCCGCCTCTGCTGCCTTGAATTGGGTTTTTCTATATTTCTAAGTACACCCTGACCATCGCGAGCACACCGGTGAAGGAAAACATAGTGATGAAACCTGCATGTCTGATTAAGTATTTGAAGGTCTAGGAAGGTGAAGTTCACCAACCGGCATTGGTCCCTAAAAATACTATGACACCGTAAAAGATTTTTATGACATGCAGATTTCCGATGATATTTTTCTTCACCAGTAAGCGAAATCCTCGTGCTTCGTGACTCGAAAAGATTTCAAGGCATCTCGCCAGAATCCGGACCTCTCATCAAGAGGCCAAGCCCATTCATACTTGACTATTGGCACTCATTCTCACTCCCATATGATTTAAAAATCGGTTGTCTGTAAAGCGGCTCACTGACGATAGTTGAACGTGACAACGTCATTAGAAAATACTGATGAGCCGATTGTGTCCCTTTGCCGCTTGTTTCGCGCTTTCGCTTACACTTCAAGCCTTAAATGAAACGCCTTAGAGCGAGGTAACGCCGCATGAGTCATGTTTTTTCGTGCGTTCAGCCGATTCCATCGAATTATAAGACGTTGTCACGACAAAAATAGATCTAAGAGAAAACAGATCTAAGAGTCAATTAAGGACCCATAAAGTAAAAACAGCATAATTGCCTCAAGAGAATAATAAAAATAGATTTCAAGTTTTAATTTAAAATTTCTTAGTATCGATGATTTAATATTCGTTTACGGAATACCTGGAACATTCAATCTGCTTTACTGTAACTAGGTATTAAAATTATGGTATATAATTAGAGGGGAGCTTAATATCAATCAATTTCAAGTTAAAGTCCAATGTGTTGAAGGGAAACTTCTTTAAAATCGTTGTGATTTCAAACCGGATGCAACGGAAAAAACGATAGGTAAGAGACACAAACACAAAAGAGCGATAGAGCAAATGTCGGTGTGTATGTATATTGCACACTGTTTAATACTTGCTTGTATTTGAGCATTTAACCTGTGCTTCACTTCTATCGTGTGTGAATCGCATACACACCTTTTTTTATGAATTACCAGACCGCCTTGTCTAGTTTTCGTCCAAATTAGTATCATCCTAACCAATATTATTCCCATTTTTTGGGGTCGACTTTCATTCAAATAATAATATGTGGGTATACTTTAAGTTACTTGCTAAAAATGTAGCGTAGGCGAAAGTATTTTATGACGGTTTAAGGCAGAAACACACTTACGTGTCGTGGCGTGTCGTGACGCGCCAGAAGCATATTGGTTTCATACATTTAATATGTCCCTAACCATATTTAATGTATGAAACCGATATGCTTCTGGCGCGTCACGACACGCCACGACACGTAAGTATGTTTCGCCTTTAGACATGAAGTCGTATCAGACGACCAGTGGGGGTTAGACCCATAGGCCCATTTATTTCTACCAATGGAATGGATGCGCCTTTCCAGGCTCCGAGCTTAAGGAGTCAAGTAGAAGCTCAGATCTTCATTGACATTACATTTCTGTCTTTCAAAAAAGAACAACAGGCAGTCTTTGCCTGACTTATGGGGAACTAGGAAATATGGCTAGTCAGTGCGTTTGTTTATACACCATAAAAATATTACTTTAAATCTTAATGACTAGCACCGCTAGGACTTTTTGTGGACAAAATTTAGACAGCCATCGAAACGGAAGAAGAATGACTTGCTGTTGTCCGTGATAACTTAGGTTTTATTATGTCTGTGTTATCTTTTCTAGTCTATAAAAAATATAATTTGATAGACATATGCCCGGTTTTCGAAAGGCTGACCAACGCAAAAATTAACTAATCCACTGTTAAACCGGTTTTTAAGTGTCAAATGAGTTGCTACAAGCATGGTTAAATCACACAATTAGATCAGCCTGTCAGTTGACAAAACAATCGTATGTTAACCGCCATTAACAGCCATGTTAGTCGACATACAACTTGACCAACGCTTCAGAAATCGGGCGATAAAGTAGAAAATATACTAAATGGACACATAAATAATAGATAAGAATAATATAAACATGAATAAAGGCTACAAAGCACAGCATCTGACCCGATAGAGCTGACAGCTGTAAATCAACAGGCAAAGCTGCTGGCAAAAATATTACAACATTTTACATGAAATTAGTTGCTTGATAACTTCAATTTAATATCATGTAATTTATAGTGTGTAACAAGCGATTTCTATCGCTTTGATAAATTACATAATAAAATTAGCGCGTAATAAACGTCGCTTGTGTAATACGCAATATATCACTTTACATACCAGCGAAGCCAATATCGGTGGAACTTAATTGTATTCTAGAATATATCTCGGGATCTATCATTATTATTATCATTAACATTATAATTATTATCATTATCATCATCATTGTAATAATTATCATTAATATCGTGGATTGTAATGTTCGAGTCACGTGTAGGTCGTCTGGACTTGTTGGGCGACGTTTACCACTCACTTCCACTATGACGGTTTTCCCATATTAACCCACATAAGGGAAAGAACCCGCTTTTAACTACGGTGTCTGGGAAATTACCGAAATATTAGGAATATAATGTTAAATCGGTTTGTTTGTAATTGTTCACTTCTATGGAACCTATATGAACTCCAAGACGGCTAGCATACAACTAGAATAATGTAAGGCAATGCTGCACCGGTTCCGCGCTCTGATTAGCCGACTGATGGCTATTGATGGATGATTGGTCGATAAAACGTACCCATAGATCACTGGTTGATTGAATTGCTATTACGTCAGTGACAAAACACTGATCTATTGGATTCTTGTCGCTCACATTACTATTATATCCAGCTATATGTTCCATGAACCAACCTCATTTCCACTATTAGTATTAAATAATACTAGCAGCGCCCTGCGGTTTCACCCGTGTACTTCCCGTTCTCGTGGGAGTACGGTGATAAATTATTATAGCCTATGTGTTATTCTATCCTTCAACCTATATTATTGTAACGTTTCATTAAAATCTATTCAGTAGTTTTTACGTGAAAGAGCAACTATCCATACTTACAAGCTTTCGCGTTTATAATATAAGTAGGATTATCGCATCTTTTTTTTTATTATCGCATCACTTGTACTATCATGTATAATATTTAGACTTGTACGAGATTCGTTTATCTACCTGTCATTCGCAGGATATCCAAAATAAGGACATATCTAATAGTCCTATGTCATAGTTTATATTGCGTAAGGTAAAGCTCTTTCGACTGTTTTCAATTTCAATACTTATATCTATTTATTATTACAACATATTAGAAGGAAGAACTATTTTGACTGACCCAGGATAGGTCTATAGTACCTATTTTGATTATTTTATATTTATGATTGTACTATTTGACTCTATAGTATTATTTTGCCATTCTTTATGAGTAGGCACGTCATATTAGGGGCGCACTCCTTTACTATTTTGGTTACCATATTTACTATGGTTATCTGACAACGTCGAACCAAACCATTTTGCTGCGTCCTACATTTCATATTCAAAATATAATATAACAAAACATTCCATTTAAATTTTATAGTGCGTGAATAGTTTTGAATTCATACTGAATAATATATTATAAACTGCTTTACAAATTATTATAAACAGAGAATAACGTAACCGCATCTATTATTATATTTGTCTCATTATTTTATTATTATAATTGAATATTAAATATTCCATTTTGTAATGGAGGTACTTAAGCTTTTATCACGGTACACGTTGGGCCAAGGGCTCCACGTTTATTGACGTGTTTGCTAGTTGTGTTTAGTACTCGTTGGTCGAACGTGCTTGCCGAACGCGATTGGCCAAGGTTGGTTCAACGTGTACAGGAGACTTTACATAGGTATACACACGACCCCACCATGGCTCAGGCCTTGTCGTGGCGGTGGGGCTCAGTAGCCCAGGGTGACCCCAACACCTTGGGCGAAACGAATTGAGCCGAGGGGGCTCTTTGTATCCCTCTTATGAGAAGAGGGGACAAAAGAGCAGAGGGCAAGTGGTGAGGTTGGGAACCTCACCTCATCGTACTGTCCCAACGTTGGGAGTGGTTGTTCTGTGGTGCGGAACAACCGCTCTGTTGTGGAGGTGGCGTCGGTCCCCTGAGGGACTGACTAGCCGTCGAGGTGCCCTGTTGCTTGTAGCTTCGGGGTGCCTCACCAAAGGCGGCAGTGGTGGCACTTGCCGGGTTTTAGTGGGTGGAGCTGCGTCCACTTACCATCTTTCGGGCCCAGCGAGTTCCACATACCAGCCTGGGGAGACCCACTCCCCTGCGGGATGCGTCAGTGCATTTCCCGGCGTAAAAGATAAAGGAAAAAACAAGTATACACACGACGAATCCAACTATTTTTTAAATACAGAATGAGAACTTCCGTCAGTAGAAATCTGTTACCCTCTAGTTTAGTTTTAGTTTTAAAGTACATACATCGCGATCACCTTCTACATAATATATCGCAATGTTCTAATAAAATTGATTCAGTATATTCTTTTCGAATTCAACAAAGATTATTATAAGGAAAAACATGTGTTCCGACATCTTAAGACCATTATAAAAATATATATTTGTTATGTCAGCAATAATAAAGATAAGAGAAATTGTATTTAATGACATACATACTTACATAGGATATATTTTTACAACCTGCGTAATTTATTTAAACATTTACAGAGTTAAATAGGATCGAAAGTGAAAATATAGCTGGTTTGAGTCTGTTTTTTTTTAATGCACTGTTAATCTCGATTGCTCACTGGTGAAGGCAAACATCGCGTGGAAACCTGGATGGCTGATTAAAAGTGTTTGTGTTTTGTTGAGGCATAAGGTGGCCAACGAGTACTCCAAGCCTTAAATTGACTACCGGCGCTGGAGCAGTCGAAGCGAAGCCTTATGTGACGTCAGTATTCAAAGGTTACTGATATGTGACGTCAGTAGTTATCTTACGGCCCAGAGAACTAAGGTTACCAATATCACGCGGAGAATAAGCGCGTTGAAGTGCAGTGGGCTAGTCACGTGATCAGGAGAACGCATAGACGATAGGCCAATAAGGTCCAAGAGTAGAGACGCACTAAGGTATACGAAGTGTTGCCGGCGATTATCCGTAAGGCGACGTAAAGATCATTTCGATTCAATTCAAGAGGCAAACTCCAGTAGTGGACCAATAATTGTTAATAATGATGATCATTTTAAATTGTGATAATGATAAAAGATAATGATAGTGACATTTACATAATTTATACAAATATCTGCCCTTGGCAATTGAGTCTTCGGTTCATGGGTTCAAATTGAAAAATTTTTGTGAATGCACTAAACCACTACAAAGCAGATAAGAGCAAAAGTTTTAACATCCATAAAAGCTCGAGTGTTGAACAAAAGTTTAAGCATCAATAAACAAAAGTTCAATTATCAAAGGTCGAGCTATACTGTTTGACATCACGCAACGGACATGTGCTTAGAAGAGACGCACAGTGAAGAGTTTTTTTTTATCTACGTCCATTAACATCTACACAAGCAGAGGTTATACAGATTATCCCTCCCTTTCTCTATCTTCCGCCATGAGCCACTAAAACTCACAAGCCACATAAAACATGACAGCGTAGCCGTCATTTTACGCCGGTTTTATGTAATTGAGAGATACCCATGCAGCCAGCACCAAAGTAGCATGGTACTTTTACAAAACCGGCCCGAACCGCCCGAACCAAAGTCGAACCTTTGACTAGGTAAAGTGGCAACAAGTTAAGTCATTATGTTCTAAGCTTGGCATGATAAGATAGTAAGCAGTGAACTAAAAGTAAGCAGAGAACAAAAAATACGATAGTGTCAGGATCGAACCCAGACTATCTCGCTAAAGAGTTCAAGCTCATACCCATTGAAGCATCGTCGCATACGATAATGGTGTTAATGATTCATCATCATCATGGGGTGCCATCTTCATACCGAAGTTTGGAGGTCAGCATTTGGTATTCTGTCCTATCAAGGAATATTTTTTTTATCTGGTGGTATGTTAGTCCAGTCCACTCCCTGATATCGTCAAACCATTTTCGCCTTGGTCTTCCTGGTGGATTTCTACCCGGTATCTTGCCCTCTAGGATTGTCCGCAGAAATTCGAAGACGGACCCTCTTTGCAAGTGTCCAAAGAAAGCCACTTTTCTTTTGACGATGGTCGACATTAGCTCTCGTTTGCGGCTTGCTAGCTGTAGTACTCTGGCGTTCGGAGTAAAACTAGTCCACGATATCTTAAATATTCTCCGAAGGATCAACATTTCAAACGCATTGAATTTATCTACTCCTTGTACATTTTCCCCTTTAAGCTTTACTCTCGGGTAAGGCAGTTGGGATTTCGAAATCACCATGGTCTTAGTTTTATTAATGTTGATATTGAGCCCTTTAGCTTCTCCAGCAGCTGCCACATCCTTCAGGAGTCTTTGCAGGCCGGTCTCAGTGCTTGCTATCAGGACTGTATCGTCCGCGTATCTGATATTATTTATCGTGTGGCCGTTGACAAGTATCCCTTCTGGTTTATCTTTCAATATGCAAGTATGTTAATGATTACAACAATAATAATTATGATAATGATGATAATGGTCATAGTATAAGTTATAAAACAATATGGAAACTATAGTACAGTAACAAATAACAATATTATGCAAAGCGCTCAAACCAACACATTGATACCATTACGTATTCTTAGATGAGCCATCTGCTCATCTACTTTTCCGATGTAGCTTTAAGGACTTAAGGCCAACAGCATAGGTACTTTCGAAAAAAAAATGATACCAATATGCGTATCGATGCGCCCGCCACACGTCACTACTGCACTGCGAGGTTCGCTTAGGAGTCTCTACGCGTGTTTGTGTGAGTGTGACTTTTCTAGTGTTTGTTCGTTGTTTCCGTAATATACTGTTTATTAGTAATTAACATCTGCCTAGCCTTTTTTCAACTATATATTGGGGTCGGCTTCTAGTCTAATCGGATTCAGCTGAATACCAGTATATTACATGGAGCGACTGCTGTCGGACCTCCACAACCCAGTAACTGGGTGATACGGTACCCCGCGGCTAGACTGGTTGTCAGACTCTCGGGCTTCTGATGACCCGTAACGACTGTCAAAGATCCACGAATGACAGCCGACGGCTTAACGTGCTTTCCGAGGCACGGAGGTTTTTCGATATGTAAAAATAGTCACCCATCCACGGACCAACCTCGGCAAGCGTTGCTTAACCTGGTGGATCGATCCGCGCGGCTGTTACCACTGCGCCACGAGCTCCTCTGTTTACTAGTAATATTGATTATTAATATATTATAGTGGATAACATCCTCATTTACGCCAACTGAAGTACAATCAGTAATATAATTTGACGCGTCACTCCATCTGCATGATTAAGAGTCTCGTGGTGTGAGTGTTAGCTTAATGCGATTACACTTAATGAGTAGGTCACGCTCCAGTTTCTAATGTACCTTTAGCACTGAATCATGAGCACAAAGAAATAAAATTGCGATGAGTTGTTCTGGTACGCTTCGGTGCGGGTTTTACTGTTTAATCGCGTTTAGTAAGCCGTAGCTTATGATGAGGTTTAAAAATTTCCACGCCCGTTCCGTCCATTTCACATACTTTCGATAGGATAGTTTAATTTATTTAATCCAGAAAGAAAAGAGACAAAAACTTATGAATAACTCGTATGCGGCCTAAGCGGTGAAAGTATACAATAATTTGTCCCCCTTGGCAGGATATGAATAAAAAAATCTATATTTTTTATGAAAACATAGTTCCGGAAAAAGAAGAAAAATAAAGGACACTTTCTTGGAATTAAAATATATTGGGGAAATATTATGTACTAATTATATTTTCCTATCCCATATTGTGAGATTATAATATTACTATGATGAAAAATTTTGACTAGCCAAACGCCTACTTTTGAATTGATGAATCATTGTTCGCAACAAATTGATCATAAAAATAATAATTACCCACGTATTTTAAAAACTAGTCATGCAAATTTAAATACAACTGAAAAATACCTTGTTGTCGTCGGGAACAGCTCCACAATGAACGCTTGGTTGAGACTCGACATAGCCTGAGATATGGAGGCGTCACTCGAGAATAACGCCACTATGGCTATCCTTGAGTTTGCCCACCGCAACCCCAGGGTCAAGCCCACAGTGATGAGACCCGATGCGATGTACAGGTTCTTTTTGCCCACCTTATTCACCAGAACTCCGCTTACAATGAACGGTATAATACATATTGAGCCAAGCACGACGCTGTTGATGTATGTGTCTGTACCACTTACAGCCTGGAAAAAAAAATAAAGACAAATTAAAAAAATGGCTTGATGGTATCATGATTTTCAGATGCTTGTAAGAACTTTTTACGGGGGCTTGGAACTAAATTTGTGGAAAATGCAACTGGAAATAAATTTGTGTAATTTATCCAGAAGTTGGGCTGGTCGCATCCGTCGCAGAACTGGTGGAGTAATTGAGTTCTGCAGTGAAGACCGCGCATGGGTAACGTGGCTTCGGACGCTTCTCTGCTAGATAGATCGACGAACTGCGTAAGATGACTGGCAGCAACTCATAACTCATGATCGAGAAATGTGGAGTGCCTTGGGAGATACCTATGTCCAGCAGCGGATAGGCTGGTGATGATGATGATGATCCAGAAGTTCATAGTTATACTAAGTTCATCACACAAATTGTCTCCGTAACTTGACTATGATAGATATGCTGTCAGGGATGGGATAATATTCTGCTTATTTTCATTTCTATGTTTCTCAAGTATGAGGAAGGCAATATAATACTGACGCAAAAAGATTTTTAACCAGTTTTTTTGTTAATTAAATAGACGAACTGGCAGTCAGGTCGTTCAGTCAACTACAGACAAGTTGGTAAGTTCACTTGTTAAGTAGTCCAAGTTGCACATGAACATACAAACTAGTTTACTTGAGACTAGCTCAGTCAACTCATTAAATATCCTATCCTAAGGCACAAGAAGTAAAGTACCTACCGGTACTAGTAATTACACTGTCTGTTTTGGAAAATAAAAAAAGTCACGCATGATTTAGGAGAGGAAAAGACTAGAAGAGTATGACTACTCACCCCCTCCCCTCTCGAGGGGCTTAGGCTTTATGACCGCAAAGTACAATTTGTGGAAACTTAGATCGTAAAAAATACTTTGTAATAGTCCATAATGAGCCATTTGTACAAGTTATGTAATTTTAATATTCTTACTGTATAGCGAATTTATTAATATACTTTAAAGGGATATAATATATATCCGTGGGGTCCTAACGCTTTAAGGCTTTTTAAGGAAATAGCAAAAAGGTTAGTCGACATCACAGGAGACCGAAGAGCTGGCAGCTACCTCGGACAAAGAATTAGTTTAGCAATTCAAAGGGGAAACGCCGCCAGTATCTTCGGAACATTGCCTAAAGGGACGCCTTTTAATAATATATTTTAGTTATTATAATATAATATTTATATTTTTAAGGATTATAGTTTTAGATTATTTATTATTATTAGATTATTTTATTTGTAATAATATTATGTAATTAGTTTATAATTTTTTAAATTATATTGTAATTCTTTTAATGTAATCACTTCTATCTTATTTAAGCGTATAATATGCATAATTACTGTATGTAGTTTTTGAGAATTGAAATATAATATTATTATATATAAATATATTTTACAAACGGAATTTTCGCCAAATTATTACGTTGAACGGAAGTTTTAAGGAAATAATTTTAAATGTTACGTTAATTTGATAAGTTTCAGATTTACTTTATGAATATCATAATGTGTTTTAGAAAACATTTTTTTTCTCAATTCAAACAGGTGTTTTTTTTTCAGCCTTTTTACACTGGGTGAAAGCATAAACGTGTATTGATTTTTTTAACAGGCCTTAGGACTATTATTTATCAATTGTTAATGAATGTGATTTTATAATACTAACTTATATTTATATTAATTAAAGATATTAAAATATTGAATCATAATATTTATTTAGATTTTGAGATAATTTTACCAAACCAGAATAGCGCGAAGTATTTCGAACACTATTATAATAAATAGAATTTCATTGTAAGTCAAATCGAGTACAAACTCGAAACTATTAATTTATCAGTCTGTGTATACATTATTATTTTATAATACTTCAAATTTGTAAGTTATTGTCTCTTGGCCTTTAAGATTTGGATGAGTGAACGAGCAGATGGCTATTATAATTTTTTCTATGAGGTTCTAATGAGGGCAGAGATTTCTTTTTTTTGCTTGTATGTTATAAAAATATTTATACATTGTTAACGAATGTCTCGGTCGCGAGATAACATAAATAAATATTATGGACCTTTTAAGTCTAAGCTGTTGATAAAAAATTAACGTCAGCGCTGTAATATTAATTAATGCGAGAGTAGCCGAGAGCAACAGTTAGCGTAAATAAGAGTAAACAAAAGACAAGATAGCTTTTTTACAAAGCAAAGAAAAATGTTAATAAATTAAGAGAGCGGTTGACAGTAAAATAATATTAATGTGAAAGAAAACGTTGGCATAAGAATAGTTTTAAGGCTTAAAAAAAAGAGAGAGAAAAGTAAGAGCTTAACTATCATTTAGAAATAAGAAAAATGCATTTTCAAGGCACGAAGGTGGTTCAGGATCTTACTTCTCATTGTCGCTAGCCAACACAAAAAATATTTTATTAATATTTTCTCGATAAAAAGACTTTATATATTATACAAAATGTAAAAAGTATTTAAAATGTAATTTTTATCTATAACATAATATATTGCTGAAAGATTGTTAAATATTAACAGCATTACCGAATGTTTGATGATAACGTAAATATGTTCTGAGTGCAAATACTCCGTTTTATCAATATTTACAATATTCTGTGCTATGTCTATATATTGTTCATTTAATTATCTGTCTATTATATTATTATATAATTCCAGTGTCACGATGTTTGTCCCGGATGAACTCCGAAACTACTGAACCGATTTTAATGTTTTTCTTTTAAAATGTGTGTTTTATCCAACTTAAAAGATAGCATAGTATATTTTTCAATTTGAGATAAAATAGGAAGGAATAAAAAATTGCTACATACCAAATCTTTTTGACAGAACGAAGTATGTCTAGTCCACTAGTATTAATATAATTTTCATATGTATACACAATTAAAAAATTCTAATCTCTAAGTAAATCTAATATGGTACGGCAGTTTTTGCTTCGCGCTCGACTTGGCGGGGGCACTGCCGTGCCCTCAGATTATCGAAAAGTTAACGCTTACTTTCTTTATGATAGTAAATAAACAGACTGGTAGACGTGCCACCTGATGGTAAGTGGTCGACGTCGCCCATGCACATAGCCTAGTTTACCTGGAACTAGCCTAGACAACTCATTCATGTGTTACCTATGCTGAGACATAAGATGCCAGTCTTGATGCCAGTAATTAAACCACCTGTCTTGTCCTTCTCTCGGAAATCCTGCACTCTTTCAAAGAAGAAACAGGCACAATATCCCTTTAAACATAATAATACCTACTTATTTATTTATTTATTGATGCGCATTTTATGCGGTCGGTGCAATTCATATTCGCAACAACTGACGTCACAAGCGCATATTTTCCGAGTACACTCATAATCAAGTAAATACTAAGCTGTTGTTGTTTTTCCAACTATTTCGTTAATGAAATTCTAAGATTGCTGTGAATTGTGTATATCTTATTTATCTGAAACGTGTTTACATCGAAAAAGTGGAGCAAAACTATCAAAAGTATATTGTTATTTTGGACAAAATAAGATTGTTCTAATCAGGAGAATATGGTTTGTGATGAAAGCTTTTATCCTGTATATAATACGACGATATAAGTTTATAGTAAGTATAAAGTATCAACCCATCTATGTCCCACTGCTGACCACAAGTCTTCTTCGCTAAGTCAGGTGAGGAGATTTGTAAGTATAATATTAATAAATTATAATATAATATAACATCTTATTTGAAGAATAATTTTTACACATAATTATATAAGAACTTTAATCTACACTAATATTATAAAGAGGAAAACTTTGTTTGTTTGGTTGTAATGAATAGGCTCAAAAAGTACTGGACCGATTTTAAAAATTCTTTCACATTTCGTCGTTTTTGCGTTCATTGGGTGAGGCCTATTTTCAACAGTGGACGGGTATAGGCTGATAATGATGTTGGCGACACGATATTTGCTTAGACGGGTGAAGAGCGTCTATTTACATATTATAGTCTTAATCTTCATCTGCCTAGCCTATTCCCAACTATATTTGAAGACGGTTTCTAGTCAAGCCGAAACTAGCTAGTATTTTAAGTAGAGCAACTGATTATCTGACCCTTACATCCCAGTAACTGGGTAACATGGTACCAAGTGGTAAGACTGATTGTTGAATTTTCGCGTCAATCGAGATGCAATGGCTTACCGTGCTTTCCGAGTTGCATAGGAGCCACGGTATGTAAAGATGGTCACGCATCCACGGACCAACTCCAGAAAGCGTATCTTAACCTGTTGAACTGCCTGCCTAAGGCACTCTTGGTAATATGTTAAATATGACTTAACGTTTTAGGTTTTGATTTTATTGAAATAAAATGACCTACAATACCAAAAATGACGAAATAAAGCCGTGCATAAATGTGGCAACATTTTTTTCAGCATCATATTATAAATACTCAGTGAATTATTCCCCAAGAGGGAATTCCCCTTGTATGTATAATATACGTTGCAAATGCTGCATGCAGTGATGGTGATAGTTCCCATTAGTAAATGAAAAAGAGTGCACCATTCAATATTTTATTACAATATTTTTTTTATTTAAACTCATATTTTGGAGTAAGCGTTTCCGCTTGCTAAAGCTACCCGTGCAAAAATGTATTCTGGGACGCTTAATGCCGAGGGCAAGCGTAGTGCCAAGCTAAAAGGTCAAACAGTGAATAGATGACCTCCTTTGCTTTTATCAGTGAAACAGCCACTGTAGCTGATTGTTCACGTGGAAATCGTTAAAATCAAGAATAAATCACCGTTAACTGAGGTATGTTTAAAAATTGCACCAAATAATACGCTTTTTGAAAATGTAAATTATGCGGCATTTTAATCACAATAGTTTACAAAAGAGAGACAAACGGTGTGCTTGGGTAGAGAAAGAATGAGATGTAAAATAAGCGTAGCACAGTTAAATAACTTCGTAGCGGTGCTACGCTTAGTCTGGAAGCGCTAATATGTAGCTGTTTGAGTTTCAATTATTATTTAACTTGTACATTTACTGTGCCTTTTGTACGTGACAGCTTAGTTAGTCTATACAAATTATTTCTAGCGTTATAACTACATACTACGTTAGATAGTTTGAAATAATACAAGCGTAAACTAGCGTTCTATACAAAGCGGCACTAAAGCTAATCATGAAAGGAAAGTATTGTCATGAATATTATATTTGCCGTGCGGCTGGTCGAGTGGTCAAACTATTGGACACAACGCAGCGGTCGTGGGTTCAAATTCCGTCAAGTATAGACTTTTCTTTTTATATTGGTCATGGATTTGCCGGGTGTATTCATATAAATGAATAAATTTATTTCCTTTCCTAAAACCACTTACACAAGTTCTTGCGAACTTACAAAGGGTCTAGGTTAGCGTGGTGTGTTTGTGGAGTAATATTTACTTATTTTAATTACTAGTAGTTAGAAAGACAATATTTAAATATTAGTGTTTTTGTCTGTTGTATTTTATGAGCATACATTTGAATACAAATTTAACATTCACGTACTAAATAAATTTTACTATGAAGTCATTTGCTCTATGATAGTACCAAAGAATTCCGACATACATAGAAGGACAGTTCTTATGAGCGCTTTGAGAACAAACTCTACGATGTAAACGTCCGCTTGGCGGCGTGACGAGAGGGACACCGCGATGTCCCCAGCGTATTCAGAGCCTACGAGAGGGAGCGAGTGGGAACTGGGGACATTTCCCCAATAAAGACAGCACAAAAAATCCTTAAGAACTGTCCTTTTATGTACGTCTGAATTTTTTGCATAATATAATGGTTACAATTGCTAAAAATAAATACGTCTAAGGTTTGAACAATGGATTCCCGAGTCAGTCTTATACCCAGCCATCATCCAAAGAAATAACAGAGACTAAAAGGCATGGAGAGGGTATTAAGTTTATTCTTTTAAAATTAATTTTAATTAACTACGTTTCCTTGTTCCAGGTAAGTCGTCTCTCGGAAAGAATGCATTATAGTAAGTATATTTAACTAGCTGTAGCCCGCAGCTTCGCCTTCGTTAACTGATGTACAGTCGAACTGATGATTATTATTTATCATTAAAACATAGATGTGCTATCGCGGATCAACAAAAAATATTTTTTGGCATTTCTGTACTATAAAAATATATACTACTGTACTATAAATGATACATACTATTCATTTTAGTTAAAATTTTTGAATAACGCTATCAATTAATGAAAACTGCATTAGACTATTTTGAGTAGTTAAAACGATTTCAACATACTTAGGGTCTTCATTTTTAAATACTATGTAAATATAAATACGCGCGATGTGTGCACAGGTACCACAGCTGATAAGTGCCCTCCGACTAACAGTTTAACTTCATCCGCTAATGACTCGTCGACCGTATTGGGTTTGACTAGCCAAACACCTACTCTCCAGAGTAGCGCGCGCGATATACCGCGCCCCCTGCGGTGCACGGAGGGGGCCCCCTTTTGAATTTTACTAGGTGAACCATCTGCTTACCTACCAACCGATTGAGCTTAAAGGCCATCAGACCTAAAAGTCAAGACCATTCGAAAAAAAAAAAAGAAAAAAAAATGATAAGCAGCATAGGCACTGAAATTGCCATATTGCGTCTCTAAATCATTCGTTGCGCCTCGTCTTGGGTGAACTCAAGTACAAGCGACGTCAAGCGCTTAACCATGAGGTGGTTTCTGCCAGATAACTTCTTCATTCGTTTCGAAATCATTTTGGAAAAAAAAAACCAATGTTTATGTACTTCCTAGAAACACGCCTGATACGCCTGAAACATTTGAACGAGAAAATATTTTCCAATTTCCTCATGCACCATTCGTCAATATCGGTTGCATTGCGGTTGAAAAACACGGAGGAAATTTGCATAAAAGTCTTTCACAGCGTATTCAGCCTTTAACTTTCAATAACAAATGTCCTCGCCTGATTTCGAGGAGGCGTCAAATCACTTACCGGTACACAGACATCATCGACCGTCACATTTATGGTCCTCCGTCTCAAATCATCAGTGTATTCATCAAGCATCAAGCACAGATCCCTGTCTCCGTCATTGCTGTAATACTCCACGATGGTTGACAGCTGGGGGAACCAGAGCCTGATGACGTTGTACCTGTAACGATTTTGATAAGGATCACTTTTAAGGATAGGCGTTTTATGGAATATTAAATGCTACTGGAATTATGTGTTTTTTCAAAAAAACTAACTCAGGCCGCACTTTTGCCCATGTGTGAAACAGTAGTTTACGTTCGATAATATGAGATCACAAAAAGAAAGTAAATAAGTAAGTAGCGTTCATCCTTATTTTATTTTATAACTATCTGATTCCCGCGGCTTTTCTCATGTTAGCTTATATTTCTGCCGTGGTATGACTTAAATGCCGTTATCTACCAAATCATAGTTTTGAGTAAACGCGAAAAAACTATGATTTGTAATAGTACATAACGTATGCCGTTAACGGCAATATTTTAATTTTTATTTTTAAAACTAATGAAGATATCAAAAAACTGAAAATACAGACCGATAGAGAATTTTTTTCTCTATTCCTTAGTGTCAAAAAACGAAAATCGCCCAGATGTTGGACAACGGCATTTTAGTCATACCACGGCAGATTTACGGATGTATCCTGTTACATCTGTAATCTGTCAGTGGAATTCCCGTCAAAATCGGTACAACCGTTACAGAGAGCCCAAACAAACAGACAAAAATTGTAAAAAATGTTGTTTTGGTGTATGCATTGTGTGTACATCGATGTGCATTTAGTAAATTGGTTATTTTAATATTACAGACAGACAGCCCAATATTATTTTTCCGTATGTATGTAAACGTAAGTATGATAACACGTTTCTATATAACATTGAAAGATTACGAGGTTGTGATAATCTTATAATAATATATAAAGCTAAAGTGTTTGTTTGTTTGAATGTGCCAATCTCAGGATCTATCGGTCGGATTTAGAAGATTATTTAAGTGTTAGCTAACGCAAGTGACGCTGCGGGAAACAATCTATAATAATATTATAAAGAGGAAAGATTTGTTTGTTTGTTTATTTGAATTGAATAAGCTCGGAAACTACTTGACCGATTTGAAAAATTCTTTCACTGTTGGAAAGCTCCCCGGTGAACATGGGCTATATAATTTTTTTAATTTAGAGGCCCGTTTTAAATATTAGTTGACACTACTAGATAAGATAATTTATGAAACTGTAATATGAAATTCAGTATCTAGGGGTCTAGGAGAGGCCTGAGGTCTTAATATTTATTTATTTATGTTTAGTACACAAACAGGTTACAATCATTGCATGAATTTACACAAAATTAAGCTTAACGGCTAAACTAGACGGCAACCCAAAAAAATATACCTAACCTTAATAAATAATAATAATATTTATTTTCTCACCACAATATTGTAAAGTCGGTATTTGGTAGGTACATAGATAATAACATTAGCATTAATATTGTGGGAGACTGGTGCCTAAGCTAGGCTCGGGGCCTGAGTTTCAGGACACCAGGTCTCCACCCCTTAATAATTTAATAAAAAATTTAAATATCTGTAATACGGGCGTTAACAATTTTCTAATAAACAATATAATGTGAGGCATAATATAATATATGTGTTATAGTAATCTAAATATGTTAGTATTTATAGGAGTAGTTAGTATATCTAAATAAATAAGTGTGTGCATGTGTATGTGTGTGTGCGCGTGCGTGTTAGGTGTGTGCGTGTGTATGTGTGTGTGTGGTAATGTTGGTTTTATGTTGTTTTATAAATAAACTTGATTTGTTTCAGGTTGTAATGCAATAAACTGATAAAAATAAAGCTACTTACATCAATACTAAACAGACATATCTATCGCAATTTAATATGTAAACTTATAAAAACTGAGGGTCTGTTTCACAATGTCCTAATAAAGTTCCATTTAAGCTATTTGCAACATATTTACCACATAACTACAACGTTTTTGTTTCACAATTGACATATAGCAATATTTGGCTAATAAAGTTCCCTGTAAACTATAGGTCGGATCAACTGGCCATTAGCAAATTCATCTGTCAGATAAATTAGTTGACAGATATATACGCGGTTGACAGCTTCACGATATTTGACAATTTGACGTTCCGGTAACAGTAATATACAAAATAATTTAAATTGTGTTTTGATCGTTTAATAATTAAGGGATAACATTATATACAAGGTCTATATAAATAAAATGTATGAAGATGGTATGATACATACAATTAAATTATAAAAACATATTTTCATGTATATTTACGACATGGTATATTTTTCTAAAACATATTTATCGTAAAATGGAACTATGAAATGCGAGGTTGCCAAGCCTACTAACCAGTAAGTGCCAAATAGGGATCTGCCAAATAAATTTATAGGGAAGATGATGGTGAAACCCAATCAAGACTAACTAGAAGATTCATCTGTCAATTAATTTATGTGTCATATAGCTATAGGGTACTTTACTGGTACATTGTAAAACAGACCCTTACAAAAATTAAAACTTCTAAACTAAATCATCATCATCATCAAAATATACCAATTGACTTACAAAATCATCGTGAAGAAGTTCATAAAGCAAAGCAACATCAGGTACAGAGCAAGAGGCTTGTGGAACATGGGTTTCACGTTGTGAAAGCCACCTGCCAGCTGCTGGCTAAAGGTGATTTGCTTCTCCGGTGTCTCGTCTATTGCGCGCTTCGTTTGATCTTTCCATAGGTTTATATACTGAAACAAGCAATGAATTGTGTTTAAATAATTTCATAATTTCAATCGTGCATGGCCGGTCCGTTTTGGATGCGAGTGGCAAGGTTGTATTGGCGTTCATTGAGGGTGACCTATAAGCGGCTGATAATGATGATGATAATGAATATTTGTTAGGATATTTTAGGTAAAAATAAATGTAGCTTAAGTTATAATTAAACAACAAGAGAATAGCTGTAAACTCCTGAGAATCCATTTTGTAATATTTAGATTGTATTGTTTAAGAATATTCTCGAAACTGTAGATTTATTATAAAGAAAGTTCATCTTTTTTCCTATCCCACGAGAAAACGAAAGTTCCCATTTGTGCTTGAATCTGTCTACGAAAGATTATTTTACAAGCGACCTTGAAAAACATCTTTGTACATATTTCAACGAGAAACCTTAATTATCAAGCAATCGTAGCGCTGATGATGATGACGATAAAATATAAAATTCACAAGAAAAATACGCCGAAAATATATTTCGCTCAACTTTACAGCCCATACACACTTGAATAAATTTAAGATTCATAGCAAGTGTACAAAGTAACAAGTTACAAAAAGTTTGAGCGACTTGAAATTTCTCACAAAGGGGACTGTTATTCTAAGGGGACCCTAATTTGGAATTAGTGATTGACCTTGGAGATATTCTAGTTGGCGGCAAATTTCATCGCAGACATGGGACAATGGAAATCCTTGCTTAAATCATAAATGTGAAAGTAGGGATGTTTGTTACGCTTTCACGCAATACGGCCAGTAGACAGCGCAAACGCTCGATTCTATTACTTTGCGTTTTCTCGCTAACTCTATAGTGTTGCTGCAAAATTTTTGAAGTACGTTTATCATTGTAGTTTGTAAAAACGTGTAACAACCTCTGTCAAGATTATTATTAAAATATATTTTGTTTTTTTTTTTTAATATCGTCAGCTAGTGTAATTCCCATACAATAAGTATTCCTTTCTATTATATTTGTTTAGCGTTAATGCCACTCTTCTAGGGGGACGAACTTACACATGTTTTTAGACGTTTTTACAAACAAAACCATTTTTTTTTTCGAAAGGTCTAGACTTTTAGGCCTGATGGCCTTTAAGCTCAATCGGTAGGTAGGTGAGCAGATGGCTCACCTAGTAAAAACAAAACCATATACTTTATATTGTGTCTTAATAAACGTTCTTCAAAAATGTTGCAGCAACCCTATGAGTTAGCGAGAAAACGCAAAGGAATAGAATTGGCGCGTATGCCACTTGTCTAGGGGTGCTGATCATCATTAAACTTTGTACATAATATTTTCGGATGTACTAGAACTAAAACAAATGATACGCGTAGAAAAAAGGAATTTTTATAATATTAATATAATATAATTTAGGAATTTAGACGCGGGCGAATCCAGTAACAGTATTGTCATTATTTCCATTTTTTCGAATTACTGAAAGAAACTTCGTTTTTAATTACGCATCTTCTTCTACTTATTTTTTTTAAGTAGGAGATACTAATATTTCGGTAATTTGTCAAAAAAAAAACCCTCTCCATTCCCATATTGAATTATGATGTCCCAGTTCGTTAGAATTTATGATGAAAAGTAACATATTAATATTATATTCACGTAGTTAATTACTTTATATTGAAAGGTACGTTGCCAAAAATTATAACGCCTCGTCTTAAGATTAAAGCCGCGAGCAACAGTTAGACGTAAAATCGTTAAAAAGTATTATGATTACAATCTAACGCGAAGTTGTATTTTATATTTAAACTTTTATTTTTATATTTAAACTTTTATTTTTATATTTAAACTTTTATTTTACGATTTTCTTTTGTTGGTCAAAGTTTAAAATAATGATAAAGTTTACAAAGATAATGTAAAATGAGTTGTAAAAATACACGAAATGTTAAGATATCAAAAACTCACCCAAGGTTAGTTTGAAATTTGAATTAAAGAACCCACTTTAGGAGTTTTAGACGTAGACTTTATTTATTTGTAAAGTTCAAGCTTTTTCAACAATTTGTTCAGAAGATTCCAGCATTATCAAGTGGAACGCAGCACAGTGCAGACCTAAGCCTCAATAGACACCACAGCCAGCCAACGGCCTGACAACTTGGACTGGACTACACAGATTACCCTTCTAGTAGCAGACGAAAGCATGAATTCTTCCTCTTTCTATTTAGACGATTTAAAAAGGCCTAACATAGAAGTAGAGCTGCTTGGAAAACTATTGTCTACTATATACGACGTAGATAAGTAGACAATATTTTCTACTTGTCTACTATCATCATCTTCTTGCCTTTTCTATATTTTGGCGTCGGCTTCCAATCTAACCGGATTCAGCTGAATACCAGTATATAAAATGAAGCGACTGCATATCTGACCTCCACAACTTAGTAACTGGGTGATACCCGTGGTAAGACTGGTTGTTAGACTCTCGGGCTACTGACGACCCGTAACGACTGTCCAAGATCCACGAATCACAACTTGAACCAACGGCTTAACGTGCTTTGCGAGGCACGGAGCAGTCTTGTATTTAAACATGGTCACCCATCCACGGACCAACCTCGGCATACGTTACTTAACCTGGTGAGTCGCTCCGCGCGGCTATTACCACTGAGCCACGAGCTCCTCTTCTATTTGTCTACTATATTGTAGATAAATACGCAATATTTTCAATCTTATATCTTATTATGTATACTGAATCCATTGTCTGTCTTTGTAAAATAATACCGGCTGGTGTTTACACAAGCGTAATGGGTGTTTAATTGGATCATGGGTCAACTTGGACCCTTAAATAAAGCCACTATAACGTTAGTACTAAAGTACTAATTACAAGCTATGGAAATAACGCTGGAAAACGTTTAAACTGACAACTCTAATAGGTCTAGTTGAAAATGTTTGACTATTTATTTTTAATGTGTCAACATTAAAAAAAAAAATTCTTTTTCTTAAGACGCTGAATAGAGCTAATCAAATCTGCGATTTCAATTTTTAAACCACGCCCACAATGTCTTCGACGCCACAGCGCCATGCTTGTATTTAAAAAAAGCGGTAAAAGATCGAACTATTACAGCATTGCATATTGCAATATTAGCATTGTCTGTGATCAATGAAAGTAAGTTAACCAATAGATGGCGTTTTAATAAATAATACATAATATTTTTCAGAAGCGTTGCAATTAAATAGATAGGGCCAATAAGAAAGTCGGATATTTTTAGTTTTATTTTTTAAATTTAAAAATTATAATCAATGCTTAAACACATCATTTGAAGGAGTATTTATTGCGTTAAATTTGTCAGTTATAATATTTCTCTACTTGTATGTAATACATGCGCGGGTTTTTTATAGAAGAGGATAAAATGGGTATGCGGCGCACCTGATGGGAAGTGCTTACCAACAACGCCCATAAGAATCTGCGTTGTTAGCCTTAAAGGAATAGGAAGGGGGGAGGGGGGTTGTGTAGAGAGAGAGATAATATCTACATTTTTGTTTGTTGTTTTTTAATACGTATTCACATTTTGGTCTCTCAAGTTTTTAATTTATATGGATTAAAAATCATAATAAAAATCTATTACCGAATATTTTTTATTATTATTTTTATACCGTGAATTAAGAACATGAAATTAATCTATAGATATAAATAAAATTGGAGTGTCTGTCTGTAATATTAAAATAACCACTTTTTACTATATGCATTAGAAGAGTATCACGGGTAGGTATGTTAGCTACGGTAGACATAAAAAGAAAAGAGATAAAACATTAAACAAGGACAGGGGTTGAGAAATCATTATCGTGGCGTGCATGTTAGTTGGGATGATCCAAATTATAATAGCCTGAACGACAACGTTGTTAGGTATGCGCGGGAGGTGTCAAGTCGGAAGAAAAGAGCGTCAACTCATATGAGATAAATAGTATCGTACAGGTCTCACGATATATAAGTGCAATATTTTGAAGATAAATAGGTATTAAAAAAACCAATACAAATAAAATATCATTTTTTATTTAGGTATAGTAGCAGATTTGCAGAAGGGGTATTACAGGTCTATATATTAGGTTGGGGAAAAAGTTTCTTCGCTTTTTATATAAAAATTCAAAAGGTTTTTTGTTGCTCATGAAATGTAACTAATAGCAAAATACACATAGCAAAGGTGCCATTTTGTTGCATAACTTTTGCCATAACATCTTTTAACATAGATATCATCATCATCAAACTTCATCCATCCACTGCTGAATATAGGCCTCCCTCAATGAACACCGAGACGACCGATCCCTTGCCACTCGCAAACAAATAGACATCATCATCGTCATCATCATCAAATTTCATCCATCCACTGCTGAATATAGGCCTCCCTCAATGAACACCAAGACGACCGATCCCTTGCCACTCGCAAACAAATAGATATCATCATCATCAAATTTCATCCATCCACTGCTGAATATAGGCCTCCCTCAATGAACACCGAGACGACCGATCTCTTGCCACTCGCAAACAAATAGACATCATCATCGTCATCATCATCAAATTTCATCCATCCACTGCTGAATATAGGCCTCCCTCAATGAACACCAAGACGACCGATCCCTTGCCACTCGCAAACAAATAGATATCATCATCATCAAACTTCATCCATCCACTGCTGAATATAGACCTCCCTCAATGAACACCGAGACGACCGATCCCTTGCCACTCGCAAACAAATAGACATCACCATCGTCATCATCATCAAATTTCAAGACGTCAAGACGATCGATCCCGTGCCACTCGGATCAGGCAGCAGTGCTGCCGATGCGACTTCATCATCATCTGCGATCGCCAATGCGCCTGCTCAGCGTGGCAATTATAAGCCCCCCCCCCCCCTCTTACTTACATAATATATAATTATTTATTATGTATATATATACATATTTTATATACTAATAATCAAAATAACAAATATTTGTAAAGTATCAAATCCGTTTACTTGACTACTATTCCCGCACGCAAGCGTAGTATATTATTAGGCTTATTTTTTTCAAATCGTTCCAAATACACCCGATATGTTGTAAATTGTAATGTAGGTAGAAATATTGTGAACTTTTATCACCGTAGAATAGCTCCATAGATGTGTAGGACAAAATGAATAAAACCTTGTATGTAACAATCATATGTATGTACTATCATAATAATATACTGATTCGACAGGATTTGCATTTATGCCGTGTCTAAGATTGTCATAGATCTATGGAGACGAGAATGCAAAACTTACCGAATGTTTGTTTTTTTAGGTGCTTATTTTTTGGTACCTCTACCTCTTTTTACATATACCTAATATCATTTTACTAATATTATAAATGTGAAAGTGAGTTTGAAAAAAAACCTGCTGAAACTCTTTGGCTGAAATTTGAAATAGCGATGTGATAATATAATGATGATATGTACCTACCTTGTATTAGGACATGGACTATATTATTTTATCCCGAAAAAAATAAAGTTCCTACGGAAATTACATTTGCCTTACTAGTAGTATTCATAATTACAATTTACGTCAATTGAAATGTTAAAAACGACGATTTATCAAACGAGCAATATTTATATGTAGGTACTAGGTAGGTACTGGCCGAATGTAGAACGCGACAAGTCTTTCAATAAAGTTTTATAATATTTTATATTCGTAAGGATAAACACTACTTATTTGGTTTTTTTTTCCAATCTCATTTCTTTGATGGGACATCATTTGCACTTGAACTAATGGTCAACCGTCTTCTTTTACTAGAAGGAAAATAACAGAAACAATATTATGTAATATTAGTTATAAACACTTAGGTAGATACTTATTGTTAGCGAGAATAAAAAATAGTTACTTTTGCTACCAAAAAATAGAAAGGTGAAAAACTGAAAAAATAGAAAATACACCAAAAAGAACATAATTATGAGAAAAGGCGAAAATTATTATATAAAAAAATCACCAAAAAAAAAAGTCGCTTCTGACCGAGGTTTGAACATATGCATTATACATGACACGTAGAGCATTATTCGTTCACTTAACCATTGCGCTATTCGTTCATTTTGTAAATTATCGAATTTAGAGTTATGTATGTACGGACTGTACTAAAATATTCCTTATTGTATTGAAATGCGTTATTTGCGTGTTTTGATAAATAAATGTTGTAAATTAGATAGGTACTTACTTTACAACTTCATTCATGTGTTTTAAAAAAAAAGTAAAGTAAAGTATCAACCCTTATATTTCCCACTGCTGGGCACGGGTCTCCTTCCTCGAAATCAGGCGAGGAGGGTAATGGGCCAATAGTCCACCGCGCTGGCCCAGTGCGGGTTGGTGAACTTCACCTTACATACCTTCAAAGACTTTCAATCTCATCAGGCATGCAGGTTTCCTTACGATGTTTTCCTTCACGGGTGAGCGAACGATGGCCTCGTGTGCACTTAGAAATTTAGAAAAACCCATTTCAAGGCACACACGGATGGGTCAGGATCGAACCCGGAACCCTCGCATAAGAGGCCGAGTCCGTCCACCACGAGAGCATGTGTTTTTATTTCATAATAAATCTTCTATTTTCTAGTCTCCATTTATTTCTTTTGTTTCGCATTTTTTTAATATTATTTTTCTCTCTCTTATTCACACTAAAGTATATTATTTATTTACACCTTTATTGACAAACTTGTTGTAGCGTTCGGGGTTGTAGAACCTGTGATGCGATCAGATTATAGAAGGTCAATTGTTGACATTGGTCAATGATAGATGGCGCTTATGCCATTGGTAATATTTAGTTTAATATATTTATTGTTATATTGTTAATAATTATCCCGAAATTACTTACGTTGCGCATGCACGTTACATTATATCTTTGTTAAATACAATTTTATATAGCAAAAATATTAATTCGCGAGCGGCGCGTTGTATTGTGAAAAATGACATAGGTCCGCTTAGCAACGCGCCTCAGCGCTTACCAGGGCGCTTAATCTTAGTACAAAAAACTGGGGGCACCAACGGGTACAATGATATAAAATCATGAAGTATATTTAATTCCTGTACGAAACAAGATTAGACCTGTTGTTTAATTTTGTTGGATTATAATCGTAAAAAATGCCAACTTACAAAAAGAGATGGCGCTAAACACAATCGCAAGTTATCAACATAACAACTATATATATATTTATTTTTTAAAAATACAATAGAGAAATTACAAATGTCTGCTAATTTCTGACGCTTGCGCCGGTTTTTGCGATATTTTGTATTTTGTGATCTTTCTGTGTTATGTTATATGCGTTTATTGTTGACTAATCCATATGTGTGAACAGAAATTAATATTCTAAGTGGTTGTGACAAAGCCTTAGTTCTTAGGACCTCAGTTTCCAGTGTAGTGTTAAGTTTGAGATAAAAAACTCTTGTTTAAAGAATCATGTCATCGGATAAGCACTGCTGCATTCCTGGGTGCAAAGATAGTGGAGGTAATGAATTTCGTATTGAATACAATTCAAATTACTTTTTGACACTTTTAAGTTTTTGTTCAGTTTTTGTATATTTTCCACACATTTTCTACTTATATAAAATTCAATGTGTATTGTGTCGTAATAACAATATTATGTTCCATTTTTCTCTCTCAGTCAAACTTTTTTATATTACAATGTTTTAATTGAATTACTTAATCAAGAAAACTGATAGAAATATAAATTATTAATTGCATACATACTTAGTTTCAGGCATGCATGCAGCTCTTCATAGATTTCCGAACCCCGAAAAAGATAGATTACGATTCAATACTTGGTTATATTCTACTGGAAGTAATATCTTGGGACTTAATAATGCACACATATTTAAGTATCGTCGAGTATGTCATATTCACTTTGAAGACAAATATTTATGTCGCAACAACAGGCTAAGCAAAAATGCAGTTCCAACATTACATTTACCAGGTTTGTTCATTAAATAAGTTCTTATATATTGCAAGAATATATTTACAAATACTAAATATAAAAACATATTTAGTGTAGTTCCTAGTCTTATGCCCGGCTTCCAAAATACTGATCAATGCAAAAATTAATAAATCAATGTTTAAGTCTCTTGTTAAGAGTCAAATGAGTTGCTAGAAGCATGGTTAAGTTACTTAAATTAATCAGACTGTCAGTTGACACAAAAACTACAATGAAAAGCTGTTAAAGACTGGAATTGTATGATAACATCCATTAATAGCCATGTTACAAAAACCAGGCATTAGTCAAGTCACCATACAAACAAATTATATTATAAACATGTTTGCACTAAATTGCTGTAACTAACTAAAAACTGAAGCAAAATTATCAATGTGGTTATTCCTTATAATATTTTCAGGTTTCAATCTAGTAACAAAATCAAATTTACCATGTGTTGCAAGAAAACCTTTACAAGGACTTATAAATCAGCCAATTCCATCAACTTCTACAGGTATTATTAAATTATTCTTCTAGGGTTCTGTATCAGAATCTAATCTAAATCTAATCTAATCTAAAATCTAAACTAAGAAATGCAATTTAAATTTATATGCTGCATTATTTGAATCCTAAAAGTACTAGCCTAAAATCCTATGGTGCCAACAGTCAATATTACCACAGTACTTTAATATGTTTATATATATTTTATTTCAGCTCGTGAATCTCTTACAACACTTACAAGTATTGTAGAAAATTCAATACAGAAAAAAAATATTGGTAAGTACTATTTAGGGTAATTAAAATAGTATACAATTATTTTGTTTTTGTCTATATTTTTATGGTATCATAGCTGGCATTATGACTAACTTCAAATTTGTCATAACTGTTATACTTAATATAAACCAAGTCTTATCCTGTAAATAAATTTTAATTTTTAATGGTTATTATACAAAATCTGTCAGGTGTTATTTAAATCCATGGTTAAGTAATATTACCTTACTTTAGTAAAATCAAACCTTTTTGGTGCAAAACAAGGTTACACATTTGTGTCCATTAATTAAGAATTAACTAGAGCAGCATAATATGTATTTCAAAATAAATTCTTCTGTTGGATATTACAAATGTTTCACTAATGTTATTTAATGATTGATTAATTAACTAAATACATGTCAGAACCCTAATACAGTCAAATACAAAGTTTTACAGTCAATAAGATGTTTATATGTATATGATTTTTTTTTCAGATAAAGGAATTCTACCCATAGAATGCAAGGAAACCGCTGATCTGCTCTTATTTATGGACAACGTCTTCGACTCTGTCAATGGAAGTCACACTAAAAATAAAAATGCTAAGCCGCTACTCGGCCCAGCTACGCTAAAGTCTGCCCATATAAAGACATGGGCAGAAGCAAAGAGTGTTTTTAACTCGATGAAGTTTGTGACTCCTACTGGTAGGGTAGAAACTGTTCCGACCTTAAAAAATTGGGTGGGGACATTAGAGGGGATTCAAGTTTTACTAAAAAAATTACGACTTGAATATGGAGTAACGTCAGTCTGGTTGCGGCACCTTAATCAAGATCCCTTAGAGAACTTTTTTGGGGCGGTTAGAAGTCACGGTTGCCGAAACGTTAACCCGACATGCGACCAATTCGAGTCTGCTTTTGCTACTCTCCTAATTAATAATTTAAACAGCGTCCATACCCAAGGAAAAAATTGTGAAAATGACTTATGCGACGCTTTATGCTCCTTTGTACTCAATGAAAACTCTGAAGCAACATCAACCTGTACAGTTGAAATCGAAAATATTTTAGAAATTAACTTTGAACATATAGAAAATAAAGAAAAAGACCCACGAATACTGGCACCCCTACAGTATGTCAGTGGATATTTTTTGAAGAAAACAAAAACAAAGATTTTTAAAAACTGCTCTGTCTGCAAAAATGATTTCACAAGCGAAGATGAAATTGAATACATAAGATACAGGGAGTATGCAGGTCGACGATGGCTTTGTACTCCCAGTAAAAATTTAATTAAACTTATATCCAATTTCCAAGACATAATTTATCATATTCTTAAGGAAAACTTAGAAGTTCAATATGTAAAGGATATCATTAAAACTTCTATTTATTCTTTAGTAAACTTTGATTTTATAAAATGTAATATGCATAAAAGAAAAATGATAGATTATTTAATTATTACTGTGATTAGATTTATGAATTTTAATTATTGTAAATTAATAAATAAAATTTTATCTGGGAGAAGACAAGTTGACGATGAAGAAGATAAAATACAAATCAAAGCTAAAAAATATCACACCAAATGTTTTAAAAAGAAATTTTAAATGTTACCTTATGAACTAAGGTAACATTTCTCGTCATTCGTCAGGTAAAACATTTTTTTTTTGTTATAGATCGAAATATGAACGATGCGATTGCATTGTTGGTCTTCTAACTGTAGGATGCTGCTCACATGTTATGAGCGTAATCTGGTACTTGGGTTATGCTCGCCGCAAAGGAATGACCAAAACTGATCCCTTTTTAGATGAAGTAATTTTAAGATTATATGATTACCACATTATCCGCCCACTGTTGAACATATAGGTACTCAATGAACGCCAAGACGACCGATCCGTTTGCCGCTCTCATTCAACACAGACCGTTCACTGCATGGAAATCGTGTAGCCTATTTATATTTGTTATATTGTTTACAGACATATTTAGACTAAGTGTGAGGCCAAACGAGCGTAATTTCGTGAGACGAACTTAGACGCGCACCTGGACACCTGTCAAGTTGAACGGCGCACCCGCTTCGGGCGTTACCCCTGCGGGCCTCACCCCTGCTAAAGTAAGTACGCGACGTATACATTGATGATGCGAGGTCCTATGCGTCGCATGCGTCTTTTGATGGGCGAGAAGACCGCTAGCTCTTTCAGGAAGGTCTCACGAGTCTTTACCTCTTCTTGAGGTGTGAAGTACCGGGCGCTTGGGTTCCTGTATCACGGGACCTATGTCGCTAACCTGACATACGCTGCAACCATATGGTACCGACGCTCTCATCTATACGTCGTGCAGAAAGCGGCTCTGCGGAGCCAGCAGAGACCAGTTTTGGTCCTACTTACGAAAGCCTCGTACCTTAGCAGCACTTCTAGTGCTTTCTGGTGATTTACCTTTTGACCTGGAGGATTTCTGAGCGGGGCGTCTGCAGGAGTGTGAGGCTCGCAGGGGGTGGGGGGCGCAAGAAGAAGAATGGATTTCTCAGCGTGATGTATTCATTATATTAGTATTAGTATTTTCAATAAATATCATTTGTTATAATTACTGACTTTTTATTACCAAAAATAGGCATATACAAATAATCATTATAACTTAATATTTATTTAGAGTATATCTATATAGTCTAATATATTTATACCAGAATTTATATTGCTGTACTAAATTACTAACTACAATAAAATGGAAAGTAGGAATAACATTTTTATATAAAAACACAAGTAAGCGAATTTCATTCATTATAATGAAACAAAGAGAAAATTAAATATAGTTATATAAAGGATAAGAATATCGGTATCGTAGGTATGTAGATAGGAATTTTAGTTCTTACTTCAACGTGTAGATGGCGTTAGTTTCTTCACGACCCAATTTATGTACGAAGATTGGTCTCTATTCCTATATGTTAAAAAGTACTCTGTGGCGCTTACTGTCGAATCACATAGAAGTTAAAGAGAAGCAACATAATGCCATCTTTAGCACGTTGGCCATGGATATTAATATAAGAAATAAATTAATATTATCAAAATCTGATAAGCAATCAAAAATTTAATTTACACAAAAATTTATAATAATATTATCTGTTACTGTTGTAAATTTTACCAACATATATTGTTAAATAAAGGCGATATTTACGTTAAAAGTGCATTAAACACTGCTTAATTGGGATTTTTTTTTATCGAGAAAATTTTTAGAAAACGTGTTTTTGACTTTTGAGTAAAATTAGAAATATGATGAAGTTTAACATATATTTTTATCACGACCGTAAATCGTCTCAATTTTGCTTAAAATATGTTTAGGTGAAGCCTATTTGACCCTGTTCAGCGCCTTAACGTGGGCGAAGCCGCGAGCAACAGCTAGTAGCAACGATATTACGACGTCATTGATAGACAAATTCAGGCCTACCAAAATAAGATGCTTCTTGAAGTGCACCCTGAGAAGTTTTGGTTTGTGATTATACTTATTTAGCACGATTTATCTTGTTAATAGTATTTTTATACTAATTGAAGTGTAATATAATCTTGGAATCGTAATAATTATCATAAATATGAACAAATGGAAATAAATCAGCAATGAACCAAAAACTTCTTTGCTTAAACACAAGACACAAATATAATAGAGATATCGCGATTCCGAATTTTACCATTCTAATTTTAGTCTCAACTCTTTCGTTCTAATATTAATGTATTTCAAACAAAAATAGTGAACGCAAAATTAAATAAGTCTGTAGAAAACGGCGAAGTACGACATGGATTAAATTACAATATTGTTAGATCAAAAGTTTTTGACATAAAGAATCCTTGAGATAGAGTAAAGGCGAAATAGCTACAATATATATGAGTAACTTTCAAAGGGCACTAGCTTTTATAATCTGTTTGATAAATTTATGACTGAATGGGATTATTTAATGGGGTTAGTGACCCTGACTGCTGTACTAAAAGGTTGTAGGTTCAATCCCGACCTTGAAATATATAAAGTAAATATCCGTTTTCTCGTAGCCATAATACAGGCTTTGCTTGTGGAATGGCCGTGTGTGAGCTGTCCCAACGTATGTACGTAGTACGACAACGTAGTACGAGCGGGCAACAGCTAGCGACGGCGTCTGCGCAGGATTAGACAATTGACAATTACTTAAGCTATTTTATTGTTAAAGTTTCATTAAAATCCATTCAGTAAATTTTTCGTAAAAAAACATTTAAACATCGATACATACAAATTGTCACATTCATATTGTTAGTAGGATATATTTTTTAACTATTAAAATATTGTAAATAATATATTATATATACGCATGGTTGCTACAGTGCTCTTTCATCCTGTATTCTCATATCGAAACCAGTTCTTTATAAGATTCAGTTGAAGTTATCAAAAGATAATGATAAAAGGAAGATATATCATAATAAAACAAAGAACCGAATGTAATGCTACATAATATCTTAAAAATAGATTCCTTCGTGAGCCCCAAAATATGATATGATTCTGGTTGACGTCCCCTGAATTATGTGCACGAACAATGCCTAGATACCAAATAAGATTTATAACATTCAGCCTTCCCTAGTAATTTATTAAGGTTTCGTATATTTTTTAGACAAAATACAAATGCGATCACGCCATTATTGTGAGCCTTTCGATTTGTTTCTGGAAATCGTGCATGATAGTTTATGATTATTGTTGTGATCATCAGCGTCATGATCACAATTCTTATGATAATCTTGATTATAATCGCTAGACTGTTAACAGACATGATTGTTTAGTATTTATTACATTAAGTTATTTTTTGGTTAGAAAAAAGTACACAATATGATAATAATATATTTAAATACATACATTACAAATTATTAATAGATAAAAAATTCAAATTATAATTACCGAAACCTTAAAGATTTTTATGATATTCTCATTTTATCAAGATGAAATTATATCGGCTGACGTCCAAACCTTGCTTCTTAGTTATATTATAGCAATTAATTACCAAAGTACATTTTTAATAAGCGCACTCGTCAGAATTGTTCCAATACTATCATTCCCTTAATAAATTGAGGCACTTAATACCGTGTCACGCTTACCAGTGTCACGTTGGTGACACGACGTGTTTCCGTGATTACGGTCGGACCCAATGACGTGATAAAACGTGCACATAAAAACCCTTAACACGCTACATACTTGGACTGGACAAAAGGAAATTCACTTTCCTATTTTATACGCTATATCGTAGATGTTTACTAGTTTCCTTTATTGTTTTTTTTCTAGATAGACGTTAGAAACTAGCCCAGGTATGAGAATTCGTCTTTCGCGTGATCATAATCTTGTTTATATATAATATCACAAGCAGGGTCCTGCGGTTCCATCCGCGTATTTTCCATTCCCGTAGGAGTACGGGGCTAAATTGTAGCCTATGTGTAATTCTGATGTGTAAGCTATATCATAGTCAAGTTTCAGTAAAATACATTTAGTAGTTTTTACGTGAAAGAATAAGAAACAAACATATTTACAAACTTCGGCATTTATAATATTAGTAGGTATCGTTTGAATGTCATTTTCAGCAATAATAAGAGCTAAATTTCCAGTGTAAGCTAAATACACTGATGCAGGAATCCATGTATAAATCAACGCCAAAAAATAACCGATAAACGAACCTCCTAATGTTAAGACTCTGCTAGTTTATTCGCTTTAATCATTTCGATACTGATCACTATAATTATTATAATCATGATCACGATGATTATAATAAAAATAATAACCACAATGATAATCATGACGACGATAATGATGGACAAGTAATAAACAATGCACCATTACATGCAACAGTTATCCAAAGTTTTATCTCAAGTCAAACCCCCCGGGCCAGATATTAATGAACTACTGCGATAGTTCACTAGATTGCCTTGTTAAGAATGCATGAAATTACTTAGACTGAGAGTACAAAGCACTATTAACGTTTCTGAACATATCCCAAGTAATAACGTTAACTTTATGGGAAATGTTTCAGATCAAGAACATTTCGTGTAAATTCAATTTTGCTTGTCACTAAAGTTTGAATGACATTGAAAGTATTGTTGGATGCTAAGCAGGTCTTTCAAAGTTCCCACCATGGTTCAGGCCTTGTCGTGGTGAGGCTCAGTAGCCCAGGGTGAGCCCAACACCTTGGGAGAAGCAAATTGAGCCAATGGGGCTCTTTGTACCCCTCTTATAAGAAGAGAGGGCAAGGGGCGAGGAGAGGAACCTCGCCTTATTTATTGTACTGTCCCAAAATTTGGAGGGGTTGTTCTGTGGTGTGGGAAAACCTCTCTGTGGAAGTGGCGTCGGTCCCCTAAGGGACTGACTAGCCGTTGAGACGCACTGTTGCTAACAGATCCAAGGTACCTCAATAGCTTGTAGATCCGGGGCACTTCACCTCACCAATGGCGATGTTATATAAAAAAAGATTTTTTTCAATGTGATATTAGCCAATTTCATTTATCATTGTCATATATTTGGCATTACACTAAGGTTATAGTAATGTTTAAAATGGCCTTCAATATAGTTTTATTTAACCAACAATATTACTGTGCTAGACTTATGGCGACATTTTTTTTTTCCTCAGCATACCTATATTATCATTACTAAAACACAGGAACATTCTAGGCACCATTAGAATACACGAATCCGACATTTCTGAGTCTATTTGTCCGTATGCAGTTGGCACACTTCCAGAAGCACCTTCGATTATGTTATCGTTGAGCAATTTAAACGAATTCCAACAAACGCTTCTCGGAATTGGTGAAAGGAAACTATTTATCAATCATCCTAGTCACCGTCTTGGAAATTGTCTTTGTACGAATACTGTCCTTTTGAGGATATACTGCAGGAAAGCTTTGCAATTGAAAAATTGCTGATGTAGCTTATTTTAATTCTTTACTAAAAAAAATTAAGTGAAGCTTTTAATGCTTGGACGTTCGGACCGCTTAGTGCACGTGCAGTTATCCATGCGTCACACATTTAGTCGTCCTTTACAATAGAAAGTGCGTGTGCGACATTTTAGTGTTTAGCCTCCGTATGCATTTTTCTGTATTTTTCCCCTCACTTCGTTTTTCATATTTTTTAGAGCTTCAATCCTATGCTTTATAATTGAAATTTTCCATTCTTTCGGGCATCCCTAGACGCAATTGTTTTTTTCATAGTCTCAATCTGTCTAGTCTAGCTGGTTTTTACTAGACTTTTTCTGAGATAAGATGTCAGTAGCATCTTATCAAATTCATAACTATTTGCTCACGTTTTCAAACTTTCAGTATTTTTAAAGATACCATATCTGAAATGATTTTAATAAATTTTGTGTCCACCGATTAAGGGTTGGTTGTTTCAAATAATCTGTTACCGTTCTTCTTAAATTTTAACGTCTATGGTCACTAACGTTCGTTATCACCATCTTTAACGATTACATATCCGCTAAAATCGGTCGATGCAACCCGCCCTATGTATTTGCTAAATGGTATTTTTAAATTACTTCAAATAGGTATTTATGACTCGTTGGATTAAACTTTCCAATAAAACCTTCTAAATGGTTAAGAAATGTTTCCCCATGTATTTATTAATGTGCTTCTTGTTTGTATCGAATAAATATTTTTCTTTCTTTCTATTAGGTATGTAAAATATAACTATAGAAAAAAATTCAGGGAATCGACTTTCTTAATTTTTCCAAATCGGATATGTGATCCATGCACTACGACGGAATATACTTAAATATCTAAAGCCTTATTTTGTCTATTGTCAATTCTTCCTGGAGATAATTGACGAAAATATTGTATGTTTGACGAAAATGTTGTATGACAATATTGTATGTTATAGCTGTTTTTTATCCTTAATAAATAAATAAATACTTACCGGAAAGGTTTCTGCAGGTTTTCCCGTGTTCCTCTTGTACACCCTTATCAATATCTCCCTGGCCTCATCGTATCTGTTCTGTGTGATGTAATACTTTGGACTCTCCGGCAGCAGGATGTACAGGATCGTAGCCATGAACGACCAGAGGGACATTATTAATAAATATATGTTCCACGTGTTGAGTACTGAAATATTGAAAACAAATCAAATGAAACAAATGATGTCACAGTTTAATAAGATTTCTGAGCGACGATGGTCCAGTGGTGGATGGACTCGGCCTTTTTTGCGAGAGGTTCCGGGTTCGATCCTGACCCCCGTGTGTGCCTTGAAATGGGTTTTTCTAAATTTCCCTTTCTTATTTTACTACATGAGCCATCTGGTCACCTACCTACCGATTGAGCTTAAAGGTCTAAAAGTCTAGACCTTTCGAAAAAAAAACTATCATGACAAGGACTCATCAACCGGCATCACAAACCATCGGGCATAAAATCCTATCATCATTATCAACAGCCTTTATCCGTCCTCTCTCTCACCTCTCTCAATGAACACCATGAACCAACCGAAATTAATTACCTCCAGTCTTTTTACACACCAAGGCTATCTATGTATATATATATATATATATATATATATATATATACTATATCGAATTATCCGACGTTTCCCTACAACTATGGAGAAATCAATAAAATTAATTTTAAATAAAAACCGACTTCAAAGCTATACCTTAATAATTTATGTACAGCTAAAAAAAATAAAATAATTTTTAAATACTTTTTGGAGTCGGTACCAGCAAACGAGAACCCAGCAGAAAGCCAACCCAGCAGAGTTTCTCACTATACTAATAAAGTATTATGTATTTCATTTTTTGTAACTATATCTGAAAAGATTAATTCCATTGAGTTTGTTACGCGGGTTCTCCTCAGTGGGCTTATTTTGGAACCGGTGGTAGACTCAATTGACTTTCAAAAAGATACTTTGATTGTACTATTTTGAATAAATTTTTTTGACTTTGACTTTGACTTATTGTACTGACAGACATTCATAAAATTGAACTAGTTGATTAAAGGATCATTAACAGTGGAACGGAAAAAGTAATTATTGAAACGTAAGACGCAGCGAACGCCGATTTTAAATTGCATCCTCTATTACTTATTATTATTATTATGCTCACTATCACAAATTGGTGATGAGGGCAGGACATGCTTTATATAACGCATCAATAAGTTGAGCCTTGGTTTTTTATATAAATCCATGAACAGCGCTGCATGCGTGAAAAAACATGTCTCACGCTCACGTTTTGCCCGAGGAAAGCTTGCGAGCGAGTGGAACAAACGATAGAGAAGCACAATCGGCCTAAGTGTTGGGCTTGTACATTCCGTCTGACGCAGGTTCTCACCGGGCACGGATGCGGAAAGGAGACTCTGCCTAGCACACCCTCGAAGTGTGCCCTTGCCATTTGACGTCTGTCATCGGAGGGGACCTGTCTTTGTCGAACGTCATCACCGCGATGCTTGGCTCTGACGAGTCCTGGACGGCAATGGCCTCTTTCTGCGAGACAGTGATGTCCCAGAAGGAGGCCGCCAACGTGGCCTCCTCCCGTAGACGACGAACGGGGGTGCGTCGGAGGCGCTATTTAATGCACCATCAATAAAGCCCCTGTGCTCGTGTCGGGCTCGGGATGGGAACCCGGGCCCAGCTTAAGACACGACGTCGTGGGGACTGCCAAGTTGTAGCCAGGTAGTCCCCCTATTGTGGAGAATCTGGTCCTGCCGGGACCAATCTGTCGCTGAGGGTATCCCGTCGCCTGCACAAGTCTGAGTCTCTCAAATATAGCGGCTGAAGGCTCACGCAACGGTTTTAGTGAAGTAGTGCACCCAATGCGAGTCCCCACACACGCCAGCGCGCCCACCTTGGCCCTGGTAAGGTCCGAAAAGGATTTCCGCTGCGTCATCAAAAAAAAATTGGGCTTGTGAAGAATTTTGACATTAAATCATAATATTATCCTCTGTAACCCGACTTTACAGACAACCATAATTTCTAAATGGGGACATTCTTTAAAAAAGTGCTATATTTTAACGTAATATTAAAACTCTTAAACAACTCGCGTTTAACTCAGGTTAAGGATAAAGTCTAAAAAGTATTTAATTAATTAACAAGATCAAAAAACTTTTTTTTCTTTTTACAGAAAAAAAGCATTACTATAAAATATAAATATTTGAACAAAGGCACACAAAAGAACAAAGGTTAAATGCAATTGTAAATTAAAATATCTAAGTAAAATCTTTTCGTTTGGGGACTTTAATAATATTATACGTATTTTCTTAGCTGTTATGTCATTTTAAATATCTTAGTTATTTGTTATCACAGTTTCTTAGAAAAACTATATCCATTCAATTATTATGAAAAGGGACAAACAAACAGCTTTACTGTATCAGACTAATAAGCAGGACATGCTGAATGAGTTAAGATATGTTTTTTCATGTGATAACGTATTTTAAATCCACGAACGCCAGCTGCATGCATGAAAAAGCATGACCCGTGCTCACGTTCCACCCGAGAAAAGAGTGCAAGCGAGAGCTCGAAACAAGCGATAGAGAGTTCGAGCCTAAGTGTAGCTGGTGTCTATGGTTGTCGCTGTCATTTATCATCAGGTAGATCCATTTTTCTTTTTCCCCTGGTCTATAAAAATACCTATTGCTCCATTGAAAAACGTCTGCTTCCAGTTGTGAGGTAGGATGACCCAGGATATGAAGGCGGCGACGACCTGCGCGACCGCGGCGAAAGAGGTCTGCAGCAGCATCACCCGGTCCCTGATTTCGCGGTGACAGAACTCCGAGGTCAGTGTCACGACGGGAGTAAAGGACACGGCGAATCTGTCAAGGTTCAAGGTCATTGTTAGTTCAAAAGTTTGACCTTTTTGAACTTATCTAAAATATTCATCTACATCAGCCTTTATCCGTCTAATGCTGAACATAGGCCTCCTTCAATGAACGCCAAGACAACCAATCCCTAGTCGCATTCAACACGGACCGGCCACTGCACGGATATCGTCTTCCCACCTGATTAATGCCCTTTAATAAACCAACACTTCGTCTACCTAAACGCAACTTCCACTCTAGAACCTTCCGCCACCCGTTCTTCTGAGCAACCAGCCCACTGCCACTTCGAAGAGTTTATTCTTCGCGTGATATCGGTAGCTTTAATTCTCTGACGGAGATCTAAAATATTATAGTTATAAAATTATGTTTAGTTCATTGCTGTCTATGCAGCGTTGCTGGCGTTTTTGCTGCAAAACATTTAGCACGAAAAGAGTATTAATATTTTATTTTGGCTTTTATGGGGAAACGGAAGGCAATAAAAGTGGGCAATTAAGGACGTATTATGGACCTGGAGCTACGGGCGAAACCACGAGATTCTTTAGTTTAAAATAAAGAAAAACTTACGTATTCTATACACAAAAATTTAATCAAACATTTTGTATACGTAGTAACATGTTCCTGTGTAAACTCAGACTAGACTATGCCATAGTCTGGACTAGATTCGGTGAGACTCGACTACCTTAGACTTTGTAAAAAAGGGGTAAAATATTTGTCTCTATTTTTACACTAATAACATAAAAGACTACTCGAAGGGCCAGTCCCGTACCTTTTACACACAAAAGCGTGGTAATACCACTATCAAAGTTGGCAAAGCAATCATTCAGATAAAACCCCCACGGTTCAACAAAGAATACCAAGGAAAGTAGGTTACCAAAAAATGACGAACAAAAGTTATAAAGCGTCGTCCGAATGGAAACATTGTTTTTTGTTTGTGTAACTTTTATAGTTCGCAAACATATTCGTGCATTGCCCTGTGAAAAGAGGATAAAGCGGAATTGTTCGCCTCATTCCGTAACAGTTGTCTATGAATTCAAAACTCAACTGTCCATGCTGCACTATGTCCCCACTGCTAGAGTAGGCAGGGTTTCTTTATTATTGTTCGAAATTTAAAAATGTGTCGAATTTTATTTTGATATTTAATACTAACACTTTGAGGAGCTTTTGGCTCAGTGGTAAGCCGTGCGGATAGATTTACCAGGTTAAGCAACGCTTGCCGAGGTTGGTTCGTGGATGGGTGACCATCTTTATATATCGAGACTCCTCCATACTTCGATAAGCATTTTAAGCCGTTTGTTCCGGCTGTCATTCGTGGATCTTTGAAAGTTGTTACGGGTCGTTAGAAGCCAGAGAGTCTGACAACCAGTCTTACCACGGCGTACTGTATCACCCAGTTACTGGGTTATGGAGGTCCGATAAGCAGTCGCTCCATTTAAAATACTGGTATTCAGCTGAATCCGATTAGTCTGGAAGCCGACCCCAAAAAATATAATTGCGAAAATGCTAGGCAGGCGATTTTCATTACATACACATAATTCTTTATTTAACCATTGTTCTTGTTATTATTGAATAGTAAGTTAATCGGTATATATTTAATTTGTCACTGCATTTCTTTCGTCCTTCACAATACTCCGTTGTTGTAGTTTTTTAAATTTTGTTTTACGTGATTGTGTTTTCTTTGTATCATTTTTTTTTTGTTTATCTTATACCTTTAAACAAGCCATTCTTGTATATATATAGAATCGGGATCTCGGAAACGGCTCCAACGATTTTCATGAAATTTTGTATACACGTGTTAAAAACGGCGATAAATCGATCTAGCTAGGATACATTTTTAGAAAACTTTTTTTATCCGTGTTTTAAGTTTTTTTTTATTCGCTGTCAAATAAAATGTCATGGTAGCTTAGTGGTGAAATTAGGCAGTTAAGTCCGGACGAGCCTGGTTCAAATCTCCAGTCCGAATTTCTTTCCTTTTTTTAAGATCATTTTTGTTTTGGTAGAAAAATTTTATCGTATTTTATCACTTAGGGTACCGAGCAAATGCTCGGTCAACCAGGTACTAACAATAATTGAAGATATTATTTTTCCCCGAGCAACGCGTCAGTATCCCCAAAAGAAGGGCAAAGACAGGCAGTGTTTCAATACAGGCAACTAATAAGAAAAGTTAATGTTAATTTGTTCATATTTATAGGTGACTTTGACTGCTTACAAACGTGGCTCATCTATCCATTTGCTAATCGTCATCTTAGAAACCATGCACGGGCAAAATCGTTAAAAAATAATATAAGGCTCGTTTCAGACCTCCAAACATCACGAAAAAAATATGTATGAAAAAGTGCCTGTATGCGCCGAGCCTAAAATAGCGCATTATTTAATAATAATATGTTGCGACAACTCACACACGGCCATCTGATCCCAAACTAGGCAAAGCCTGTTCTTATGGTAACCAGACAGCTGATACAGTACTTATATATTTCTAAATATATACAATATATTATAGATAAATTACGCCCAGACACAGAACAAATGATCATGCTCATCACACAAACATTTGTCCTGGGTGGGAATCGAACCCACGACCTTCTTGATTTAGCAGTCAAGGTTACTAAACACTAGACCAACTGGCCAGTCAGTTTTATGTTCTTTATCATAGGGCCTATGACTTATCCTTAGACAATAGATGTAAAACAATGGCGTATTAATACAGTGTCCTTTTTGTTAGCTATCGAGCAACAAACTCCAATTGTTTGTGCCTAACTCATCAAATGCTTGGGTCTTTGTTGGCGAAGCTAACAATACGGGTCTATTGATAAGATATCGATGCAATGGCGGAGGTGAGATGAAGGTGAAATTATTCTTCGTTTAAAGGTTGGATGGTGACATATTATATTAGTAAAGAATCATCATCATCAACACTTATATGTCCCACTATACTCGGGTCTTTAAATCACGCAAAGATGTTAAGCCTTAGTTCACTGGTCAACTGTTCTATTGCTAAGTTGTTAACTTCACACACCTTAAAATACTTTTAATCTCATTAGGCATGAAGGTTAGCAAGCGATGTTTTTTTAGGTGGTAATATTATCATCATCATCATCCACTAGGATCATAGATAGGCCTCTCTCAATGAACGCCAAGACGACCAATACCTTGCTACATCCAACACAGACCGGCCGCCGGAGATCATCTTCCCACATACTATGTATAACATCTATTTCAGTGCACCTGCCAGAATCGAACCCAAACCTTCAATTAGGGAAAGCCCATACACCACTGTCGCACTATATTAGTATGTCCACTTACAAAAATGAATCTCGAGTAAATACATAATATTATGTCTGACAGAATTATTTCGTTTATGTAGACGAAGTCTTGGTCGGCCATCAACTAGGTGGGGAGACGATCCCCAAGATGGTTCTAGCCTCGTCGTGGCGGTGAGGCTCAGTAGCCAAGGGTGGACCCAGCACCTTGGGCGAAGAGAATTAAGCCGAGGGGGCTCTTTGTAACCCTCTTATAAGAAGAGGGGGCAGAAGAGCAGGGGGCAAGTGGCAAGAACGGGAATCTTGCCTCATTGTACTGTCCTGACGTTGGGAGGGGTTGTTTTGTGGTGCGGGGCAACCCAGAAGACGCCACCTCCACAGAGGTGGAGGTGGCGTCGGTCCCCCGAGGGACTGGCTAGCCGTCGAGGTGCCCTGTTGCTTGTAGATCCGGGGCATATCACCAAAGTCGGCATTGGTGGCACTCGCCGGGTTTTAGTGGGTAGAGCTGCGTCATTGAAGGAAGAATGTTCAGACGGACAAAGGCTGATGATGATGTCTACTTCTTAGTGTAAATCTGATTGATAAATAATCCCGCGTTCCTCGACAAGTTATATCACGTTAATGTAGTAGGTATTATGTGAGGAAGCCATTCTAATCTGTTTGATCATAAGTTTATCCCAAAATTTCAACCACGCCACACTCCGAGCACCTGGTATGAGATTTGCATGTACTTTGTACTTAGCGAGATTTCCAAGGAGTTTAACTCTAATGTTTAAAACCACTTTCCTTATATATCTTATCTTATACTTACCTTTAAACGAGCAATTCTTGTATATATATATATAGAATTGGAATCTCTGAAACGGCTCCAACGATTTTCATGAAATTTTGTATACAAGTGTTAAAAACGGCGATAAATCGATAGCTAGGATAAATTTTTAGAAAACTTTTTTTTATCCGTGTTTTGAGGCATCGATAAAATATGATTATAAAACGAACGTAAATTTCGCTGTCAAATAATATGTCATGGTAGCTTAGTGGTGAAATTAGGCAGTTAAATCCGAACGAGCCCGATTCGAATCTCCAGTCCGATTTTTTTTTCTTTTTCTTTTTCTTTTTTTAAGATCATTTTTTTTTGGAAGAAAAATTTTATCGTTTTTTATCACTAAGGGTACCGTGCAAATGCTCGGTCAACCAGGTACCTACTAAAGGTTAAAAAGAGGTATTCTGTCAATATCATTTTTGCAGCGAGATTCTGTAGATGTGATTTAATATTTTTCATTAAAACTATCAAAACTGTTTTGAAAAGTAAATTTAATTAAAACGGGATATTTAGCATGTTTTTTATTTTTATTTCGTTAAGCTCAATATTGCGACATTGTCTACGAATGTCGTGAGTCTCGAAGATAAATAAGATAAAAAAGAAAGGAAAATATCTTTATTATTAATTTAAAATCCTATATTTAGGAGAGACCCTAGAGTATTGTTGTAAAGTATGAGATACGTGGGGGAATAAATACAATAAGTATTAATAAAATCCGTAAATAACATAATTTATTTTCGTATCTCTACAATCTTACTAATATTATAATCTTACTTCTTACTATCTTCTTACTAATATTTTAAGCGTGAAAGTTTGTAAGTATGGATGTGGATGTTTGTTATTCTTTCACGTAAAAACTACTGATTGGATTTTGATGAAACTTTACAATAACATAGCTTATATATCAGAATAGCACATAGGCCATAATTTATCCCCGTACTCTCACGGGAATGGGAAGTACGCGGGTGAAACCGCGGGGCGCTGCTAGTTTTTTATAGTGTCAGATTTCCTGTAGATTTATTCGCAATATTATTAAGATTTTTGAGGATAAACGTTCCTTTATCAATTTTGGCTGTGACTCACACGACACCACTTGGTCTAGTTGTTGAGTTTTCAATTTAAAAATTCATTAAAATTGAATCGCAATTCCGGTTTCGGTTTTAATAGCATGTGTTGTGATATTTTCTTATGTTACAAGTAGGAGGCATTATGGTGACTGATAGTGAAAAAAGTTGTCAAGACTAATAAAAGTTTGAAGAGAAATCGAGAAAAGAACCACATGTACCTTTTTGTCGTTGATTTCAACTTTTCCTCAGCAATTCTGTTTGATATGACACAGTCGTAAATAATAAAATGTTGATGGAGAAATGAACGAAAAGGGTGGATTATTCATGCGTTCACCACTATTTCAAATTAATAAGAATATACACGCAAGAATTATAAAAATATCGCTGTAAATATATTTATCTATTTGAATTAAACAGTATAAAAAAGCAAACGTGTTGCTGTGCAAAGGACTCAACTTCAACAAAACAATTCTTAAAACCACCAATCATGAACAAAAACAATGCCTGAAAATTATCAATGTAAAACACAAGAAATGCCTTAAAACCATCAATTTATAACACGATATGCCTGAAAACCATCAATTTATAACACGAAATGCCTGAAAACTATCAATGTAGAACATCAAACAACTTAGAACATCTAATTCATTTCTTGATATAAGGGGATAAAAGTGAAGCTCGCTTAATCCCTAATTATAGTGTAATGGCTGAACTAGTGAAGTTTGTTCCTGGAAGTTGGATACAGGCGCTGTTTAGAGTGAGCTAAGAGTATTTTGGAGTTTGCTGCATCTTAAGCGCGAAAGATAATTTGGATTTTATCATGGCTTGTACTTAGCTTGATGTTATGATGATGATATTTTAAAAGTTATACATTTTCTTCGTAGTTAGCCAGTATTAAGTAAACTTTAATGTTCTCATGTTTTATCTTATGTATGTAGTAACTATTTGGATAAAATCTTGCAATCTTGCAAATTATTTAGGACAAAAATTACAGCTCATAAAAGTATCATAGATTTGATTTTAGTATTAATACCTTTTGACACGGTTATTTATAACTAGGTGCTGCCCGCAGCTTCGCCTGCGTTAACTAAGATTTACAACGGGATCTTAGTACGCAAAATAAGTAACTTTTCTAGTTGATTTTTTACACCTTGTGTCCGAAAAACCCAAATACCTTACGGAACCCTATTTTTTTTCAGACTAAAAGTTAGCCTATGTTACTCGTAGATAATGTAGCTTTCGAATGGTGATAGAATTTTTGAAATCGGTTCAGTACTTTTTGAGCCTATTCATTACAACCAAACAAACAAAGTTTTCCTCTTTATAATATTAGTGTAGATGTATTGTTTATAGAAGCGCTATTACAACTAATTGATAGTTTGTTTAAATACTTTCAATAACATTTAGAAAATTTGTGACGTACTGGTCCATCAGGTTAAGCTATGCTTGCCAAGGTCCATCTTTACATACTGAGACTCCTTCGTGCCTCGGAAAGCACGTTGAGGCGTTAGTCCCGGCTGTCATTCGTGGATCTTAGTTGTTAGGGGTCGTCAGAAGCCTGAGAGTCTGATAAATACTTTCACTGTTGAGTCCCGTATTACCGTATTACTGTTACTGGATTGTGGAGGTCAGTATTAGAAACCGACCCCAAAAAGAGTTGGGAAAGGCTAGACAGAACAAGAATTTAAGCTTTAAGTCGGTATTCGTGGTTTAACAATATAATAAAGATATATTTAGGTACGGCATAAAAAAGGATTTGTAATTTTCCTTAAGGAAAATTTTAGTAGTACCTACTAGCGTACGTACTTCTAAGCCGATTTTGGAAATGCGTCAACCAATAGAACAATTGAATCTAAGTTAACGCGACATAAGCTGCGGGAAACAGCTAGTGTAATGATTACCAGTGCCTAAATGCATTTGTATTATTAACTATCTGTTGCCCGCAGCTTCGCCTGCGTTAACTAAGATTTACAACGGGATCTTAGCGATCTTATCTTAGATGATATATCTTTACCGATTAATGGGCTATCGAACACTGAAATGTTTCATTAAAATCCGACCGATAGTTCCTGAGATTAGCGCGTTCAAATAAACAAACTCTTTAGCTTCATATCTTAAGGATTAAAAGCATGAGTAAAATAAACTCGTTTAAATGTAGTCCAAAAAAATCAAAATTTCTGAATAAAATATGGTTGTTGTGCCTCACTCGACATAGATAGGTATAGTGTGTCGTGGACTTTTTTGTAGATATTTATAAGATCTACAATTAATTACAGCATTTTATGGTTCTATCTTTTATAGTTTAGGCAGCGTACGCAAAATAAATAACTTTTCTGGTTGATTTTTTACACCTTGTGTCCGAAAAACCCAAATATCTTACGGAACCCTATTTTTTCAGAATAAAATGTAGCCTATGTTACTCGTGGATAATGTAGCTTTTGAATTGTGAAAGAATTTTTGACATCGGTCCAGTACTTTTTGAGCCTATTCGTTACAACCAAACAAACAAACAAAGTTTTCCTCTTTATAATATTAGTGTAGAAGTGTAGATGTAGATAAAATTATTTGACGTTCATTAAGGGGGTCTATGTTCAGCATTTGACCGATAAAGGTTGATGATGATGATGATGATGATGATGATAATGATAAGAATAGTTCTTACTTTAAAAATCTTTATACTATGATTCATAAAGACTAACTTTAAGCAGCTAATTATAAAAACTAACTTTGCATGGATGACAAACAGTTTCTATTTCTCGTAATACCAAGCTCAAAATTTCTGTGTGGATCAAACAACATAGCGGGAGTAAAAAATGCGAGCATTCCAACTGCCAGCCGCATGGCGGAAATTCTGTTATTTCTACTCGCTCGATGTCGGCTTAGATTTTTAGGTAAGCTCGGAAAGATCTTAAAATATCACGCTTTTATTTTTCAGTACAAAAATATACTATTCCTCTAAGAATCACGGTATTTGTATCCAATCTCTTGTTTTAGTATGTGTTACCTATACAGATAATATGTAAATGACGTACAAAGCCACCTACTGGTTCTGAAGTATATTATGTTATTATTGCCTAAGAGGTGCATGCCCTTTGCACTTACATTTTCTCACCACTTTATGTTACGTACGGCTATTAACCAGATGGTAAGATCTCCTTGCAGTGGTTCGTTTGTGTTGATTGCGAATGGTAAGGGATCGGTCATCTTGGCTTTCATCAAAGGACGCCTAACTTCAGCAGGCTTATAATTTACGTACTCCATAAAAATATTCTCAAATTTTCTATCAATAACCGTAACTATAACTTTTGTTAATTGCTATTTTGAATTTACATGCTTAGCACAATATGTACTTAAAGCGAACGGTTTGAAAGCTTTCTTTTTTTTTTTCGAAATGTCCTATGCTGTGGCTATAAGGCATTTGAGCGAAATCGGAGCTGCGAGTTGGCAGGTGGCTCGCCCAAGCAAAGGGCTTAAAAACTATATCTGTGGTAAAAATGAATGAGTATAGTATCAAAAAATATGTAAGAATATAAACGATCAAGTCTCTACTGGTAATTACACTGTTTGACCTTCGTATGTCTTCGGTATTTTATTCCTATAAATTGACTTACAATAGTCCTTCAAAGAATTTGGCCGCGATCAGCACCTCGTACGTCTGACTGCTGGCGCTGATGATGGTGAACAGGCACAGCCCCATGTTTCCTCCAATGATGAACATCCTACGACCGAAGGTATCAGTCAGGAACCCGGCTACCGCTGATACCATGATCATACCTAAATACACAACAACACATTATAATTAAAGTAAAGTAGTAACCAATTTATGTCCCACTACTAACAAACAACACTACAAAAGTCACAAAAGCTTACCCACAAACGGCATAGCGTTTAGTAGTCCTTTATGCAATAGATTCATATTCAAGTCGCATTCGGCTACTGGCAGGATGTAGGGGGTGCTGTTGGTGACTAACACACCAGCCACGAAGGCTATCAGGGCGCTGAACAGCAGTTGAATGTGGAACAGTCCGAAGCCGCACTCCTTGAGAGCAAGATCCACTTCTTGCATCGCTGTGGGCGCTGCCTTTTTGGTCTTCTCATTGTCTGGGAAGAAAATTATAATAAAATAATTTCGTATTGCCTTATTGAAAGGACTAAGTAAGCGTATCTAAAGCTAAGGCTGTAATAAAAAGACCAAAGGTTTAAGTATACTGTCGTGTTTATCTTTGCTGAATGAGTTATATCGAAGCTCCTTTTAGAGGATGTGATTAACTACTATATAGTTTCAATTTATATTCAATAGAGCGACGATGGTCCAGTGGTGAGTGGACTCAGCCTCTTATGCAAGAGGTTCTGGGTTCAATCCTGACCCGTCCGTGTATGCCTTGAAATAGGTTCTTCTTAATTTCTAAGTGCACCCCAAACACGAGACCATCGTTCGCTCACTGGTGAAGGAAAACATCGTGAGGAAACCTGCATGTCTGATGAGATTGAAAATCTTTGAAGGTATGTGAAGATCACCAACCCGCATTGGGCCATCGGTGAACTATGGCCCATTACCCTTCTCGTCTGATTTCGAGGAGAAGACCCATGCCCAGCAGTGGGACTTAATATTATGTTCTTTCTTTCAAGAAATACCGACTTATGTAATAATTTGATATTTATTGATATTGTTTTGAAGTCGTAAAGTGGTCTTTTAACCCTAAAATATGGTAAAAGCAGTTTAAAAACGACGAGGAAAATTTTTATCATTTCAATTCAGGTCCTGGTCTCAGAAACTAATCCAAGATTCTTATGATGATGATGAAATCCAACTAATTTACCGATGCACTTGTAATATCAGTATTGGTATCTCGCTTGTATCACTAAATTATCGATTCGATAGGACAAGGTACTCGAACAAGACGACGCAGCCTCTGGCCCGTAAACTTAAGCATTCCTCTTAACGAAGCTCTCGTTTATTTGACGTGATTGTAAATTGGATAAATATTATTCATAATAATATTCGTCTGTAAAATAGTAAAAGTCGTGAGGATAGTTGAATATCTGATAGCATTGAGAATTGAGATTCTCATTTTAAATTATAAAATCGAATTCTTTTAAAGTGAAACTTTTATTACATCAGTTTAAACTTTTTCGTCTGTGTTGCATGTCGCGTGACGGTCGGCTGCGGAGTGTATATACTTACTCGTTTCTGCCAGTGCTCCATATTTTAGATGTTTATACTCTTAATGGAATATTATTCTGAAAATCTTTAGTTAATAAGTGGCAACTAGATTAAAAAAAACTGTGTGGTTTTTTTAAACCACGGTAAAAGTAAAACTTTTTTACACATTATAGACATTGACCGTGAACAAAAAAAGATTGAAAAAGAAACCAAATAACATAGAGCACTAGCACAAATGAGTAATAAATGGTCTATTACACAACACGGTCAGCTGATACGAACTATTGGCCTCCGACCGTCACGCAACATGCAACATACAGACGAAAAAATTGAGACGATATAATAAAGGTTTCACTTTAAAAACAAACGATCGGATATATAAAATGTGGCGGACAAATTTCTTAGCGTACCTAAGACTTTCACAGAAAAGAGGTGCGAAATGAGATTATTTATAGAAAAAGCTAAGAATAAGAACCCTAGGATATTGTAGAAAGATATTATTTTGACAACGCAGAAGAATAAAATAAAATGACTTAATAAGATGGTTTGATTATGAACAGTAATTTTAGTTGTATTTTAATTATTAATGTTGTATTATAGTTATTAAAGTTATATTTGAAACTGGTTGATTTAATACAAACATATTATATTATGCTAATAAAGCTAAACCTTAAAGCTTGTTTCAATGATGGAAACATCAAAGTAATCCACAAAAGGTGACCCCGACGTGATCTACAAAAATATGGTTTTCTTATTATGAGTTAAATAGACGTAAAGATTAGAAAACTAAAAGATAAAAATATCATTATTTGCATCGTTAGCCGTTTATTCGCCATTATTAAAATTGCTTGAAATATTTTGATGAATTTCTCGCGCTTAATATTATTTTTTCTTAAAATAATTACACCCTTGAAGCGGTTAACAATAAAACACGAAAATATTAAGGTTCAAAGTAACCGTATATGGGTCAACTACTCTTAACTTCTTTTTTTACAAAACGCGACCAAAATCTGAACAATGGTCCGTAGCCTCAATTAAAACCATACCGAGGGCCGTGGAATTTTAAATTTAGAAAACATTAAAGATTGTGTGAACGTTTTAATGAAGAAAGTCGCCTTATCGCGGCTCGGATGGTAGTTTTTAATATTTCTAAGTACATTAGTAGATGACCCAACAGGACCCACCTTAGAGCATCCTATATTATCATAGTGTCACGATGTTTGTCCGGGATGAACTCCGAAACTACTGAACCGTGTTTAATGTTTTTTCTTTTAAAATGTGTGCTTTTCTCTAGCTTAAAAGATTTTAGACTTTATTTCTCGAATTAAAGATAAAATAGGTAGGAACAAAAAACTGCTACATACCAAATCTTTTTGACAGAACTAAGTCTGTCGGGTCCGCTAGTAATACTATAATATTATATATACTAATACTTTAAACATAAAAGTATGTATGAATGTTTATTACTCCGTCTTGCAAACTACTGAATGGATTTTAACAAAACTTTACAATAATATAGCTCATACAACGGAGTAACACAGACAACAATATAACTCCGTACTTTTATGGGAATGGCGCGAATAGTAAGTAGGCTATAAACATCTTTATTGCGGAATAGGGAAAAAGAGGAAAAAAGAAGGGAGGAGGGAGGGAAGGAATCGTTTGTCTGTGTCTTGGCTTCGGTAATCACCATAATATGAAGCTAACAGACAGACATAATATAAAGTAATGGTCAAAACGACCCCTATATAAAAAGTAAAAGTAAAGTATCAACCCTTATATGTCCCACTGCTGGGCACGGATCTCCTCCTAGAAATCTGACGAGGAGGGTAATGGGCCAATAGTTCACCGCGCTGGCCCAGTGCGGGTTGGTGAACTTCACATTCACAGACTTTCAATCTCATCAGGCATGCAGGTTTCCTCACGATGTTTTCCTTCACAGGTGAGCGAACGATGGTCTCGTGTTTGGGGTGCACTTAGAAATTTAGAAAAACCCATTTCAAGGCACACACGGGGAGGTCAGGATCGAACCCGGAACCGGAATCGTATAAATTCGACAGCTTATAGTCCATTTTTATAGAAGTGACCAAAAGTGTAAACAAATATGGCGTACTTCCGGCCATAGACAAATAGAGTAATAGTGTAGCTTAGTGAAGTGACACAAAGAGCAAATTAATGAATAAAAATAATAAGCCATAGACAAAAGTATAATTAATTTTATATTCTAATATTTCAATGACACTATATTGCTAAAATTATTTCAAAAATTTATAATATATTATTATTAACTCATAATATTTTTTAAGAATTAGTAGAAGTACAAAATTATATAATAATAATAGAAATAAGTTGCTCTTCGACTGGAATAGATAAATAAACTATTATAACTGATTTATTTATGAAAATATTAAAGGAAAATACTAGAATACGTAAAACGCCAATAAGGAACTTATTTATTTTATTTTTTATTAAATGCTGTTCATACTTTCTGATGAATCGGAAGAGTCTCCAGAGACGTGGATATTGAAGCCTGGGGCGTCTGATGCAGCATCTATAATTCCGTCAAGCTGCATCATTTTATCTTCTTCTTTTATTACATGTTCAATACTGTTCCTCCATGACACCGCACTTATTTGAGTTAAACTTTATATTAATTTTATGGGGTTTAATTCGCAATATTAGGGCGGAAGACGTAAGACAATTTTATTATTTTGGGCTGCCATTTCGTCAATATTTTTTTGTCATAATCGTGCTTATTAAATTTTGTTAAGAGTTCAGCTTTTATTTCAGTTTCATGGTAACTTATATTATTTTCTAGCAACCACGCTTGTATGTTTGCTTTCCGCCAACTCATGTTAGGCACTTTGACAGAATGTCTTGAGTGGTACGGTGCATTGTCTAAAAATATTACTGACCCAGGCTCCACTTTATTTAAAACAGTATTAAACCACTTCTCAAAATAATGAGCATCCATTTCACTGTGGTAATCCCCATCATGTTTTTTGGCCTCAAAAATCCACTCTGCTCATTCTAAAAATCCATCTGCGCTGCCGATGTGCGTAATTATTAATCTTTTACCTTCTATCTATTAATAAATTGCATTTATGAAATTTTAAAATATGTGTAAAGAACACGGCCTATTTAATTGTTCATTTTGCTCATTCTCAAATACACAATCACCTATAAAAATATAATGATTAACAATAGACAAAAGAAAGAATAATGTTTTTTAGCAACACGTGCAATTTAAGCCTTTCACAATTTCTATAAGATAAGGAAACAAAAGAGACGCTAGTTATTTTGGATGCTTATATGTAAAATGTCATTATGTGTTCACTATTGATATTTGAATACAATAAGGCGGCCTGGCCTAGAAAAAAAAGTCAACCCTATTATATTATTTGTATTTACTATGGTTAAAAAACCTTGCGCCAGCGGCGCTCTGTCTCCAACATCGAAACCAATTAATGTCTGCTAACATTGTTTTTCCCATCCTTAGTCTCATCCTAAAGTTACAAAAAAAATTCCTGTGAACTATCGTGAACTTTCATGCCAGTGCTATATTTTTATATTATCTGTTACATTGTTAAATGTTTAAGCTGAGATATTCAAAAATATTCATATTATAAAAATATAAAAACTAAACAATTTTATGTAAAAGATTGACCTTATTTTGTTATATTTTGTAAGCATTTTTTGCTCTCAACATTTAAAAAAATTGAACGACTTAGTAACAAATTGCATTATAGTAACATTGTCTTAAAAACTATTAATAAATTGTAATTAATGGAATTTTAAAATATCTGTACTACAGAACACGGCCTGTTTTATTGTTCATTTTGTTCATTCACTTATACACGATCACCTCTAAAAATGAAATGACCCCATCCCTATTTCTCTTCTAAAAAAAGTAAGATGAAATGTCACATTTAAATTTATTAAATATCTGTGCACGCGATATTCGTATTTTATAAGATTTTAAGTGTTTTAATGCTAGATTGATAGTTGTTTTTAGTGAAATAAGTAGTAAATGGAGTGTTACAAATGTCCGTAAGCTAATTTGTTGTGAAAGTGAGTGATAAAAATCGTAAATTACGCATCAACAGGGTTTGTTTACTAGTTTGGTCACTTCTAAAAAAATGGACTATACGATTCGAGTGGTCATATACATTTTAAGCAATGGTCGCGAGTTCTAATACCGCCAAGAGCAGGTAATTTATATGATATGATGTAGATAGAGTATTTAGAAGTACGCAAATCATAGACGTGTGTGTATTTGTGTATATTTTTGACGTGACAACGTCTAATATCTCGACGTTACAGGCAGCATGCACGAAAATGATGACGTCATGTAGCGTTCCACCATCGAGAGCGCAGCACGAACGAGAGAGAGGCATGATCGTCTCGAGTGATCGGCTTTCGGTTCGTGCTGCATGTAATATTTGACGTTGTCACGTCAAACTACCGTCCGTAAAGCGCAAACCGACTTTACTGACAACCATTTTTTTAATTTATTTCCGTTTCTAGTTTTTATGAACTTACCATGAACCTAGATTTACATGGTGTGATTGTTGAATAATAATTATTTATTTTGTATATCTAATATCATAATAATATACTAGCTGTTGTCGGCAGCTTCACCCGTGTTCACTAATATTTACTTACAAAATTATCTTAACGGGATAACATATAACTTTCTTCGATAAATGGACTACCTAAAACTGAAACAATCATTCAAATCACACCAATAGTTCCTGAGATTAGCGCGTTCAAATATACAAACTCTTCAGCTTTATATATTACTAGCTGTTGCCCGCAGCTTCGCCTGCATTAACTAAGATATACAACGGCATCTTAGCGGGATGATATTAAGTGAGAGTGGGAATAATGAATGATGAATTATATGATGAATTATATGTGTTAATCTGATGTAAAAGTTATATTATTATAAAGTTTTATCAAAATCCACTCAGTAGTTTTTGCGTGAAAGAGTAACACACATCCTCACAAACTTACGCATTTGTAATATTAGTAGGATTACTATAAGATTACACACGTTCATATATTATATAAATTCATATATTCTAAAAAATAAATATCATTACCTACTTTCTTGTACCTTGATTTAAATCAGATATGAAAAGGTCTTCATAAAAATGTCCGTCGCTTATTAAATATACTGAAGTGTCTCAATTGGAGCGAATTCATTTATTCCTTCGTTCCATTGTGCACCTGCATTTTGTATAATTTAATAAATATTCAATAATTTACTCGGTCGAGTTTCTTGTTCGTTAGTCGAATAATTTTCAAATTGATCGTCACAATCATTCTTTGTGTGTTCAATTGTTGGGGAAACTTCTAGAACCTTGCTTGGAATGAGTCTTGATGAGACTCCTACATGTTAGCTAAATCTGTTGACTGTAAAGTCGGATTACGGACGGTAGTTTGACGTGAAAACCTCAAACATTACATGCAGCACGAACCGAAAGCCGATCGCTTGAGCCGATCGTGTTGTCTCTCGTTCGTTGCGCGCTATCATTGACGGAACGCTACATGACGTCATCTTTTTCGTGCATGCTGCCCGTAATATCGAGCTGATAACGTTGTCACGGCAAAAACTGTGGTGGCAGACGCGGTTTCTAATATTTCTTATTGTATAATTTTCGCTTCTTCGATTAATAACGTCTACCAAGCACATCATATTATCGAGTTTTTGCTCGTCAACTCCCTAGCTAAAAGCTTCTGATTAACCATCCTTCAGTCGTAAAATCCTAAGTCGAAAACAAGGTTGTCGACTTCTTCGGTGGAGATTTTTTTTATATAAAAGAGTAGGCAAACTGATAGTCAGTTCACCTGATGGTATGTGATAGCAACATCCATAGACAGCAGAGCATTAGGATGTGCGTTGCCTACCTTCGAAGTACGTGTAGTGGACGAATTTATGTTATTTGGGTGAGATTGATTGTTGGCGGTATAGTTCTTGCTAACACTGGCCTTATGGCCAAAACGAAACTAAATTTGACAAGCCTCACATATTGACGTCTGTCTGGAGTGAGAAATTGTGAAATTTTAAATTATTTTACGTCAAACATAGAGCGTGAAGGGATAAAGAGTGAAGGCCGTAAAATGTTTCTTAAAGTGAAAGAATTTGCCGATGAGTTTTTTTTGAAAGAATGTCATCTTTTAAATTCAAATTTTTAAAGAATTTAACTGAGATAGCAGTATTTTTTTCAGTAAATTTTTTAAATGCCTAAGACGCTCTTTTTTGGCAAATTTATGGCTAAAATTATATTATTAATTTTATACAATCACCTTACTACTAGTATTATATAAATATAAATACAAAGTAAAATAAATAAAAAATGGAAATATCATTCAATTTCGCAGTTGAATGATATTTCCAGGTGTTTATTTGATACGGGCAGTGTTGGTCTATCGGACTTGAGAGGTGGCGCAGACTATAAATTAGAGAGCAATCAATATTATGTATTAACAACATTTACTCTGGAAAAATATTTCTAATATAATAAACAGGATATACTGTTCAGCAAGCGTGCAGAAATCTCTCAAAGAAATCCGCATATGTGACGTCACGGTGTTATAAATATGGATGGAACTGGTCGGGAAACTTCTATTTCTAGTATCGCTCGCTATTGTTAGGATTCTGCTAACGGAGTTTCAGGGTTGTCGATTTCAACAAAATATTTTTTTGAAGTGAAACTTCTTTAGAATCGTTGTGATTTCAAACGGATGCAACGGAAAAAACGACAGGTAGAGACACAAATACAAAAGAGCGATAGAGCAAATGTCGGTGTGTATGTAGTGTATGTATTGCACACTGCTTAATATTTGCTTGTATTTGAGCATTTAACGTGTGTTTCACTTCTATCGTGTGTGAATCGCACACACCTATTTTTTTATATAAAGCTGCAGCAGGTGATCTTAGCTAGTTTCGTACTATAGAAAATATTAACTCACGCTTGTTTGCGGTAAACTGATTTCTTGACCGATTTGAATGGATCTTTACACACTACACACTATAAAGACGCTTTGGTATAATTCAAAATAATATGAGATTTTTGAGATGATAGGTGACACACCCTATGGTAGCATGGTGGTCCAAGCTAATTACAAAATTTATTAGTTGCGCAACTGTTGGGAAAATAAAAAAAGGATTCAGACTAAACCCTTTCATGCAAACATGACATTTCAGACACGCAAATGTCCTTACTACTACGTTCTATCAAGTCTCATAGTTCAAGTTCTACTATTTCAAGATGGAATACTTAGTATCATTCATGTAGCTAATCAACATAATAATATTATATCATATAAGGATGACATAAATAGAAAGATGGAAGTTACGGAGAGGAAGGAGCTTCTCATAGGAACTGGCAACTTTAAAAGTGATGTGCGCTTCATTTTTTGCATTAGTGCTAATTAAGAAAAGCAAAATGCAATTAGGGCTGGAATAAATTCAATAATTAGCTCTGGTTTGAATCGAAAAATGTAGATCCACTATCTATTTTTCTGTTTGTACCAATTTGTTGTTTGTAAGAATAATATATGTTTTCCTTATTTTCCCTTAAAGTTATCTAGAAAGGGAAAAACCTCACAAAAGCATGATAATAGACAGCTGTATTATTTATATGTTTGACTTTAGCTAAAGGTTGGAAAACGCGATCAGAATGCGCAATTTTTCACTTAACTTCCAAAACCGTCACTTTCTATTACCGCCTTATCTATTGTAATGTAAAAAATAAATACTTTCACATTGCTCCAAAAGCTCAGAACAAAAACCTTCCTTTAAAAAAATTTAAAAAGTCTACAAACATTAAAACTCATTCGAGTCGCGAAAAGAAAAAAAAATGAGTAAATAAATTATTGAATATCGATTCAATCAGATAAAATGGAGAGGCACAATGGAACGTAGATGAAAGAATAGCAAATCAATTCCCTTCAACTGTGAACACTTTGGTACATTTAATAAAAGTCCGACATTTTTGTCAATATCTCTGCCCTTTTACTGGTCCAAATGAATCTGATTTTGCTCAAAGGAAACGGAAAGACAAAAACTGTCTAGTGATCGTGTAATATTACTTAGAAATAGCGAAAATAATTTTCAAACTCGAATAGAAATAGTAACACTTTACCTGCAAAATAGTGATTCTTATAAAATATTTTACAGGTAAAGACTTACTGCAATTTACATTTTCTATGAAGTCAATAGCTTATTCTTTTTGGAAACAAGTAAAAATGCATAGACAAATACGCCTGATTCAAAACATTACTTAGAATTTTAAATCTTCCGAAGTTGATTTTTATTTAAAATAATTATAATAACATCAATAAGAAAGATGTTCTCTGATTGGCTTCGTCACTTATTCTTCCACGAATTTCACTATATATATAAAGGGCAGGATAGGCATTACAAATCACTAAAATAAAACCAAAAATTTGTGGCTTAACATAGAATATAGGTGAACATAACACAGATGAAATTGTACACTTAACACCATGTAATTTATTAAAAATTAGGAAGTTTCAAGTAATCAAAACGGAAGTTAATTTTAATTATCGGTACCTTCAAATGAACATAGGCACATAGAAGAATTCATACATGACTAAATGTTAAATGAATCAACAAAAGAGATAAGACTTATATAACATCTTAAGATGAATGTTATAAATGCTAACACAAATATAATAAAACTAACTGTAATGATAAAACAACCAAATATAAAAGGTAGAAATAGAATTGTGGAAACTTTATTCAATTCCAAAGATTTCTATTCGTAAGGGAACTAAGCATATCACATCTGAATAAGTTCAACACAGATGGTATCGTAGCACTTCAAAGGGCAATACAAGTTGTGTCCAGATACATAATACATTCGTGTGGATTTATTTTATACCCCGTGAGTCAGGTGTAGCTTGAAAGGATTCTTAGACCAACTGAACTATTTTGGCAAGGAATATATTTCTATGAAGCATAAGTACTTTTTTGTTATAGTGATAAAACAGTAGTTCACTCATGAAAGTATTATATGTGTCACAAAAATAAGATCAGATTATACAATTGTAGTCTTAGTTCTAGAGCGTACGCGTCGTTCAGAAACATGCTAGCTCATGTTAGCCAACACAGTTTTTTTACTTCATGTATTGCACAATAAAAGCTAGCTTGAAGTAAATTTGATAATGGTTATAACGTGACGTTATCCGCAAACGATGAGAAGGCATTTGTCAGTTTGTCTATCAAATATAAAATAACGATTATTGCCATAGACACGTAAATTGAATTTTTTTAGTTATTTTAACATTCACTGTGTAACTGTTAAAAATTCACTACACGACTTTCGAATTCAACCTAACAGTGCAAAACAATAGATTTATTGAATGTTCTACAAAGTTTGCACAGTACATAGCCGTTTGATTTCAATAAATAATTCCTTGCTATTGAAGATAAATTAAGCAGTCTAAATTTAATGTATTCAAACTGAAATAATTTATTAGAGTATAAAATGTAACGGGCAACCCTTTGGCGTAGGTCTATGTACCTTTGTAATAAGATGTAGCGTTAGATTGGCGATTTCGCAAAGCTTTATGAAGGCGAAGACTAATTAAAAAATATCGATCAGGTGAATTTATTATTAATATATTCATTAACCTTACTTGAATGTATTTAATATTTAAAGGGTTTTTAGCAGAAGAGTATTGAAATAATATGTTAAAAACTTTAAATACGAATTTTATATTTCTGAAGATGCTGAACAGGCAATAAAACATTGGCTACAATAGCCCGGCTTTTGAATAACGAATGCATATTTTTTGATGATCAATTCGCAATTTTTATTTTACACCAAAACTGAGCAATACGAGGTATCCAGTCTTCTGTAATATACACGGACAGTGATATCAATTATGTAAGCACTCACCGATGTACAACTTTAATAAAGTCATATATATTTCGAAGCTTAACTCGTAGATACCGCAAGGGTGCGTATTGGTACCCGTAATTATCTGAACGTTTAAAATTTAAAGTAACAATAAATAATATGATATAAAATTAAAATAATTATTCAATTGACTCAGGACTTGGTAAAAATTAAACAATAGGACATAGACAATGTCTTTATTATAACGAGGTCTTCATTCCAAAATTAATTTACCGAAAATAATTAGTGACGTTCCTACATTGAATAATTAATTCTATGATCAAAATTATCCCATCCTACCCAATTTAAGCTTGGCTGGAATAAATTTGAATAATATTCACGTATCTTGAATTGATAACTGTAGTACTAATCACGGCCGTGAATTTATGCATTTAGTGTTTAGGACGGAGCAAATTTATGAGCTTTTCGTTGATGACCGTCATCTCTTAATGTCATCATACGTGCTGTTAATTATTTAACAGCTGTATTGACTATGAAGAATAGTTTTATAGCCTTTGTTTCTTATGAAATTGCTAACGGCCTTTAGGCCACCAGCATATTCACCCAAAAACTTGATCTCTCTTATAAAATGTGGTTCACGAGATTCACAAAAGGACCTGTCAAGATTCAAGTTTATTTCTTATCTTGTTATCGCATTACAATTTTTATATGTGATAACTTCGTATAACTTATTTTCAAGTATCATAATATAAAGAAAATATTATGTTCTAGATAAATTATCGCATATCACACAAGATGTTGTGACTAAAATCTGAAGTGGTAAAAGAGAAGATCCTGGTCTATATTTTTCCTCCTGAGAAAATGATAGACCAGGAGCTATTGTTTATCCTAAGCAAAGCCGTTTTACAGAAGAAGAAAGCAAGGTGGTCCCATAATTATCATCCTCAATCAGCCTTTATCTAAGCCTTCCACTGCTGAACATAAGCATGTGTTAATGAACGCCAAGAAGAACAATCACTTGTCACTCGCAAGCAAAACGAACCGGTCACTGCACGGAGATTCGTTCCACCGGGTTAAGACACGCATCCCAATTTTATCAGTGTACCTTTCACTATTTAATTAACAATGTAAATTGTATTATAGTATAGTTTAAAAAATAACAATTTTTAGTCATAATTACAATATTCTAACGAATTGGGATAGGAAAATATGATTAGTAAAACATTCCCTGATAGACATATTAGAACCTGGTTGACCGAGCATTTGCTCGGTACCCTTAGTGATTAACTACGATAAAATTTTTCTTCCAAAAAAATTATCTTAAAAAAGGAAAAAAAATCGGACTGGAGATTTGAACCAGGCTCGTTCTGATTTAACTGCCTAATTTCTCCACTAAGCTATCATGACTTAGTATTTGACAGCGAAATTTACGTTCGTATTATAATCATACTTTGACTTACTAATACTTGCCTCAAAACACGGATAAAAAAAAGTTTTCTAAAAATTTATCCTAGCTAGATCGATTTATCGCTGTTTTTAACCCTTGTATACAAAATTTCATGAAAATCGTTGGAGCCGTTTCCGAAATTCAGATTATATATATATATACAAGAATTGCTCGTTTAAAGGTATAAGATAATTGACAGTTTTTGAAAAAAAAAAACAATCCAACCGGGTCTAATTATGAAGCATAATTAAATAATAATCATGAGACGCAATCAAAAAGTTACTCAAACTAATAAAAACGACATATTTTCCGTGCTTTTTTTCACTTTAATTCTCGAAGCTCGATATTGCGAATTTTCTACGATTTTCGAGACAATGTCTCGTGAACAAGACATTCTTTTTATTCAATCTCATATTCAACACTAATAGTTCTGGTAATGAAAATTTAAAAAAAAAGTTATGGACTTGGAAGTTTGCATACAGACCTTCGACTTACTTCAAATCTCGTTATTATATCCCTGGATCTGAGCTGGCTATGAGATTAAGAACCGATCCGGTTAAAGGTCTAAATTAAACAACACTTAACTGAACAATTTAAATAAAAACTAGGAAATTAACAAAACTTACCTCGATTCTTCCATATATCCACGTGAGAACTAAATATACTTTTATCCATATTCACTTATTTGCACAAGAATTGAGCATATGAAAAATTTTAGTATGATTAAACGAAAATATTGACTTAGCTACCATTCGAAAGTATGTTACTTACATGTATGTGTATAACTTGCACTAATTGGAAATTCAAATTCGACGGTAATGGTTATTTGACGTTTTTTTTTCTTATCGCATATTTTAATAAATTAAACATATGAAAGAGATAATACTTTCGTAGAAATTCTCCCGTCTTGGTATGTCCTAATTTTGTAGGTAAACATTTTCATGTGTGGATGCTTCAGGGAGGAATGTCAAACCCACCATAGTTCAGGCCTTGTCATGACGGTGGCGATCAGTAGCCTTGGGTGAGCCAGCACCATGGGCAAAGGGAATTGAGCCGAGAGGGGGCTATATCCCTCTTATAAGAAGAGAGGACAAAAGAGCAGGGGGCTAGGGGTGAGGTCGGGAACCTCAACTATCCCGACGTTGGGAGTGGTTGTTTTGTGGTGCGGGACAACCTCACTGTGGAAGTGGCGTCGGTCCCCTGAGGGACTGACTAGCCGTTGAGATGCTCTGTTGCTAACAGATCCAGGGCACCTCACGAAAGGCGGCATTGATGGCACTCGCCGGGTTTTAGTGGGTAGAGCTGCGTCCACTCACCATCTTTCGGGTGCAGCGAGTCCTACATTCGGCGGGATGCCTCAGTGCCTTTCCCGGCGCAAAATAAAAAAAGGGGAGCAATGTCAAAGTCCTTATTTTGGTGAAGGTATAACTTAAATAGTCTCGACATACTAACCATTAAATTCTGAAATAGCATTAACAAATCTGCAATCAGTTAGCAGACTACATGAAAAGCCTTAATACGATAATAATTATTACAACTGCGAAATAATTATGTAATAAATTTATATATGAAGATATGAAAAAAATCGAAATATGTGCTAAGCTGTTTTTAGGGATTAAAAATATTTTGCCTGCAAAAAATGATAAGTAGTGTGGTGTGATACTAAGGTAAAAATACAAGCAGAACATGGTTCTGACTTAAATAACGAGTTCAGCTTTTCATAAGAATATTGATATTATTAAATTATCTAAATTGATAACTGAAGAACATAAGGCGTGTAAAATGAAACAGAGCATTTTTAGTTCAATGAAATATCTTACCATCGTAATGCTTACATGAAATTGAAGTAAATATTATCAACCATAGGGTATAGACCCCGATCAATATGTAAAATTATACATCATGTGAGTGAAATTATATCGCAAAAACATTATCTTATGCAAATTAAATAATATTGTGAATTTATTTATTTATTTAAGATGCTTATACAATATATACTTAAGATCTTTAGCAGGTTTTCCTATGTACATATTATAATATATGTCATGATGCTTAGGATCGAAATGCGAAAAAATCAAAACTACCTACTGAATTTCTTCAATAATATTATGTTACAATTTATGTAACTTGTAACTCCAAATTTGTAAATACAATTTTTCATCGAAATCTACAGGCGTTTTCTACACATGTAAATGTTTATTAAACAGCACTTGTAATTACAAATATTGTAATATAAAATTGTATTTGTAAAATTCTTACATATTTGTAAGGTTTATTAAACAGGACTTGTCATACAATTTAACAACGTCACTTTTTTACAAAATTGTAGACTTGTTAGTTTTATTAAACAGGGCCCAGAGCTGTACTTGTAATAATGACAATTCTCTGTTCAATAAAACAGTTTTACCTATAAATTTGTAAATTGTAACTGTAAGAAGAAAATGTTTAATAAACAGAAATATGTAAAATTGTAGGTACAAAATTACAATTTTGTAAGTTTTCCACAATGGTAAACTTGTAAGTTGTATTCTTTATTAAACATAAACTTGTAAAATTGTAAATTGTAGTTGTAGATTACAATTTACAATTTTTAGTTTTATTAACAAAATTGTAGACTTGTAAATTTTATTAAACAGGGCCCTGGTACTATATATAAAGATACAAGGTAGGTGTTACGTCACACCTCATACTCCACCTTTCACATCCCACGCCACATCAAGTGTTACATTCTGAAACGTGACGTTAGACTACAACGTCTAAAAGGTTTCAATATAAAACATGCATTTTATTCATAAAACGAGCACACTCATCTGCCTAGCCTTTTCCCAACTATATTTTAGGTTCAGCTTTCATTCTAACTAGATTCAGCTGAAAACCAGTATTTCAATGGAGCGACTGTCTATCTGACCCCTACAATCCAGTATCTGCCACCCAGTTACTGGGTAGTGTACGGTACACCCACGGTACTTCGTGGTAAGGCTGATCGTCAGACCCCCGGACTTCTGACGACCCGTAACGACCGTCAAAGATCCACGAATGACATTCGGGACCAACGGCTTCATGTACTTTCCGAGGCACGGAGGAATTTCGGTATATAAAGATAACGAATCCACGGACCAACCTCTGTTACTTAACCTAATGAATCATGAGCCAGGAGCTTCTCATAAAAGTAGACTAACAATGTAATTTCACAAATTTAATCAATACAAAGGTTAATGACCCATTTGTGTTATCTAATCATATTGTGATAGACGGACGGACCATATTAGCACAGTAAGGGCACTATATATAGATCGGACATAACATTAAATTTATCTATGCTCCATATACGCTCTAAATGGTATTTTATTTTCATCATATTGTTTTATTATGTTAGCTAGATAGACAAACTGTAGGGCTATTCTTTAAGGTGGTTTTCAAATCTCGAAAGCGGTATCCGCGGTGATATGATGAATATGGCGAATTTGTATTTTTTAAAACTCGACTGTCTATCTATTTCAATATAGTTCACTTTCTAAGTGACGTAAAGTGAGCTCTATCACTCAGATGAAGCTCGATATCGAAATGGTTTTTTTACAGAATAGCCCTACTGATCTAGTATGTGGCACTAATGCTAGTTGATCGACGTCACCCATAAACATAATCTTTACCTGGATCTAGACCAGACAACTTATTATGCATAATGTCCTGGGAAAAATATGATAAATCTTGTGCCAATCTTAAATTGGTTGTTCATTATACCACGTCGAAAATCTTTGCAATGTACACTTAATTAAGATCTCCTTGTCGGATTTTGTAATGAGGGTTCGCAAAGGGCTTATGTCAGAGAACATACCCAGACAAAACTCGGCTATGTACCTATATTAGTTCCTTTAGCTGTTATCATAATTCAGTGCCTAATACCGGCATAAACGCGGCATACAGCGCATCTACTCATCAGGTATAGTCGCGGCACGATAAGAAGGCCGTTTTGACGTTTGCCCGCTCATGAAGTTTCGTAATTATAATAATCAAATTTGTAGGAGAAAATTGCTGTTCCTTATTGTCAATAGTGACGTGCAGTTAATCATAAAATTTATCGAATGTCTAAGGAAACAAAATTTATTAATTTCGTTTCTTTCCCTGTCACTGTCCCGCGAACATTTATTTTTATTTTTAATTTTTATAAAATTATAATTATTGGGGTACTTGTACCACACAACTTGGCATTTTTTCGAAAAATATTTTTTTTAATAAAGACTAATACGATCATCACATAGAAGAATTAATAGGATCGCTGGCCAACACAACTTCTAGCTCCGGCAAACTCGCGTCAATGTTGAATGCAAAACAATGCAGTTTCGACCTAACGTTGCATCGGAAAGTACAAACTGAGAGCGCACTGAGATTTTGATATACGTAGTTTTATTACAACTATTTAACTACTTGCAATAAAAACTTACAGATTTGATTATATTTTTTTCGAGAATAATTTGACTTTTACATCACTATTCTAATGTGTCAAAACGGCCATCATATCGTGCCGCTGCTATAGATACTTAAAGAAACGTCACCGTTCCTTACAAACTCAATGTCCAAAAACCAATCATAGCACTTCCATCCCAAAAACAATAAATTGAGCCTATTAGAGCGTATTATTGTAATAAAATTACAAGCCCAAAATAAAGGACACCTAATGAATTCTTAATGTACACATTTATCGTTTACACTATTAACGAGAAATGCTACTTTATATAAAATATTCGCTACAAAACGAAATTCGAGTCGTTTAAGTGAAATACGACCTGACACGACATACATATTTTATTTAGTAACTTTTAGCGGGAAAAATCAACTTCAAAGGGAATTCTTTACAATACAGACCACTTTATACCGGTTCATACCGGTTGTGTATCCAGTTGAAAGTGGTTGTTAACACATTCAATAAATATAATATGTATTAATTCATTAAATATGTTCATTTAATAAATCCTTACTTAATAATATTATAAATGCGAAAGTAACTCTGTCTGTCTGTCTGTTACAGTTTCACGTCTAAACCACTGAACTGAATTTGATGAAACTTGGAACAGAGATAGATTAGAGCTTGGGAAAGGACATAGGCTACTTTTTGTTGCGAAAAAGAGCTATATGGGCCATATGGGCATGAAATAGGAGATGTAAGTTCACAGGGTAGTTCAAATAAAAATCTGTGTGTTTACTATACGTACGTACTGGAACTGCGCTACTCCGAATTTAACGCAAGCGAAGCCGCGGGCAACAGCTTGTAAACGTATAAATTCAAATCGATCTTTATCATAAGTTGCTGATTTGCTTTTAACCAACTTGATCCAGATATAAGTGATAACGTATATTCGACTAGTTAAGACAACTTTTATTTAATTACCATCATGATTGATGATTGATTTTGATTTAGTTTGCTTAGTTATTTCAATTTTCTTATTACTTTCAAATTTGGATATTGTTATTAGTTCATCTTAGATTAAAATACGAGTAATTGATTCTCATGTAATGATTGTAATTTATTTGAGCTTATTCTTATTTTGAAATTTAAAATATCATGCATCAACAATAACATTCTGACCAAGATTTACTTCAAACGGGAAGATAGACTATGTATGTGTAAGTATCAGCTTCAAAATGTTTTATCTAAGGAGAAAAACTCCGTTAGCATGTGCCAGATCATAAATAAACTATGACCTGGTTTCCAGGAGACACGTACGCGGACTTCATAGGAGCGGACAAAGATTTCAATGTAATACTTATACAAGGTGAACCCGCCAAACGTTGTCTTGTTCTAAAATAGATGCGATTCCCGACAAATTACATAAAAACATTGAACTGACAATGACCTACAATACGAAAAAAGAATTGTCTAATTTGGTGCAGTGGTTCTGGAGTTGTGTGTGTACAAACATCTCGACGACTCATATACTACTTTGGCATGGTTCATTAAGAAATGAAAATTGACAACAATCAATGTAAAATAGGCTTCTCTTAGTGAATCACTAGCATCAGTTTTAGACGGGCTGTGTACTTGACGTGGCTTATGAGATGCGTTTGTGGCGAAAGCCTGTCCTTTTTCAGACAGGAAGGAGAAACGTAATGTGTGATTTCGTCCTACGTCGTGTTTTCTTTCTTTCCTACTATCTTTTTTCTCATATATAATTTCGACTTCTGCAAGGTAGCTCGTTTCCTTAGGGACATACATTTTTGCATAGTCAATATTTTCTTTGATATTTCACATTTAATTAACATTTGTTGCAAGTCAATTTTTAAAATTAATAGCAGTTTTAAACGAACTTCGTGATAATGAACCATGAAAACGTCAAAGTGTAATTACATTATTAAACTATCCATATAAAAATTAATTAAATTATTGTTTTGGCTTGTAAAAATTCGGTTGCACTAATGTATTAGCTAACCAAATATTTTTATTGTTATTAAAATTGAACATAGCGTGTTTTTTAACGCTAAATCAAAGGTTACTAAAATATAACTATTGCATTGAGATTTATCGAAATCGAGGGGGTGAACTTTACCTTTGAAAGATTTTTTTTTAGTTTTCCTCCAGTATATTTAGTTTATCTGTTATTATTGTGCAAATTAAATGAAATGAATAAACTTTAAATATGTCCTAATCGATCGTCCTTTAAATGTTTCGTCGAAAATTTACATCCTTAGTAAATCAGCTTTATTATTAGCACATTCATCGTTTGAATTTGTTCTAAGTCTTGCCTACCAGGAAAAAATATCCTTTGTGAATTGACATACAAAACCTACAAGTTACGTTAGTATCACACTTTTTTACATTTAAGTACTACTAAATATAGGTATCTCTAAATTAAACTCAATGCACGCCAAATCGACGGATTCCTTTCGAGTCGCATCCAATACTGCACAGAGATCGTCATGCATGATGTAATCATATTTGAAATGCGAAGAATGTGATAAAAACTAAACTGTTATTATTTTTACATCTCGTTTAATAGATAAATCATAGCTTATATCTAAGTCTGGAGTAATGGTTATAAAACCTTAATAATTATAAGTCTGGTATTGCAACGAATTATTAATTTAGTTCTAAGTTTATTGTAATAGCTAAAAATCCACCTAGTTTTTTTAAATTTTTGATAAGATACTGAAAACTCACACAAGGTCTAAGGTTCTAAGGGTGGGTCTTATTTGAGTATTTTATATTACATCCCGCGTGGTATAGTCTACTACGAGCGAGGAGGGTAATGGGCCATAGTTCACCGAGGCGTTGGCCCAATGTTTGTTCGTGAACTTCACACACCCACAAAGACTTTCAATCTCATCAGACATGCAGGTTTCCTCCTAATGTTTTTCTTCGCCAGAGAGCTAACGAAAGTTTCGCGTTTAGGGTGCATTTAGAAATTTATGAAAACCCTTTTTAAGGTACCACAGAGGGCGGGATTGAAGCCAGATCTCACTCTCAAGCCCAGGCCCACTGGACCATTGTCGCTCGAAGCGTCTAATTCTAATAAATAAAAACTAACCCTAGTTATCAACAGCGTATAACAACTATAAACTCACCAGTTCCAGCCAAGACTTGCAAATTCACTTCACTCATTTTGAAATTGTGTAATACTTAATATCCATCCAAACTTGACCTGTTACAGCTACTGAAATATTTCGCAGTGGCATATCTATAAGACGTAAGTAATTATCTTTGTAGCCTTGATCTAAGAAAATCAAGATATATTCATGATCGTAAAATGTACTCTATTACCTTAAAATTGGAGTCAAATTACAGGAGCCATTTTAATTAAACTTGTGTAGTTTTGAGTGACAATACGAAACTAAAGTAAATGTTGGTGGCAAATAAGATAATAATTCACTTGTTTATTTTATTATAACGTAATATTTCCTATATGAGTGAGCCTTTTTTCCTGGTAGTGGATTCTAAAATATGTGCAGCCATTAGTAATTTTTATGATTATAATAAATCTATAGTCTGTTTAAACTTGCTAATCTCTGCAACTATATATCGCGTTTGGCCTTTTTTGCATTTGACAGACCAATAATTATAATACGGCAATAATTTTTATCAACTTATCTTTGAAAGTGACTTTCTACACAGGATTTTGGGCTCTAATCCTGTTATGAGAAATATTTGTATGATTATGCAAGTTTGTATCATTGTAAAATGGATGTGAAAAATAAATGCTTGTAAAGCATTGCAAGCATTCACGTAAGCCAGTTACGGATGGTAATATGTATTATTATTCGCTATCGTATCTGGGGGCACTACCGTGTCCCCAGATATAATTGTTATATTATTGTGTCCATAGATATAATTGCTATATTATTATTAATATTACACAATAATAATAATAATAATAATATGTTTATTGCAAGAATGTAGTGTTACAGAAGTCTTGAAAATTCTATAAAAATGTTCTTGTACATTCTGCCATACAGATGGCGTGCAATTAAAAAAAAAATTAAAAATAAGAAAATATTATTTTGATATTATATAGAGTAAGGTTACCATTATAATGACGTCATAACGTGTTACAAGCCGAACGCTTAGGCCAGTCGTGCCTCTGTATCGCTTGTTGTGCTCTCTCGCTTACACGCTCGCCTCGAGCGGAACGTGAGGATGACTCTGACTTTTTCGTGCATACAGTCGGCATCCATCGATATTTAAAATGTTATCACATCAAAGAGTATATCGCTAGATGGTGACAATCGTATTTTATATAGCTGTTGCCCATAGCTTCGCCTGCGTTAACTAAGATTTGCATCGGAATTTTTACACCTTGTATCCGAAAAACCCATATATTTTACGGAACCCTATTTTTTCCAGAACAAAATTTAGCCTATATTACTCGTGGATAATGTAGCTTTCGAATGGTGAAAGAATTTTTGAAATCGGTTCAGTACTTTTTGAGCCTATTCATTACAACCAAACAAACAAACAAAGTTTTCCTCTTTATAATATTATATAGTGTGGATAGTAGCTTAATATACCTTAAAATAAGCTTGACACATTGAATCATTTATTGCTTTATGTACGAAATTCTGACATAATTTCTGCGTAACGCTTAAAATAACTTCGTTCGATAAAATAATTTAAATTCCTTTTGTAATCCATTATTAATTCGATGAAACAATCGTAAAGCTATTTAAGAATTCATCACTAAGATTGTTGAAGTGCGAACGTGATTGAGTAAGGCTGATTAGAAATTGCTTTAAATGAGAAAGATACATACTTTTTGACTCGTTCAATGGATACAGATGTTTTCTTTTCGATAAAAAATTTACTTATAAAACCTTTATAGTGTTTTCTTATGTTTCCGCGAATTGCACTTATTATAGTGAAATCAGGCCTAGAAATGAACCTCGCCAAAACTATGATAATGACTACACCAAGATACAAATATATGCCGACGACGAGCCACTCCACTATTCCGAACAATACATCTACCTTGGTAAACAAATTAGCTTCAACGGATCAAGCAACTACCCGGAGGTAGAACGCAGGGCACAGTTAACATGGAATAAATACTGGAGCTTAAAGGAAATATTTAAGAGTAACATGCCGATCAACCTAAAGACCAAGGTTATGAACTCCTGCCTTATACCATGCTTGACCTACGGCTGCCAGACCTGGAAGTTCAATAAAGATATAAAAATCAAAATTACGACGTGCCAACGTGGAATAGAGCGTAGTATGCTAAATATCAAGAAGATACAAAAAATACGACATACAAAAATAAGAAAAATTACAAAAGCTACAGACGCTCTGACACAAGCTCTTGCACTAAAATGGAAATGGGCTGGGCACGTAGCCCGTCTCCAAGACCAGCGGTGGACAAAAAACGTAACAGTGTGGAAAGGACCAGTAGGCAAAAGAAAGAAAGTAAGACCGCCAAATAGATGGGAGGACGAGATAAAATACATAGCCGGTCCTAATTGGATGACCACAGCGAAATCCAGAGAAGACTGGCTCACTTTGGAGGAGGCCTTCGCCTGCAGAGGGGTTCTTGCAGAATAATGAATAGTAAAAATAATAATAATAATAACAGTTAATTTTTTTTGTATAATATTAAATACTAATAACACATCTGTAAACCAAATTCCTGTAATTCTGTAAGAAATATAGGCTTTTTTTTATTTATTTATTATAGTGAAACAAATTTTTGAAGTTTTATACATTCGACGACAAATTTATAAATTTGTGCTTGACATAGCGTCGTACTCTAAACGTCTATTAGATTGTATCGCGTTTGAATTTGTATTCGCTTTGGTGGCGTCACCTGCATGTTTGGCATGCTCCGTCTGTCTTTATTTATAAATCTGTGCATTCGACGTTTTGTTTACTTTACAACAACCTTTACGAGAGACCTCCCGTAATATAGTAATCCGCTTTAAATTCCCTAAAAGTTATTTCGTTATAATATGTGTTATAGTTTTAAATATTTACGTGTCAGCTCAGTTACCAGTTGTGGACGGTTTTTATACTGTTCATTTTTTTGCCACCAAAATATTGACCACTCGGCCTAACCAAACGTTTGCATACATGAAAGGATACTTTCACTACCTCTGCGAGTGGTTGGCACTTAGTATCGTATTACATATACTTTACCAAGTGTTTACTTTACTCTTACGTTTTGAGAATAGAAGACAATAATAATATAATCTTCTATGACGTAATACTTCTTGGGCGACACTGACCCGCGACCATCATTTGTCTTGACAGTATGTTTGCGTATTCAACTGACATCTTAAATCATACCTATTGACGACCTCTGTGGCTTAATGGTTAGCGCGTTGGCGCTCAAGCCGGAGGTAGCGGGTTCGAATCTCGCAAGTAAACAACAAACAGTTTCTGTGTTCCTGGGTCATGTGTATGTCACGTGCATGTATATGTGTAAAAATCTTGAATATAAGTAATAATTTAAAAAGTATTAAATATAATATGTATTTCCGTTTTCTGGTATCCGTAACACAAGTCTCTTCGAGAACTTTCCACGGGACCAGATTGACGTGGTGTAAAAGCGTCTTTAAATATTATTATTATTACCTATGTCCTCGTCAGTGTAAACGCTCCTTTATAACTCTTCTCAATTGACCGCTTTGCGACCGAAATATTTAGCGCGCATTTTCTTATCATTACACCTAGCATATTTGTTCAAATTAGGTTGCGTAAGAGATAATGCCTTAATGCTCCTTAAATATTTCAAATTGTTTTTAATTCAATTATTATATTTATCTGTTATTAGATGTTCTCTAATCCTTACTATCACTACATAATATTATAAAACAAAGTCGCTTTTTCTGTCCCTATATCCCTTTGTACGCTTAAATCTTTAAAACTATGCAACGGATTTTGATGCGGTTTTTTTTAATAGATAGGACAATTCAAGAGGAAGGTTTATGTATATAATTTATTAAGTTTTTATATACATTGGCTAAGATATAACAATAATTGTTGAAGGTGTCGGGAAAAAATAGGCCGCTTGGGAGTTTTCAACGAAAACACTGCCTAAACCTTTTGAGATATAACAAAATAATGTATGGTGGAATTGTGTATCTTAAATAGTTCTACAAAAAAGTCCGCGATGGCATATGTCTATTTCTTAGAGATATCATACTATATCCATTTAATACTTAAAAAAATGGGCAATTATAACGTGATAGTTTGAAAGTTATTTACACAAATACGGTTTGAATCCTTATCATTTTAAATCAGTTAATTGGCATGTGCATTTTATGAAGATTATTTTTGCCCTTTACATCATGCAAATTAAATGAATACTTTAGGAGATATGGCAAAATCAAAATAATGCAGAAGAAAATAAATCGTGTTGCTGTGATACGAACGGGCGCGGGCGGTTGTCTGGTGTCTAAGGCCGTAGTGTATCAACTCACCAGAGTAGACGTAATAATATGGATCAACGTATGGTGGAATATATAATAATAGTATACTAAATATACCTATAGAAAATCTGCGAAGGGATATATGTCTTTATGTTCAAGATAACATATATTCATTTTAATACAAAAACTTAGTCAATATTAAAATAGAAAATGATCATCATCAGACATGATAAATCCGTAAACCTAAGTTCACGCGGGCGAAGCTGCGGGTAACAGCTAGTAATTTTATAAATGCGAAAGTAACTCTGTCTGTCTGTCTGTTTCGCTTTCACACCTAAAACACTGAACCGATTTTGATGAAACTTGGAACAGAGATGAAAGGAGAGAAAGAACATTGGCTACTTTTTGTTGCGAAAAAAAAAATTAGGGAGGTTTAGATATGGGATGAAAGTTTGTATGGAAGTTTGTCATTATACATAGAAGATGACGCCATGAAACTTTGCATGAAATAACGACGACCAAGATAAAATAAAAGGTCTGTCGTTTGGACATCATGCACTCTCGTGCAGTGGCTGTCCCGTGTTGGATAGTGGCGAGCGATCGGCCGTCTTGGCGTTCGTTGAAAGAAAACTTAATACATCAGCAGTGGACGGATAAAGTCTGAAGATACACTCTTGGCGTTAATCGGAAGAGGCCTTTATCAATAGATGGTAAATAATTAATGATGATAATATCAAAACGTAATTTATATTTTTATAAATTACATATGAATTGCTATAATTAAAATTAAACGGTGGTATTATAAATCAATTACTCAAACGAGCTAGGGTGTAAAGTAATTATTTACCACCTCGTAAAGTGCACCACTGTCCCATTAGGATATTAAAAAACGTTAAAATATTTAGGGTTCCGCTCCCAAGGGTGCGGGGTTTTATTGTTTTAATACAGCTGTCTGTCCGTCTCTGCCAACTCCTATCTACTTTCTATGTTTCTCGGTACCCTTTATTTTCCTTTTACGCCGGGAAATAAGCTTAAGGCATCCCGCGGGGATCTTCCCAGGCGGGTGGGACTCGCTGCGCCCGAAAGATGGTAAGTAGACTTAGCTCTACCCACTAAAACCCGGCGAGTGCTACCGTGCCGCCTTTGATGAAGTGCCCCGAATCTACAAGCAACAGGGCACCTCAACGGCTAGGTGGGCACCTCAGGGGACTGACACCATCTCCACAGAGAGGGTGCTCCGCACCACAGAACAACCCCTCCCAAAGTCGGGACAGTACAATAAGGCGAGATTCCCATCCTCGCCCCTTGCTGCTCTTTTGCCCCCACTTAGGTTTATCTGTACACTATGCATTCAAGTCTGATAAGAAAACGTTAAAACGTTGATAATCATTATGTATTTTACGAATGGATGGGATATGTAAGGAAATTGTCTAACGATAAAAAGAGATAAAAGAAGTATAATCAGGCTAATTCCTTAGCGGCTGGACCATTAATGTTTCTATTGTGTTCGTGTTAATTCGAGAATGGATTCTCAAATCGGTCCAATATAAAATGTTTCGTTGGTGCGTCACTCCGGTCCGCTTGTTTGTCTGTTATTTCAAAATAAACGCTGACATTTAAGTTTAAACTACAGTTTAAGCGCCGCCAACCGTAATAGACTATTGCCGGTTAGTCTGAAAGTTTGTCTGGAATAGGCACAGCGGATTTCATTGAAAAGTTTGGAGATTAAAACGGCTCAACTAAAATTGTCATGATTTAAAAAAGTTAAATTATCTATAAATATCTTATTGTTATATGATACCTTTTATTATTTTATTCTGGCCACACTGACAACGGGCAAACGTCCCTACCTGGAGTGGGGTAAAAAAGTAAAGTAAATTATCAACCCTTTATGTCTCACTGCTGGGCACGGGTCTCCTCCTCGAAATCGGGCGAGGAGGGTAATGGGCCAATAGTTCACCGAGCTGGCCCAGTGCGGGTTGGTGAACTTCACATACCTTCAAAGACTTTTAATCTCATCAGGCATGCAGGTTTCCTCACGATGTTTTCATTCACCGGTAAGCGAGCGATGGTCTCGTGTTTAGGGGTGCACTTAGAAATTTAGAAAGACCCATTTCAAGGCACACACGGGGGGTCAGGCCGAGTCCATCCACCACTAGACCATCGGCGCTGGAGTATTTATACCCCAAGAGCTTAGTGTCGAGGGGATTTATGACGGTGAAGAGCTCATAAAAGGAATCTGTGCCAAAAGTGTAAAGTGTATGTAGTAAAGTGTAAAGTGTAAGTGTATGTATGTACTATACATACATACATATATTATATGTATGTATGTATTGTATATATAAATGTATTGTATCATACATTTGGATGCGAAGTTACGAGTGTAAGTGAGAATTGGTTCGTCAATCATAGATGGGAGAAAGGCCTCCGTGCAGGGGCAGGGTGCTGGATCTTCTGGTTGGTTCTCGTGGCGAGGGTTTGGCCGTCTTGGCGTTTAGTTATGAGGACTTTTCCAGTCCTTAGTCTAGAAGTGGATGGAAAATGGCGATAGTGAAAACATTGACGATTTTTTTTTAACTTTTTACAATAGTGGTTTTCAGATAGACTAGCTACCCCTACAGACTTCGTTAGTTCTGGCAAAAATATTAATAAAAGTAAAAAAGTAAAGTATCCTTATATGTCCCACTGCTGGGCACGGGTCTCCTCGAAATTAGGCGAGGAGGGTAATGAACTTAATGAACGCTACTGAGAACGGAATAGGTACTCGTAGCTGAGTTCTGGGCGGATAAAACTAAGCCTTCGACACGCTAAGAAGAAACGATTAATAGCTACTACAAAAACATTCCAATATTAAACTAAATTTTATTTAAAAGTCATCATCGTCTGCCTAGCCTTTTCCTAACTATATTTTGGGATCAGCTTCCATTCTAACCGGATTCAGCTGAATACCAGTATTTTCCATGGAGCGACTGCTGTCGGACCTCCATAACCCAGTAACTGGGTGATACGGTACTCCGCAGTTAGACTGGTTGTCAGATTCTCGGGCTTCTGAAGACCCGACGACGACTGTCAAAGATCCACGAATGACAGCCGAGACCAACGGCTTAACATGCTTTCCGAGGCACGGAGGAGTCTGTAAAGATGGTCACCCATCCACGGACCAACCTCGACAAGCGTTGCTTAACCCGGTGAATCGATCCACGCTTCAGTTACCACTGCGCCACGAGTTCCTCTAAATTTTATTCAAAAGTGTAGCTAAGAAATTCGAATTAAGTTTACCGTAATATTTACTATAGCCGCGCTTGTATGAAACGTTGATAGCATCTCGTTTACACCTCACCGTGTTTTCTCAACATCTCAAAGCCAAGGAGATAGCAGCTGTTCGCCTGATAAATAACTCCTTTGCATAAAGCTAACGCACACTACGCTTTTATTTACATAAGTACTAAAAAAACTTTGAGGTTTTACGATAGAATGGATGCGCCGTGTCGCGATCTCGCCTGCATGAGTTCATAAATCAAACATCATGGAACTTATCTGTTCCGTGAAATAAGAGCCGCCACATGACCCCTTCCTTACATGTCCCACTGCTGGGCACGGGTCTCCTCCTCGAAATCAAGCGAGGAGGGTAATGGGCCAATAGTCCACCGCGCTGGCCCAGTGCGGATTGGTGAACTTCACATACCTTCAAAGACTTTCAATCTCATCAGGCATGCAGGTTTCCTCACGATGTTTTCCTTCACCGGTGAGCGAACGATGGTCTCGTGTGCACTTAGAAATTTAGAAAAACCCATTCCAAGGCACACACGGACGGGTCAGGATCGAACCCGGAACCCCTTGCATAAGAGGCCGAGTCCGTCCACCACTGGACCACCGTCGCTCGTGATGACCCCTTATTTTTTATTAAATAGGCAAACAAATTACGCGATGCTAAGTCATTGAAGCCGAATATAAGTAAATTAACCTCAAAATAACTCTGTTAACTTTTACGTACTCTTTTCGAGACGTACGAAGAGTACGGAACCACAATAAACAGTAAAACAGTCGCAGAAGAACCAATTCGGATGGTGGCAGAGCCGGAGCGCAATGCCCACAAGCCGGTTTTTTTTAGGTTACCGCTATTATTTAAACGGTAAATGTGTGCACAGCCTTATTCAGCATCCTATCTTTTTAGCCCCTATAAATAGAGACGTATACCTACGTATCATTAACTCGTAAGGGCTGAGATTGATAACACAGAGGCGCGAGTTCAAAACCATTTCGTCGGAAAAAGGGAAATTGAGATATAAAACCTGCGAGATAAAGGAACTGGAGACCCTAAAAGATATTCACACTGACAGCGATAGAGCGACTTCGTCACGCGCACAGATATTTATTGCTATTTTTATATGCCTCTGTTTTTTTCGTGTCTTTGTGACTTTTCTTTTGACTTGCTTCAAGTGTTACAAGTTACCCAAGAAATAGAGATAATTAGATTTTAACATTCAAATCAAGAAAATATGGTTGATACACGGGCCACTAGGCCACAGATGTTAATCTTAGCGCTGGTCCGATGCGAGGTGTTGAACTTCACAAACCTAGACTCACGGATTTATAAATAAAGACAGATGGAGCATGCCGAACATGCGAGTGATGCCACCAAAGCGAATCTCGGTGTTAGTTTATACTGTATGTGTTCTTCTTTCTGACGATCTCTGTGGCTCAATGGTTAGCGCGTTGGCGCTCAAGCCCGGAGGTAGCGGGTTCGTATCTCGCCAGGGAACATAAAAGTTTCTGTGTTCCTGTGTATATTGAATAATACCACGCGATTGACAAAAGCCTCCAATCTCAGGCTCAGCAACGAAAATTGCGTCATCTCAGGTAAATCACCTTTTTATAACTAGAAGAACTAGATTGGCGATAGAATATGAGTATAAAACTAACTAAAAAATGCCCATCATCATCATCAGCCTATACCCATCCGCTACGGTTAAGTAATCCCTCAATTAAATATATAACAAAAACAAAATAAAATTAACTTATAGTATGATTTTGATTTTAGATGAGGATTATAATGAAACAACTTTTACGGATTTTATCGCGGTTTATTTAGTTTTTTACATCATTATAATGAGTGAAATTCGCGTAAACATAAGAAAACAATATTTAGATGAGGATGCCGAAAATAATGATATATTTTTTATTAAACAACAAAACATCGGATGGAGATTATTCTCCACTGTTTGTTTAATCGAACATAATACTTTAATTTGTTTCCATAATTATTAAACAAAATAAACAATTAAGTTGTTTGTTTATTGATATTTCATTTTATGAAAGCTAAAAGCGTATCGTTTACTGTTTACTCAGCTGATGCGTAATGCCGCAGCAGAGAATCTGTATGAAGCTCCCTAACTAATTTAGATGAAAGTTATTTTGTTTGCATACGGTTGGAAGGGTTAATAGTAAGGTGCTATGTTATTTTTATATTCTTACAAGACTTGAATAATTATGTGATAATTATCTTAGATATAGCTACTAGCTTACTGGTAGGATATACTTTATTTTTATTACTAGCTTTACTAACCCTTGAAAACACATCTTTTTCTATCAAAGTCGGTTCAGCCCTTCAGGAAGCTTCAGGTCAGTCATATACACATGCACATAAGAAACATCTCGAAAACATAATATCCCTGAAGTTGGAAACTTTGCACACAATGTGTATTAAGCAATTTTTTTTATGTGGGCTGGATTAAATATTTTCCGGTACTGATTTTTGTTGCTTTGCTGCAAATTTTCTGTTACGTATTTAACTAGGGCGGCACTAAAACTGCTTTAAAAAATCCAGACAAGGGTGCGATTCACTCGCTCGCTTTTAGTTTTATGTGATATTTAAACAACAAATTAAGTCTGAAGATTTTTTCCATAGCCTTTGTTGTGAAAAATAGCTTCTTACCCGTGGTTCTATGTGAACGGGAAATACCCTATAAGTTTTGATTTGACAGACAGAAAGACTAACAAACAGATAGAACACCGACAAACAGACACGGACGGACAGGCAGACAGACAGACAGATACGGACAGACAGCAAATATGTCTGACCGAATGATTGACAGACTGACTGACTTGTTAACTAATTAACTGACTGGTAGTCAAACAGCCAGTAATAGATTAACCCGATAAAGATTTCATATACCATTTTAAGTAGCATTTATTGGTATATGCAAAATTTACGTAAACAAAGTGGACAAAACTTTTAGAAAATAATTGTGGTAAAGACATAAGAGATAAAGCACGTCAAGTGAAACGAAGTAAAAAGCTTTACAAACAAAACGTGAAAACACTATTCGAGTATAAAAATGAAATTATATCTCTCAGGGTAAACTACTTTCCACCGGTAAGATAATGTTTAAGGTAGGGTAATAATCATGAACTGGTTATTACTGCCGAGGGGGCAGTACTGCCTGATACAGTATAATACTCGGAAAAGGTCTTTTATCCAGGACAGTTTTCATTTTAAATACCGCTCCGTTGATACAGTCTGATAATTTTACACGAAACAACTTGTAAACAGATTTTACAGCGGTTTTTAATTCGAAATTTGTTATTATTATCAATCTGTATTCCATGTATTTAAAAGTGGATAATGGGCTGGCTGAACGACGGTGGTCCAGTAGGTAAAGAGCTCGGCCTCTCAAACGAGAGGGCCTGGGTACGATCCTGACCCCCTGTGGTGCATAAAATGGGTTTTTTAAACTTGCATACCTGATGAGATTCTTTGAAGATATGTTAAGTTTACCAACACGCATTGGGCCAGCGCATCGGTGAACAATGCCTACTACCCTCCTCGCCTGATTTCGAGGGGGAGACCCGTGCCCAGCAGTGGGATATATTATAAGGGCTTACACATTATTTTTTTAATGTTTGACCAAAACATTAAGTTCAAGAGTGGAGACAGCGTTGGTCGAACGAAAACGCCAGTCGATGTGTTGGTCTGTCATTAACCAGATAAGAAGATTATATTCGTGCAGTGGCGGTCCGTGCTGGATGCGAGTGACAAGGGATCGGTCGTCCGAGCGTTCATTGAGGGAACTCCGACCTTTAGTAAGAAATATTTCTGCTTCAGAAAGAACAAGTAAGGAATTGTAACTACTAGCGCCGAGTCTTTTCTTACGTTTCCCATTAGACAAGACCTCCATTAGTTACTGGGTTAAGTTGTGTATGTCATAGATCTTTTCTCCCCTGCAAAAATCTCTCTCCTGTCAGTTTGCCAAATTTAAAAAATGGTTACAAAATTTACATTTTCAATCGTTCCCCAACCAAAGCTTGGGAAGATAAAACAAAAAAACGACTGGCTTTAATAACGAATGAAGCTCGGAAGCAAATAAAGAAACAATAAGAGAATCCAACTTAGCTACGAATATTGTTAAGCAATTTGAATTTCAAATTAGCATTGAGGTTCCAACGTTAAAACTCTACAGTTATTCACAATTCCAACTGCACGTTTAAAACACAGATACTCAGATTAGTCATTAGGGAGTATCATACCTTGCGGGTTTGAATTGTTAATTTGTGTATAATTCTGATTGCTTAATTTGGTTGGTGTACCAATAGATGACGCTGTGCTAAAATTGCATCGCGCTATTGGTAGCATAGTGTACATTACATTAGACTCAACCGTTACACACTGATAAATTTCATCCGACGGTGGTGAAGCAGAGACTTGCCACAGGAGCAAACTTGACGCCATGAAGCCGCGGAAGTCACACTCATTGGCTGGCAAGGGGAACCCCCACTTCTCTATCACACGGTGAAGCCAAACAATCACAGGGTGAAGAAAGAAATGTGAACATCAAAGACTATCTTAAATAAATCCGCAACAGTGTGTCTCAAACCCATATAAAACCCGACTATTGACACCAGATAGATAGAAGGAGCGCATAGATAGAAGCTTTCTTTGCATAGTGTTGTAAGTTGTTTCATTATTTAGCCAAGTACGCTTCTTGTATTCGGGTGTACATCTTCTGTCCGATTTAAAAATTATATTCTATTATACTATATGAAAAACAACATAATATTATTATACAATTAATAGAAGAGCAATGAAAAATATTTATAAGAGTATATTTTTTTATTGATAATACAAATATCATTTTATTATTTCTAGATAGAATGCATTAATCAGTAGTGATTGCTTTATTCATATTATTCGCATTATTTTATAGATGATAATATTTAAACTTTTTACTAAAAATAAAAAATAAAATTGTTTTGGGAAGATTTTTTTATGAACATTTCTGACAATCATTAAAATGGCCATATTTTTTTCTTTACGAGATAGAGGGGAGGTTCCTGAGAGAAAATGTTTTGGAAGGGCACAACACCCTGTTTCGTTTGATCCTTACTTTCCGACACACCCTGTATAATCCGGTCTGTCGGCTTGTTTGAATGTTCATATATTTATTAGAATAATTTTATAGGAATATTTATTTTATTACAAAAATATTTTATAAGAATAATTCATATCACATACCAACGTATGCAGGCTCAACCAGGAATAAGATGGTCGAAATATAAAGATAAGCAAAAAGCATTAATGAAATCGCAGCGACAAACGCCATCGTTGTTAAGCGTCCTAGCGAATCAGTATGAAAGCACATTAATGGTAACATCAGACGAGCTGGCTTTGACTCCAAACCTACCAAACAAAAAACCAAACCTGCTTTCATACGCAAATGTATTCACCGAAAATGTTCTGCGTCTTGTTTTAGATGCCTTTTTACGTTTGGATTCTGTGGCATAGAGAGACAAACTCACTGTAAGTGAAGATGATTTAATTATTTCAAGCTACCTGTTTTTCTTCTAATCATAACCTGATTCCTTGTTTATTAGCGCAAGAAAACGATACGTAAAAAACGTATATGTAAAAAACGTAAATGTAACTAGAGATACTTATGCTGTAAAGAGGTGGTGCCATGCTGCTTTGCAGCCAAATCGAGCCGGCACAACCGGGGTGGTACCTTTCGCTCACATAATAACGACGTAAAGTGACAGTTTTTCTGTCGAGTTTCGTGCAGTTTGTGAGTTTCCGGTGGCCCATTAGGGGGGATAGGGAAAAGGAAAGCAACGCTCTAACCTCTGGTTATGTGGATGATTATGGGCGTCGATAGTCGCCAAAAGGCTTTGACTGTTCGTTTGCCCTCCTATTAAATAAAAAAAATGTATTCATAACTAGTTATTGCCCGCAATTTCGTCCATGTTGAAGTTACAGATTGTACATAAAAATAATGAATGGCAGTCATAGAGACTGCCGACAGAAGTAAGAAGTTAGGTATAACTTACATAGAATTATTGTGACATAAAATTTTAAATTATTAATCTTCAATTTCATAGTGACGTCATAATGTGGTATTAGTATATTAGTGATGCGATCTATACGATTTTCCACTAACAAAAAGAGGCTAAGCTGCTAAATAAGTTTTCACTTCAAAAATGGTTATCGTGTGAGATAAATAGGAGATAAATTTATCATAGTCATACATCGTCGAGTTTTATCGATCTTTATGAGATATAAATTTATCTACTACATTAATTTGATCTATCTCCTTAGGTTTATCCAACGTTTGCGATTTCGGCTTTATTGTACCATAATATTATGTATGTTTTATTCATAAAAACTCTCAAATCACTAGCTATTGTTGAAAACTAAATTAAAATACGTTGAGTAGTTGGAAAGGTCTTTTAAACGAACAAACAGCGGAAACCACTTTATTTATTATTTAATATTTTGCAAAAATGATAGCTAGTAACAATTTCGCATTTACAGAAAGTTTTATTTTTAAATTATCCTAAAAGAACGTGAAATCTCAAAATAATAGATCACGTAAGCTAAATTAGTTATTTATATTTTGAGATTCCAATGAACATCCAAAAAGAAAATTGGGACTCCAAGTAGGTATATAAAAGTATTTAAAACAACATTAAAACTAAACTAGAATATTTTTAGGGTGTATTTTTATGTAAAAGAGGACTAATACATTTATTTACAATTCCGAATTATTACAGCTGGTTTAGTCTTATGTAATTTGCGTGAAATCCAATTTAGAATTCTCTTTCATTTTTCGTTCCGTCCAAAAACTGAAAGGTAATTCGAAATTCGAAATTCTCACTAAAGCCGCGGCGTCTATTATATTTGATTAAAGAAGCATATTTTAGGTTTCGAGAATGTTCCAGCGAGAAACTTGATTATGTTCTATGCACTCCAAGTCACAATAAGCGATGTTGGATGCGTTATACATTCGTATTTACGAACTGCTCTATTTTATTCTGTATTTTACTCAGCTGAATCGCATATTATCATATATTAGTATAGAAATTTGAAACTCAATTTTAACTTCTTTGTGAATGTGTATAATTTTGTAATTCACAATTACTTTCGAGCAATAATATTAGTTCTTTTTTCAGGGATTTTGTACATTAGAATGCACGTTTGCCTATATTAATTAATAGCCATTTTTGGTATGTAATACAAGCAATTAAACCAATTAAACAGGATTACAAATTGCATTTCAGATTCTTAATTCAATTGTCTAGTAGGCTTATTAAATTATTCGGTTTTCGTTTTTTTTTGCATATGCAAGAATATCAAATATCAACAATGTTGTCATTTTACATGAATTACATCTTTTTTCTTTTTGGAAAATAGTGGACCTCCGAATAAACAGAGAGATCACATGTCGTGAAATTTACTGAAACGAACTTGTATCAGTGGAAAAAATGATGATGATGACAATAGTAAATGAATTCCTTTGAAATATAGTTTATAGTTCCTTTGTTAGTGCATTGAAAGACGCTGATAATAATGATCGTTATAATGATAATGACGAAAAATGTGAAGAAAATAATAATGATGACAATATGTGTGATATAACAAGTATTTCTTTTGTTATTAAAATAAATAAAATAAAAAATGTAGGAAATAAAGTTGCGTAAATTGAAATCACCATTGTCGGTGTGGGTGACGTTGATAATGTTGATGATGATGTTGATGAAAATAACGATAATGATACCAATATTGAAGTGACGGGGCCCTCACATGTTGTGGGGGTCAACGCACTCCAGCTCATCAATCATGCGACAATCTGGAAGGTTCTATTTACATGAGAATGTATAAAACCTCCTTAGATACTAATCTCCTTTTAAATGAGTTCCCTTATCTGTTGAATTATCTTTGGCTTTAGCGTGCTTTTCTTATTTTAAACGAAAATTAACTTGTGTGTACTTTGGCTCTAATAGAAGTCAAGTTTGTTGAAAGGGGTCTATATAAGGGGGAAAAGGGGGCGTTTTTAGACGTCATTAATAAGATCGAGCATAAAACTAGATGAAGTAGTAATATGAGCAGAATGAGCTATATAAATCCGAAATTCTTTAATGATTTGTCACTGGCGCAATAGCAGTTCTATCAACCAGGTATCTATGTGCACGTCTTACAAACCAATCATCGATTATTAGCCATCAGTTGGCCTATCAAAGGCCAGGACCGGCGCAGCGTTGCAGCACAAACTTGGCAGTTCTTTTGCAGCACAAATTGATTTGATAGAAAACATAATATTATTATTACGGCTCTATTCCTGATGTATGCTCAATGGTGATTGGTTAATACATACAGTTTATATTTTGCAGTGCACTCAAAACGAAACCAACCAAAAAATTTTTAAAATCGCTAACCGAAATTCGAAGATAACCATCAAAAGCTGGGGTACTTATTTTCAGGCATATCTAATTCATTCATTCATATCATTCTGTACGTGGGTATGTCAATAAACTCCTCCTAAACGGCTGGACCGATTTTGATGAAATTTAAGGGTGAAATGAAAACTACTCCATTATATAAAGAAGAAGAAGAATAAGATAAATATATTATGCATTTTCCTGGGGAAATGAGAATATTTCCCAGCTAAAGCATTTTTAACTCTCGATAATATTGAAAATTGATTCCTACCTTTGCGAACACGCTAACCATTTTATGAGCTATGATAAAAAAGGTGGAAAGTAAAATTATAATGTCACGATTGTAAGATAAAATGTATTATTTGCGCATTTCACAGAAGAAGTTGATGATTTATTACTCTATTATTTTCAAGTTATTACTTTATTGATTTTATATAATACTAGTAGATGCGACAGACAAACCTTTGGATAAAAATCGATTCAGACGTTTAGTTCCTGTATAAATAAACAACCTTCAGTAGACAGTATTGACTGGAAAATAAATTAATAACATACAATAATTAGATTTATAAAGTAAATAATAGGTTTTTCTATCTTTTTTTCATCCCTTTTTCATTTTATTGTAGATAGATACAATTTTGTCCTAAGCATTTTACAGAGTAGAACGGCTTTTTTATCTTCCCCGCTTTCTGTAGTGAAGAAGACTTCCTTCGCTCTTGTTATTTTAATCTCGAAGTCAATTTTAAACACTTCCCATCTCATAATATGACACCTTCTTTCTGATACAGCAAAACTGTTTCATCAAAGAGTAGTCAGTACCCCAACCTTGAGCGCGACTCAGTTCCGGTAAGTGAAAGTACCAGGAACACATAAAATAAAAGTAATTAACATATTGATTTGGAGTTAGGTGTGTGTTTATTAGGTGAGGCGTTGAAAAATAATGATCAAAAACTCAGAAATAATCGCATTACAAATATAAAATCAATTTAGATCATTATTATTATCATCGTCATTAACCTTTACCCGTCCAAAAGGGAATCAGTTCACGAAAATGACAAATCGAAGCGTCTTTATCATTACTCAGACCGAATTAAAATCTAGGAATACATCAAGAAGCTAGATCTCACAGAGTAAATAAAATATAAGTAAGTAAGTAATAGTAAAATTTGAAAATCTAATTTATTTTTTGTTACTAAAAATTTTTGACAAGGAGTCGAGCGCGCGAGTCAGGTTCACGTAATTTGGTTTTTATTATGTTAGTGGACTACGAGTATGTATATTTTATATATAATGTCTGTTTTACTGTTACACTATACATTGAATATTTGGATAAGGATAGTTCGAAGTAACAGTTATTTTGGAAGACGTCGTATATAATTAAAGTAACGTAAAACGCAAGCTATGAGCACCGGTTAAACGTTTCTTACATTATGACAACGTCTTATAATTCGATGGAGCCGGCTGCACAAAAAACATGACTCATGCGGCGTTACCTTGCTCTGTGGCGATTAAGGCTTAAAGTGCAAGCGAGAGCGCGGAACGAGCGATAAAGAGGCACAATCTTCACATCAGTATTTTCTTATGACGTTGTCACGTTCAACTATCGTCAGTAAACCGACTTTACAGACAACCGATTTTTAATGTTTACGCGAAACACTCATTATAATGAAACAACTTTTAGGGACTTTATCGTAGTTTTTTACATTTAATATAATTTAATATTCCATATTTTCATAGACTAAACTTTTAATTGGTACGATATTTTTTTTATGGCTACAATGATATTGGTTTGGACTAACTATCGACGGTTTCGGGACAGAAAGTCGATGCTATTTTTAACCACAAAAGACACGCGCTTCGGATTGGCGTGCTTACGTGTAGATAGTTTTCACAAAATAAAATATATTGTGTTTTATACATTTTACGTTTACAGTCAAGTCTTAGATGAGTAGTTAAGTATTAGAGTTGAAAATAAACAATTTAAAAAAAAAACTCCATTTTTTTTAATGAAACTTTTACTGCATCGTCCCAAACTTCTTCGTATGTGAGTGCATGTCGCGTGACGGTCGGCCGCGGAAAAAGGAAAAATGAAAGGCGCTCGTCAGAGTAGCCGAGGCCAATATGGCAGCGCCTTATAGCTCGCATCAGCTGTCCGTGTAGTGTATAGACTATTACTCATTTGTGCCAGTGCCCCATATTTTAGATTTTTATACCCCTAATAAAATATCATTCCAAAAAATTTTATAAAAATTTCTATAATATCAAAAAAAGTTTCACTTTTACCGTGGATTCATAAAATCACACAATCCTTTTTTTCCTGGGTTCAATTGGTTAAGTTTCTTTTCAAACAGGTTTATTAGAAATTAGCATTTCTAAAAGGACAATATCTAAAGCAATGCACACATTTTCATTGTATCATCTAAATAAAGACTTATAATTATTTATTGGGGGATCTATTTTAGCTTCAACACTATATTCATTTTAATTATCGCAGCGGTTTTAATAACATTACTGGGCCGTGTGTTTCCAAACGAAATGGGTCATCGCGTGGCCTCCTGAATATTTTCGTTCGCGCTTGTCAAATTATACCAGTATACATTAGGGGTTAAGATTGAGGTCTTCATAATATGACGCCTCTAAAACGAGGTCTTAATCTTTACATATTTATATATAATTATATGTATGTATGTTACGGACTCCAACTAAAGGGCTAAACCGATTTTTACGCTTATGATTGAAAAGACTTATATTATTTTTTTGTTTCAGGTAATTTGCCGGATTAAATTATAAGCTCCAGAAATGCATGTTTAATTCACATTCGAGTAAGTAATGTCGACTTTTAATTATGCCTTATTACAAGGTAAATGAAAATAGGCTTATCATTATGACACTTCCCATGAGTCCCAGGGGACAAGGTCCTACCAAAGCGTACGGGTCTTACTCTTGTCTGGGGGAAACTGGCAACCCCGCCGGCGCCAGAAGTTTTCTACGGGGGCAGTTCACCCCGAGTCTATTTAAACAGGTGCGCATATTACCTCCTCCTTACTCCCGAATTCTGAGACACGTGCAAGAAACGCGTGTTCAAAAAGGTCAGATAAGGTTAAATGATCAGTGAGGGAGTCTATTTTTAACCGACTTCAAAAAAAGAGGTTCTCAATTCGTTTGTATGTGAATGGATTTTGATGATTCTTTCTTCGTTTGAAAGCTATAAATGTTTCTGAATTGGTCCACTATAATTTGATCGACATCTAACCAGCAGTTTTTAAGTTATTTTCAATAATGCTTATTTGGTTGGTTTTGTATACCCAGACGATTTGCTCATTTTATTACTGGTCGATGTAATATGAATAATTTGAACAAAAACTACTGAATAGGATACTTTGAAAGAGTATCAGAGTATTGTGAGGTCATCATCATCATCATTGTATGTACACTTTGTAGAGAATATAGGTATTAGAGATTATCTACAGTCAGAAAGAAGAGCTTGTGGCTCAGCGGTAACAGCCGCGCGGATCGATTCACCAGGTTAAGTGGATGTGGTGACCTTTGTGGTACATACCGAGATTTTTCCGTGCCTGGGTAAGCACGTTAAGCCGTTGATCCCGGCTGCCATTCATTAATCTTTGACAGTCGGTACGGGTCATCAGAAGTCCGAGAATCTGACAACCAGTCTAACCGCGGGGTAGCGTATCACCCAGTTACTGGATTGTGGAGGTCCGACAGCAGTCGCTCCATGTAAAATACTGGTATTCAGCTGAATCCGGTTAGACTGGAAGCCGACCCCAATATATAGTTGGGAAAAGGTAAGGCAGATGATGATGACTTTTAAATAAAAGTCTAACCGCAGGGTACCGTATCACCCAGTTACTGGGCTGTGGAGGTCAGAAAAGCAGGTGCTTTAAAATACTGGTATTCAGCTGAATCCGGTTAGACTGAATGCACACCCCAAAATGTAGTTGGGAAAAGGTAAGAGATGATATCTACAGTCAGCAAATTGGTTTCAGTTTTTGGTTTTGTTTAATAATTTAATAAATTTTGCCTATTATTATTAATACTATAAATGAAGTTATTAGGTTGTTTATGACAGTAAAAGTACATAACGCATTTTTATAAAAAAATAGTAAGCCACTGGTAGGCTACTTTGTATCCCGAAAAAATCAAAGTTCCAACCTGAAATACATATTTAGCCAGACACATCATACAAAGCCTTATTAAATTATTGAAATTCATTGGAATGCCAGTGGAGCCATCTGTCGTTTTTTTTTGTTTAATTAAAATTTTTCGTACCAATTCGGAAATCTTCGTGGACTCATATACAACTTTGCTAAAGATCATCACATGGTCAAAATCATAGTTTACGATTTTATATAATCCTTTATAGAATAATAAACGATGAATTCAGACAAACATTCATATAATCAACATCAAGATAAAAAACAAGTGAAAACAATTCTAATTTGATTTTTATCTTATTCTAGCATTGTAATAAAGGCAACTAATAATAATAATATTTATTTATTTTCTCACCACAATATTGTAAAGTCGGTATTTGGTAGGTACATAGATAATAACATTAGCATTAATATTGTGGGAGACTGGTGCCTAAGCTAGGCTCGGGGCCTGTGTTCCAGGACACCAGGTCTCCACCCCTTAATAATGTACATTTTAAATATCTGTAATACGGGCGTTAACAATTTTCTAATAAACAATATAATGTGAGGCATAATATAATATATTATGTGTTATAGTAATCTAAATATGTTAGTATTTATAGGAGTAGTTAGTATATCTAAATAAATAAGTGTGTGCATGTGTATGTGTGTGTGCGTGCGTGTTTGTGTGCGTGTTAGTTGTGTGCGTGTGTATGTGTGTGTGGTAATGTTGGTTTTATGATGTATGTTAGAAGTACTAAGTCAAGGCAGAGAAAATCGCTTCAGTGTCATCGTAGTTCAACCTCAGTAACCAGTCAGTTAATTTCCGTTTACACATATTTTTTGTGAGTTTGAATATTGGTAACATTCTATTGATTTTATTGTATAAAAAGCCACCCACGTTGCGAAAGAATCGCTTTGAAAACTCTGTTGAGAATTTAGTAACTGTACACAAGCTACTATATTGGGCCAGCGTATCGGTGAACTATGGCCCATTACCCTCCTCGCTTCATTTCGAGGAGGAGACCCTTGCCCAGTAGTGATGTCCCACTTGATACTTTATTTTTTATATTAGTATAGATTAAACAATATATTTAAATTTTACAAAAAAATATTGGATCCTATTTTAATTTTCCGCCTTGGGTCCAATTAAAAATTAAAGCGGATCCCACAAACGGAATTCCAAACCCAAACCTTTGCAAGTGTTAAGCTTGAATATTATTTAATTAGATTTCACCCTTGATGGACTGATACGGTTGATAACTGATGGTGAATAACATGTTATACAACTCAGAACATTCTAGCACAAACAAAAAGTAAAGTAAAATATCAACCGTTATATGTCCCACTGCTGGGCACGGGTCTGCTCCTCGAAATCAGGCGAGGAGGGTAATGGTCCATAGTTCACCGATGCGCTGGCCCAGTGCCGTTGGTGAACTTCACATGCAAAGACTTTCAATTTCATCAGGCGAGTAGGTTTCCTCACGATGTTTTCCTTCAACGGTAAGCGAGCGATAGTCTCGTGTTTGGGGTGTACTTATAAATTTAGAAAAACCTATTTCAAGGCACACACGGGCGGTCAGGATCGAACCCGGAACCTCTCGCATAAGAGACCGAGTCCACCCACCACTGGACCATCGTCGCTCACTCACGTCGCTCACCATTCACTCGCAATCTGGCTTATAGTAACTATTAGATTAACAGGTCGGTGCAACCCTTAGTCCCGAAGGTTCAAATCAAAAAGCCATCGTCATTTTAAATACAGATTAAATGCAAGTCATTATGGCATTATCTTTTCTTATAAATATTTAGTGAACATTAATGTTATCGAAAAAACTTTGGACCTCCATATTATGTCGTTGATAAGTCCATATCAAACGGCCATTAGCATTTTGAACAAAGAACTGGCCATCGATTTTCGCTCGGCGTGCAGTACGAACGTTTTAAATTTAAAATTATCAGAACAGAGCTTAATTTATTCGAAAAATTCGTTTAAACTATAAGCGTTATTTTAATCACCAAGTCTATTTTGAAGCGATTTTTTTGCTTGATTGTCTTCCTTATCTAGTATAATCTTTACATATAAATAAAATTAGAGTGTCTGTTTGTAATATTAAAGGAATCCCTTTTACAACATGCTTAGGAATATATTATATATTAAACATATTATACCAAAATAACATTTCTTAAAATAATTTTCGTGTCTAATTTTTTTGTTCAGTTTGTTCCCGCTAATTTCTGAAATGGCTGGATCGATTTTGACGGGACTTGTACTGGCTGGTAGCTGTTATAATAAGTAACTTAGGCTACTTTTATTTTAGGAAATTGTATTATGTATTGTGAATCTTAGTTAACACTAATGCTGCTCGCAACGCTAGTATAATTTATGTCTATCATAAACGTCAATTTTAGATTAATAAAGTAGTTAGTGACCCTAATCGCTAAGCCAGGGGGTCATTGGTTCGATTTCAGAACAAATGTTTGTGTGATGATCGTGAATATTTATTCTGTGTCTGGGTGTTAACCTATAACATATTGTGTATATTTAGAAATATAAAAGTATGTATTCGTTGTCTGTTTGGATATTATATAGGCTATGATATAATATAATAATAATCTTTTAAGTTAAGTTTCCGAAGAACTTGGTGTTACGGATACCAGACAACGAAAATACATATTATATTTAATACAATATATTTTTAAAATTTTTATTATATAATACACGTCATATTAAAACACATCCATGACCCAGGAACACAGAAACTTTTTTGTTCCCTGGAACTCGCTACCTCCGGCTTGAGCGCCAACGCGCTAACCACTGAACCACGTCCGTCAACCACGGGGTCGTCACAATATAATACAGAATCTGCTTGGTTAGGGATCAGACAGCGGTGTGTGAGTTGTCCCAACTTATTACTATCCTTGTCATCGGGAGGACTGAGGTGTCAGACGTGACCATGGTTGCTGTAAAGTATCCGGAACGTCGGGCTTGTAAAAAACATAATAAACCGCGATAAAATCCATTTTGTTTCATTATAATGAGTTGAATTCTCGTAAAAATAAGAAAACATTATATTATCTAAATATTGTCAAAAAACAATTGAAATTCGCTGAACCTTCTTCAGGCATCTTAACAGTCGTGTTGTAAAAATAAGTTTTTTGTCGTGACAGCGTCTTTTAATTCGATAGAGCCGGCTGCACGCACGAAAAAACATGACTTATGCGGCGTTACCTCGCTCTGAGGCGTTCCACTTAAGGCTCGAAGTGTAAGCAAGAGCGCGGAACGAGCAACAAAGAGGCACAATCGGCCCATCAGTATTTTCCTATATTCGTTATCACTTTCAACTCTATCGTCAGTATTAACTGACTTTACAGACAACCAATTTTTTTTTACATGTTTTAAAACCCCTAATCCCTATGTTAACCCACGTGTTAATAAAAAGTTTAATATATTTTATTAAATTGGATTAGCTCCCCTACATTTTTATCTTATACATTTAAACGAGCAATTCTTGTATATCTTAATATATATATTTCTTGTGTGCGTGTGTATGTGACTGAACTCCTCCTAAACGACTGGACCGATTTGAGTGATTTTCTTTGTGTGTGTTCAAGTAGATTCGAGGATGGTTTAGATTCACAAATCAGACCGGCAGATGGCGCTGCAGTCGGTATCTAGATTATTGATCTGTACTGCCACTATCGATTCGTATCTAAAGGACAACGTCTGTGGGGTCCGCTAGTATATATATATAGAATCTGAATCTCGGAAACGGCTCCAACGATTTTCATGAAATTTTGTATACATGGGTTAAAAACGGAGATAAATCGATCTAGCTAGGATAGATTTTTAGAAAACATTTTTTTATCCGTGTTTTGGGCAACAATAAAATATGATTAGAATCCGAACGTAAATTTCGCTGTCGATTTGTTTGTCATGATAGCTTAGTGGGAAAATTAGGCAGATAAAACCGAACGATCCTGGTTCGAATCTCCAGTCCGATTTTTTTTTCCTTTATTTAAGATTTTTTTTGGAAGAAAAATTTTATCGTATCTAATCACTAAGGGTACCGAGCAAATGCTCGGTCAACCAGGTACTATATTCTTAAACGTGTCTTTCTGTCCACTTTCCTGCGAATTCAAAAAGTTTATAATATAATATACTCGTACAATGGACGCAACTACAAATTATAATTGTCAAAAAAGTTTACAATTTTTTGCTGCTAAAGTTTCAGCTACATCTGAAGGGAGGTCTTTTATTAACTTTTGCGAAGTCTTTCCTCTCTCCTCCTTCCCTCCTCCCTTCATTAAAACCTCCATGCTACCTGAACAATCGAAAACGAATCCGTAACCCCAGCCAAAGTTCTGAGAGGATAAATTCTATGTAACAGATGCCTTTCAAATGGAATGCGTGATAAATGATTGATATTGAAAATTGAACCGTAAGCCAAACGATTTAGGTTAAATGTTAAATGAAAAAAAGATTTGTTAGATGAAGCGTGGATGATCATGATTAATCGTATTCAATTAATAAAGCGAGTGATTGAGAGTATTATGAATTCAATTATTGAAAGATAATAATAATTTTCGAGATGGATGTAGCGAGAATTTGTCTTGGCGTTCTTATTGGTCTAAGAGCCGTGGAAGATCGTCCTTTACCGATCTGATAACCAGATGAGCCATATTTTTATCAAATATTTTGTATAAACAAATGTGCCTACAACTGCTAGCCTTTCCTTTAAATCCTACTTAAAGTACTTTAATTTAATTAAAAATAGCCATGAGCACTTTTGGCTATAAAAATATTGTTTATAAAAAATAATTGATAAAAAATATCTCATTTGGTTATCAAATCGGTGAAGGACGATCTTCCACGTCTCTCCTACTAAGGCATGGGCAAGGTAAAAAAAAAGTAACCTTTTTCTGTCCACTACTAGAAACGTAACCACGTTTCTAGTAGTTTCTAGTAGTTCATGCCTTAGCAATTCATAATATTATTACTACGTAGACCGTATAAACTTGTTCCAATTCCAAATTTCAATTCACACTGGCGTATTGCATACTTATTAAGATACTTTTTACGAACTCTGTGTTGAAATAATATTATAATGTTAGTTGTCCAACTGTCTCAACCACACTAGATTTATTAGGGACCACATAAAATCAGGATTTCGGCCTATCCGGACACCACAATCACACATTTTAGGAATTATATTAGACTGTTGTGCTGGCGGTATTTTCCGGCGCATATTTAAATAGCCAACTTTTGTAACTTCATTTATTTTTAATTATAATCGTTTGATTTTGTAGCTAGCTACTATTTTGTAGCTAGCAGGGTATATTTCTTAATAATTGTACATCATCATCATCATCCTTTATCCATCCAGTGCTGAACGTAGGCCTCCTTCAATGAACGCTAAGACGACCGATCCCTTGCTACTCGCATCCAACACGGACCTGCCATTGTACGGAGATCGTCTTCCCAACTGGTTAATGGCCGACCAATACTTCGTCTACCTAAACGCTAAATCCCCTCATGAATTGTACATTCTATACTATTATAATGATGATGATGAATTGAAATTTTTTATTAGGTAATTAAAATAGAGGATAAAATGAGGATTAAGTATAAATGAGATATTGCAAAACCGGATGAGATATTATTTCATAATCTACATATTTTCATTCTACGTGCATCTGAACATGTTTTCGAAAATTACTTTATGCCTAATCGCATAATCATCAGCAGCCTGTATCCGTTCACTGCTGAACATAGGTCTCCCTCAACGAACGCCAAGACGCCGATCCCTTGCCATATCCAACGCAGAACGGCCACTGCTCGAACTAAAATAATGTATTTGGAGGTCATCTTCCCACCTGGTTAAGCTCGGACCATCACTTGTCCATCCTAAACTCACACCTTCACTCTTGATTCCACTACTTACTCATCCACTTACACTTACTTAATAACTTACTTTAAACAAAGCTATTTTATTTCAATTTCTTGTTTACATGTCTGTTTCAGTTAATCTCTGAAACGGCTGGGCCGATTTCGACGGAACTTTCTATGGAAAGTAGCTGAGGTTATGAGCAATTTTGATGATAAAATAACTATCACATTCGGGATACGCCTGTACAAGCGGCTGCGGGCAACAGCTAGCAATTATATATTATGTAGAATTGCGAATTATATCTTGGTTCGATTTTGCCTGTGTAATTGAAAAAAGATTTTCCAAAAGCGTGTATTTTTTTGTTCAACAATGCCCGATACTCGATCCAAGAACAAATTTGCACTCCGCTTCACAAATACCATGAAATTCAAAGTAGTTGTGTGCGATGGCAGTCGTCCAACTTCCATGTTAGCTTGGAATTTACAAAATTCTTGTTCTTTACACCCAAAATACGGTGAATCAGTAACAAGGTTGTCACAGCCTAAACGGCCCCCTTCGATAAACGCCAAGACAACCGATATCTCACTTATACCCAACACGGACCGGCTTTTGCAATGAGATTCCCGTTTGATTAATAACCAACTTGGCCGACCATAACTTCATCTACCTACTCGTGGCCTCTACATTAAAACCTTATTGGCCCATGGTCATCTTTGACCCCCACCATGGTTCAAGCCTTGTCGTGGGGGTGGGGCTCAGTAGCCCAGGGTGAACCCAACACCTTGGGCGAAGCTAATTGAGCCAAGGGGGCTCTTTGTACATTGATAAGAAGAGGGGGCAAAAGAGCAGGGGGCAAGGGGCGAGGATGAGAACCTCGCCTCATTATACTGTCCTGTCGGTGGGAGGGGTTGTTCTGTGGTGCGGGGCAACCCGACTGTGGAGGTGGCGTTGGCCCCCTGAGGGGACTGACTGGCCGTCGAGGTGCCCTGTGCTAGTAGATCCAGGGTGCCTTACCAAAAGCGGCACCTGGGAAGACCCACTCCCCTGAAGGATGCGTCAGTGCAATTTCCGGCGTCAAAGAAAAAAAAAATGGTCATCTATGACAGTCGATACGGGTCGTCAGAAGCCCTCGAGTCTGACAACCAGTCTTACTATTACCGTATCACCCAGTTACTGGGTTGTGGAGGTCAGATAAGCAGTCGCTCCATTTAAAATTCTGGTACCTCAATTGAATCCGAGAAGCTGACCCTAAAATATAGTTGGGAAAAGGCTAAGCAGACGACGTGTGCGTGTCACAGAACTCCTCCTAGCGGCTGAACAGATTTGGATGCAATTTATTGTGTGTATTTAAATGGATTCGAAAATGCTTTATAAGCACAATACAGCAATAAAGATTTTAATGGTATTAAATATATTTTATATTTAAGATGTACAGGACAACGTTGGTCGGATCCTTTTTCTTACTATAAAATCGTAAGAAAAATCACTACTTAACGATATAAAATCTTAATTTATCACGTTAAACCATATTAGCTGAATAATAGACGACCTCTGTGGCTCAGTGGTTAGCGCGTTGGCGCACAAGCCGGTGGTAGCGGGTTCGAATCTCGCCAGGGAACAAAAAAAATCTGTGTTCTTGGGTCATGGATGTGTATTAAATATGTGGATAATATAATAAAAATCTTAAATATAAGTATTAATATTAATAGTATTAAATATATGTATTTCCGTTGTCTGGTACCCGTAACACAAGTCTCTTCGAGAACTTAGCACGGGACCAGATTGACGTGGTGTAAAAGCGTCCATAGATATTATTATTATTATTATATAAAATCTCAATTCATCCCGTTAACCATATTAGCTGAATAATAAATGTATTGACTCTTTATTAAGCATGTTAAAATGTCAGATGCTATTATCAAAGCGGCGGCCTAAATTATTGGCTTTCAATTAAAAACACTATACTACACCACAACTCATACTGAATTCAACGATTTATCGTTGTATTATAAAACTAATTTAAAACAACTGTTCAGACTTCGCCGAATGGAAGGTTGTGTTTTTTTGTGATTTATATTAAAACTAGCTGACCGAGTAAACGTTGTGTTGCCATATAAAAATATGCTGGCATGAAATATAAGAAATATGAAAAATCGCTCATTGTAGTCACTAACTTCGCCATACGGATTATTTTCAATTGTGACAAGTCATATTTTGAGGTCCAAAAATAACATCTAAAGAAAAATGAAGACACTCTCCTTGATACGGAGTAAGCTACTACTGCCTAAAAGTATTTCAGGACCAGATATACCAATTTTCATTCAAAGTCCAAAAATGAGAAACTTTTGATACACACTTTTTAAACCCCCCCCCCCCCCTCCATTTTACCTATTTAAAGGGGCAATTTAGTTCATGTCACCTAGTTAAATTATTTTTAATTGTAATCGTGAACACTTATTCCTTACCCTTAGTCCAGAATTGAGAGAATTCCAGATTAACTTTAACCATCTATTTTATCCGTTTAAAGTGAGGATAAAGTAATATGTAAGTATATCATATACATTTCTTTGAAATAAAACATTTTCATTTTTAATGTGATTTTCTCAGCTGCAATATTTATTTAGGTTTTTCATTTCGTCGAATTAAAAAAAATATTGTTTCATAAACTAAAAAACACGCTTTAATTAAAAAAATAATTATTATTTTATTAAAACAACTTACATACACAAGTAATCACGTACTTTTTCATTTCACACACACGAACACAAAATACACTTTTAACTATCGATATTTTAATGAAAACTGATTTTAATTATCGTTGTATTAACTGTTAATAACAATAATAAAATATTTTTTATGTTATACTATCTTTTACATGCGGTTTCTTTGGTACAATATTGATTTTACGGTGGTATATAGTCGCTTGAATAAAACACAAAGTAAACCGAAATTTGAGAGCGGGCGATGGGCCAGTGGTAGATGGACTCTGCTTCTTATGCGAAAGGTTCCGGGTTCGATCCTGACCCCCCGTGTGTGCATTAAAATGAGTTTTTTCTAAATTTCTAAGTACCTACACTCCAAACAAGACCATCGCTCGCTCACCGGTGAAGGAAAACATCGTGAGGAAACCTGCATGCCTGATGAGATTCTTTGAAGGTATGTGAAGTTCACCAACTCGCACTGGGCCAGCATCTGTGAACTATGGCCCATTACCCTCCTCGCCTGATTTCGAGGAGGAGACCTGTGCCCAGCAGTGGGAAATAAAGGGTTGATACTTACATCCGAAAGATGGCTTTTCGAGAATTTGTATATTTCTTAAATCAGCGCCACAATACTTCCCGCTTAAAGCTTTAATCGAGTACTTCTTAAAGAAAGGCGCGCTCTACCGGTAAAAATTCTGTCCCCTAAATTGCAACCATTCGATCAACATTACGTTTGGACTACTTATGTATACTTCGTGATGCGGACCTATAAGATTTTCTCTATTAAATCCTACTAATATTATCAAGGCGAAAGTTTGTAAATATGGATGTTTGTTACTCTTTCACCGTAAAACTGATGAATGGATTTTAATGAAACTTTACAATAATATAGCGTATACATCAGAATAACACATATGCTATAATTTATCCCTGTACTCCCACGGGAAAGGGAAGTACGCGGGTGAAACCGCGGGGTGCTACTAGTTCTATATAAAGTCCATAGAATATTACAAAACCCATTCGCTAGTTTCAAGTGAGTATTATCCGTCTGTTCGACTTATAGTATAGATATTCGAGATTGATTATTTGTCATAATTTTATTATTTGCAGGTGCAATAAAATTAAAGAAAGGCACGTTTGTACGACTCTATCATGTATTGATTTTTTATGGCATTTTATAAATGACGCCTCAACGACTAATGAGCGTGATCGTGTGGACGTCACCTATGAAATTGAAGGGCAATACCCGAAACAAGCCCCACTGGTACTGGTGGCGATAAACAAGCCCATCTCATCGCCCTCATGCTTTCACACCTAAACTAGTTATGATTTGAGTAAATTAAAGTATAAATTATCGATAAATATCGTATCGTTAAATGATACCTTTTATTATTTTTGTCTGGCCACACTGACAACGTGCAAACCTGGAGTGGGGTAAGAAAGTAAAGTATCAACACTTTATGTCCCACTGCTGGGCACGGGTCTCAACCTCGAAATCGGGCGAGGAGGGTAATGGGCCAATATTTACAAAATTCACATACCTTCAAAGACTTTTAATCTCATCAGATATGCAGGTTTCCTCACGATGTTTTCCTTCACCGGTAAGCGAGCGATGGTCTCGTGTTTTGGGGTGCACTTATAAATTTAGAAAAACCCGTTTCAAGGCACACAGGGGGGGGTGGGGTCAGGATCGAACCCGGACCTCTCGCATAAGAGGCTGAGTCCATCCACGACTAGACCATCGTCGCTGGAGTGGGGTAGGCGGATAAAATAGTGTATTTATACCCCAAGAGCTCAGTGTCGAGGTAATTCTATTACGGTAAAGAGCTCTTAAAAAGGAATCTGTACCCAAAAGTGTAAAGTTTATATAATAATATTATAGTAAATATAATAATAATTAATAAAAGTATTGTGAAAAGTGGTGTGGTTTTTGTCAAACTACTTAATCGATTAAAAACCTTTCACCAATGGAAAGCTATATTGTAAGCGAGCTATCACAGGCTGTATTTTATCACAATATTCTCATGGAAACGAAAGCTACGTGGCCAAAAACTGGGTGCTACTCGCCCCATCACAGTTCAAGCCTTGTCGTGGCGGTGGGGCTCAGGAGCACAGGGTGACCCCAACACCTTGGGTGAAGCGAATTTAGCCGAGGAGGCTCTTTGTACCCCTCTTATAAGGGCGAAGCAGGGGTGAGGACGGAAACCTCGCCTCATTGTACTGTCCCGAGGTTGGGTTGTTCTGTCTTGTGGGGCAACCCCTTTATGGTATGGTGGCGTCTCCTGAGGGACTGACTAGCCTTCAAAGTACCCCATTGCTTGTAGATCCGGGGCACCTCACCAATGGCGGCATTGGTGGCACTCGCCAGGTTTTAGTGGGTAGAGCTGCGTCCACTTACCAGCTTTTAGGCACAGCGTGTCCCACATACCCGCCTGGGGTGACCCACTTCCCCGCGGGATGCCTAAGTGCATTTTCCGGCGTTAAAGAAAAAAAAAAGTGCTACTCTCTATCTATCGACTCTAGTAAATATTTTACTGTGGTCGATAGAGATTTTCTCTGCTTAGATAGATAGAGATCTACTCTGATTAGATAGATAGAGATCTACTCTGAGTAGATAGATAGAGATCTATTTTAGTAAATATTTCCTTTGTAAGCGTATGTTGGTTGTCTGTGAGTGTAGCCGTCGTCATTCCAAAGTTTTAATCTTTAATTAAACTTGAAAACGCTTACGGAATTCTCAACAGATGAGGCGGAGATTTCAATTAAAATTCGGCATCATTGGAACTCATCAACGTTCGGGAGGAAAAACTTCAGGGCCCCTCACTGACTAGGATTGAGGCATACAAGTCATGTTCAATTTCATTTATTTTATTTCAGTTAGAAAATAAAGTGGATAATACAAATTAATGTACTACTACAAAAAATATTTACATAAAAATTTTGTTTTCAAGATATTTTCATGTCAGTTTCATAGGAAAACGGAGAGATAAGCTACCATGGTAAATCGTCAACATCACTTAAATTTAACAAGTTTTTCTAGGACTAGCCGAGCGAACTTCATGTTTTGCCTATTCTGAGACGTAATTTGAAACGTAAATAAGGGCTAGTCGCCTAAATATCTCGTCTCGTTACCTTTATAAATATACCTAGTAAATGTAATAGAATATGGGGAAGATAAATAAAAACACTTAAAACATTATCAGACGTTCCAATATGCTGCACACGGCGCCATGAGGTTGGTGTGCTCTGGACCTTATTCGATAGTGTAGATACTATATTATAGACGATACACTCAGTTCGATGATTTTCCCACAGGATTTGATGCAGACCGCATCAAGTTCGCTTGTAAGCCACACCGCACCGAGCAGTGATTTAGTCGCAATTCTACCTCCGAGTAAGACACACGTGACTAATTTTTGAACAGTTTACAGATTGATTTACAGGTCTCTAGTTTATTCGTGTGTCTCAGTAAATAGTTGCGATGATAATATTGTCCCGAATTTAAATTCTCTAAATTATTGTCGTTTGTGTTAAACAAGAGAAACTGTTTATAATGATTATGAGATAATATAAGGTTGCCTACAATTAATAAATCTTCAGCTGTCACTGTTTTTTTTAAAACTGAACTGAACAAAACTTCGTTTTAGATAAATTGTGGATAGATGGACGTGTGAAACCATCTCACGTCCAATTAAATTATCAAATGAATGGGAACTCATGCAAAGTAGTGTACGAAAATCTTCATCGTCGATATTTTATAATTCGCATAAGACTTTACGACTCTGTCTCAAAATAGAATTGTTCCCATTCTTTGGTTTATTCTCTCTTCTTTTTGATATGTATATTAATTACGACTTTTGACGTAACTGGCGCGATTTTGGCTCGTTTGGATAAAGTAGGAGGTTGCTGACGTGATCACTATTGAGTAGAACGGAAAGCAGGACCATCTTAAGTGCGGCATGGTGCAGGTTGTGTAGTGTAAAGCGCACCTTATAGTTCTGTCGGTTCGGACACACCATATTTGAACGTCTGTATATGGTTTAAAATTGTGAAAGTGTTGAATGTACATTATTGTAATACATATTTATTTTAAGGAGATACAATACAATTTCTGATACAATACTTTTTCTTAATACTTAAGAAGCATAAAATGCAAAGTTTTACATGCTGATAATTTCAAAGTAAGTGCTTGTTTAATAAACAAATTAAAATGAAAAATATTTTTTTTATTAGTATTACACTTAGTCGTTAAAATATTACATAGTTGAAAATACATTCAAATTTTTTTTTACACAGATTATAATATTAATCAAGATCGACAACTGGCAGCTGACTAATGCTGTAACTCGATTTTTTACGACTAAATTACAATAGTTTTTGTACAACCTAAAAAGATAGGCCTAGAAAGATACCTACTTAGTTTTTATGTAAGTAAATCATTTTGAAACTGAGACCCACTGAAAGAAATTGAGTTACTTATTTGTGTTCTTGGCTTCAACCTTAAATGTTTACGATTGTAAAATATAATAAAAGCGAGTCCAAAAGCGGCCACACTCAAAATTATAACTACGATAATAAGGAACGTGTGTGAAGTGCTATTATCTAATGTATTTTCTTTAGTTCCTTCGTTTCTCTTTTTATCTCCACATTTTATCCCATGAACATTATCTTCATGATAGACTTTATCAATAGCTGTCACTTCAACAGTTTTTATATGCTTCTTAATATTTCTCACAATTTCTTTACAAGCTATCAGATTTCCACCTATACTTAAAGAGTTCACTTTTGGAAGTACATCTATAAGACTGTCCATGTCTATTTCTTCTATTTTATTATAATCTATTATAAGTTTCTCGAGCTGTGTACAATCATGGAATACTTCTAAATCTAAATCGGTCAAGTTGTTTCGAGATAAATCTATAATTTCAGTTTTAATGAGACCGTTCAAGCTACCATACTTTAGTTCGGATATTAAATTTGATGATATATTTAAGCGTTTTAAATTAAATGCGCTCTGAAATGATCCAGGTGGTATTGCTTTGATGTTATTGACACTTAAGTCTAGATTTTGTAAATTATTAATATTCTGTAGATCGGACCTATCAATGTAATTTATTAAGTTATTGTGGACATCCAAATTAATTAGTTCACTAAAATAGCTCGCATTTACGCTCGATATTTTATTATTACTTATATCCAGGCTAACTAATTTCGCTAGAGTATTAATATATTCGTTATTGAATATTTTTATTCTATTATGCGATAGTAATAACGTTTGTAATTGATCGAATGATAAAATTTGCTTATTCATTAAGCTAGATATATTATTAAATGATAAATCTAAGTATATGATTTCAGTAGCAGCTAGATCGGGGAGGTCGGTGAGGTTATTATGATTTAAATAAATAGATTGTAAGTTCAACAAGTTTGAGCAATTCAATTTGATAGTTTCCATTTGATTGTAAGAAAGATCTAAGCTAAACATATTACGCAGATTTATAAAATTTTCTGGCGAAACGTATGATATAGCATTGTGAGAGAGATTTAACCGTGTTAAATTCGGTAAATCAATAAATGCATTTTCCCCTATTTTATTAATGCTAAAATGATTTAAATCTAGATATCTTAAGTATTTCGCTGGACTGAAAACATTTTTTTCTATATCTCCCGATATTGAGTTATTAGATATCATTAAATATTGAAGATTATTGAGAGGTAATGCAAACTCTTCTATTGCTATAATTTTGTTGTTAGAAATGTCTAGTTTCTGTAAATTTTTTTGACTATCAAATATAAGTGCTTTTAATATTACAATCTTATTGTTATTTAAATAAAGCTCCGTTAGATTATATAAGGTTTCTGTTACAAAATCTATGTCCGATATGTTATTTCTTGATAAATCTAATATTTTCAATGATATATTTTTGCTGAAACTCAATGAGTCAACAAAATTTATAGAATTACTACTTAAATTTAGATTTTGTAAAGAATCCATGTTTGAAAATGAATAATTTTGTAACCCTGTGATCCTTTGATTACTTAAATCTAATTCAGTTATATTCTTTAACCCAGCGAATGTGAATTGTGCTATGTCAGTTGATAATGAGTTATTTTTTAAACTAAAATATTTTAAATCGTTATTTTTGAAGGAATTGTCTTGTACTTGCGTTATATAGTTATTCTCTAAATGCAACACCAGCAAGTTTACGTTATTTTTGAACATGATAGTTTCTATACTTGATTTAATTCGGTTACTACTTAAATCTACAGTTTCAAGATTCAACGCTTGAGCAAAACAATTGGACTCCACTATTTCAATTGCATTACGTGATAAATTAACAACACGAAGAGCTGTGAGTCGATTAAGTTCAAAACCAGATATCATTTTGATTTCATTGCCTGAAATATCAAGAAATTCTAAATTTTTAAGATTTATCAAAGTCATATTCAGGTTTGATAATTTATTGTCACTCAGATCTAGAATTTGTAAGTATTTTAAGAATGTAAACACCGAATCACCCAGGCTATTAATCATATTATGTTTCAAGTATAATTTTGTTAACTTCGCCATTTGTCCGAATATATCATCAGGTAATGTTGTTAAGTTATTGTATGAGAGATTTACAGAAATGAGTTCCGATTCCAAAGTCTCAGAGGTCGCTAACGACTTCGGTTCGAGTGCTTGTATTTCGTTGTTCGATAAATCCAAATGGTTGAGATAGATCATGCCTTTGAATGCAAAATTTGCAATATTCCTGATATTATTATTAGTCATATTCACTATTATCGCTTTAGAGTAATATCTGAACGTTCCAGTATCTAAATAGGTCCAAGAGTTATTTTTTGCTATCAGCTCACGGACGCGTAGATCGAAATTTGTGGCGCCGAAGAATCCCGCCGTTATTAAACTTACTTTGGAATTTTGCATTATAAATTTCACATATGGATTCCCATTGCACGTAAGAACTGCTGTACTTCCAGCATACGTATCACACACAACTGTGTACACACACCAGTCCACTTGATCTGTAACTGAACACGTGTGAGTTAATGATGCTCCAAGAAAACATGTAGCTACCGTGAAATCTGAAACAATATTGTTACTGATTATAAATGGTGAATTTCAATCATATATTTGCTTAGAAAATGCTTGAAGGAATTACTGTTGCATGTTAATTTTTGTGCATAAGCAAATTAAGGAGATTTAGTTCTTTTGGATATAGCGCTAAAAAGGGATACTCGTGCAAAAACGAAAGTTTTTTTTAACATGTGCCTTTCATTTTTGGAACCGTAACATTCCAGCAGAAATCATTTTAAAAAAGCACATCCTCAAAGGTTTTGATAAAATAGGTTTGACTTGCACGGCTTAGTATACTACATATAAAATCCGTCTTACTCATGGGTCAGTTTTAAATATCACTTTCCTCAAAGTGATGTGAGTTAAAAGTAATATAATGCAAATCATAAATTTACATTTCCAGTATAATCATCACATATTCCAAAAATCAATCGCCAGATACGAGGGCTCAATAATCGAGTTATATATTACAATTTAAAAATTGTCAATTCCTTACAATAAATATTACAATATAACATTATTATTTTCTTTACAAAACTCTCAACTTATAGCTGGTTTCTTCTACAATCACGGGCTATTGCCAAGTGAGTGCAGGTGTGGTGTGTTTATGTCGTGTTATGCTATATATTCTTGTGTGTTTTATTCTGTTTGTAGAAATTTTATAACTATACGGCATGTATTTAAAATAGCAGCTTTTATTATTATTATTATTATACATAATTGATACTCTTACGCCCACTAACAAAATAAATAAAAATTCCAAATTAATGATATAAAAAAAATACTTATATGTAACGAAATGAATATACTTACACAAACAATACTTAAATTAATATTATTATTATTATTTTGTACTCAACTACTGTTTTTACATGTGCCGTATGGTTAAGTAGACCTATGTGTAGCAGTGTATAAATATTCTTTAATATAGGTTTATTATATTATTCTATTCTATTAAATAAAACAAGCAACATTATTATTATCTAAATATAAACAATACATAACACTTACAAATTATATATATTTTCGTCATTATGGATCCGTGATATTGCACTTATTATGTTTTTTCCTTAAAACGGTCATCTGTGATGACTGCACAACTACAACTGTCCAACTGTAATAATATGATAAACGTATGTCATTATTAGGGACCTGTATTATAGTTAATAATATTTTATATTCTGGAGGGATCGTGTTGGCGTTCATTAAGGGATTTTATATATAGATAAGAGATCAGATCACTAAGAGAGGCCTACAGAATCAGACAGGATAAGGGTGATGATGTTGATGATGATGTTGATGATACTGGACAGACAATATCTCATACAAAATAGTTTGTAATGGACCACGTTGTGAATTTAAAATACTCTAGAATATAATTATTATTGTCGTTGTAGAGCTAGAAATCATTAAGTACATAAAGCTGATTTCGAGATAATAGCGTTTTAAAGTTTTTTTGTTGCTATAACATTTTAACGCTTATGATTAAAAAAAAGGCTTTTTATGAAGAAAATATTAATATTTCTACCCAGCACTCTAAAATTCAATAAATTATGTAAAAATATTTATTGAAAAAAAAAATAGTTAACTCTCGCATACCCATAAAATGTAATTTTGGTTAGTTGATTAACATTATCATAGATTCTCGTCGAACATATTGTAGTAGTAGTAACTAAGTAACATTAATGTGCAGTGCAGCTCCAGTAATTAAAAAAGGTTTGAAAAAAATATTGTTATTAACTCAAGTACCCTTAGTTAATTTTCACGAACTGATTTTTTGCCTTATCAAGTAGTTATGTACTTCTGACATTGTCTTATTATCTAAAATACTTAAAAACCTGCTCTTTTTGTCTTTTCATAAGGTAGACACTGAAATTGAAAACACGTTTACGTCACTAACTCATTTTAGGTAAAAATGTCACTTAGTGTCTTTTGTCTTTTCGCGCTACAACGACGATATTTGAACGCCCCTAAAATTTCTAAGAATGCAGCTCAGGAGTTCAGGTCGCTTTTTGAGGGTCCTGTATCTGCAACTGGAACACTACTACTACTACAACGTCTGGCCATCACTAAGCAATCCCGTTGACGTCGCGTCTAGCCGAACCAGGTTCCTATCCTGAGCACAGGGGCGTTACTGGAGGCGCATTATGTTGCCTCTTACAACACCACCACCAACAGCACCGTCCTCCTCCCGAGGGGGGAGGGGAGCCCTCCTTCTGGCACATTACTGCCAGTAAATGTCAACGCCATCCAGGACTCGTCGTCAGAGAGTCCCTCTGTTAAAATAGGCCTTCCTCAATGAAAAAAACATCATTAATTAAATGTTTTAAATCTGCAAGGCGTCTTCCAAAGGCGTCGTCCAAAGGTTTTTTTCGGATGTACTCAAGGGTTCTGATGTGACGTGTATGTTTAGATGTCTGTACAATTTCTATTCCAATTTATCTTCGGTTGGTTATCAAGATTTAGTTCCATTTCAATATCAAGTACGTACGAAAACAGAAAAGACGATAACTTACTAGCTACCAACCATCATACAAGGATAGGCTTAGATGAGCAGCCTACTACATCATAATGTTACGGAACCAATGCATTTAGATTTCTTTTAAATTTAATCGTTGGGATACGGGCGTAAATAAAGGTGTGGAGCCTCCTTCAACTTAAAAAAATTGGATACTTTTTTTTCCTATTAGATGCTTAAAGACCACTGGAGACCATCCACATATTATGTTACACGTTTTTTTTTTTTTTTTTTTGATTCCTCATTGTCATAAGAGTAACATAACACGTTATTTTACGTATAAATATTATAGAAATGATTTAGCATGCATACTTTAATTACTTTTATTGTAATTTTAAATTGTGATGTCATTCATCAATTTTTGACATCTTTTCAGCGCTGCCACAGTGTTATACTTTGACTGATGGATGTCATACTCATTGATACTTGCTTGTTTAAAACCAAGGTCGAATTAAAATACTTGTACCAAGTTAACTCGCTTTTCCAATATTATTAATAATAAACTATTAATATAATGAGGAATAACGTAATTTAACACGTCTATGCCAATGTTAGTCATCATAATAAGTAATAATAATTTATTTATACTAGCATAACAAAGATTAAGAGTTCGTTTCTTTGTCACGCTAATCTCAAGAAATAAAGATCTCATTTGTAAAATTGTTTTGCCCAATTATATGATACTAGAAGCGCTCCGCGGTTTCACCCGCCTACTTTCCATTCCTGTAGGAGTACAGGGATAAATTATAGCCTATGTGTTATTCTGATGTATAAGTTATATTATTGTAAAGTTTCATTAAAATCCATTTAGTATTTTTTACGCGAAAGAGTAACAAACATCCATACTACAAACTTTCACGTTTATAATATTAGTAAGATTAATTAATCAATTGTTTTTACATAATGGACATACCTAGTAAAAGTTTTGAGGAAAAAATTTAGAATGCATTAATTTTACACAATTCTTGACTCTACTCCACTGTTGTTCCAAACGGAAGCTCTTATCTCTGCGCTTGTGATAGTAGAAATATTAATACATTAATGTTATGTTGTGACTCAGATTAGTCTCTAGTGTAAAACAGGATAATATTATTATTGTAACTTAGTTAAAAAGTAAAAACCGGTATTGGAATTTCATACCCAAAATTGTTAAACTGATTCGTCCTCTTTTGAAGAACGCCAAAACGGCCGATCCATTCATCCAATCAGAGCCCAGGAAGCAAACACGTGTTCCATCCAGTTGGAGGATGACCCTCAATCTTCCCTAACGTGGCCCAACACGTATGAACTCGATAAGCTCAAGGCTTTTTCGTATGTCTGGTTCACTTTGACGTAAGTAGCGAACATCAAAAAATATTCTAAAATATATTTTTTTTTCTTTAACACTGGGAAATGCAATAAAGCATCCTGCGGGGGAGTGGGTCTCCCTGCACTCGAAAGATGGTAAGTGGACGCAGCTCTACCCGGCGAGGGCCACCAAGGCCGCCTTTGGTGAGGTGCCCTGGATCTGCTAACAATAACACCTCGACGGCTAGTCAGTCCCTCAGGGGACCGACGCCACTTCCACAAAGGGGTTGTTTCGCACCACAGGTCAACCACTTCAAACGTCGGGACAGTACGATACGGTGGGATTCCCGTCCTCACCCCTATCTCCTTGCACTTTTGTCCCCTCTTCTTATGAGAGGAATACAAAGAGCCACTTCGGCTCAATTTGCTCCGCCCAACGTGCTGGCTCACCCTAAGCTACTGAACCCCACCTCCACGGCAAGGCCTGGGCCATGATGGAGGAAATATCTTACCATATCTAAAGATTTTAAATTAACAAAGTTATTTTCATTATTGAAACTATTTAAAACGGAATATTTACCATGTTTTTAGCATTATTTCGCAGAGCTCGATATTTCGACATTGTCTACGAATGTCATGTTCACGAGAACATACGAACGAAATAATGCTAAAAAACGTGGTAAATATCCCGTTGTAAATAGTTTCAACTTTCAATATCCAAAGATATTTATGTCTTTAGATATTATGCTCAGATACATTAGAAAATATATTTTATCATATATTTTAATGTTCACTACTTACGTTTTGCTCATTTCATTGATCTAGACAATTGTCAGATGAGCTTATTTAAGATCACGTGAAACGCTAATATTAACTTCAGATACCTGCTAGCCTATCCAAGTAAGCCTTTCAGCTTTAATCTAGAAGGTTCGAGATTCACTGCAAATATTTCGTTTCAGTTTCAAAACGGTAGAAGCTTGTTAATTAAATATTCTTAATATAAATTGACTTTACGCCAGTAATATGAGCCGTCAGAAACATCAAAGATACTTCTGATTAGAAACCAACACCCCTTTTCAAATCATACCCTTTATTCGTGTTGAACGAGTGAACCTTTTTGTTGATTGCTATATTGTTTTCTCCGTTGTTGTATTATCTATACTGCTATGCAAAATATCTACATTTTTATATTGAGGATAACTATAATATAGTTACTCTTCAATATGGACCATGGCCATTAACCAGATGGGAAGATGATCTCTTTGCTGAGGCTGGTCTCTATTGGATGCGAGTGGTAAGCGATCGGCCTATGAGGGAGAATCATGTTCAGCAGTGGACGGATAAAGGCTGATGATGACGATTCTTCGCTCGCCAATGAAATTTTTTTAATAGTAAAGCTGAACATAGAACGTGCTAATCTTGAAACTACCAGGTTTTAAATACAATATTTAAAATTAGGATTATGGATTGGCTTTATATTCTGGATAGTATTTCAAATGTTATGTTGCCTACTGCTTCGTTTGAAGGGTAAGTGAAGGACATTCAGTTTTCATTCAAATCAAACTGAATCTAAAGCACGTTTCTTTGCCACATAAGTGGGAACGTGACAAAGATGGACTTGCCTCGAGGCTTCAGGTTGACTGGCATGATGAGGAATGCAAATTAGTATAGAGTGCTGGAAATATTCAGTCAAAGTATTATTTGATTTTTTAACAGATGTTGCCGTCTATGTGAGATAAAGGAGGCCTCAAATAGTGGCCAAAAAGTGGAACTCTTTAACTAATGAGGATGAGCGGTGAGAGCCCCCCACGCATGAAGAAAAATAAAATAACAATTCAGTCACTTCCTCTCAGCTCAAATATTTGTTAAATTGTAGTTAACCCTATATCTCAACGAAAAAATAATAATCAGCTGGTTATGACATGGTACACTGTACGTCAACTGGTGACTAGAACATAATTTTTTTTTTCACTTTCAGTGGAGTGGTTTATATGGATTTTATTTTTCGTTAAGATGTTGGGCTAACTACAATTTAACAAATATTTAAGCTGAGAGGAAATGACTGATTGGTTTTTTCTACAGGATTGGGAGGCTCCCACCCCTCATCCCCCCCACCGCGCTCCAGCTGACGTCCACTAGGCTTTATAACACTATTCTCTGATACGTCTCACGAATTATCTCGCGGGAAGAAGCTGGTCATGAAGACCTGTTACTGGCTCTCGGGCTATAAGATATCTTTATAAGATCGCCTTTCATCAAAATCGATCGGTTTTTTGAACTGGAGCTTTTGGCATGGCAACGTAGTGAATACTCTTACGACAAAATATTAAGGAATACAGCTGATGAGAAACAGTGGTCCAATTTGTAAAGGTCGGTGTGAGAGGTCACCATAAATGGTTTTCCTAAATTCCTTACACCTGACCGCAATATATCTTACTTAAGGAAAGTAACAAACCGAGATTTTTCGATCCGATGCCAGAAGGCCGTGCGATCGACCACTGTAAGGCTGGGATAGACCCCTTCCCCTTCATTAATTTTTTTTTTGAAAAACTATCTGCTCATCTCTGATGCTTTCTCTTAATCTCTCATGAAGCTTAAAGGCCAACAGGCTAACAGCATAGGTTCATTTAAAAAACAACCAAAATTCAACGGTTGATATCAATATGGCCCAGACAAGCGTGGCTTACGCGCTGATTTTTGTAAGAAAAAACATTTTTATTTAATTTTACAACAAATTAACAGGTTCCATATTATATTGTATTCCTTTGCTAGTGACGGTTTTCGAAGTGGTTAAGCTAGTGTTTATTGACAGAATCCTACCTGTCTTTTTGTCGTTAGGTAAATAGAGGCTGATGATGATGATAAAGTCATCATCATCAGACGCCTCTTACTCATCAGTCATGAATTTTATTCTGCAACTGCCTACTCATCATTTAACCGTTTTACTTATCAAATACAGAAAAACCCAAGCTGATAAAAATATTTTTAAGCACAGATTTTTTATTTTAATAATTATATCGATGTGGGTTTTTCTGAGTAGAAGCTAATTCGTTATCTGGCCTTTTTTGTTTTACATTTTGTATTATTAATAAAGATAAGCCAATTAACACTTGGCTTGATGATAAATATTCACATTTAGACTTCTTTTTCAAACTCTAAATCCCTAAAACACCCAACTCTAAATCTCTAGAATACATACAACTGTGAAACAATTAAGGCTTAAATAATCATTGCTAATTCAAATTAGCATACCCTTTCACATGGCCCTGTAAAGGCTTTCATATTTAGGCACACATAAGGGAACAAAGAGTTGTAAATTAGGGTTATTATTGCGTGAGTGTAGACAAAATAACAGCTGTAATTGTGTTATTAATAATTGAATACTCTGTTCACACGAAACTGAACTCTAAGGGAGGGCTAAATTTTTACTATGTATGCTTCTTTCACGACGCCCTAAGGCCTAAATGTCTATCGATTTTAGCTTGAAAATTAAAGTATCAGTCCCTATATTATGTCCTACTGCTGGACACGGGTCCCCACCTCGAAATTAGGCGAGGAAGGTAGTTGACCATAGTTCACCGATGCGCTAGCCCAATGTAGGTTGGTAAACGCTTAGAAATTTAGAAAAACCCATTTCAAGACGGGGGCCTCAAAATCGAACCCGGAACCTCTCGCATAAGAGGCCGAGTCCACCCACCACTATTTTATCTTGAGAAGAAAAAATTATGGATTTTCATATTCCGGTGTTTCAGATATTTTTCGACAGCCAAGACCACGTTCTTCCTACTCTGCTATCTGAGAATGTTAAAAGGTAGATAAAATAAATAAAAACACGCAATAGCATACCATACTAAAAATGTAATCTGACCTTTGAGAGTTGATAATTTAAGTAACTTTTAAAGATTGTGACATACATAGATTGAGACAGGCAAAACTAATAAAAGCGTATCACTCAAAAATATTTAGTTATAATTAGTAAGTGATGGTGGTCCAGTGGGTATGGGACTGGCCTCTTAAGCGACAGGATCTAGGTTCGATCCTGACGCCCTATGGTGCCTGAAATGGATTCATCAGTCGCATCTCAGTATTTGGAGGTATATGCAGTTCACCATCCCGCATAGGGCCAGCGCACCGGAGAACTAAGGCCTATTACCCCTCCTCGCCTGATTTCGAGGAAGGAGACCCGTGCCCAGCAGTGGGACATATATGGGTTGATACTTTACCTTTTTTATAATTAACAAGTAAATAAAGAAAAAAATGTTTACAATTAACTAATATTCATACTCCGTCATACATACACCGTCCCCCGCATCCGCTCAGTAAACCGCAAATACAAGAGATTTTTAAGTCTAAAAGGAGTTTTAAAACCACATAAATTCCATATAATTCCCTGTAGTAGATCCACTAATAGATTTAGTAGATCTCAGGGGGTGGGTCATCAATACTAAAGGAACTCCCACTTAAGGAAGGATTTACAGGATCGCTCATTGAAATCCTCTTAGTTTCAATTCGTCTTAGTATTTTATGTCATTAAGACAGTCGAATAGGGCGATTAATGACTAGTATTACTTTCAATTGCGGAATATAACCTTTTTAATTGGATAGACAAATTTCAGTCTAGCAATTATTGTGTAGAGGAGGCCACGTTCGGGAGTACGTAATGTAGACCTGTGTCGAGATGGGTTGATAAGCCCTGTGCAATGTCAGTTTGATGTGAGTGGCGTTACATCTTGGCGTACTACTGTCTTGGAACGTCGTTTGTTTCGTTTTGGCGTTACAAATTGGCGTTCCTTATTTGTGTTCTGTCTTGGCGTAGGGGACGATTGATAAGGATTGACATTATTATTAATAATAATGTAAATTTATTGCGCACACATAATTTACACAAAAAATAAAATACATAATAATATGATAGGGACTTGTACAATCAGGCGACATTATTAATAGAATAATAATAAGTATGGACGCTTTTACACCACGTCAATCTGGTCCCGTGGTAAGTACTCGAAGAGACTTGTGTTACTGATACCAGACAGCGGAAATACATATATTTAATACTTTTTATCTCATCACATTTATGACACAGGAATACAAAAACTTTTTTTGTTCCCTGGTAGTATTCGAACCGCTACCTCTCGGCTTGAGCGCCAACGCGCTAACCATTGAGCCACAGAGTCGTCGATTGAGGCTGTTTTAGCACGAGATTTAACAAATTTGACGCTTAAGTAATTCTATTTGAAATATCCCTTTTCGAACCGCGGAAACAATAACTTAAAAGGTATCACCAAAATATTGAAACCGCACCGTGTTCAAATTTGTCTGTTCCAATAACACTAAAATTAAGGGACACGGCAAGGCACTTCCATTAATTTATTTTACAGCCGGTTATAATTGAAAATGGAATATTTGGAAATGTTTCAATATTGTACGTAAAATAATTGGAAACTTTAGCATTTAGGCTTTAGGTGGCTTTTTATTTGGAACATCCCCTCCTCCCTTCAGATAGGAGCGATTTCTTCTAAGCACGACACTGCAGATGTGGGCGACCATAGTTCACGCATTAGGCCATCACAACAAGGAGAAAGCAACTGAGTTTTAGGGTGTAATCTTATGTCCACCTAATCATTTTTCTATAGCATCTGGGAAATGCCTCCCCCATGGAATGTCCAAGAGCATACCGACGAAAAAAAGAAAAAAAAAAATTAAAACGAAGTACGCGTTTTTTTTACCACGTTTTACTAAACGCATATATTACGCGGTTCATACACCAAAATTTTGATCTGTAGGTTCGTCTGTGTTTTGGCTAGTCTCTGAAATGACTGGACCGATATTGATGGGACTTTGATTGGTAGCTATATCTGATGTAACAAAGGGTAACTTGGGCTATAAAAATAATCATCACTAATCAGAACTCGTCCGTAAATCTATGTTAATGTTATTATACTATATTTAAGTATATTATTTTTGGCATTTTCTCAAACCATTTACAACAAGTTTTTTTTGGCTTAAGCTATGCTAATGGCCGTATAGCCCTTAATTCTTCGTCGGACGTCAGGCGAGCCGGTTGGCTTCACCATTGGATGAAGATGGATGGGGGGTTACCCCTCGCCGTGGAGTGCGACTTCCACGGCTTCTTGGTGTCAGATTCGTTCCTGTGGCTCAATCTAAGCCTCTCCATGGTCTTCATGACGAGACCATTACTCACCACCGTCGGATACAAATTAACAACAAGATAATTTTGTAATATTTTTTACTTTCATAACGTGATACTCGATATGATTTACGAAAATCTACTTAGAGATTAATTTTGAATAATCGAACACCGTTTTTAATCATTTAAAATAATATCTAAAGGTGTTCGTCTCGGTGTTCATTGAGGCAGGCCTATGTTCAGAATTAGACGGACAAAATCTGATGGTGATGATGAATATCTATTGCAAAATATACAATTTGGTTAACATAAAAGGCTTCTAATACACATGGAATAAATAATGATCGCAATCGTTGATCGAATTAAACTCGGTAATCAGATTTGCAAGTTTGCAATTCATCATTTATATTGAATTTGATTAATTTGATTGATTCGCTTTACATAATGCGTGTAATCATTATGCGTGCATCTAAAATGCATGCATTCCTCATGCGTGTATTCATTATGCGTGCATCTAAAATGCATGCATTTGAGGAATGCGTGTATTAAGAGTATTCTGACCCATTTGAGTGTCGACTCCTATGATATAATATGTACCTAAATATTGTGTTTATAAAAATATATCTATTAATTATTAAAATTTCGTAAATTTCACTCATCATAAAGAAACAACTTTTACAATAATTATTATTGCAGCTTATGAAGTTTCTTACATGCCCGATGATTCGGATTACTATACAGCAACCATGGTCATGGACAATTCTATCCTAGGAAAGTATCCGAAACAAGGCATGTAAAGAAGTGTGTGTGTGCAGTACTTATGTGCACGCGTTAGAAGTTATACTTCTTTGACGTAACAGGATAAAAATCTTTATCTTACTTTTACTTTACACCTTTTGGTACTTTTTTGAAAAACTAAAATAATTAAAAAAAACTAAAACTAAAATTTACTCTCATCAGTTTTCCCCAAACGCGCCAAAAGAAGTACAACTACAAAAAGTGAAATTCGCGTAAACATAAGAAAAGTATTGCAGTATTAGTCAGTATTATTGTAATAGTTTTTTTTAAATATTTTTTATGAAGGATATATTAATAAAATCATAATAAGTATAAGTTGTTTATTTCAAATAAACGATAGAAGCAGTAAGCGCCTGAATAAGTTATAATAAATTCGTCCGCAGACTGACCTAAACTTAAACGACCTTCCGACGCATGGATATCACGAACTCTTGGCTAATATTTGTGCCACAATGTTCACCACAGTGTTGACTAACGTAAAAAGCCAGCTTTAATATAAACCCAAAACCACACGTTCATGCCAGCGCTAGTACGAACGTTTGTCGGTAAATGACCAATGTGTGGACAAAGCACCATTGTTGGCAGAGATTCCTTTGATCTTTTGCTAAAAACTGAAACGCGGTCAACCAACGTTCGCCTCAAACTTGGGCCAACGTGTTACGCCGGCCTTATAAATCATACCACAATCATACGTTAATTTCTATTGATTGGAAATCATAGTTCTTTTTAATAAACTAATGCTCTGAAAAGAATGACTTACAGATATTATAGTGGCCAGTACATGACCTTTTTAGATTTTAAATGCTCTAAAATAGTCGCGTCACGCACAATGCAAGGATTTTGGTACTATACTACAAAGGTTGTCAATGGTAAACAAGTCGTTTTTTTTTTATTAAAACACGATTGTGGAAAACTCAGGGTAAGTTTTGTCCATAACTCATATATAGGACATACAAAATTTCAAACATATCTTTCCATATTTCTATTTTATGTTTACGAGATTTCACTCATTTTAATGAAACAATTTTTCCTCCCGTGACCATGGTTTGCTTGTAAAGTATCCGAAACGTCAGGTATATAAATAACATAATAAACTTATTACTACTACTATTAATTAATTAATTAATAATTAATAACTAATAACATAATAAACATAATAAAAATTTGTTTCATTATAATAAGTTAAATTCGCGCTAACATTAGAAAACAATGTGTAAAGTAGGTCATTTAATGCCATTCGACGTTCTCTCTCTCTCTCTCTCTCTCTCTGCTTCTCTCTTTCTATCTCTTATTTGCTACAAAGGCGACTAAGAGAAACCAAGAAGAAAAACTTCATCCACTGCTAAACTAAATACGCAAAATAACATTAAATTGCATTAGTGTAGCTAAAGTGTTCTCTAAAGTTTCGCGAGCAGGAATTTAGAGAAGCATTTTAATGGCTCTGAAGTCCCTGAAAATCCGCAAGCGACAGAGGTTACTCTATCATTTGCGGATTGTTATATTATAATCGACGTATTGTTTTCTAATGTTTCCCCAAAATTCATTAAGGGCCTGTTTCTAAATCTCTAATTATAAGTAATTTAATTTGGAACTTTCAATCTTTATTTCTTTTTTCTTAATGGACCATGATCATGGTCGCTGCAGCATCCTTAACGAGCACAAGAAATACTCCATACACCACGATTAAAACCGTGAAGACTTGTTTCATTACATGATGAATTCTAATGAAAATTACAAACTAACATACAAGTATCCCAGTCCATATTAGAAGGCTTTAAAATATCTGCAGTTGTCTGAGACTCGTATTCTAGGGATTAAGTTGCAAAAAAGTATGACATAAAATCCACTGCAAGCGGCTCGATACGGCGCTCACGATAATCCAAGATATTATGGGCCCCTAAGTCAACGGACGTATAGGCGACAGCGGTCATTATTTAGTGTTCTGTTCCCAAAATGACTGACAATAACTCGACAAAACGTCTGATAACTCGATATTACGGGCAGCATGCACGGAAAAGATGACGTCATGTAGCGTTCCGCCAGCGAGAGAGAAATAACTGGCAGACGTGCCAGAGGATAGTAAACGGTTAGTAATACCTATACTAAACGGAATTAACTTAGACCTAGCATATACACTGAGACGAGATGCTCAGCCTATAGAGGCTAGAGAGAAGGCCACGGCAGTTACTGGTATAGACCAGTAACTGCCGTGGCCTTCTCTCTGAAACACAGCGAATTAATTTCAAAGGAGAGAAGCAAGGTGATGGTACCCATGCAGCTGGTAGCGTATTATCTTGCATCCTTGCCTGCTTGCATGCTTGCATGGAATAAGTAATCTTAAAAGCTATTGTTATATTCAAATCACTATTTTACAATTTATGAAAGCCTCAGAGCGCGACACACACCATTACTTTTATTTCCGGCTTTTTTTTTATTTGCCATAATTTCATCAAACGAATGCTTAAAAATTTTTATAAGTTAACAAACTTAAATCCCGGACAACGATAAATCCAAAGTTTTTAAAACTTTTAATAGTTCTGTTACCGTACGTTTTCCAACTTTTACGAGTTTGTAAATCTTGGGACTTACCCTGAAAACAAGGTAACTGTGTGACGCATCCTGTTCTTTTAGGTAGGTACCTCTTTCTCATTAACCACAGTGTCTCCACTCCGAGTTAATATTATGATGCAAGATATTTCTTTTTGTGATTGTAATTTACTGTCTGTCACTTAGGAATAACAAGATTAAAAGGTTTCATTTTTAACAGAACTCCAACACAATAGCAGAGAATCTGGTAATCTTGAAAGGGCTAAACATCTCTTGAGAAGACATAGCTCTACCCACCACTAAGAAAAAACCCGATTGCAAATTAAAAAACTGCATCTGAATCGTTTCTTCATTTAATAGACTGCGCTGAAACTTAGCCGCCAAGCTTATATCACCATAGTTTTTTTGTACCGCAGGTAAAACTTAGCAATCATCTCCTACTGCGACAAAAAAACGATGAGAAAGTATAACTTAAGGTTTTTATTTTCTAAACACCAAATTAACATGTCGATGGATTCGATCAATCAATTACTTTTTGCTTAAATTTATCTCACAATTAATTAATCGACTAGTCGACCACAATCTACCGTTTCTTTCAAAAAAAAATTCAAACATCCTCGCAAACTTAATCAAAATAAAATGTATTTAAAACGTTTTCTAATTCCAAATAAGCGAACGTAACATTACGCTCTCAGCGTTATTAACTAAACCTATTTTCAAAATTCAAATAACAGTAACGCTAACATTAGACTGCTTTTAGGCTAATTGACTATTATAACGACAATCTGATGACAACGCATCGCATAATCCGCTGCCGCTCATTATCATAACGCGCTGTTAGTGGCCACACGCGGTAGCGATTTTGCAGAAATATTTAGTTGATTGTGCCATTAAGCGCTTAAGCTCTTTGCTTTAAGTTATTTGTTTAAAACGCACTTTCTGCTAATTTTGTTTAAATTTTATGCGATTTGGACCTGACGTCAAAATCATTATTTTGGACGTCTGTTTGAATGTTTCTAGCTCATTTATGAGGTTTGATGACAGTACTAATATTATGTGAACGAGTATTGACATAGTTGGATTACATTTTTATCAACTTCATACATTAATTAACATTCAACATCAAGATTAAATTTCTTTAGGGCCTGTTTCACAATCTCCAGTTAAGTTCCCAATAGGCTATCGGAAACATATTTGACAAATAGAGTATGGAGTATCTGTCAAATATCTGTTTGAAAATATTGTGTTTAAACTACAATTATCAAGCTCGTTTATTATGTGTGCCAAAATAATCTCATGTTTACTAAACTAATTTCAAACATAATATTCGGACACTCTAAATATTTTCATAGTCATGTATACTGATAAAACAACTGACACTCTGATAAGCAAATCTTAGTCATTGGCTACAAATTATTATTAAATTGCTATTCTGTGTTTCAACGTCATCATCATTTCTCGACCAGTGATGAAGCTGTCTTCTGATTTTTTTAAGAATTTCGTGAACGTCCGTAACGTGAAAGCCTATTTTAAATCTAAACGAGTTCCTAATTAAGATTATGAATATAAAGAATTTTAAAAACAGTACATATCTAAAGTGTATGTTTATTCGTAACTAGAAATGTATATTATAGATAAGGAGAATGGAGTATGGTGTCCCACAGGGCTCTGTCCTTGGCCCGCTCCTGTGGAACGTCGGGTATGACCCAGTCCTGTCCTGGGCAAGGGCCCTAGCGCCGACATAGATGAGACGACGAGGAGTGGATAAAGAGGAGGAATAACTTGCCTGTACAGGCAAGTGCTCCATCGGTGAAAAGAGAGACTGGAACTGGAAATATTGGAGGACGGTCCAATTCTGGATTTGTGGATTGACCGGCGCCATGGACTTTGCTAAGGTTTGCGTAAACACATCACTCCCACGATAATTGGAACGATGACCCTCAGAACACAAGGCAGGTGATCCTCTTTTGTGTGTACGTGACGATCTCTTAGGGCCCAGAGGGCCCAATGGTTTGCCTAAAAGCATTATTAAAAGGTCAAGAAATATAACACAAACAACAACATCAAAATCAGTTCAACAGTACATGATGGAACGTGACATTTTTATACAGATAAAATATGAATAATTGCGACGTAAAATAGACGACAACAGCTTTATCGGGAGCCGAATATGATCTACACCTACATATAATACGATGTACTTGATGTTTCGATGGGAAATTGGGACAAGGATATATAAACGATAAATATAGAAATGAAGGGATGAACAAACTAAACCCAGGTTTAATCTAGGCATCTTCGTCATTATGTTCAGCCCCTATTGGTCGACTGCTAAACCTATAGCTTCCATCATGCTTCTTTCCTTAAATAATGCTAACAGCTAAACCTAAGCTTAGCTTACATCATCATCATCATCATCATCATCATCATCATCATCATCATCATCATCATCATCATCATCATCATCATCATCATCATCATCATCATCATCATCATCATCATCATTATCAGCCTTTATCCGTCCCCTGCTGAACATAGTACATAATATGTTGAATGCGAATAGCAAGGGATCGGTCGTCTTGGCGTTCATTGAGGGAGGCCTATGTTCAGCTTACATCATGCTTAAGGTCATTCCTTAATGAATGCCAAGACGAGCGTTCCTCTATACTCGCATCTAACACGGACCTGCCACTACACGGAGATCGTCTTCCCATCTGGATAATGGTCAACCGACATTTCGTATGCCTAAACATGGCTTCCATTCTTGAAACAGCGCCCATCCATTCTGCTGAGTGTGTCAATATTTTCCTGTTATGCCAATCTAGGCTTGTGCATGCTAATATTATATTTTTAATTAGATCTAGGCATAGCAACACGGTCCTCTTTCCGGTGTAGAAGTGTCCCTTTACGGATCTAGGAGGTGATCTTCAAAACTACACTTCTGATTTTTTATGTTATCACTGACGTAGCTATTAAAGCTGCTGTGATGTGGATGATCCTCTTGAGCCTGAGGTCCGGGTTCGATCCTGACCTCTGCAGTGCCTTAAAATAAGTCTTTATAAGCTTCTCCGTATACCTGAACATGCGAGAGAACGTCTCTTGCCCACTTGGTGAAGGAAAACATTGTAAGGAAAATGCCTCATGAGATTAAAAGTCTTTAAAGGTGTGTGATGCTCACCAAGCCGCATAAGGCCAGCTTTTCGATGAACTATGGACCAGTACCCTTGCCTGATGTCGAAGACTCGTGCCCAGCAGTGTGACATAATATTGTGTGGGTTGATAATTTTCTACACTGTAATAAATTGCGGATTTCATAAAAAAAAAAAGAAATGTGGTGACGTGGGACAGCAGGTAGGAACGAAGTTCCTTCGGCTAAAAAGAAAGGTATTATACACTACTCGCTTATGTATGCGACTGTCGCGCCTGCGCACGTCTCATTTAACGCTTTTTATTCCACGCACTTTTTCTTACGGTTTTAGTATCACATTTTTTTCGGTTCGGTCGCGCAGCAAAATCCCTATCCCCTCCAAGCCTGCCGTAAGGAACTTCGTTCCAATACATTAACGCTTATTCTAAAATAAAAAAGAGCAACCTTTTTAATCAAAATCTGAAAATTTTCATAAATTTACATCCCAGATCTAAAATGAAACGAAGGTAATTGTTTTCTGCGTTTCATTGTGAACGTAAGCGAAGGTATGCGATCACAAAATCTGGACAGGCAATTAAAACCAACAACTAACTTTTTCAGTTTTAATTACAAGCACTAGCGCGTCTATTTTGAGGTACCTTAAAATTGGGACAAATCCCGGATGAAAATGACCTGGGCGACAGTGTTGCCAATTTGGTGACTGCCAAAATGGCGACTTTTGCCTAAGTCACAAAGATAAAGTTTTGACTACCCGGAAGAATGAAGAATAATCAATAAAGAAGGATAAGAAAAAAATATATGGATCAATCGGCTGTTTTGGCGTTCATTGAAAGAGGCCTATGTTCAGCAGTGGGCGTATAAAGTATGGTGATAATAATGATAATATAGAAGAATGAAATCGAAGAAATAAATAATAAATAAAAATTAATTATAATTAATTTTTAAGCTCATTTAGCTTATTCATTCCGTTATTATGTATATTAATATAGTGGCAACTTTGCTGTGTTTCTATAATAGGGCGATAATTTCATTAAGGCTTAGTTTATGGCTTAGGATAGACATAGGTCAGTGAGTACTGAATGAACTTATTAATATGTTATGTGACTTTGACTAACCTACCCTAAAAGTAAAAACAATTGGCTAAGCTACGTTAGAAATAAGTCTCACCCGATTTTTAAGCATCGTTTTATCCCTAGTAAACCCATTCGTATTTTATCAAAGTTCCTTCCTTCTCTGAAATTCACGTATAGCATGATATAGTTTTGGCTTCTTTTAAGGAACTCAACTAGGAGGTCGGCAACACTGTTTGTAAAGTAATTTTGTACCAAATTGTGTTGTATTCCGTTATGTTTCGAATACTTTTGTTCTTGCGAGTGTTTTTGACAAGTCCTTTGAGAAGTTTTGATACTTCTATTGTTAAATTCTCCCTAGACACTTGGTTATCTGAAAGCCGAGGGACACAATTGTTGGGTAAAAATTATACGAAATTGTAATCTAAAGGAATTAATAAAGACTAGCTCATTTTTAGACGTTTTAGGTTTATTATTGTCAACCCTTTGCCGTAAACACTATATACATACAAAAATATTTTTAGCGACGGTGGTCCAGTGGTGGACGGACTCGGCCTCTTATCCGAGGGGTTCCGGGTTCGATCCTGACCCATCCGTGTGTGCCTTGAAATGAGTTTTTCTAAATTTCTAAGGGCACACGAGACTCTTGTGTTTGGGGTGCACTTAGAAATTTTAGAAAAACCCATTTCATGGCACATACGGGGGGGGGGGCAGGATCGAACCTGGAACCTCTCGCATAAGAGGCCGAGTCCACCCACCACTGGACCATCGTCGCTACTAGAGATAGTAGGTATGTAGTAAAATAATACTTGCTTCTTTTGAGGATTTGAGACGTATAAATAGAATCAAAGTAATATTTAACAAATTAATAAAGTTTAGTATTAACTAAACTAATATGAATAAAATTGGCATACTGGACTTATATCTGCCTTATTATATAGGCCCCGTTTGCACGAGCGCTTTTTAAGTGACACGTAATTCTCGACGACAGATAGATAGATAGATACATGGAAATCCATTTTTCTCATTCAAACGCTTTTTTAACGCTCGGTAATAAAGCGCTCAAGTAAACTGCGCCTTACACTTAAGATTAAATAAATAAGAAGAAGAGCGACAATGGACTATTGGATAAAGGGGTCGGCCTCTCAAGTGAGAGGGACCGGTTTCGCTCCCGACCCTCTGTGATGCTTTGAATTTTACTAGTATAAATTTCTAAGTGAACCCCAACCCAACACACTAAACAAGAGACCATCGATCGCTCACCGGTGAAGGAAAACATCGTGAGGAAACCTGCATACCTGATGAGATTGAGTCTTTTAAAGTGTGTGAAGTTTACCAACCCGCACTGGCCTAGCGCATCGGTAAGCTATAACCCGATACCCTCCCCGCCTGATTTCGAGGAGAAGACCTGTGCCCCAGCAGTGGGACATATTATATGGGTTGATACTTTACACCTAAGATACTTTTCCTAAGTGACGATATCTGGGACCCTCAAAAAGTCGCTACAGGCGCTACACAACCTTAGATAAGTCCTACATATATAAGGCTTTTCTCTGCGACAAAAACTTTCAAAGCCACGAATAGAAGCGTGTAAGCGATTACACGTGGCACCCGTGGACCAAAAGCGGATGGGTGAGCCGTGAGAAAAACACCCACAAAGGCTTTCAATTCAATCAAGAATGGCGAAAGGCGTTCACTCTCACTATATTTTCCTTTACTCACTATATTTTACTTTACTTTACTTTGAGGGAAATTTAGAAAAATCTTTTTTTTTTTCAATTTACTCAGCCTCTAATCCAAACTTTTAACTTAAAGGGTGGTCAACGTCGCCCAAAACCAAGATGGCTTAGCGCGTTGGCGCTCAAGTCGGAGGTAGCGGGTTCGAATCTCGCCAGGGAACAAAAAAGTTTGTGTTCCTGGGTCATGGATGTGTATTCTATAATAAAAATTTTAAACACATGTAATAATATAAAAAATATTAAATATATTTATTTCCGTTGTCTAGTACCAGTAACACTTCGAGAACTTACCACGGAACCAGATTGACGTGGTTTAAAAGCTTCCATAGATATTATTATAAAAGATAAGGGCGCACAAACACTATATTATTACAGTATCGATAAACTTGTTAATATTGTTTAAAGCGATTGCAATATGTATTGAGCTCAATGCTCGACAGCGAACGGGATAACAATAAAAAATGCACGGGCTTAACGCTCAAAATGACGGATATCCAATGATAGGCGGCCATGTTGAATATTGTAGTGAGTACGGAAATGCTGAGGCTTTCGGGCACTACTAATCTCGAACATTATCATCATCATCACCATCATCATCATAATCTAAAGTTTAATGTAAGTACTTATTCATATGATCCTTCATTCCTTAATCCTTAATTCCTTAATTCCTTATTCCTTAATTCCTTAATAATATTATAAATGCGAAAGTAACTCTGTCTGTCTGTCTGTTACGCTTTCACGCCTAAACCACTGAACCACTATATAACACTAATAAATAACACTAATAAAATACAGATTTTTAGTAATGTGTATTTATACTTACTATATTTATTATATGTGTTTAATACATAATATGTGTATTTATACCGACATTATATGTGTATAAATACACATTACTAGAAATGTACCACATTAATATGTGGTTGATGTCATCATGGTGCGGAGATAAAATCTTTTAATAACAGTCAACAAAGAGTAGAAATTCCGGGATTTTGATGTCCAAGGAACCCTTCTTATATCTAAACCCATGCCTTTTGTTAAGGCAAACATTTCGAGATGTCCGGATTTTTGTTATATTTTCTAAAGAATATTTGCTTTTGAATTTGGTGTTATAATATCGTAAATATTAGCTTTTATTTTATGTTGTAGACGTGTTTTAGATTCTTGAATTGGTTTATTGTTGTTGAATTGCGATTGACTTGTAATATATTTTTATAAAGTTTGCCTTAATTTATAAAAAGATTCAATATTATTCAAAACTTGTCTTTATGATTTGTTCCATAAAGCCCACTTTGTAATTTTTGATATCGTTTAAATATAAATATTAAATTAATTATTATTATAAAAAAAATACATCGAATATAGTTTTAGTAATGACAAAACCAATAGAACAACTAAATAAAGAATCAACTTTTTTACATAATATTTTATCATGGTTTTTTAAATAAGGAACGTTTTGGATGCTTTCACCCACGACCTCTCTCTTTCTGAAATAAATAATTTGAATTGAAACCAAAGCGAAAAAGCTAGGTCTCACGATATAAGTAAATTAAAAGAACTAATAAAATAAAATATTTTATCGGTACCATCTGCGTCTCCCGTCTGGCTTATTTTGGCGGTTTTTTTTTGACACCACGACAAAAAAACTGTCAGATAAAACTATTATATCATATTTAGAATCTCTCTTAAACAATATAACTAACAATAATTTATATTAATTAGCAGTATTGTCTAACCAATTTTTGGAATCATCTGGCGTAAAGCCAAATTACCCAGGCTTCGAATACGGTCGCCTGTTTTTGTTTCTGTTTCGTTCTGTTAAGTTTTATTGAAATATAGACTTTGGGTTAGTGTGAGCAGTTTTATTGTATTGAGATTTTGTTGCTTGTCATTTGAAACTTCGTGGTCTAAGAGTCCCTGTGAGATAGACCTTCACTCATCTGAAAACCAGAGAAGACAAATATTTTATTAAATATTTTTCATTTAGACACGCCTATAAAGCTGGCCTATCGAAAGGTGGATATGGCTAATTTTAACCAATTATTTATCATCACCTTTATGCTCTCGCATCCAACGCCTGCAACCGCACGGAGATCGTCTTCCCATCTGGTTAATGGCCGACCAACACTTCGTCTACCTAAACGCGGCCTCCACTCTTGAATCATAATGGCCCATCGGCCAACTGTTCTTCTGAGTGTGTGACTAGTCCACTGCCACTTTAACGAGCTTATTCCTCGCGTGATATCGCAAACTTTAGTTCTCTGGCTCTCTTCGTTATCTTCTTTCGAATCCTATCTGCCAAAGAAACACCCAACATAGCACGCTCCATAGCACATTGAGCTAGGGCAAAATTGCGGACCAGTGGTAAATTTTAAGAGGCTGGCCTCCACGTTCTGGCCCTGTAGGTATTTTATGTAAAAAGCAGGTATTAACAGGTAAGTCAGAAAAAATATAATTATTTATTACAATAGTAACTTAAAAAATACCAAAATTGATATTATAATTAAAAATAGCTATAATCCCTTTCCACTAGGCAAACTTTCGCATGTATATAATTTCATAGGAAGCGGTTTAGTAAGGTCGATTTCAGTCGTCGAGGTACAGAGCTAGTCTTGGGACTCAAAAATGTTTGGAATGATCCAGTATGTGAACCAACACGTACCTATATCAGATCCATTTATTGATATAAAAAAAAATAAAAAAAAAGCCTTATATTTCCAGGAAACAAGAAACTTTAGTAACATTTGTTTTTTTTTTACTAAACTTAACCTATATTTGTCTTGTTTATATTAATTTAAATATATTTGTAGTTTTTAATGTTTTGAAGGCCTCCTCCAACGCTTTCCATTTTTCCCTATTCAGGGCTATATGTATCCAGTCATGGCCAGCCGTCCTGACAATCTCGTCCTGCCATCTCGTAAGTGGCCTTCCTCTGCAGCGCTTGCCCAGAGGGCCGGTCCATGACGTTACTCTCCTTGTCCATCTCTGGTCTTGAAGTCGCGCTACATGTCCCGCCCACTTCCATTTGAGTTTTAGAGACTGGTTTAGTGCGTCAGTAGCTTTTGTTGTTTGTCTGATTTTAGTTTTATTGATATATAGATGTATTTATTTATATTAATAAAAAAAAGCAATGTTGTACAGAACATAACATTGTCGAAGTAAAAATATCAGATGCTCTGGGGTTTTCGAGAAATCGTATTTTAATGTAATTTAACAACAAATTAAATGGTTTTCAGATCTATTCTTTTATTCAAGTTATGACTACCTGAATAATTCTAAATCTTATGATTCCCTGTCAATGAGAAGTACCATATAGGTTTTCGTTTGACAGACGGACAAAAGAGTGATTATATGAGGGAGCCGTTTCGTTGTTTCGAGAAACGGTATCCTAAAAACGAGACAATATAACCGTAGATAGTTTAGCATAATTTATCGCAGGCAAAATGTGACAGAGATGAAGTACACGGAGGATGGCAAAGGAAAGACGCTGCCCATACATTATGTCACGCTTACGACTCTTGAAACTAATGTTAGTCATACGGAGTGCGGTCCGACGATTTTGTTACCAACATAAATGTATCATTAAAATGGTTATTTTACAAGCATCGGAGATAAAAAAAATGCTTTATTTATTTGTTTGTTTTAAACAGGTTGTGTATAAAATATACGTAATCAATCTTCATCATCAGCCCTTATCCGTCCACTGCTGAACATAGGTCTCCCTCAATGAACGCTAAGACGACAGATCCCTTCATACTTGCATCCAACGCGGACCTGCCACTGCACGGAGATCGTCTTCCCATCTGGTTAATGGCCGACCAACACTTCGTCTACCTAAACGCGGCCTCCACTCTTGAACCTTAATGGCCCATCGGCCATCCATTCTCCTGAATTCCAGACCAGCCCATTGCCACTTCAACGTGCATATTCGTCGCATGATATCGGTAACTTTAGTTCTTTGGCGAAGGTCTTCGTTTCGAATCCTATCTGCCAAAGAATCGTAACCAATATATAAATATAAATCAGGGAGCTATGGAACTAAAATGTTCGTGGATTCTCTGTCGGAGAACAAAAGTTGCCGATACAATGCCCAGAATAAAACTAATAGTCGCTCAGCCGATAGATTTTTGAAGACGCATGCCTTTTTTCGAAAGACCTAGAAATTATTCGAAAGGGGGACGCCCGCAGGGGGCGCGGTGTATCGCGCGCGCTACTCAGGAGAGTAGGAGTTTGGCTAGTCAAATCCCATACGGTCACATGGTACGATGTTGATGCTGATAATGATTAAGATCTAATGGCATTTCCACACATAATTCCGCACTAAATCCTAATATCCTAAAAATACTTTTATGCCTACTTGATTTATGACGCGAGCAAAGTTATTTTATAGCTTTTCCACGCAGTAAACAAAGCTGACGTCACATTACCGTAATAAACATTGAAGACGACAGTACAAAAGACATTTGTCGCTTCAGGTATAATATTATAGGAAAAAATAAATGCGGCTTCGATTCCCGCCAAAAGCAAACCATTTTTATGATGATGACATAAAGATAGCTGATATCTGATATGTGAGATACACCTGCACCGGGTCATAGATGTATATAATATAATGTTATGTGTTTATATAGATTTCTTAAAATCAACCTTGTTCCTAGAACCTGTAAGAAAAGTTCTTACGTACTAAGCGCTTGGCTAGATTAACCGGTGACGGGGCGTAAATACTGTGTCATTTTATTTATTAATTGGAGTGTAAAGCCTTCTTAATAAAGCTAAAGTTTGTTCGTTTGAACGCATTGATCTCTGAAACTGATAATTAGATTTGAAATAACCGATTTTGTTTTCATAGACTAAGAATATTAAACTGTTTACATTGGAAAATATTAAAATTTATTTTAATTTTTGATTCATTGAAATCGTTGAGTATAGTTAATGTTAATATTATTGAAGTTTTATATTATGAAATGCCGCTGTAATTTAAATTGCAAATTAGGCATTATAAAGAGATATATTGAAGGAGAGCCTATGTTCATCAGGAGACAAATAGAAGCTGATATGAGAATGATGAGGAATATACATAATATATTATAAATCTGTTTTATTTCTAGTTATTAATTTCAAAAGTTCATAAAATTTTCTATAATTAATTTTTGCATTAGCGTTTCGCCAAAGTCGCACAGCCGCTATACGCCTGAAGGTACATTACAATTAATTGTAATTTAATTTCACACGTACTGATGTTATTTGCTTGTACCATTGTCTTAACGTAATTTATCTTGTTAATATACCTTCGAATAATTACATTTAAGGTACAGCATCGTCATCAGTTTTTGGCTGAGAAAAGAACTCCTTTTTTTGCCAATTTTCTATTTTGCGTGTCTCATTCATGTTTTCCCGCCAGTTCATCGGTCCATAAATGATTTACTACTAAAGCTAAACGCCAACGTCTTTGTTATCGCTAAAAAGTTTTTTTGCTGCTTTCGACTTTAGTGAAACTTCGTCAAACGTCGAACAATTACGGACCAATTAGAATGGAACGCAATGGCGGCCATTTTGGATTTCAAATTTGTATTATTACTAGTCAAGTCCTTTCATGTGATGCCCGTATTGTGGGAAATGGGAAGAATTAATATATTATGTATACGTCGTACGAAGGCGACGATGGTCCAGTGGTGGGTGGACTCGGCCTCTTAGGACGAAAGATTCCGGGTTCAAACCTGACCCGTCCGTGTGTACGTTGAAATGGGTTTTTTTCTAAATTTTTAACTGCACTCACGAGACCATCGTTCGCTCAGCGGTGAAGGAAAACATCGTGAGGAAACCTGCATGCCCGATGAGATTGAAAGTCTTTGAAGGTATGTGAAGTTCACCAACCCGCACTGGGCCAGCGTATCGGTGAACTATGGCCCATTAACCCTCCTCCCCCCTTCGAGGAGGAGACCCGTGTCCTCGCTGAGGGTATCCCGTCGCCTGTCCCTCAAATACAGCGGCTGAAGGCTCACGTAGCGGTTTTAGTGGGGTAGGGCACCCAAATGCGAGTCCCCACACACGCCAGTGCGCCTACCCAGGCCCTGGTACGGTCGTAAAGGATTTCCGCTGCGTCATCAAAAAAAAAAAAAAAAAGCATGCACGCAGACCTAGAACCTGCAACTGAATTTATTAAATTGCTGTTGCAAAAAAAGCTTAGGGGCTTAAATAGGGGATGAAAGTTTGTATGGAAGTTCGTCATTATACATAGAAGATGACGCCATGAAACTTTGCATTTAGGCACTTGATAAGAATTAAATAACCATTAATAATTGTTCCGCCGTTTTTAAGATTTTTACCTATATGGGCATGAAATAGGAGATGAAAGTTCGCAGGGTAGTTCAAAAAAAATCTGTCTGTGTTTACTATACGTACGTACTGAACTGCACTATTCCGAATTTAACGCGAGCGAAGCCGCGGGCAACAGCTAGTTTCATATAATGATAGAAATTCGCGTAAACATTATAAAACTAGGGGTAAAAATGGTGATACTTTTATGAAAGCGACAAAACGAAATATCTTAATTTATCATCCCTGTCATCAATCATAGTATGAAAAGTTACACAACAGAGTGAGATTATTAGAGATGCCTTTGAGCTCATAAAAGCATCTTAGATGATGTGAAGGATGTATCTTTCTTAGGCCTTATTAAAACATGTCCCTACGGTTTTTTATTTATTATAGTAACTTTTTTGTTACGTTAATATTATAGTATTTTTACATCTTGTAAGGGATGCAGGAGTTTATAAGCTTGATTGTGACTGTGGTCTCTCTTACATAGGTCAAACTAAAAGATCGATTAAAACTCGCGTTAAAGAACATATAGCTGACTTAAAACACCGTCGCTATACTGAGTCAGCAATCTGTGAACATAGCCTAGATAATGCCCGCCATTATATCAGATTTGATAAACCACAAGTCCTCGCAAAAGAACACCGATTCCAACCAAGGATGATTCGCGAGGCTATTGAAATTAAAAAACATCATAATTTCAATAGAGAAGATGGCTGGCCACTACCATCTGCTTGGGATCCCATAATAAAAATAATAAAATCTAAATCCAAGCATAATAATATGTCACAGACTAAAGACTCAGTTAGCACCTTTTGCATAGATAGGACTAAATAAAAATATTGTTGTATCATAGGGTAGTTTCGAATAACTTTTGTAACAGAAGGACATCTGACACCTCAGTCCTCCCGTGACCATGGTTGCTGTAAAGTGTCCGAAATGTCGGGCTCATAAAAAACTAAATAAACCGCGATAAAATCCGTAAAAGTTGTTTCATTATAATGAGTGAAATTCGCGTAAACATAAGAAAACAATATGTGAACCTAAACCTTGTTTTATCGGTCAACATCATAATCATCATTTATTTATCAATTTACTATTAACATTTTCTTCTTATTCTATTTCTTATTATATTATCAGCGTCTACCATTTCAGGCAAGTCACACATGCTGAACTGACTACCTTTTTGACCTTTTTGCCGTTTGTATTTCACTCTATTGTATGTGTTTTATGTATAAAATAAAGCCTATTCTTTCTTGCTTCCTTTTATTTCTATCTATTGATATCCCACCAAGGAATAGTTTTCTGTGTTCCTGGGTCGTAGGTGTGTAATAAATTTGTGTATTATATAAAGAAAATCTTAAATATAATATGTATTAATATAAAAGTATGAAATATATGTATTTCCGTTGTCTGGTACCCGTAACTCAAGTTCTTCGGAAACAGCACGGGACCAGATTGACGTGGTGTAAAAGTGTCCATAGATATTATTATTATTACTATAGATATGTTCTTACCGGGCTTAACGTAGTGTGACAGATCACAACTTATTATTTATAGTATTGTTTAACCAACTATATCGACCGGTTATATATTTGACCTATTGCAATTAAGTAAAATAATCATGAAAGCATTACTCACAGGGGGCTTGTAATAGCACTATAGCATGTTCAAAGGTCAAGGGTCAAATGGTAAAGCAGCTTCATTACAATTAATCGTCATCATCATTTGACAGCTGGTCAGGCTGGACAAGAATAGATTATTAGAAATGGATGGATGGGACAACGGTCCCTATCAACGAACGCCAAGACAAAATGACGGTCGGTCTAGAGACCACGGGTCGTCATCATCATCGTCTGCCTAGCCTTTTTCCAGCTATATTTTGGGATGAACTTCCAGTCTAACCACATCGAGCTGAATACCAGTATTTCAAATAGAGCGACTGCTTATCTGACCTCCACAACCTTATTAGGAGATACGGTATCCCGTGGTAACACTGGTTGTCAGACTTCTGACGACCCGTAACGACTGGCAAAGATCCACGAATGACAGCCGGGACCAACGGCTTAACGTGCTTTCCGAGGCACGGAGGAGTCTCGATATGTAAAGATGGTCACCCATCCACGGACCAACCTCGGCTATTCGGCTATTCTATTCGTCGATCCTCACGCGACATGCATCAAACAGACGAAAAAGTTTGAGACGATGAATAAAAAGTTCTCTTAAAAAAAACGTCTGTGTAAAGTTAGTCTTTCTTTATTCGTTGTACTTTATAGCTTTGTAATTAAAGTTCAATTTTAAACCTAATATATAATACTATTATCTATGATGGTGCGATTCATCATCATCATCATCATCAACAACAATCGTTTCCCGTTCACAGCTGGACACAAAAACTCTTTTCATACTTTTTCGTGAATTCTCGATGCCAGAACTATTAGAGTTTGGGCGAAATCGCTTGATGTCTAGTGAAGCCATTCAGGGCAGAACAAAGGTCTTTTATTTCACATTAAATTGCCTCTGTTGTTATGTGCTCTGTGGTTTTCAGTTTCGTAAACGGTTTTTGGCTTCTGTAGCAAATTACAAGCGGTCGTTTTATAATTTTTTTGAATACAATGTAATGAAATAATGGTTCTTGAGTGGTATTAAATTTTCTATGGTAGCTATTATAAAGTATTATTTAAATGAAAGTTTTATATTTTTATTAATAAAATTTTAGTTTAGTTAGGTTATTTTATCAATACTTAAAAAAAATCATCTAAGTCGTATAAGTGTTTCAGTCTAGCCTTTTATGAGTTCAGAGACAGTGCGTATATATTATAACATACAAGAAAAATAAGTAGTAGTAAGTAATCTCTTCGTGCGGTAAAGCCGCCCCTCTATTTATTAAGATTTGTGAAAATAATAATTTGTCATCTAAACCTAGTTTCACGGTAAACTTTGCTTTACATTACTAAATCAATTATTAACCACAATAAATACTTTTTTATTACTACTATTTAATGTCACTTAGATGGCAGATGTGTTACTTGGTGGTAAGTGACCACCAATGAACAATACAAGTTTACCTGGTCCTCCCTAGATTCATGTGACAGGATGTCTCACTCTTCAAAACAGCCGCAGCAGTAGCAGCTGTTTCAAGGGAGGAAATAGCAGGTTGGTACTTGGATACAGCGCATCCGTAGAGAAATAAACCTCTAGAGCAGTGATTCCCAAAGTGGTCCAGGTGGACCCCAGGGGTCCACGGAAGACGTGAAGGGGGTCCACGATGAGCCTGAGGTTTCGAGTGAAGAACCAAAAAGAAAAATGTTGGCTTGACTTCTACTATCAATATTGTTAAGAGAATCCTACTTTTACTATAATAAAGATAATAAAATCTTTAAACAAGCAATTCTTCTTCTCAAAAAAAAAGGTCAGCAAGGTGTCCACCTGATGTGGGAAAACTTTGAAAGTGGACTATGAAACAAAAGAGTTTGGGAACCTCTGCTCTAGAGAATCCTCTATCTGTTCACTGTCTGTCGCTTAATTAACAACAGTAAATCATTAATACAAACAATGCATCATTATTTTTAATGAAGGGCACGAATTGCTACATTCAAATCCCCACAAAGTTCCTAACTTTCCAAACCCTTTTCACCCCGCGGTTGATTTTCGGATTCCTCCTAAATGAGAATACATCACAACGGGCTTTGCGAATTTAAATTTTCGACTGTATTTTGGTGGTTTTATAAAATACTAGCGGACCCCACAGACGTTGTCCTTTAGATACGAATCGATAGTGGCAGTACAGATCAATAACCTAGATACCGACTGCAGCGCCATCTGCCGGTCTGATTTGTGAATCTAAACCATCCTCGAATCTACTTGAACATACACAAAGAAAATCACTCAAATCGCTCTAGCCGTTTAGGAGGAGTTCAGTCACATACACACGCACACAAGAAATATATATATTAAGATATACTTCTGTCATGTAGACAAATCCGTGAAAAAATTTCGTAAATTATATACCTATGTTACTACAATATAAGAAAATGGTGGCTAGGATAAACCTTATATCCTAGACTATGATGTCTCTCGATTTAGTTGGAAGTAGTGGTTTGCAAATTTGCATTAATATCATTAAATGAATTCGTCAAATAAGGTGACAAGAAAGTATTTACATAATACTACATTTTAGGGCATTATATTTGAATGATTTAACAAAAACATGTGAAAACAAGGACAAAAGGGAATTTTAACATTAAAATACTTCTAATAACTATCATGTAACAAAAAAATGAGACAGCTAAACATTATCCTCATATGGTGGAATCTTATTAATTTATTAAGGACAGCCAGTTACAGTTACAATAAATACTTACATATTTTATAAATTATTATTAAAACCTTAGATCATTAATATGTCTAGATGGAGTGTCGCCCTACAATCAAAACAAAAAAAACTGGCCACATTTTCAAAGATGTGTTCGTGAATAGTGATACCAGCTTCTACAATTCTCCCATAATCATCCTTTTTAATCTCGTTACACTTCAACACAAACCTTTATTATAAATAAAAACAATAATGCGTAACAATTCATGCGTATTCTATGACAGCGGGACGGATACTAAACACAGAGAAAGCATTTAGAGGCTAACAGTTGGACGCTATTTTTTTGGACGTGTTTTCCGCGCGACACTCTATCTAAACATATTATTGATCTAAGATTAAAACATAAGAATATGCTCATGATTCGCACTACACATAGGTGTCACAGCATTTGCAAAAAAAAAGTCTCCTGAAAAATCTTGACTCTCTTGATAATTAAAAAGTCAATAAAACATGCAGTTTTATGACGATAAAAGGAAAAATATGAAATTTAATTGAAACTAGACTTTTCTATTCAAGTCACAAAAAACGCTTGTAACTCTATGGCCATTCAAAATAGAACAATAGAGAAGGTGGACGGCCTCGGCCGCTATGCAGGGAACTTTTTTTATTCAACTTTCGATTAAAAGCCTCTATTGGTAGCGTACTCTGTAAATGTTACAATGTTGTATATTCCGTGCGGTGTAGCGTGGTGCGGGTGACATATGCCAATATGACGTTTACATACATGATTAGGGATGTCACGTTATGCAATTTATTTTTATCGCTAACGATACTCGCAGCATAAGTATAATTTTTATTAATAGTATTATGAAAATTAGTGTGCTTATTCTGTTGTGCAGTGTATCTAGGTGTATAAACTTTTCAATGCATATATTTAAGGGCTACATAATAATAGCTTTGAACTTATATTAAATAAACAAAATCAGGTTTATATTTTTTTCGTGACAACTTTTTTAACGATAATGATAGATTCTTTTCTGTCGTTAATATAATGATAGACTTTTTACAATAATAATTGAACTACGCCCAATATATATTTTTTATTATTAAAGTACATAGACTTTCCATCCTAGTATAGAACGTCACATCACTAAGCACGTCTATGGTTTTACGTAATGCGCATAGGACTTTGCTTAATTTTTCTTTCTATTTGATTTTATTTGGAGACTATCACATTCTGGTTGGGTTTGATTTAATTTACCACAGTAATTGGCGATCGAAAATTTTTAAATTGCGGCGGCTAGCAAGAATAAAACGTAACGTTACTGGAACTGTCACCCGCACCATGCTACACCGCAAGAGGTATAATATCGTTTGTCTCTGTCTGTATATTATACTGTAAATGTTATTATATTGTTTTTCTCTGTTGATAGGGTACTCTGTAAGTATTGGAAATAACTATAATATCATGTATTTCGAAAGGTCCTCCTCAGAAAGCTCGAGGGTATTGTTTATAGTGTTTCTTTTATTGATTTTAAAATTATTTAAATAGAATATCACTAGACAAAAAATGGTTGATTGTAAAGTCGGCTTACGGACGATAATTATAAATAACGACATAACATGTCACAAGCTGTTCGCTTAGGCTTTATGCCGATTATACCTCTCTAGCGCTTGTTCCGCTCTTGCTCGCTCAGCTCGGACGGAACGTGAGCATGCGTCATGATTTTTAGTTCGTGTAGCCGGCGTTTATCCATTTATAAGACGTTATCATATCAAAAACATCTTTTATGTGACTTATAAAGTATGTTCGTGTACATTTTGGTCAAAGACAATCATTTATAAACATATTTTAATACACAGATTAATAAATTATTTGTTTTGTATTACAGGTACTAATTGACAAATAATGCTTTAAAGGTAAGCATAGATTTCTTTGGAAATTTTGTATAACAAATAAAAGATTTTAAACATCAATAATTTTAAATTACATCACAATAGGGAAATGTTGAAACAAATTTAAGTTACATGATGTTTAAAAAGAAAAAGGTAAAAAATGGGCAGACGAAATGTCTGTTGGTCTGTTACGCATGACAACAAACAAGTTGGACGTAAGCACGACTATATGCTACTCATTTATGTGTTGCAAATAAGGCTGTTTCCACATGGCATTACCGCTGTGTTAGTCACCCTTGGACCCTTATCTCTGACACTTGTCACCGAGTGAACTCACTAATGTATTTTTGCCCTCTCATTTATACAAAAAAAAAATACAAAAGTCATCTTAAAATATAAAGTAATTATTATGGGCTTGCAGACATCATGAATCAAATAATTGTTCTTAATTATTTATTAGATTAGTAAATACAACTTATTAATATAATAAATAACTAGTAAATACAATTTACTAAACTAGGTACGGAACCCTTCAATATAATTTCGTCTTGCAACGTCTCATACTTTAATTTTAATTTGAATGTGAATGGAATAATCACCTTCTGTAAATCAATAAAAAGCTTAATCAAAACGTTATTTGAAGTTGTAATGAAACTGTTATGTAACTGAAGTATATTCGCAGTAACGGTCTGTCCGCACGCGACTGTTATTCGAGTATTTACATTACATTAACAATTGTGAATCATAAATTATATTTAAACAAGAAACAAAGAAAAGGCCGTGACGAAGTGTGACATTGTGACAAGGCGTTAGGTTAGTGACGTCACATCTTCACATGAATTTCGAATTAGCGACAAATACGAATTAAAAATACAATTTTGGAACTGCAGCTTTAATTTAATGATAAGTATTTATGGCTAAAATTGTAAAATATGCGACTTCACACTAGGAAGGAGTCTTACATGTGTGACAAGGATGCGGTAGGGGTTAATAATTCAAGAAATTTCTGTGACGTAATTTATGTTTTTTTTTCAAAATTGCTAGACTTTTTAGTCTTTAACTATAGTAGGTAAACTCGCCTAAAAATAGCCGATGAAGATGTAATGCCTTAAAAGTAACAAAGATCCATACATACAAACTATCGTGTTTTGTTACTAATTAATATCTTACTATATTGAACAGCGACGGTGGTCCAGTGGTGGATGGACTCGGCCTCTTATGCGAGAGGTTCCGGGTTCGATCCTGACCTCCCAATGTGTGCCTTGAAATGGGTTTTTCTAAATTACTAAGTGCACACGAGACCATCGTTCGCTCACCGGTGAAGGAAAACATCGTGTGGAAACCTACATGCCTGATGAGATTGAAAGTCTTTGAAGGTATGTGAAGTTTACCAACCCGCACAGGGCCAGCGCGGTGAACTATTGGCCCATTACCCTCCTCGTCTGATTTCGAGGAGGAGACCCGTTCCCAGCAGTGGGACATTAAAGGGTTGATACTTTACTTTTTTATATTGATCCCAGGTAAACGATTATGAAATATGAATGTGAAATTATTTATTGGATGGGAAACTGGGTATGAAAACCCCTAACCCTTGTTAAGCGTAGGTACATTGATTGCTCCGGTCATGAAACAGTAATTTAAATTGTTAGGGGCAATTAATTTAATTTGCTACTATGCCTAATTTCAGTTGTAGGAAATCGAGTGATTTAAGTTCAAACGGAAATCGCATTTAGGTAGACGAACTAGGTCGGCCATTAACCAGGTGGGAAGACGATCTCCGTGCAGTGGCCGGTCTTTGTATGGATGTCTTGGCATGGGATGATGATGATGATGATGGTTTTCGTGGTGGTGATGGTGATAATTATGGTGGTGGTAGTGATGATGAAGAAAAAGATGATAATGATGATGATGGTGTTGGCGGTGGTTCAGGTGGTGGTGGTGGTGGTGGTAATAGTGAAGATGATGATGATGATGACAGCGATGTAGGAATCACGTAACCGACATGATTATTCACTCCATTTCATCAACTAAACCTCTTTCGTTTTATAAGTGGAAATAAACAGAAACTTAACGAGTAGGTACATTTTAATGCCAACAGACATCTCAATTCATCATAAATATCTGCCGTTGGCTTTATCCGGACTTGAAATCCTTGTATAAAGTGGCATGCCACTTACACAAGTCAAATGCCAGTTGCCAACTGAAACGACACAGAACCCTCGAAAACACGCTCCGTCCAAACAACTTTAGGGAACCATTACGTTTCTCGCAGAGAACACTTCCCAAAAGATTTTGTTTTTCACAAAATCAGCGTTCGCGTTGTGATTGGAAGGTGCCGGAATTTATGATAAGCAGAAACGGGAAAAACACCCAATTTATTTTAAGGGTCAAATTAGAGGTCTTTTAGTTAAACGGTCGCTTTGTTTTGTTTGGAATTTAAATGTTCACACGTTTCATCATCCATTTATAACTTACGTAACACTAACTCCCGTGGGGGGAAGGCAACAAAAACCATTGTGTGACAAGGAGTAAGACGGCTTTTAAATTTTGTAACGTCCAAATCATATGTCTATTTTATTACAACACAATTATACACTAATGGAAACAAAGAAAATTAAAAATTTAATTAAAGAAAAGAGCATACTCCTGTTGGAAAGACCGGCGACGCACCTGCGTGATCCTTTGGTGCAGCGGGTGTCTGACTATCCGTTTACCCCCTAAAAATTAAAACTAATTTCTATATGGAAAAATCATAAAAAATGTGTCGTCACATCAGGGAGAGGGAGTGTCACAAATGTGACCAACTGTGACAAGGAGTGTAAGGGGTCGAAATAATGAGATTTGTGTGACGCAATGTATGGATGACTACTTTGATGGACCCCTGCCATCCTCTGTAATCGTATAATTCTGCGTAGATGCCACCATCCTGCTTGATTGTCCCCGCAAACAGTTCAGCTGCTTAATTACTGACATCGAGACTTAACATCTTACGTTTCAGGATAGGCTAAAAATAGATGAGTTGCCTGAACAAGTACAGGGCGACGCTGACATTATAGTGGCATGTCTGCCAATTTTCATAATTAACGAACAGAAAAAATCTAATAAAAGAGATCGCTCATAATGGTCCGTACATGAGATTATCAAAGTCAAAGTCAAAGTATTTATTGCTACTAAGTGTGAAAAGGATGTGTGTGATTATTGTTGTCATTTATAATGAAACAACTTTTACGGATTTTATCGCGGTTTATTTTAAATACTTTACAGCAACCATGGTCGCGGTAGGATTAGAGGGGTAGTAGGACCACACACCAGAAGGGGGAAGAGGGTTGAAAAGTAAAAAAAATATCACGTGATTAATGGATGACCCCTTACCTTACGAGCTCACCACGAGCTAGGTTAACGTAGCGCGATATTCGATATTTATTTATTTCGTTATGAAGATGACTTTTATCCTCTAAAAGATGACATCACAAACCTCATCCTTCACAATATTTATCCCGATTTCCTATATTTATTGCTTTCTGTTTAATTTATATGATTTCTTTTCGTATTATTCGGGCTTTCCCGTAATTTATTTGCGATTGTATCGCATTGGCTCGCCTCCAACGACCGAAGCCGCGAGAAACAACTAATCATTATTAATTGTTACTCTCGAACTGACATAAAAACGTATTTTTAAAGATATATGGCGAAGCGTTTATTTTACTTTTTTCTTATAAAAGGTTCAAACGAACTTTCGATTCACCTAATGGCAAGTGATCTAGACATCCCTATGGGTGTCTATACGACATATGTGGCTCAATGGTTAGCGCGTTGGCACTCAAGCCCGGAGGTAGCGGGTTCGAATCTCGCCAGGGAACAAAAAAAGTTTTCTGTGTTCCTGGGTCATGGAATGTGTATTAAATATGTTTATTATATAATAATATAAAGCGTATTGAATTTATGTATTTCCGTTGTCTGGTACCCGTAACAGAAGTTCCTTGGAAACTTAGCACGGGACCAGATTGACGTGGCGTAAAAGCGTCTATAGATATTATTATTAGCAAGTGTATTGCCTTACAAATATGTTAATGCTCTATTCTTGAAGGTCCCTAAAGGTAAGCCTTATTGTAGCACATTACACAGCGAACATCCACGCATCCCATAAAACGGTTTTTAGTAGGTCCGGCATGAAGCCGTTAAAGTAGGCTGTTGATCACTTACAGATAGGTAGTTTGTTTATTTGCGTATCTTAAGGACATTGTAAATATACATTCTAGCAGCGCCCCGCGGCTTTAACCGCGTACTTCCCATTCCCGTGGGAGTACCAGGATAAATTATAGTTTATGTGTTATTCTGATGTGTAAGCTATATTATTGTAAAGTTAAATAATAATATGTTGAGACAACACACACGGCCATCTGATCCCAATCTAGGCAAAGCCTGTCCTTATGGTGACCAGATAGCTGATACACTACTTATATATTTATAAATATATACATATTATAGATAAATTACGCCCAGACACAGAACAAATGATAATGCTCATCACGCAAATATTTGTCCTGGGTGGGAATCGAACCCACGACCTTCTGGTTTAGTAGTTAGAGTATCTAACCACTAGACCAACAGACCAGTCGATGAGATGAGAGAGAAACAGACCAGTGAAGTTTCATCGTAATAAATTCAGTAATTTTTGCGTGGAATAGTAAAAAAGTAAAGTAAAGTATCAACCCTTATATGTCCCACTGCTGGGCACGGGTCTCCTTCTCAAAATCAGGAGAGGAATAGTAACAAACATATATACATCCTTACGAGCTTTCGCGTTTACAATATTATAATAGGGTATGTTTGAATATGTATAAGTTCATATGCATATTCAAATTTCAGACCTCAGGGGTAAATCTCTTAAAAATACAAGGCAAGGGTACTCAACCACTCACGTCAGAGGTCAATCAATACGCTTATATAAGAGTTGATGTAAGCTCGACGACAGACGTCTATTTATTACGACAAATCAATACGGCTTCAAAAATATAACAAAATAAGTCAAAGGATGAAGCGTATTTAGAATTATATAAAATATCAAAGAACTGGTGTTGAGAAACTCCAAGGATTCCGCCATTCCACTGGTTTCTCTGTAAAGCAGCTTTGCTGTTTTAGAAAAGTGATTACTGTCACCAAGACATAATAATAATAAGTAATAGTAATTATAGTGATTGTTCTTTGGCACTGCTTGTTCCTGCCGCCATTATAAAACCTGGAGTTTTCCATTACCATTTAGACGAGACTATTTCTTAGATAAGGCACATAATAATTATAATACTTTATTTCTTGCCAATACAATATGAAGTCGTTTAAAAAAGAACAAATACAGAACAATCGTATTTTAAAAGTAGGTACCAAATACCATATCTTCTGACATGTTTGTAAGGTAAGACCATGTCTTTCCTTACATACATGTCAGAAGATATGCAATACATAAAAAAAATCCTGTGATTGTCCAGGTGAGGCTTTCCGGGTGATCCCGTGCTTAAAATATCTTTCCAGTATATATCCTGGACTTGATAGGTGCGAGAATATTTCCCCTGCATCTAAAAAAAGGTAAATTTGCTTATGGTTTTGGGTGGGACTAAATAACATATGAGCGACGATGGTCCAGTGGTGGATGGACTCGGCCTCTTACGCGAGAGGTTCCGGGTTCGATCCTGACCCCCCGTGTGTGCCTTGAAATGGGTTTTTCTAATTTCTAAGTGCACCCCAAACACGAGACCATCGTTTGCTCACCGGTGAAGGAAAACATCGTGAGGAAACCTGCATGCCTGATGAGATTGAAAGTCTTTGAAGGTATATGTAGTTCACCATCCCGCACTGGGCCAGCGCATCAGTGAACTATGGCCCATTACCCTCTTCGCCTGATTTCGAGGAGGAGACCCGTGCCCAGCAGTGGGACATAAAGGGTTGTTACTTTAAATAACATATTACCAATAATAACAGTTATCCAAAAATAGTTAATATTCAAAAACACGAAAAATCGCTAAAACCTAAATCGCGAGGACAAAGACTTGCAAGACATCTTCATAAAATATTAAGCACCCGCTTCTTTGGTAATTCAGAAATATGGTCTCAAACTTAAAGCCATAAAAACATACATAAAAAATAAACGAATAAGACCTTGTACATTGTAATTTAAAAATTTCCTGAATATCACAAAATTGAGAAACATAGCCGCAATTTACTGGCGAGGATATAAAAAGTGTATTTTTTCTTAGACCACAACTCTTCCTAAAATATTAAAGACCGGAATCTTGACGGAATCATGAGGCGTGAGGGTTGATTTTGTGCGTGTAATTTTAAAATACGTATCATGCTTAAGCTTTTATTGGCTGTGCTGAATATCTCTTTTATGAAATTCTTTGTTCGTCCATTTTTATTAGCGTTTATTGGTTTCTTAATTTTATGTGAGGCTACACAAATGGGAATAAAGTGTGGGTAAGTCTACGACACAAATGTATTAATATTTTTTTTTCTCTTTTTTGTCACAGTGGAAATGTTTTGCATATGGTTGAACCTGGGATATATACCAGCGCCGATATATCTTACTAAAACCACTGAGACTTGTCTTCAGCCACGAACAGAGAACAGATACTTATGTATCTGTTCACACTACACGCTTTTTAAGCGCGCGGTAACGAGGGCTAAAAGTCGATTCATTATAAACATTCGTTTGATTATTATCCAGACTATTCGAGGATGAGTTTCGACTCTTTACGTCGGGAGCATTATTACTAAAAATTATGAAGTAACTCCCTGTGGTGTTGCTCGCATTAGCAAATTAAAATGTCTAGACAGCGATATAATATGCGTTATTTAAAAATGATGTGTAAGTTACATCAGCGTTGAATACCTTCATTAAATTGAGAGTTTGGGATAATTTTATAAAATTGTATTTCTATTACAAATATTTATTTTATACTATAAGAGATTTATTATATACTATAAGAGAAAGAAAATACTGTCGAAAGGACAACTGAATACTTGGACAGGCAAAACAGGAGGACAGAGACTTCGGACGGAAAAGATGGTTGGAGCGGATGACTGTCCGGACAGAAAAGATAGTCAGGACAGACAACTATTCAGACAGAAAAGATAGTTGGGAGGACAATTGACTACTTGGACAAACAAAACAATCAGAAGGACAGAGACTGTTCGGATGGAGAAGAAAATTATGGCAGATGACTGTCCGGACAGAAAAGACAGGACAGACAACTATTCAGACAGAAAAGACAGTTGAGAGGAAAATTGACTACTTAGACAGACAAAACAGTCAGAAGGACAGAGACTGTTCGAATGGAGAAGATGATTAGTGGGAATGACTGTTAAGACAGAAAAGATAAACAAGACAGACAATTATTGTTCAGACAGAACAGACAGCTGCGAGGACAACTGACTACTTGGACACACAAAACAGTCAGAAGAACAGAGACTGTTCGAATGGAGAAGATAATTGGCGCGGATTCAGACAGAAAAGACAGGGCAAGACGACATAAACAGCAGTCGAGACAGATTACTCGAACAGAAATGACAGGCAAGAATATCGAACGAGTCTTTCATAATGACAGCATAGATTGTTTCCGAAGCGAGGGATTTGGGTTCGAATCTGACATAATATACAACCGCATGAGAAAAAAAAAGAAATGTGGTGTCGTGGGACACCAGGTAGGAACGAAGTTACTTCTGCTAAAAAGAAAGGTATTATACACTACTCGCTTCTGTATGCGACTGTCGCGCCTGCGCACGTCTCATTTAACGCTTTTATTCCACGGATTTTTTCTTACGGTTTTACTATCACATTTTTTTCGGTTCGGTCGCGCAGCAAAATCCCTATCGCCTCCAAGCCTGCCGTAAGGAACTTCGTTCCAATAAACTTATAGGTAAAATAAGCCAACCCATGTTTTGAATTGAGGGGATTTGTGCTCGTAATTGCCACGCTGAGCAGGCGAATTGGCGTTGGATGCGAGTATCAAGGGATCTGTCGTCTTAGCGTTCATTGAGGGAAGCCTATGTTCAGCAGTGGACGGATAAAGGCTGATGATGATATTTGGCATAACTCTAGTCACCTGAATTTGAGGTATATATCTACCTGAAAGTATATAGCTTAAAACAAAATCCACGTAAAATTTCATCTGGCTAATGAAACAAGTGTATAAGGTAATGAAAAATTATCTCATACATAAATACATGTTCCGAGACGAAATTTTCAAATTATATATTCATAGCTGTTGAAGAATTCAGGGGAATCTTTCATCGCCAGTATGAAAGGGATTTATTATATTACCGCTTGAATGAGGGCTTTGTTGTTCAAATAATGGAGTAAAATTCATTTCGTATATAATGACGACCTCCGAAAACCTCTGTGGTGCAGTGGTTGGCGCGTTGGCGCGCAAGTCGAAGTAGCGGGCTCATATCCCGCCCGGGAACCAAAAGTTTTCCATGTTATATCGTAGATACGTATATAAAAATCTTAAATATATTATGACATATAGTGATCAGTAACCGTAACACAAGTTCTTCGAGAAATTATCACGTATATAGCTGTTACTCGCGGCTTCGGCCGCGTTAGCAAAGTAATTTTCCTTTTCTATATTTATCCTATGTTACTTCTGGTACCTCTGAGATTATGTTTCCAACGTTTCATGATTATCGGTTGAGTAGTTTTTTTTGTGAAAACATAATAAACATCCCTATTTTCACATTCATAATATTAGTAAGGATCTGCTTAGATAACGTTCATGGTCAGTATAACCCCTCTCAAGTAGTAAGAGCTTACATTACATAATAGAGCTGTATGTTTTAGCGCGCTAATCTACGAAACTAATAGATATTTTAAGGCTTTGTATTGTCTGATTTTAGAATCTAGTTACAAGCTCTTTATTTTTTATTCTCAACGCATAAAGAGGCCTGTCATAAGTTTAATCGCTATATTTGCGTATGTATGACTGTAGCGCTGTTGCTCTTAAACGGCTTAGGACCGCAAAAGCGGCTGAAGGCGCTCGCAGTGGTTTGAATTTGAGTATGTACTGCTCAAGTGTAAGCCCCATAAAGTCAGGAACCACCCAGGTACCTGGCTACATCCATAAAGATTTGGAAAAAATAACAGGTAGACCGATTCACCCCCTTTTTTGTGGTTTGTACAATAAATGTTTCTTAGGTGATCAAAATCAATTGAGTCGCCTTAAAGTTTTAATTTAGGTTTTATATAGTTTTTTAAATAAGAGCGTAGACTAATTAACGAACTAGCATATTCAACGATTGTCTGAGCGTTTTCACATTTTTTTCACCGTGCGTTGAATGTTAATTAGAAATCGCTCGGGGCCGAATCTGAATTTCTAATATCTTTCGTCGTTTGCCCGAACTCTTCATTATCCACTGGAATATTTCACGAACATCTTTCTGTACATGGAAATAAGGCAAAGCATATTACTATGTCATCATCATCAGACTTTATCCGTCCATTGCTGAATATAGGCCTACCTCAATGAATGCCAAGACGACCGATCCCTTGCCACTAGCATTCAACACGCACCGACCTCAGAAGCCCCCTTCCCACCTTGGTAATGGCGGACCAACGATTCGTCTACCTAAACATAAGAAAAACAATTATTTTAAGATATAAAACAAAAAGCTCAAAGACATAAGAGATTATAACTTTTTTTAAAAGGGAGAGAAATTATATTTTGACTTTTGAGTCTTGTGAACAAGACAGTAGACAATGTCGAAATATCGAGCTCCGATATCGACCACACAACCTGGTCTAGAGTAGAGTGGAGTCTATGGGTTATGTGGTCGATGAGGTCCGCAAAATAAAGATAAATAACATGATAAATATCCCGTTTTAAATAGTTTAAATATTATTATTTTTGTTAGTACCATCTAGAATGTGTATGTATCACAAATAAATTTCTAAAATACTCTTAATTATACTAAAAAAAATATTCTTACTATTAATGTAAAACAGCTGCTGCTGCTATTTAATAAAAATATAAATTAACTTTCAATTACTCCTTCAACAACATAAAACAAAATATATAAATTCAACATTTATGGAATTTAAAATCGTTGTTAACCCAAATTAATAATAATGTTTTTAAAAAAGACGAGTTTTTAAAGAAGAAATATAATTAAGAAATTTTATAAAGTAGGTTCATTGTTTTGATCGATAAAAAATCATAAAAAATTATTAATGCAGTATTTCTTTTTCTTTGATATTAATTCAAGTTACACTTTTTGAGCGTGGTGACCGATAAGAAAACATTTTTTTTTCCTTTATTAAATAAATAAATATCAACTTATGCAATTATAATTATTTATTTATTTTAATTATTAATGCAGTATTTCTTTTTCTTTGATATTAATTCAAGTTACACTTTTTGAGCGTGGTGACCGATAAGAAAACATTTTTTTTCCTTTATTAAATAAATAAAAAAATATAAATATTTTAAACAATATTAACTAATATTGTTTAAAATATTTTTATTATTTTACAATACATGTGTTATATTTTATTGTTATTCGTGCGAGCTTCGTAGTGTCGTACAATACGTCTAGTTGCAAGCACACAAACACCGTGTCGAAGACTGCCGAAAAGAAACGACGTTAGACGATGCATGGCCTTCAAGCCACACCTCCGTGCCCGTCGGAGTGGGGAGCGTTAGGTTTTATTTTCGTTACGGAATTTCTGTACTCGGTCCCCGCGCTCAAGGCCCGCGATAGAAGCTATGCAATAGCTTAAAAGCTATGCAATAGCTTAAAAGCTATGCAATAGCTTAATAAAAATTTATTTTATTTAATTATTTTCTTTATACTTCAAATACAATTTGAAATTAATATTTTTATAAAAAGGAACTTCGTTAATATCTGGTGTCCTACGACCCCACATGATTTTATTCTCAGAGTACATGTTTCACACCACAAAAAGATGTCAAACTTGCGACTAACCTTAAAGGGCTCTTATTATACGTTCAAGGCTAACACTGCGAGCCCTTGCTCGAGTAATTTTCGATAAATTTGACAATTCTCGCCGACTTCATTAACTTCAAACGATTCAATTATTTCTAGTTGTCCAAAATTGTCTCAAGTAAGAATTTAATTTATTTCGAAAATTTGTTTGCAAAAGAATAATTTTTTATGCAAAGGGCTCATGAAAACCTTAATCATCATCAAAATAACCTGATGGTCACCTACTGGTAGCTCAAATATCTACGGACACATCATCATCATCAGCCTTTTTCCGTCCACTGCTGAACAGGTATCTTTCAATGAACGCCACGTAATGAATTGTGCTAGAATAATAATATGATTAGGTACTTATAATTATTTAAAGCATACTGTTTAGCATGAGTCGCATCAAAGCTGTTAGACCAGAGGTACCCGCCTAGTGGTCTGCAACAGCTGAAGAAACCTCCTCAAAATTAACTGTCTTCTCAATGACTAAAAAAAGCTCAACAGCCTCACTGAAATATGTTAACTAATACAACTAACAAGATGTTATAATCATTATCATCATCAATAACTTTTATCTGTCCACTGCTGAACATAGGCCACCCTCAATAAACGCCAAGACGAGCGATCCCTTGCCACTCGCATCATACGGAGATAATCTTCCCACCTAGTTAATAGGGATGTTGACACATGTTACAAATTCATGTAAAGTTATGTTTTACATATTAAATACAGTATTTGAAAACCTAAAATAACATTTAAAAAGTCTACTTATTTGTCTTAAAATTTAGAAAATTAATTTAAAATGTGTTATTTATCATGCATTGTCACGTGACTGTAAACGCCAATAAGGCGATGACGTCACTGAACATTGAGCTAAGTACAAACTCACCTAACATAGCGCGAGCTCTGAATGCGGTGTGTGACGTAATGACGCTTGAAGCGTTTTAACGGCAATTTTAAAAACTATTTTTCTTTATTTAATTTTTTGTTAAAATTGGACATATTTTTTTACAAAAATCTTTTTTTCGTGTTTATCTATAGTATATCTATCAAATAAAATCAATTAAAAAAAATAGTCAACATCCCTATAGCCGACCAACACTCCGCCCCTGGCCCATCGGTCATCCATTCTTCTGAGTGCGTGACCAGCCCACTGTCACTTGAAGGTGCTTATTCTTCACGTGATATCGGTAACTTCAGTTCTCTAGCTTCTTCGTTTCAAATCCTATCTGGCAAAGAATATAAATATAAAAAAAAATATGGTATAATCACTAATGTTTAAGTATTATTTTGATGCTTCTACTGGTTTTTTTTTTAAATATGCTCCCCGTTAATAATACTGAAACCAAAGTGGTCTCTGATTAATAAAATGTTGAGAACCACTGTGTTAGAATAAATTACTAAGGTGAAGACAGGCTCAAAGAACCCTGTATGGTCGTAAAGGATTTCCGCTGCGTCATCAAAAAAAAAGGCTCAGAGAACCCTTTTAATGCATTTTTCAGTAAATATTACTTGCACACTACGTTATTACCATGCACAACTCGCGCTTGACCTTTTGTGACGTCACTGTATATTTAGTGCACGCCCGATACACGCGCCGTAAGTACGTGTTCAATTTTCATTCATCAGGCGGTATCGAGGGTAAGCCCCTAGGCTCCTCGCTGAGATAGGGCTGACACAATATCTGTGGCTGACACGTTTTCAAAGATTTTCGGAAGTTATACTTCTTTGTGAACTCTTAGATGGGACTAGTTAGTTTGGCTGCTCCTAAAGTGTCTTACCTAGTTGATATTACTTTTTGACTAATAAAGAAAGACATCCAATTGATCAGTATTATATAGAATTTTTTATGTAACCTCGTAGCAAGTACGAGTAGCAAGGGATCAGTTGTCTTGGCGTTCATTGAGGGAGGCCTATGTTCATAATGGGTAAAGGCTGATGATGATGGTGTAAGCTCGACAGGCACACTGACAGATGTGCGACCTCATGGCAAGCGGTCGACGTCGCCCATGGGCAAACTAGTAGAACTAGCCCAAGCAACTCATTTAGGTGTTGCCTATCTTGAAACATAATGTTAAGACTCTGTGTCAGTAATAACACAGCCTGTCTTGCCTTATCTCCGAAACACAGCAAATCAAGCCGTAAGCGCGGCTCAGCGCATCTCTCCCATCGTTTTTGGAGCTTAAATAATAATTAGCCTCTATGAAAAGATTTTTATAGCATAGTCTCAGCAAACGAACGATCAAAGCCTTTTAGCGACTATCGACGCCTACAAACATCCACACAACTAGAGGTTATGTAGATGCGTTGCCCTCCTTTTCCCAATACCCTCAACGCGACAACATAACTGTCACTTTGGGCACTAGGCAACATTTTGCATAAGACCTATGAATATAACAAATAAAATATCTAGGATTATTTTTAAAAACGTGTACAGAAAAGTGACAGCCCTGGGATATAACGAAATATAGAATTGAGTGGCTCATTGGCTATGCCGAGTTGGCCCAATGTTCGGTTTCACTTTTGTTAATATAATTTTAAATGTAGAAAGAAAATGACAAGACTTTTGAAGCGACTAATACGGAAAATCATTAAATTAATCATTATTTCTAAATTCAGTAACGCAAAGGCCCCGTTCCTACGAGCTTTTGAGAGCGTTAACGCTGATTTTGGCTGCTTGGACCAAAAAGCGTACTTTTAAAACACTTTTATCTCCTTACAAATCATATGAATCAAAAGTGTGAATTACTAATAATTATTATAGGAATAATATCGATCTTAAAAGTTGACAATGTACTCAACATTTTTACATTTAAAAATATTTTGCGCACAGTTTTTAAATGCGCTGATACTACTACGGATATTCTATTTATTATTATTATTCCAAGAGTCGCTGTTCCAGGCAAGGCCTGCGTTCTTATAACTGCGACAAACTTGATCTATTGTGATCACTATTTACAGCTCCGATCCAAGTCCTGTTGTTTCTATGAACTCCAGGACTTTTTTGGCACCAAGAGATTTGATCTCTTCTGGGTGCAATACGTGCTTCCCTAGAATAGAGCTACGTCTATGCATTAGGTTGGGGCATTCAGTGAGAATGTGCATAGGCGTTTCCTCTGCTGAGTAGCAGAGTCTGCAGTGCCTTGTGTTCTTCCCGAGTATTTGCATATGCTTATTGAGACGACAGTGTCCCGTAAGCAACCTAACCATAATGCCAAGATTGTTCCGATTCAGCTTTAGTGCCTCAGAGGAATACTTTTTGCTGTAGGCCTTTGCAGTGACTTGGAATGTTCCAACCCTGGCGTATTCTTCCAGAGCTGTAAAGTTTCATAAACGTTTTGTTTGATTTTTGTGAGGCTTTTCGGGATACCACAATTCGGTTCTGGGCCCATTTGTATACTTCCCGGCCCTTTTCTTGCGAGTTCATCAGCCCTTTCATTGCCTACGATACCCACGCTTTATACTTCCCGCCCCTTTTCTTGCGAGTTCGTCAGCCCTTTCATTGCCTACGATACTGATATTCTAAGAAAAGATTTTAAGTCTCTGTCCCAGTAATTACAAAACCTGTCCTACCCTTCTCTGAAACACAGAAAAGCTGTTATAACAAAATATTTATTGTTTAACATTTTGTATCATGAATAAGTAATTTTAAAATAATATTTCAAATTAAATTTCACCATTAGTTAGCTGCCAACTAAATACGTTGCTCAGTGTAGCCTAGGGTTGGCACATCTTGTTTATTCATAAAACTTTGTTAGTTTTATATAGAGCATGCAGATAGTTTGTAAGTTTGTTTGCGTGCAATTAAAAAATACTATCACTACTATGGTATATTGCCCGTGTATGTACCGTATTCTTAAGCAAATAAACTATTTGAATTTGAATTTGAATTTGCTAAGTAAAAAAAAATATCACGTCCCGGATAGTGGCTGTTAATATAACAATAAGAAGCGTCACTTCTATTTTTTTTACCTTTCTCTAAAAATATTGATGGCTGCAACCATATTCTATGATATATTGCCTTTTTTTCTTTAACGACGGGAAATGCACTGAGGCATTCCACGGGGGAGTGGGTATCCCCAAGCGGGTATGAGCGACTTGCTGCGCCCGAAAGCTGGTAAGTGGACGCAGCTCTACCCACTAAAACCCGGCAAGTGCCACCAATGCCGCCTTGGGTGAGGTGCCCCGGATCTACAAGCAACAGGGTACCTCCACGGAAAGTCAGTCCTTCAGGGAACTGACACCACCTGCACAGAGGGTTTGGCCTGTACCACAAAATCTCAACGTCGGGACAGTACAATGAGGTGAGCCTGCTCTTTTGTCCCCATCTTCTTATAAGAAGGGTACAAAGAACCCTTTCGACTCAATTCGCTTCGCCCAAGGTGCTGGGCACACCCTAGGCTACTGAGCCCCACCGCCACGACAAGGCCTGAAAGGTGGGGAGGATAGATGGCCTGGGTTAATTCCAGGTAGACTATGTTAGGTTCTGACTGATCACTTACCGTCAAATGACACATCAGGCGGTTCGTCTATTCAGATAACTTGATAAAATATAAAATAAATAAACAAGTGGCAACCCTATGTAAACCTTTGTACCGAGATGCATCACAAAATGAACACAGCGTAGGTTAACGCTCCTTTGAGTAAAAATCTTGCAACGCTCTTTAAAAGCTCTATATCATAGTTTGACCTAATGGTAATGGTAACAGATGTATCATATAAGGTCCAAACTTGACCTCTTGCTTCTTACATATTTGATCATATTTTAAGGCTATTTATCATTATAAATAATGGTAATGCAAAGAAAGAAAGGCGTCAAACTGACCCCTTATATTCTGCTACTGGGCAAAAAGTGTTCATTTATATAAATTAAATGAAAGTTCGTATGTTAGTTTGTTTCTTATACTTTAGTCTGCTAATCTCAAAATGAATAGCTTTTATTAGTTTTTAGTACTTCAATTATTAAATTAATAGTAACCTTTAAGAGTAAATAATGTACTCACGTGGCTAAGGGAGTATATTACAAACTTTTAATATACCAATTAATAATCTTATACATAGTAAAATTACGAATTATATTTTTCCAGCTTTTCTCCCTTTGACTTCGATTTATAGATAAGATCATTTCCTAAAGCTCATGTCACTCGGTGATAATTAAACCGAAGATTACCTTTCAATATGAAGGTACCAAATTTTCGTAGATAACTTGTGCAGTTGTGCACTGTGAAACATGTAAAAATAAGAGTCAATAAAACTGTATATTATAGTAAAAAGGTCAATGCGCCATCGGAAACATAAAACATACATAAAGCCCCTACAAAACTTCAAAAAATGGGATTGCAATTTCGCCAAAAAACTAGGTTTGATATTATCTTGAAGCCTGAAAATCGATTGCAATAATCATTATTAGCCCGCATGTGTTGTAATTTAAGCGCCGATCTACGGGTCCGATAATAAACGGTTAAATCCCATTATTCGGTCCTTTGACATTAAAACAGCAAAGCGTTCAAAGGCATTTTCGATCAAATATCCGAATGTTTGTTTAGAGATAAAGAGCCTCTATAATGATCGTCATTTTGATGGTGACGTAAGGGACGCCCTTAGCATTTCCCGCCATTCCTTCTTCTTCACACAAAAATTATATATAATAAATTGTTTACAGACATGGCAGCATGGCCTCTGGTCTTACCTTTAACATAAATACGAAAAAAAAATATGATCGTCCTTTTTATTGGATAACAGTTGCCGACCAATGTCCGTTAAAATATTTTGAAGGCCTGTTGTAAACATTTCATTGCCTGTAGCAAGTCCCCGCTTGCCAGGGGACTTGACCTTTGCCAGAAATAACATAACTTTGATGCTGAGGATACTTATCATCATAATACCCCGGGGCTTAAGGGAGGCCTAAGGGAGGAAAGCCTAAGGGAGGGAGGGACGGGTTCGTCCCTGTCTTACTGGCCAAGTAAGCATGATTGCCTGATGCAGACAGAAGCACGGCAAATAGGCATAGACCCTCCCTCCAAATAAATTTGTTTTAAATTATCACTTTAACTCTTAGCATACAATACATAGCATCATAAATAAATCCAAAAATATTTAATTAGCTACAATAAAATTAATTGATAATAATCATTATCTCTATGGACGCTTTTACACGTCAATCTGGTCCCGTGGCAAGTTTCCGAAGAACTTGTGTTACCGGTACGAGACAACGGAAATACATATTATATTTCATACATTTCAAATTGATACATATATTTAAGATTTTAATTATGTTATAATACACATATTTATACACATCTATGACACAGGAACACAGAAACCTTTTTTTTTTGTTCCCTAGCGAGATTCGAATCCTTAAGCAAGCCACATAAGTCGTGATTTTTTTGAATTAAAAAAACATTGATACAAATACTACCAAAATCAAATAAACGATTAATGAATTATTTAAAGTTAAACATAAACAATTAATAAGTGTTTAAATTTAAGCAATTAATAATAAAACTAGCCTTATAATTATAAATTCCTCTCCAGCTTTGGCACTGCTACATGTAAGCTGCACCAGTGCTTTATCCCCTACCTCCTCGCCTGATTTCGAGGAGCCCCGTATATAGAAGTGGGACCTATCCTTATTTGGATGGAAATAAGGGTTAATATTATTATTACTACGGGTCATCTTGACGTTCACGGACATAGTCCATCGATATTGATGATGATGATCAATTGTTCCAGGCCATAAACAATTCAGCCATCAGCGTCTAGGCCGTAGCTTACTGCGGCCTCGTAATTTGAGGTCAGGCCAGTAATTGCATGTGCTTAGGTGGCAATTCCGTGAGACAAATAACCTTTCACTTGCACTGGTATCATGCTTAGGGGATTCCACGGTTGGCGTGGTGGATTTATTTATAATATTGTTAATTATATAGTTCTAAATCTTATGTAATATAATTAATATTAAATACAGACTGGCAATTAATACTGTTACAATTGAGAATAAACAAAACATAATCTACGACAGAAAAGGCAGCGTGGCCTTTGGTCTTAGCTTGTTCCAATAGGAACAAAGAAAAAAAACATAACATTTGAATTTAGAATCTGTCATTTTCACGTGATTGTTCGTTGTGTTTTCTCATTCTCGCGCCTAATACATTGTAACAATTGTAATTTGTGATATTAAAATGGAACAGGGTTGTGATTGCATGTGGGATATGGACTCGGCTTCTGGAGCGAGAGGGTCCGGGTTCGATCCTGACACCGCCTTCCCCAACTTGGTGTCTTGAAATGGATTTTTCTAAAATTTCTAAGCGCACTCTGAACGATAACTATCGCTCGTCGGTGAAGAAAAACATCGCGAGGTAATCTGCATACCAGATGAGAAAAGTCTTTGAAGGTATTTAAAATTTACAAATCTGAATTGAGCCAGCGCCTCAGTGAACTATGATACCCTATGCCCGATACCCTCCTCGCCTGATTTCGAGGAGGAGCCCCGTATCCAGCAGTGGGACATGTGTATACACACAACTTTATTTTTTTAAATTATATTATTAAGAACTTCCACTGCCCGGCAATCCCATTTATTTGGGAGCATACGCCATTTGTAAATAGGTAGTGCCATGCTGCTGCAGCCGTATTGGGCCGGCACGACCGGGGTGGTACCTCTCGCTCACATAATACTGGCGTAGAGTGACAGTTATGCTGTCGCATTTCGTGCGGTTTGTGAGTTTCCGGTGGCCCATTAGGGCGATAGGGAAAAGGAGGGCAACGCATCTGCATAACCTTTAAATCAGCCTTTAAATCAATGGTTTCGCGATTATCTTACATCACGGTCTTATCGTGTGAAGGTGGGCGACACGTTCAGCGAGACGACTGAGGTGAAATATGGGATTCCTCAAGGATCAGCTTGTGGTCCAATATGCTACCTATTGAATGTAAACAGCTTATGTGGTGCATTGAGGAACTGTTCAGCATACATGTTCGCAGACGACTTGTGTACCCTGCGTGCAGGAACCGATCTTGTCAAGACGTGTCTCTCAGTCCAACAGGATATTGACATAGTGGTTAAATGGTCGCACGATAACGGTATCATCTTAAACCAAGATAAAACTAAATTTCTAATAATACACTCACCTTATTTACGCCTACCTGAAAGTATGTTGCCGCAATTGTTCACCCATAGCTTTACATGTATACATAATGATCTCACAAACTGTAATTGTAGACCCATAGAAAAGGTTGAATGTGTAACCTATTTAGGAGTCAAAGTAGATGCTAACTTCTCTTGGTCTAGTCATATTGACAATATTTGTAGTAAACTTAGATTACTTCTTGGTAAATTCTACCACTTAAGCTTTAAAGTGCCATCCTCTACACTAAAATGCTTATATTTCTCTCTGGTGGACTCAATTCTAAGTTATGCTCTTGATAGCTACGGCCTTACCTTTAAAACAAATATAGATAAGCTAGAATCATTGCAGTTGAGATTTGTTAAATTGCTAGTTAATAATAAAACTAAAGATAAATGTAAAGGTAATTATTATAGACTATTTCAAATATGTAAAATTCTTCCAATTACTTTAAGACATAAATACATGTTAATTTTAAATAATTATAAATCTCGAGAGTATAACTTGGAATTGGTAAATCATAGCCATGGCACCCGCTCAGTGTCCTCAGGAAAATTCGAAGTACCTAGAGTGACAAACTACTTTGGCGACAGGACATTGAAAAAACGATTGCCATATTTACTAAATAGCTTGCCTGAGGACATGCGAACGGAGTTGGCCAAGGGAGGATTTAAGAATAAATTAAAAAAATATTTTCTGTCCACCATTTAAAATTTAAAATTTAAACTTTAAACTTTAAAACTTTAAAATTATGTAATAAGAAAATAGTGCTTTTTAATTATTAGTATGTATAATAAGAGACTCTGATCCCACAGACAAACTGTGCAAACAGTTTTGCGGGACAACTTTGTAACCCCATGACTTATACTGTAAGTGTCATAATAAATAAATAAATAAATAAACCTTTGGTAGTGTGGATGTTAATGGGTGGATAGTCGTAAGACTTCGGCTGTTCGTTTGCCCTCCTATGCTATAAAAAAATCCTTTATATGACACTCCATTCGTGTTACCTTCGCTTTTTGACGTAACAACATCAAGTATTACTGGCAGCATGCACGAAAAAGATGACGTCATGTCGGGTTCCACCAAGCGAGAGCACGGCACGAAAGAACGTAAGACACATTCGGCTCGAGCGATCAGCTCAGTTCGGTTCCCGTTGTCACGTAAACCGACTGCACAGACAACCATTTTTTTCTATAACGTTATGAAACAATGTATAAATGAAAGTATTCTTCTGATATTCATGGCGTTATGGTCCAATAAAACTAAGTGGATAGGCAATTTGTTACTACAAACGTGTAGTGGCCTTTGATCAGTAGAGCGGCTAACCTATAATATCTTAACATATACCTGTAGTTCTGTTGAAGGAAACAACCTATAGCCATAATAGAATTATATTTATATTAAACTAGCTGTCCCGACAGACTTCGTTCTGCTAAAATCGCTATTAAAAAATAGGGGTTGATCGTAGAGGGGTGAAAATTTAGGGTTGTATGTATTTCTGTATGTTGTATCATAAAAAAATAGAAATTAAAATTTTTGTCTAAAAAATAAAAAAAAAAAATTCAGGGGTGGACTACCCCTAACATTTAGGGGGATAAAAAATAGATGTTGGCCGATTCTCAGACCTACTGAATATGCATATAAAATTTCATAAAGATCGGTCAAGCCGTTTCGGAGGAGTACGGTAACTAACATTGTGACAGGGAAATTTTATATATTAGAAGATAATATGGACACTAAATTATAATATCTTTACTAATATTATAAATGTGAATGTATGGATGTTTGTTACGCTTTCACGCGAACACTTCTCAACCGATCTACTTACCAATAAACAGCTGCTCTACGTTATTTGCGATTGAAATAAGCTTATAATTTGTCTCCGTGGGAATGTGAGGTACACGAGTAAAACTGCGGAACGCTGCTAGTATTACCATCATCATCAGCAATTATCCATCCACCGCTCAACATAAGTCTCTCTCAATGAACGCCAAGACGATCGAATCCTTGCCATACCTACGCATTCAACACGGCCCTGTCACTGCACGGAGATCGTCTTCCTACTAGTGCTAATATATCATACTAAGGGCCTGTTTCACAATATCCAGATAAGTTCCAAATAGGCTATCGGCAACATATTTGACAGATATTTGACAGATATGGAGTATCTGTCAAGTATCTGTCAAATATGTTGCCGATAGCCTATTGGGCACTTATCTGGAGTTTGTGAAACATGCCCTAATAATAATAATAATAGCTATGGAGGCTTTTACACCACGTCAATCTGGTCCCGTGCTGTTTCCGAAGAACTTGAGTTACGGGTACCAGACACCGGAAATACATATATTTAATACTTTTTTAAAATTAATACATATATTTAAGATTTTTATTGTATAATACATAAATTTAATACGCCTCCATGACCCAGGAACACAGAAAACTTATTTTATAGCGATATTTGAACCCGCTACCTCCGGCTTGTGCGCCAACGCGCTAACCACTGAGCCACAGAGGTATTCTAATATAATTATAGTGCTATGTGAAGCCCATCGACCACATAACCCATAGACTCCTAATAACAGGGCAATGGGTTCTGGCGACTCATCTGACTTATAGTTCAGATGTAAGCCGTAAACAATATAGTTCAGATGTAAGCCGTAACAATACTCAAACTACCGTGTCGTCTCATACTTTCCCGTTGCGAAATATATCTATTTCTTTTTAACGTTCCGTGATTGGTAATGTATGACCTTGAATTAGCTAATCACAGCATTGCAGCCCCTTTCGTCTCACCTCAACTAGTTGCCAGAATGCATTTAATACGAAAAATCAAACATCAGAAGTCTATAGGTTGTGTGGTCGATGGTGAAGCCTCATTAGAAACTTTACCCAAGCGAAGCTGCGGCTAGTACCTAGCTCATAATGACTAATCCCAGACCCTCATAACGATGATGGGACGCTGATAATTTGGATGTCATTAATCTTAAACATATACCCCAAGATAACTCATCCCATCCTGGCCGACTCGAGTGTTATCAAGTGTGATATACGATAACGGAAAATTTGGCACTCCACGAAGGGACGTTGGTTTCAATCCGAGGGTTTTGTGATGCCTATACTTGGGTATTACTACAAGGTTATTTGTAAGATACTGGCATTATTTCTGGCCTTTCGTGTACCTAATATTATGGATAACATCGCTTGCTGTAATAAAGTATTCATTGTAGGACGTCCTCTGTGGCTCAGTGGTTAGCGCGTTGGCGCACAAGCCAAAGGTAGCGGGTTCGAATCTCGCCAGGGAACACAAAAAAGTTTCTGTGTTCCTGGGTCATGGATGTGTATTAAATATGTGTATTATATAATAAAAATTTTAAATATAAGTATTAATATAAAAAGAATTTAATGTGTGTCTTTCCGTTGTCTGGTACCCGTATCATACAAGTCTCTTAGAGAACTTAGCACGGGACCAGATTGACGTGGTGTAAAGGTGTCCATAGATATTATTATTATTATTATTTTACTGTACTGTCGAAACGTTTGTAAGTCTATGTTTTGTGCTAGCGCTGTTGCACTCCCAATCTCACGAACGACCCTGATTTGCTTACCTAATCTTTGCGATAAGTTTAGAGTCTATTATGAGGTAGTGGGATGCTGCTTTGCAGCCAAATTAGGCCGGCGCGACCGGGGAGGAACCTCTCGCTCACATGAAAACGGCGTAGAGTGACAGCTAAGCAGTCGCGTTTCGTGCGATGTGTGAGTTTCCGGTGGCTTTTTGGGGGGATAGGGAAAGGAGGACAACATATCTGCATAACCTCTGGTTTTGTGGCGTCGATAGTCGCAAGGCGTCGACCGTTTGTTTGCCCTTCTCTGCTATATAAAAAAAGAGTTAATAACTTTCAGACAGACTTAAATATTTTTTTAATGGAGATTCCTTTCAGGTTTCGAGCTTCCAATATGCTAGCCTTTGCTGCAGCTCAAGCGCATCCTACAAATATTATAAACGCAATTGTTTGTGAGAGTCTATGGATGTTTGATATTTAGACGTATGAAAACGTATTTAACGTAAAAACTACTGAACTTGTGAGTAATTTATTCCCTACAGCCAGTCTTTGTGATATTAGTACAGAATATAGATGAAGAGCCACTCACACCAAAATTGCCACAAAAACTCCGGATAAACCAGTTCTTAGTAATAGTTACAAGTGATTACAGTACAAATGCGTGTTCAGTTATCAGTTACTGTCAAAGAAACCGTTTAAAAGGAGGATCACGTAGGTTTAATAAAAACCTCCTTTAGTACATAACTTGAGCCCAAATAAAAAGCCTTTTTACTTGAAACATCCTATATATTGCGTTTTTCACGAAATAAATGTTTTTGCGTGTTTTTTATGATTATTGGATACAAGGGTTAGGAAATGATGCGTTATTTTCAAAAAGTTATCTTGATGGGACAATTTTATCGATCGTGGGATTCGCTGTGGTTCTGCATGGATACTAATAAACTTATTAGGTCTATGGAACAGAATGAATTGTTTCCAGCAGTTGGTAGAGAATTTCTTTGACGCCAGGAAATGCGCTTATGCATTCTGTGGGGGAGTGGGTCTCCCCAGGCAGGTATGTGGGATCGCTGCACTCGAAAGCTGGTAAGTGGACGTAGCTCTACCCACTAAAACCAGGCGAGTGCCAATGCCGCCTTTGGTGAGGTGCCCCGGATCTGCTAGCAACAGGGCACCTCGACGGTTAGTCATATCCTCCACCTCCACCGAGTGGTTGCCCCGCAACAGAACAACCCCTCCCAACGTCGGGACATCACAATGAGGCGAGGTTCCCGTCCCTGCCCCTTGCCCCCTGTTCTTTTGCCCCCTCTTCTTATAAGATGGGTACAAAGATGTAAGAGGGGGCTCCTCGGCTCAATTCGCTTCGTCTAAGGTGGGTTTACCCTAGGCTACTAAGCCCCACCGCCAAGACAAGGCTTGAACCATGGTGAGGTGGAATCGATACCTGGGGCCATGTAAGCTCCTATTTCATTTTACATCTGGACATTATTTATATGATTTATGGTTAGTGTAGTGTCAGCAAGATGGAGTTTTCGATTCTTGGTGGCGACTTCATGGCTTGTACCCGTATTAAATAGTTTCAAGATACGTTTTAGCAAGAGATAGTTTTGTTGCTGCATTGCAGCGGAATTGGGCCGGCACGAATGGGACTCGTTCGTATAACACCGGCGTGAAGTGACAGCAATGCTGTCGCGTTTAGTGCTGTTTCCGTTTTCTGTTGGATAATTAGGGATGAGGGAAAGGAGGTAAGACATTACATATTACCTCTTAAAGTGTAATTTTCCAAAATAATGATTTACAATATTCTTCAATAATTGTGCTTTAAAATGCAAAAAAATCCGAGCATTAAGACGATTAGAGTGCTTAAAACAAACTTTTAATCTTTATTAAATTCAAACAAATGTTTTGACAACCCTGCAACAAATTTCTTTATAACTTACGATGTGCAGTTGAACACGATTTATCGTAGCTTGTAAAACACGCTGACGTCGGATATAAAAAGTTACACTGTCGCCGCACGAGATAACAGACTATTATCTTGTCTACAACTTAGGGCTGTCACTAACATTTTTCTATTTATTATCTACTCATTTTTATTATACTCTGAGTATTTTATAGGTAAAGTGTTTTAGGTATGGACATTATTTACTTCATCTCAGCAATGATGACACATTTTAGTCATTTCACCTCTACGTAATTTTTTTTCGTAGCCCTAATATTTTATTAAATTGCAGTGTATAATGGCATGAAAAATATTCATGCCTATCTGTAAATTTTCTTTAAAGATTTTTTAAGATTGATATTTGATAGTTTTTGAATGCATGTCAACTTATTGACAATGTAATTTATATTCTGGGATATTCAAACCCAATACTAAAAAGCTGCATAATATGGATTGTCATAACTTAATATAAAGTTTTTATGGAAATTTTCTTATTGCTCGACTGAGCAGAGTGAAAATTGATATTTATGTTCCTGATTACAAACTAAAATGATCTGCGTAGCCCTGGCCTGATGCGGTGCAAAAGCTAGAAAATAATTTATTTATATTATAACAATTTTGTATTTAAATCAATAAATATTTTGAATTTTACATTTGTAATAAATTTTGAATATTATGTATTCTTGAATTTGAAAGTCCAATTGGAACAACACTAGCTATTATCAATACTTAATACTATCCCTAGTGGTACAACACTAGCCATTAGTAATTGGACTCATACATCACTAGGCACCCCATCCCTCTTCCAAGATGGATGGTAATGGATGGATCAGCTCGACCAGGCACCGATAACACAGACATTATGGGCCTGTGTTAACCTTATGTTAACTATCACCGATCAAATTACATATCGAGAATTCCTCGATTGATTTCGAGGAGAAGCTTCATTATGGCATTTAAAGTAGTAATTAATAGATGATAAATATTATTACTTCGGGAAAATTAATGGTATGAGATCTTACTAGTCTCACTAATATTATAAACGTAAAAGTTTGTAAGTATGGATGTTTGTTAGAATGGATTTTAATGAAACTTTACAATAATATAGCTTATACATCAGAATAGCACTTAGGCTATAATTTATCCCTGTACTCCCACGGGAACGGGAAGTACGCGGGTGAAACCGCGGGGCGCTTCTAGTATTTTATAAATATTTGGTTATCAGCGAGAGGTTCCGGGTTCAATCCTGACCCCCAATATGGCTAGAAATGTGTTTTTCTTTTCAAAGTACACCCTAAGCACGCGAGAATATCGTTCGCTCACCGGTGAAGGAAAACATCATGAGGAAACCTGCATGCCTGATGAGATTGAAAGTCTTTGAAGGCGTGTGAAGTTAACCAACCCGCATTGGGCCAGCGCATCGGTGAACTATGGCCTATTACCTCGCCTGATTTCGAGGAGATTCGTGCCGAACATTGGGAGAGTTGCTACTTTTATACACATTTTGTTTCTTTGCATTTGTTGATTTATTATTATTATTATTGTGAATGTTATAGCAATAAATATGTTTCTGGCTAATTCATCAAGGTACTGTCGGTGTCAGAAAACAATTTATTAGCGGGAAAATGGAGGTAATATGTAACAAGGGTGCGTTATTATATAGGTCAAACAAGCTTCCTTATTATAACTATTAGTTATCCGTATTACTGGTTCTCCCTCAGGGATATGTGAGAGAGTTTGCAGGCTAGAATCATAATTTTAAGCTAGTTAGGCAAACTGGCAGACGTGCCTTTTTTTTTTCTTCATCGCTAGGAAATGCGCTGAGGCATCCCGCGGGGGAGTGGGTCTCCCCAGACGGGTATGTGAGACTCGCTGCATCCGAAAGCTAAGTGGACGCAGCTCTACCCACTAAAACCCGGCGAGTGCCAGTAATGCCGCCTTTGGTGCGGTGCCACGGATCAACAAGCAACAGGGCACCTCGACGGTTAGTCAGTTCCTCAAGGGACCCACACCACCTAACAACCGAGGCGAGGTTCCCGTCCTCGCACCTTGCCCCTTGCTCTTTTACCTCCTCTTTCTATAAGAGCCCCCTTGGATCAATTTGCTTCGCCCTTGGGTGAGGGACATGAGGTGCTGTGTTTACCCTTGGCTACTGAGCGCCACCGCCACGACAAGGCTTGAACCATGGTGGAGCTCCAAACGTGCCACCTGAGTGGTTGCCTTAGCTCAGGGTTTTTCAAAGTAAGGTACGCAAACCCCTAGGAATTCGCCATTCGGCGGCAGGGGGTTCGCGACAAGAATTCCGTAATGGTAGCTTGATAACTGACAGTGGATATATTATGGCAGTTGATGAACTTGATAACTCACGCTGTCGGCGCCTATCGTGCCTGTTCGGGCCTCGTCGGGCGGTGACAGGGCGACAGCGGGGTCAACGCACGGGAGGAGCGGTGAGCGGCGCACGATCGCTCGGCCGCCAGACTGCCACCAGCAGTTGCGCACCAGCATACGGGCATTTCGTTGTCTCCACAATAAACATATATATTTAAATACAGTCCACTCTTTTTTATAACCCCCTTTGAGGCCTTAACATTGGTCCTTCGAGCCCTTGAAGAGGATTTGGTTTTTCGACGCGAAAGCTGAAATTCGGAACGTCAACATCGGCAGATTTGACCGTTAAAATACGAACATAGCAAGTGAGAACAAAGAAGTCGTTCCCGTAGCTGCAGCAAGACAACAATTCAAGAAGCTGGTGTCTTTCTCTGGGAGTATATTTACAGTATTTGAGTGAGTTCGTTCCAATTAAAAAGTTTATTTCCCTTTATTTTTCTATATTTTGCCGAAAATAATTAGTGACTTATCTTTAAAATCATAGAAATTAAAATATTTACAAATAAAATATTACTAATAACTTAAATGCATTACAAATTCATTGTGTAGTTCAGTCGTATACGCATCGAGTAAGTTGTCGTGTCCTTGAACGTGACTTTGACCGCAATCCTTTGTCCTTGCATTGTAACGGACGATTGACCGTTAGACAAGGAATTTCAAGTGACCTACTTTTAATATTTACTATTTTTTATTGATTTAATTCATATTTTCACATTCGATTTACCTAAATAATGGCAGATAACATTAAAACATTAATTAAAAAACGTAGTTCAATTAAATCAAAGCTTACAATTTATAATAATTTTTTAAATTTAATTAAAAGTGGTCCCGAAGTATCGGATTTACAGCGGCTAGGCTTACAGGAGCGTTTTAACAAATTCGAAACCCTACATTCAGAATTTGATGACTTACAGACCCACATTGAAATTCTTGCCGACGATGCCGATGCAGCATTTGCGGAACGTGAAGACTTCGACCGTCAGTTTTTCGACCTGGTGGCACTCACGCGCAGCCTGCTCGGTGCTTCATCGAACGGTGTGGGGTCCGAGGCGGGCTTCGGAGACGCTAATTCAGGTGCACATATTTCCAATAGGAATGATTTTGTACGTTTGCCAAAAATCGACTTGCCTCATTTTGATGGGAATTATCAGTGCTGGCTTGAGTTCAGAGACACATTTAAGTCATTAATTCACGACAACCCTAGCATTAATAATATAAACAAGTTTCATTATTTGCGCGCTGCACTTCAAGGCAACGCAGCTTTAATTATTAAAAATATAGATTTTAAAGGCGACCACTACATAATTGCGTGGGATTTGCTGTGCGAACGATACAATAATAACCGTCTTCTTGTCAGTAACCATATTCAAGCGTTGTTCGATACCGAGCCAATAAGCAGGGAGTCGAGTATTTCAATACGCAGTCTTGTCGACGTAATAAATAAGAATGTCAGGGCACTTACATCCTTAAACCAACCGACTGAACACTGGGATACTATATTGATCCATGTAATGGTAAAAAAATTAGACATGACAACCAGTCGCGATTGGGAAGAGCACAGAAATACATTTTCCTCTGATAATCCCAATTTATCACAATTTTGTACCTTTTTAAATAGACGAGCGGACTGGTTGGAATCCGTTGAATCTAATATTAGTTCAACATCATCATCAGCACGAGTTAGTCAAACGTTGAATACTTATCAAAATAAATCAATTGTTGCCTTAAATAATAATCACACAAACAACTCAAAACTCACTCAAATCAACAAAAAAATTAATACAAAATTACATAAATTAAATAAATGTCCTCTTTGCTCCCAAGGTCACGCTTTGTTTAAATGCGAGTCGTTTCGAAATCTTAGCATAGAAGATCGCATACAAAAAATTAATGACTTTAATGTTTGTCAAAATTGCTTACGCTTTGGACATTTTGCTAAACAATGCAAGCTTTCACATTGTAAATATTGCAATAAAAAACACAATACGCTTTTACACTTAGAAGCACAAGAAACCAATAAATTTGCTGATCCTTTGCCATCTGCTTTGCTTTCGGCTTCGCCTTCTACGTCTAATGTTGTGCTATCAGCCAATTCTATGCAGCTTGCTACTTCTGCGCATGTTTTACTGTCCACAGCGCTCGTGAACGTGATCAGCGCGACGGGTAAGAAGTACACTGCACGTCTATTGCTGGACAACGGTAGTACGGCGAACTTCGTAACTAAGAGCTTGTCGGATACACTGGGTTTGTCACGACGCGGTACGAGCACCAAGGTAACGGGTATTAATAATCACATATCCACTAGTACACAGTCTTGTCATCTCACAATAGAGTCTTTATGCTGTGCCTTCAAAGTTGATATCGAGTGTTATATTTTGCCCGAAATAACAAAATTGCTGCCGCGTTCTTTCGTGAACATCAATAATGTCCCTATTCCTACAGGTCTTAAATTAGCGGACCCGAACTTTAATGTTCCGTCGGTCGTTGATATCCTGGTAGGGGCAGAAGTATTTTGGAATGTATTATGCAACAATACTATTGACTTAGGCAAATATCTTCCAAAACTATCGGAAACCAAATTCGGATGGTTAGTGTCAGGTAGTATTTCCCTACAACCTAACAGTAGGTCTAATTTTTCTTATACTCCATGCTTCCATTCCAATGTCACTCCCGATCTTACTCAATTTTGGGAGCTTGACGATGTGTCACCTAAGCATATACATTCTCTTGAGGAACGAATGTGTGAACAAATTTTTCATGAAACTACCGTTCGTAAAAATGATGGTAGGTTCGTCGTCACGATGCCTTTAAAAAGGGATCCCAGCACTCTAGGACAGTCTTATGAAAACACTAAAAAACGTTTTTTGTCACTAGAGCGGAGGTTTAAGCGTGATCCCGCGTTTAAAAACAAATATATCGAGTTTATGCGCGAATATGAACGTCTAGGCCACATGACACTAGACTCTTGCAGTTCTATTGATAACAGCATAACAAAATATTATATACCTCATCATGGGGTTATTCGTAGTTCTAGCACCACTACTCAACTACGCGTAGTATTCGACGCATCGTCCTCTTCTAGTTCGGGAGTGTCATTGAATGACATTCAGATGGTCGGTCCCGTAGTGCAAGACGATCTTTTTAATATTTTAACACGTTTTCGTCAACATAAATATGTGGTGTCTAGTGACGTCGAAAAAATGTACAGGGCAATCGAGTTAACTCCAGAACAACGACCTCTGCAAAAAATTTTATTCCGGTTTAATCCGTCAGAGCCCCTTAAGATCTATACGTTAAATACCTCACCTATGGTACTGCATCTGCGCCCTACTTAGCAACCAAATGCTTAGTGAGCTTGGCTGACAACATTGCGGATAGTCAAGTCCAATCTGCCATAAGACGGGACTTTTATGTAGATGACTATTTAAGTGGAGGGAGTACCATAGCAGAGACTGTCAACGTTTCAAAGCAGGTTCAATCAGTTCTGGCGTCTGCTAAATTTAACCTTCGGAAATGGAGATCTAACCATCCAGACATTCTAAAACAAATTTCAAATAGCGACAATTTCAATAATATTTTGCATTTCTCTGAACAAGGTTTAAATTCTTCTCTATCTAAAACTCTAGGTCTTAACTGGGTTTGTGATTCTGACACCCTGACTTATAGTATAAATATTACACCTTCTACTAAAGTCACTAAACGACACATCCTATCTGTCATCAGTCAGATTTTTGATCCTCTGGGCCTTGTAGGTCCTTGTATTGTTGAGGCAAAAATCCTTATGCAACGACTGTGGATAGAAAAATACGACTGGGACGACGAAGTAGCATTAAACATTAAAAATCTATGGTCTACATTCGAAGAAACGGTAATTGCATTAAATACTTTAAAAATTCCCCGTTGGGTTTTGCGTGAAGGCTCTACTATGCACGAAATACATGTCTTTACCGATGCGTCAGAAAAGGCATACGGTGCTTGTGTCTACATTCGTTCACGCAATACAATGGGTTGCATAGGCGTACAACTTCTAGTCTCTAGAAACCGTGTAGCGCCCATTAAGTCAACTACCATACCGAGACTCGAACTTTGCGGAGCTTTGTTAGGTGCAAGGTTGTGTACTAGGGTTCAAGAATCGCTTACCATGCCCATTCTTAGATGTAAATTCTGGTGCGACTCAACAATAGTCCTGGGCTGGCTCTCCACTCCTTCTAACCAGTTAAAACCTTTTGTTAGGAGCAGAGTGAACGAGATACATGAGAGCACGCGTGATCATACCTGGAGCTACGTACCGTCGAGGGACAACCCGGCAGATCTTGTTTCCCGTGGTCTATCCGCCAACAATATCATAGACTCATCTTTGTGGTGGTCCGGACCATCTTTTTTATTACGATGCGAAAACGAATGGCCAAAAATGCCTAATACAGTGAAACACGATTTGCCGGACGTAGTAACGCATTTCATTAGTGACAATAGTAATCATTCATGTACTATTCATCATTCAGACGTCACCAATCATTCATCAATCATATATAATTTATTAGAAAAACATTCATCTTTAACAAAGGTACAAAACATAATCTCATATTTACAAAGATTCATCTACAATTTAAAACATAAAAATAAATTAAGTGGCAATCTGTCGACAAAAGAACTACAAAATTCATTTAATTTAATAATTCATTATTCTCAGCTAGACATGTTTCCTGACGATTACAAAACTTTAAAATCTGGGAAAAAATTGGCTCGTGATAGTAAACTCATTCGTTTATCAGCATTCATTGATGATCATGATCTCATCCGCGTGGGCGGGAGGCTCGACAACTCCCCCTACGACTTCAGTACCAAGCATCCCATCGTAGTATGTAGTAAGCACATTTTCACAATTAAATTATTTCAAATGCAACATTTAAAACTTCTACACGCTGGCCCTCAATTACTTCTAAGTCACATTCGACAGTCGTTTTGGCCTCTAGGCGGTAGAATATTAGCTAGGTCTGTCGTGAATAAATGTATAAAATGTTTCAGACACAAGGCGCAAAACATACAGCCTATAATGGGTCATTTACCTAGCTCAAGAACTAGTCTCGAATTCCCATTTTTGAACTGCTATGTAGATTACGCTGGCCCAGTACTTTTGGCCGATCGCAAGGGACGCGGCTGCAAACTTACAAAATCCTATATGTGCATCTTTGTTTGCTCGGCAGTAAAAGCCGTCCACTTGGAGCTCGTCACTGATCTTACTACCGAAGCTTACATGGCCGCTCTTAATCGGTTCGTGGCACGTCGGGGTAAACCTCGAAGTATCACGTCTGATAACGGGACAAATTTCATAGGCGCCGCGAACGAAATCTACAGGTTCTTACGTTCATCAAATGTTGCATCTGAAATCGCGCAAGAGGGTATCGAATTCGTCTTTACACCGGCTTACAATCCTCATTTTAATTCATTGGCTGAAGCCGCTGTAAAATCATGTAAGCATCACTTAAAACGATTATTGCATCTCGTACATTTCACTTTCGAGGAGATGGTCACTTGTCTCTCTCTTATAGAGGCGGTCTTAAATTCGCGCCCTCTTACTCCATTATCATCCGATCCCACTGATTATTCGGCACTAACACCTGCTCACTTTTTAATTGGACGGCCACTCTTGTCTGTGCCATGCTCTCAGACGACGGACGCCAAAATAACGACTCTGGAACGATGGAAGCGGATCCAGTACATCCAGCTTCACTTTTGGCGTCGCTTTCATAATGAGTACATTTCCTCACTTCAGCAAAAATGCAAGTGGTTCAGTTCCAGAGGTGAAGTGAAGACGGGATCCATGGTCCTGATCAAGGACAAGACGACACCGCCGCTGCTGTGGTGCCTCGGTCGGGTCTCCAGGACCTACCCGGGCGTGGACGGAGTCACAAGAGTAGCAGAGGTGAAGACGAAGAAAGGAACCATTCGTCGTGCCTTCAACTGCCTCTGTCCTCTACCTATTGACGACTGACGTCAACCCGGGGAGTATGTCGGCGCCTATCGTGCCTGTTCGGGCCTCGTCGGGCGGTGACAGGGCGACAGCGGGGTCAACGCACGGGAGGAGCGGTGAGCGGCGCACGATCGCTCGGCCGCCAGACTGCCACCAGCTGTTGCGCACCAGCATACGGGCATTTCGTTGTCTCCACAATAAACATATATATTTAAATACAGTCCACTCTTTTTTATAACCCCCTTCGAGGCCTTAACACACGCAAAGCGGCGAATTTCCTTTTACCCTTTGTGTAGCATAATCATGTGAGAGTGGGTTGACCCCTGGTTATAGTCTACACTAAAGCGAGAGAAATAAATAATAGTTTAAAAAACTAAAAACACGCTTTTTATAGAAACCCAAACTAAAAAATAGAAAATAAATTTTAATAAATTTAAATTAAGAATAGTGTTAAAAATTTCAATAACTATAAATTAATAATAGTGTAAATAAAAAAAAAATATTTTATTTTAAAAAAAGCGTGGGGTGCTTTTTAAGATATTATCAAAATGATAATCACTCTACTCATATCTGTCAATAAAATATTTATAACTATATTGACACGAAGCACCCCACGCTTTTTTTAAAATAAAATATTTTTTTTATTTACACTATTATTAATTTATAGTTATTGAAATTTTTAACACTATTCTTAATTTAAATTTATTAAAATTTATTTTCTATTTTTTAGTTTGGGTTTCTATAAAAAGCGTGTTTTTAGTTTTTTAAACTATTATTTATTTTTTACTTTTTAGTAATTATTTATAAATATTATAAATACGGGGAATCAGAGTTCGATTTCGGAGAGCGAGCCTGAGAAACGGCTACCGGAACCAAGGAAGGCCGCAGGCGCGCAGATTACCCACGGAGAGTTACATACTGACATACTGACATACTGACAAACTGACAAACTGACAAACTGACAAACTGACAAACTGACAAACTGACAAACTGACATACAAGTGAAGCTAATAAAAAGCGTGTAAAAAGCGTGTAAAAAGCGAGTACTTCCACTACTCTCTGATCTTAGCCAACGGGCCGAGAAGCGGTATTCGTCGTCCCAATACTAAATTCGTTTATCGTTTTCAAGGTGAAAGCAATTCGGTGCGTCAATATTGTTCTGTTTTTTATCGATATTGGACTCCCTTATCCTATTGTTTAACTAAATACTTCCAATGTGGCTGAACAAACAAACGGACAGATAGCTCGAAAGCTGAACAATAACCTATTACTTTTTTATTCCGCTGAATTTCGATTTATCATGCTTGGTTTCAATCATTTCATGATTTGACATTAATCATCATCATCATCATTATCATCACCACCATCGTCGTCATCATCAGCATCACTGTTGTTGTTTTTTTTTTTGAAAAAAGCCTGAAAACTAGCTTTTAAGGTAATGTAGCAATTACACGGCAGTTTCAATATGGATGAAGTGAAGTATATATCTTATTTGATCTTTTAATATATATTAATAATACGCCGTTTTATACTTTTATTACATACATAATATTATTTACAATCTTCTAATATATATAGATCTCGTGTCACAATGTACTCCTAAACCACTTAACCGATTTTAATGTTTTTTCTTTTAAAACGTGTGCTTTTCTCCAACTTAAAAGATAGGATAGTTTATTTCTCAAATTTGAGATTGCAATTTTATTTATTGCAAATTAATTGTTTTGACAGAACGAAGTCTGTCGAGTCCGCTAGTATTATGTTTAACTTACTAAAAAAGGAAACAAACATAAATTAAATATGTTATCGATGTCTTGATTTTTTATTTGATTAAACGCTAGATTATGATTTCCGAATAAGCAAAATATAATTAAATAATTCCATTCAAAATTCCATTATTCATCGAAGCACAAATGTAGCGCAAGTTTGAATTGCAGCGTCCTTTTTTCTCCAGCGAGTAATAAAGGCGTGGATCTTTTGAATAACCACTCTGTGACTTGAAAAAACAAGGAGTCATACGATTTGTGATGGAACTTTTCCCTTTCATAGTTCCACCGCAAATAATGTGTTCCACTACGAAAGAACGTATTGTTTTCATTTACGAGAATTTCACTCCTTTTGTGATTTCTTTTTACGGAATTTATCGTGGTATTTGAACATAAAAATGTTGAAATGAACGAAAAAATGTTACCGACGTTTCGAATTCTTTACAGAAACGACGAAATTCTCAAAAATATTTTTGGACAGAGCACTTCTATGGACGCTTTTACTCCACGTTAATCTGGTCCCGTGGTAAGTTTCCGAAGACCTTTGATTACGGCTACCAGATAACGGAAATACATATATTTAATACTTTTATATTAATACATATATTAAAGTTTTTTATTATAATACACAAATTTAATACACATCCATGACCCAGGAACACAGAAAACTTTTTGTTCCCTGGCGAGATTCGAACCCGCTACCTCCGGCTTGAGCGCCAACGCGCTAACCACTGAGCCACGGAGGACGTCAAAACTACCACTTACTTACCTACAATAATAAGCATACTTATTTTTGGAAGGTCGGCCACGCAGCTCTTAATCCTCTTGTCTATGGATGTCGCCATTGCTTATTCGTTCGTTATTGCTGTTCCTTTGTCCTCTCTTCTATAAATATTGTCAATCATGGCGATAAACTGACATCTTTGAATGCGAGTAACTTATTTTGAAATACAATGTTATACAATTTTTGAATCGCATATTTTATTCATTTTTTTAATTTTTAGCAGTGTGCTTTTGTTTATTATGGTAATCAAAGTAAGATGAACCAGAATGAAATTTTAGTTTATTTTTTGACGCGACAACGCTTAATAGCTCTGTTACGTTATAAAAAAAAATGAAATAAATAAAATAAATGAAAATAAAAGATATAATTGATATAAGTATATTATAGAATTAAAAATGATTTTACATAATAGTTATGAATTAAATTGGGAAAAATAGGTTGAGGCCGACTATTAAAAATATGATTAAATAATTAATTAAATAAGTTAATTAGAAGTTATAAGAGAGCGTGGGTTCGTTTATTCCTGATATCAAGTTGGGAGCTAATCAAAGAGAGAACTTAACAAGTCTGCGTCCGAGTCTCGTGCCACGTGGTCCGTGCTTCGTCCCGCGTGCCGTCCCGTTGCTCAGCGTGGCGGTGAGCAGGACCGAAGCCAGCACTGTGGTGTGCGGTCCCCGAAGAGAGAGGTCAGGAGAAGTATGGGATCAGTGAGATCCGTGGGGTCCGTGGGTAAATGAATAAGTGGGTAGTGGGATCCCAGCTGCTCTGGTCCCCGTCGTCTGCTTCCTTCTGGACCCCGTCCACAGCTACTCGGCCACGCCCAGGAATAGCACCGCACCGACCACGACGGCAACGCCTGGGACCCCACTAAAATATAACGCGGCGCGTGTGCGCTTCTCAGCACTCTCCGGCAGAAAAAGAACGATCGACCGGTCCGTAACAGGCACGACTCGATACCAAGACGCACCACATATCGTGACGTCGTAATATGTCTTGGCCAATAGTGATCGAGTAGGCGAATGAAGAAATTCGCGCGCGGAATATGAATTTAGTATTAAAAAACGAATAAATAGTACACAAGTCGTAAGTAAATCTATGTAACATAATATATATGTTACAATACCCCCCCCGTCAGAGAAGAATTTTGCTTCTCTGGCAAAATTCTGAAGAAGGTAACGCGAGAAGAGACTCTGGCACAGCGCTCGAGAGAAAGAGAAAGAAAAAAAATTCAACGCTAATAATTCTACTTCTCAATATCAAGATAAGAGTTGTTAACTCATCCGTAGCCGATCACAGAAGTGCTACGCTACGTAAAAAAAATTTGGCTTCACTGCTACGCTGCGCTACGAGATGTAGACAGCGTATCCGATCATACGTCACTCACATTCATCATCATCCAAATTCTCACAAGCAGCGTGCGTTATCTGTACTACACAAACAACGCCCTGACACAAAGAGATATGGTCTACTATGGACACATACTCAAACAGCTACTATGAACCGAAAAATTATATTAAGTTTAATATGCCAAAAAGTATTCCCGATGAAGGCTTTTAGCATGAGTGCATATACTATAATAATATAAATATGTGGAATCGCCACCCGTCCCGGAATTAGATAAGCTATATTAGAGTTAATAACTTATGGCGTAGGCTTAAAATAATATACAAGTACAATTAAGAGATGTACTCGAGTTATTGCTCAGTGGAATAACTCAATATATTATCACAATACATAATTGGCACAAAAGTCATTGCTCAGTGGAACGACTTGTACCCTAAATACATAACCAGTACATAAGATATGTACCATAACACACAACAATCCATGTCATGTACCTATTGTATATGCACGCTTTAGAGATCATCACCCGTCTCAAAATTGGAATACGTAGTATAAATTTTGAAAAAAAAAACGTTTTAAAATATCGTTTACAAAAGCTACCTATTATTTACAGGTCTTTAATATTAATTAAATAAAAAAAAATGTATAACTATAAATTAAAATCTGGCATATGCCTAACATGATATAACACCTAACATTTTGCTATTTAAATTCAATAATACGTCATACGCTAACGTTAACAGTTTATTGTAAAAAAAATGTGAAATACGTTAAACACTAACTCGACTTTAAGCAAAGATAAAAATTTTATATTACGTGTCATAGTGAGTCCTTATCGAAACAAACCCCAGAGATAATAAAAAAATAATACACAATAGATTCATCAACAAGTAAACATAAAATTATCCGATACAGAGGGTATTCGGAAAAAAAGTGAACAAACAAGCCAAGTACAAAGATTACGAGTTATATAACACTTATCACTTATCATTCATTCTTATGATTGAATATTTTATGATTTCATAATTGAATACTTTATAATATTATTATTTTATTATATTCAATACTTACAATATTCATTTTATCACTATTCACTTATAAGATATTGTATTGGTTAAAATTTATACTAGATTTTAACATTTTATGATTTAGCATTTTTAATATAATATTTAAATGATTTAATATTTTAAATTTTACTACATTTTAACATGAATTTGTAACTTGGTTTGTTATGTGTAATATGTTTAATATGTTTAGAGAGAACATAAATTATTAACAACATCTCACAATACACAATTCACAACACATACATTTAAAAGACACGGGACCATTTCCACACCACCAGACAAACTTAATACCAGGAATATTTTAACCGGTTGGGCGTCAATGTTATGGTTAAAAAAAATGATATAAATGGGAATAATGAAAATAAAAGATGTTAACTTTATAAATATATTATCGTATCTATTAAAAATATGAGAAAATTTATTTAAATTAGCTAATTAAGGTTGTAAGAGAGCGTGGGTTCGTTTATTCCTGATATCAAGTTGGGAGCTAATCAAAGAGAGAACTTAACAAGTCTGCGTCCGAGTCTCGTGCCACGTGGTCCGTGCTTCGTCCCGCGTGCCGTCCCGTTGCTCAGCGTGGCGGTGAGCAGGACCGAAGCCAGCACTGTGGTGTGCGGTCCCCGAAGAGAGAGGTCAGGAGAAGTATGGGATCAGTGAGATCCGTGGGGTCCGTGGGTAAATGAATAAGTGGGTAGTGGGATCCCAGCTGCTCTGGTCCCCGTCGTCTGCTTCCTTCTGGACCCCGTCCACAGCTACTCGGCCACGCCCAGGAATAGCACCGCACCGACCACGACGGCAACGCCTGGGACCCCACTAAAATATAACGCGGCGCGTGTGCGCTTCTCAGCACTCTCCGGCAGAAAAAGAACGATCGACCGGTCCGTAACAGGCACGACTCGATACCAAGACGCACCACATATCGTGACGTCGTAATATGTCTTGGCCAATAGTGATCGAGTAGGCGAATGAAGAAATTCGCGCGCGGAATATGAATTTAGTATTAAAAAACGAATAAATAGTACACAAGTCGTAAGTAAATCTATGTAACATAATATATATGTTACAGCTCGATATTACGGGCAGCATGCACGAAAAAGATGACGTCATGTCGCGTTCCGCAAGCGAGAGCACGGCTAGTACGCGAGAGAGGCATGATCGATTAAATGTTCCTTCTGATTCTTTTGTACTATGTCCGCTTTAGAATCTCTTCACGCACTGATTATGGTTTGCTGGTAGAGATCTCTTATAGAGATAAGCACACCATTGTAATACATCATGTAATATTATATTAGTTCTTATTAATTGTATGTGCATAAAGAATAAATAAAATAAAAATAAAAATGATCGGCTCGAGCGATCGGCTCAGTTCGGTTCGTGCTGCATGTAATGTTTGACGTTGTCATATCAAACTACCGTCCGTAAACCGACTTTACAGACAACCAATTAATTTTTTTCATCATAATAATATATTCCAACGAACTGAGATTGCAGAATATGATTGGTGAATTTTTTTTAATTTTCAGAAACGATAGTAAAACAATAAAACTTATCTAGCGAATTTGGATAAGTCACTTCACCTACATTGTGTGGTTTATTATATGATTTATTTTATAGAACACAGATTTTTAGAACACAGATTTCGAAGTAGGTATAGGTTTGTGTTTTTCTCTTTTTTAGTTCTCTCATCGAAACTCTGTGAGACAAGCGAATCTAGCATCATAATTATTTTCGAGTACCTATATATTATATAATACTAGCTTTGTCCTGCGGCTTTGTTCGCGTTAAATTCAAATTACCGCCTCCTATTTCCGTTTTAGAACAGAAGAGATCTCGGAAAAGAATATTATTTTAATACGCTGCTGTAGACCATATTATAGTAATGTCTTTCCATTTTGGGATAGAATGTAAAGATTTAAAGCATTAGACTCACATGTATTTTAGGAGCTGGGGGAAGATTTCCAAAAAAAATTCAGACAGGTATTTGTCGTTGGCTACAAAGAGTCGATGTTTTTTTTTAGCTACTTGTAAGCTGCAAAAAGTCCCATATAAAATTTCACTCCTCTTTTAAGGGTTTTAGGAGCGGCTTTCCAAAAAAATAATCCACGATTTTTTGATAGTCACAAATGGTCCACATTACAATTTTTAGCTTTCTACCTTAATAATTGCGAAACTCTCCACCCAAACTGCCAGCTCCTACTTTAGGGAAGTGGGGGGTTAGAAAGTGAGAAAAAGTAAAAATCACGTCAATTCGTCGCTCCGTTTAGCCGTGAAAGACGGACAAAAAACAAGCATACACTTTCCTATTTATAATATTCGTATGGATGAGGTTTCACTTAAAAATACTAAGGGCCTGTTTCATAATCTCCAGATAAGTTCCCAATAGGCTATCGGCAACATATTTGACACATAGAGTATGGAGTATCGTTATAAAGTATATTTGACATTCACATTCATTTCCGCGACACACCGACGAAACTAAAGCCTTTTCCAAACTATTTAAACATTGAAACTTTAAACAAATAAAACAAAGTTGCCAATTAAATACGTTGACGCACAAACTAACAACCCTCAACAAACAAACTCAGCCTTAGTCCGCAATTGGACCACTGTCCCAGATTGGCCCTTCAGTGTTCTAGATTGGCTAAAGCGGTCTTAATCGCGATGTCTTTGTCATTGAAATGTCAACAGCGTTGGCTCTACCCCGTTTATCTTTACATTTCATTACCTTATCCTTGGGTGTGGTTCATAATTGGTATAATATTAAGACTAGCCTTTTCTTTAGCTTCCTGATTTAAATCCAAAAAATCTCACAAGTAGCCAGGGGCGTATTTAGAGGTCTGGAGGCCTCGGGGCAACAAAGGAGTGGAGGCCCCTTGGACCAAAATTATTTTCTAAATAAAATAGACAATATCCGCAGTCGAGTTTTTTTTCAATAAATAAATTATTGAGAAACCAAGTACATTTTTTAAAATTTGAGATTTTGATATTTTACTGACCGCCTTATTAGAGTGAACCAATATAGATATAGATCGATTTAAGAACAATACAATAATGTTTACACAAAATAATGTACGCAAAGGTAAGACAGCGGAAAAACATATCAAAGGAAAAGTTGTTTACGGGTGCTTACTAGTCGGGATTTGAAAAAAAAATCACGAAATATTTTTTGTGGGGGGCCCCTCGTGTGCCGGGGAGGCCCCGGGGCGGCCGCCCCGGTTGCCCTCTGCTTAATCCGGCCCTGCAAATAACCCACATTAAATCCTACTTATATAAATGAGAAAGTTTGTAAGAATATACGGAGGAATGTTTGTTACTCTTTCACACAAAAATTATTGAACGGATTTTGATGAAACTTTACGATGATGTGTGTAAGCTTACACATCAGAATAACATAATATGCTATAATTTATCATCGTACTAATACGGACATACGGGGGCTAAGCCGCGGGGCTAGTGTCAAAATAATTTCTAAATCCGTCGGCTAAATCCAGAGACAAGAATGTCCAAACAAACATTTTATTATAGGACTATAGATAATATTTTTTTTAATAATATCTATAGACGTTTTTACACCACGTCAATCTGGTCCCGTGCTAAGTTCACGAAGCGACTTGTGTTACCAGACAACGGAAATACATATATTTAATACTTTTTATATTAATACTTTAAGATTTTTATTATATAATACACATATTTAATAAACATCCATGACCCAGGAACACAGTTTTTATTTTGTGTTGTCCTGGCGCTAACCATTGAGCCACAGAGGTCGTCATAGATGAACTGTATTAATCGGTGTACTACCACAATATTAACTCTAGCTACAAACAGTTTACCGTATCAATTTAGCTATCTAAACTACCCTATGAAACTCAAGGCATCTGCAATGAAATAGTTAATAATGCAATAATATTTCTGTTTTATTTCTGTATTCTTGCTTTATTTTATAACGAATAAAAATGGATTCTCGACATGAAAAACTGAATCTGGGTTAGTTTGAAATGCCCTCGACTTGAAGAGGCAACAAAATAGCAGGAACGGGTAATCTATGGTGAAATTATATTTTTCAAGCACTAGGACGCGCGCAAACCGGCGTAATCGCTGCGTTTATAAAAGATAATTTATATGCATTAATTAATAACATAAAAGCATACGTTTATAAATTTATCATGTTTGGATTCTTCAGAGGCGAATTCAGAATGACATTGGTTTAAAAGATATAATATAGCTTCTTTACTCAGAATTTAATTTGATTCCAGCGTTGACTTAAATATAATCTTAAAATTCTAAAGACTAGACAAATTATGATCGTGGTAAAGAATGAAAATGCAGTAGCTATAATCAATCAAAATTTAAATCATTAAAATGAGAAGACTGCTTTGGCAATAATGATACTGGCAGTTCGAATCTGAGAGTACGTAATCGGGTAAAATCAGCTTAGTGCCTTGTACCAAATAAAAAGTAACATTTTTGGGTAAAATCGTAAATGATCATGACGTCATCATTATTATCATCTTTTTCATTTATGCAAATATACTATTAGGTAATTAAAATATGCTAATGATAATTTATACCAATTTATGTAACAGATGAGAAAACTTGTCAAAAACAGCTATTATTACATTAAGTATTCAGGCACCCTTTTGGAAAAAATATAAAGCATGAAGTAGGCCAAGTTATCTTGTTAATTAGGCGCGTTTATTTTGCGCTCCGCTGCCAAAAATAGGCGAAAGGGGTCACTTGGCACCGAAATAAGCCAGCTGAGCTCCGATGGCATTTTATTAATTCTGATTTTTTTTGTGCACAACCCTATTTTTTGCACAGGCTAAGAATCTTAATGGTTGATGATGATCATAAGGGTAAAGGGCGACATAATCGCTTTTGCGATAAAGCCCTTTTAAATGATTAAAGTGTAAAGTTCGATTCGATAATAAGCTGATAGGATTTTTAAGCACAACCCTATTTTTTTGGCTTTTTAGTTTTTTATTTCTTATTTCGATTTATTTAATGTATGAACCAGTTGGTACCAAATCTGAATAATAATATCATTGTAAGAAGTTTTTTTTTTTGTAATATAATTATTATCATTAATTACATGTTTATTACAAGTAATATATTTATCGTAATAATATGTGACTGGTATGTCATCATTAGCCTTTATCTGTCCACTGCTGAACGTTGGCCTTTTTTTTTTTGATGACGCAACGGAAATCATTTACGACCTTACCAGGGCCTGGGTAGGCGCGCTGGCGTGTGTGGGGACTCGCATTTGGGTGCCCTACCCCACTAAAACCGCTGCGTGAGCCTTCAGCCGCTATAATTGTCTGTGCAGGCGACGGGATACCCTCAGCGACAGACTAGTCCCGACAAGACCAGACCCTCACTGAACGCCAAGACGACCGATCACTACACGGAGACCATCTTCTACCTGATACTCTTACTGTAATAAAAAAGAATAAATAGGAGACCCCTCATAATAATGACTTTTGTGCACAACCCAAACATAATAATGATTATTTTAATCGTAAAATCGTAAATCGCTCTAAATCAAGGTTATCGAAATCACAGGATGAATTCAGCTGGGTTCTTTAGCAGGGAACCGCTTCATTGGTCGGGATGCTCATCCTTTGTACGAGCGATTAACTTCTTTGATCAGCCATGCGACGTCAATGTACCTGGATAGGCTATTTTTAATTTTGTCTAGTTTCACTAGAAAATTCATATAGAGAACGGAAGAGTGACGATATGTAGTAGGTAGGCTCGGCCTCTAGAACGAAAGGTTCCGGGATCGATTTACACCCCTGGTGCCTTGAAATGTTTTTCTAAATTTCGAAATGGCCTCTAAATATTCGTGTGTCTGACTGACATACTGAGGATGGGGAGATGGCCGACCATCAAGACATAACATAACCTGTAAAAAACACGACAATATCGGCTTCCTATAGACTAATCCCTACTTCGTAGCGCGACCGCCAAGCCACGCCCTCTGGGGGAAGCTGGTGGGGGGACAATCCCCCTTATAAAAGTTCTTACATGAGCCATCTGCTCATCTACTTTTCCGATGAAGCTTATAGGTCTTGAGGCCAACAGCATAGGTCCATTTGAAAAAAAAAACTCGTCGAGTGATACGAGGAGACGTGGCCGCTTTATTTTTTTAAAGATATATTTAAAAGTTCTCAAATCAAAATTATATCACAGTTCTTCTTCTTTATTTAAAATCTTAAATTAGATCTTAAATTATTTTTTTTAGGATACTCGTAAATATATGAAAAATTTAATTGAAGTCAAACAATTTTCGACGAACCCTCTCATGGACAAACCCGGCTGGCACTTGATTGTTTTTTTAGAAAAACAATTTTTAGTTTTTACTATCTGATTTTTTAGGGTGCCTAGATTTCATTTTACTTTTTGAGCTACTAATAATTGAAGTACAAGCGAACAAAGCCACGACATTTGAGTAAAATAATTAAAATATGTATTTGTAGATTTTTCAGGTGAAAACACTTTTGCGGAATGTCATTTGCGCAAAAAGTCAGTTAAAATAATAAGGATAATCAAGACTTATATTATTTTAGACTCGTTGATAGACGAACGAGCCTTATGGTAAGTCGTCAACGATTGCTGGGAGTTTATAAAACACTAAATTTACTGATGAGTGACGTCACCAGTCTGACTCTACGCCATATTGCTGACGCAAACGTTTTTACAGCACAGATAATCCGTATATTTTGTTATATATATATATATATATATATATATATATATATATATATATATATATATATATATATATATATATATATATATATATATATATATATATATATATATATATATATATATGGGGCCGATGGTATCCTAGAGTGGAGACCACGTACCACCAAACGCAGCGTGGGACGGCCACCTACCAGATAGACCGACGGCCTAGTCCGTCCGCGTCCTAGACCGGTCGCGCTGGGCGCAACCGCTGGGACCATCAGAGAGGCCTATGTCCAGCAGTGGACAGCTATAGGCCGAGATGATATCTTAATGACACATGGCAATGGCCGTGCTACTTTGCAGCCAAATTGAGCCGGCACGACCAGGGAGGAACCTCTCGCTCTCATGAAATCGGCGTCGATAGTCGCATGGCTTCGACTGTTCGTTTGCCCTTCTATGCTTTACAAAAAAAAACAGGTGTGTGTGCGATTCACACACGATAGAAGTGAAACACACGTTAAATGCTCAAATACAAGCAAGTATTAAACAGTGTGCAATATACATACACACCGACATTTGCTCTCTCGCTCTTTTGTGTTTGTGTCTCTTACCTGTCGTTTTTCCGTTGCATCCAGTTTGAAATCACAACGATTCTAAAGAAGTTTCACTTAAAAAAAGTCTTAAATATTTCATTTGAAGAAGCTGTTCTAGTTCTAAAACAATGGTTTTCAAAATATGATAGTTGAGCCTAATTCGGACATGACTGGAACTTTTTTAGAATCCCGGGTTCCCACTGTATCCGAACTAGACTAGACTTTCTAAACAAAAATCTATTTAACATCCAACTTTTGTCATAGACATCAAATCGAAAAATGACAGAATATTAGTTAAAATTAAATTATTAATTAACTTTAATTCGTTAGTCCTCACAGCACAGAGAATTATGCTAAAACTAGCCTGGTCCTTTGAAAATTTAGCTCGAAGCGAATTGTGTTACGAAAGCTAATTCCTATTCTACGAATACTTTGTATATTTGGAGTATTATTTTGAAATTTAATTTTCATAAGAATTAAATTTGTATAGACACAAAGAAATAATATCTTCCTATTTGAATAAAACCGATTCTTGTACATTATATTAATCTCTATGACTTAGGGACCTTCATAGGGACCATAGACAGGTTTCCTCACGACGTTTTCCTTTACCGGGGATCGAGCGATAGGCTTATGTTCAGGACACTTATAAATTTAGTAAAACCAATTTCAAGGCACCACAAGGATCGGGATCGAACCCGTTTCGCTCAAGAATTATAGAGAAATTAAATCTGAAAACATCGTGAGGAATGCATGCCAGATGAGATTGAAAGTCTTTGAAGGTATGTGAAGTTCACCAACCCGCACTGGGCCAGCGCGGTGGACTATTGGCCCATTACCTTCCTCGCCTGATTTCGAGGAGGAGACCCGTGCCCAGCAGTGGGACATAAAGGGTTGATACTTTACTTTTTACTTTTAAATCTGAAATAAAATATTTAACGCCCTATTTTATTAATTACCAGCTAAGCTATTAGGACTATGCGTTAGTTATTGGGAATAAATTCCTGTGTAAATTAATGTAGGTGGTAAAATTGGACCGCTGTGATTCCAAGCATCGCGTGCGTGCCAATAAAAGCTGGTTAAATGTGCGGTGGAATCGGCTTCACTATATTAATAGTGTCATCTATAACCAATATATTATTATGGCTTATATTTCGTAGTTTCTCTAGTGGTTACCAACCTTTCGTGAACTAGTTAAGTTTTTTTTTTTTTTTACACGCTTTTTATTAGCTTCACTTGTATGTCAGTTTGTCAGTTTGTCAGTTTGTCAGTATGTCAGTATGTCAGTATGTAACTCTCCGTGGGTAATCTGCGCGCCTGCGGCCTTCCTTGGTTCCGGTAGCCGTTTCTCAGGCTCCCTCTCCGAAATCGAACTCTGATTCCCCGTATTTATAATATTTATAAATAATTACTAAAAAGTAAAAAATAAATAATAGTTAAAAAAAACTAAAAACACGCTTTTTATAGAAACCCAAACTAAAAAATAGAAAATAAATTTTAATAAATTTAAATTAAGAATAGTGTTAAAAATTTCGATAACTATAAATTAATAATAGTGTAAATAAAAAAAATATATTTTATTTTAAAAAAAGCGTGGGGTGCATGGTGTCAATATAATTATAAATATTTATATAGTTATAAATATTTTATTGACAGATATGAGTAGAGTGATTATCATTTTGATAATATCTTAAAAAGCACCCCACGCTTTTTTTAAAATAAAATATTTTTTTTTTATTTACACTATTATTAATTTATAGTTATTGAAATTTTTAACACTATTCTTAATTTAAATTTATTAAAATTTATTTTCTATTTTTTAGTTTGGGTTTCTATAAAAAGCGTGTTTTTAGTTTTTTTTAATTTTTATATCATAGAAGGGCAAACGAACAGCCGAAGCCTTGCGACTATCGACGCCCATTAACATCCACATAACCAAATGTTATGCAGACGCGTTGCCCTTCTTTTACCTGAATTTTGAAAAATTTCCGGTGGCCTGTTGGGATAGGGAAAACGAGGGCGACGCATCTACATAACCTCTGGCTGTGAGGATGTTAATAGGCGTCGAGAGGCACAAAAAGCTTTTGACTGTTCCTTTGCCTTCCTATGCTATTAAAAATGTTTTACCAAAATCGTTTTAGCCATTTATTAGCTCTTGTTTTATAACACGTTTCTTCATTTTGTGACTATGCTACTCTTATTTCAAATCAAATATACTCTGACTAGCTGTTACCCGCGACTTCGCAAAAAAAATCATTTTTTTTTTAATAAATTCTGTTATTTCTAGTACCTCCGAGAACATATTATGTAGCAAGTTTCATGATAATCGGTAACGTAGTTTCCGAATGCGTAACAAACATCTACTTTCACATTTATTACAAAGACTTACATTTTACCAACGTTTTCACATACATTCATAAATAAAATATTCGTTCGTATTTTACGTAAAGCAAAATATCTCCAACCCACACAAATAGGAATCCTTTTTTACGTGCTTTCAAATATATTACAGAATAAAATCATTTTTATATTCGACACGTCTTCGACTTTAGCGACATATTTTTGTTAGCTTCTCTATACTCTAACACACATAAATAAAGCTTTTTTTATTAAATTATATAGCAAAAGAGGACCAAAGAACTGTCGAAGCCTTCTTGCGACTATCGACGTCTAAAAGCTGCCTTCCTTTAACTTATCTCTCCCCCCCCCCCCCCCCCAATAGGCCACCGAAAACTCACATTGTGCCTCTTTGTCGCTCGTTCCGCGCTCTCGCTTGCGCTTCAAGCCTTAAATGGAACGCCTCAGAGCGAGGTAACGCCGCATGAGTCATGTTTTTTCGTGCGTGCAGGCGGCTCCATCGAATTATAAGACGTTGCCACGTCAATAAATATGCCTCTTGAATGCTTGATTCTGATTCTAAGTAAACTCGATTTTCTTAGAAGAAGGCAATATAATATACAGGGTCATTTCTCTATCACTGCGCATATTTTTACAGCAGATTCAGACTCGGTAATATAACCGATTTCTGAAATAAAAAACTTCACTCGCGTACTTCCTATTCCCGTGGGAGTACGAGGACAAGTTATGACCTTGTTATTATTCGGCTATGTAAGCTATGTTGTTATAAAGTTTCATTAAAATCTATTCAGTAGTTTTTATTTGAAAGAGTAACAAACTTACATCCACACATCCATATAATATTAGTAGAATCTTTTTTTATAATCATCAAAAACTGATTAACAAACAAACGCAGATTAAATTATTAATAACGGCGAAGTAATAATAAAGTACACCGCAAGTAAATTGCTATAAAATTGCTCTTTACAACATAATTCATACACAAATAATTAATTTGAATTGCCAACATACAAAAGCACAATTCATTTCATGTTACAAATTGCTTTCATTTATTTAATAATTTTTAGTGTTATAATTATAGCTAGAGGCATTCATCATCATCGTCAGCCTTAATGAACGCCGAGACGACCTTTTCTGTACCACTCGAATCAAACACACATAAAAATACATAACTTTGGACATAATATGTCCAAATTTTCAGTTGAAAAATATAAAAGCTTGAGTCATTACAGGTTCAAAACTCAGGCTTGATAAATAAATGTTTAGATTTAGGATTTTCACTATTTTTTTTAAATAAACGACAAAACGTTATAATATAAAGATATTAAATTGTTAAATTAATTAGATAGCGATAAAGCATATTATGTACTTTATGTAAAAAGACATGGTCATACAAAATTCAAACTTTTCTATATATATATATATTGTAACGTTTACCGAATTTCACTCATAATTATAATAATAAATAAAAAAATATTATGCAATGTTATACATGAAATTATCTTATCGAACGTTAAATGGACTCTACCTCTGTATCAAAACTAGTTCACTAACGGCGGCTTTCAATATACTATCTATCTTAAAATTTTCTTATCGATCTTATAATTTTGACAGATTTTGTAAGATGTGATCAAATGTGTCAAGATTTCAAGATAGATAAGAAAATTTTAAGATAGATAGGATATTGACGAACCGGCGAAACAAACTCAGTGATACTGATCTTTTAAATGCTGTGCTCCCGGTTGCGTGGATACCGCCATCTTGATTTTTTCTCCCGTAAAACAGCTATGCTGTATTTCTGAAAGTACGGCAAGACCGGTCATTACCGCCGCTGAGCCATAACATCTCATATTTCATGAACCCATAAATGAGTTGTATGAGCTAGCTCCAGATAAACTAGTTTCTGGTTATGGGTGACGTTGACCACTTGCCATCAGGTGACAGTCAGCCAGTTTGCCTTTCCAACTTACATCAAATAAAAATACATAGTAAAGTACCAACCCTTATATGTCCCACTGCTGGGCACGGGTCTCCTCCTCTAAATCAGGTGAGGAGGGTTAATGGGCCATAGTTCACCTATGCGCTGACCCAGTGCGGGTTGGTGAACTTCACATACCTTCAAAGACTCAATCAGGCATGCAGGTTTCCTCACGATGTTTTCCTTCACCGGTGAGCGAACGATGGCCTCGTGTGTGCATTTAGAAATTTTAGAAAACCCCATTACAAGGCACACACGGACGGGTCAGGATCAAACCCGGAACCCCTCGCATAAGGCCGAGTCCATCCACCACTGGACCATCGTCGCTTCAAAATAAACGAAAAATACATTATAAAATAAAAAACCAACATGGCGTCACTTATTTCTCAAATTTAACAGTAACAATACAAATGTTTATAAAGCTACCTATTTCAAAATGGCCGATCTATCTTTAAAGAATTTTAAAGTTTCTAATAGATGGCGCTATTCGTCACAAAGACATCAAAGGGACGAATCAATCACTAGCCATCACGCCGGCTCAGCAAATGAACTAATGAAAGAAACTTCTAGATTTATCACATTCAGTCTTAAGCGGAGTATTATTATCATCATCCTTATCTTCCACTGCTTACGTTTACGTTACGTTATATTTGAAAAGAAATACCGCCAAATTTGTGCCGCCACGCTGCACCGGTTCTGAGCTCTGATTGGACAAATTACATGTATGATTGGCCGATGAGACGTACATACAGATCACTGTTGGTTGAAAATTATTGACTAGTTTCGGAATTTTGTGGCTCACTATACTCTACTAGTCTATAGTCTACCTGCTTATATGCTCGATGTTCGTAGGTAAGTTGTAGGTTACAAGTTGTACTTTGAAATACGTCAAAAATTTTCAATAAAATAATAGGTAAAAAACACCCTTATGGAATGTAGGCTTAAAAAAAGGGAAAAATAAACTTAAGATTAATCTACCAAAATAAAACACGGATATTTATAAATAAGTATATAGTATTATACCTATTATGTAAAACTTTAAGAGTAAATACGCTTCACATTTTGCGTATCCAATAATCTACGCACAATCTAGACACGCGGTAGCTTGTCAAGCCAAATTCAGCTGGCGAGCAGCACAGTAATGTAATATTACACATTTGGGGCTACTTTTTATATATTATATACAAGGTACGCCCCTTACGCCTTTACCATCCTACTGTTACCTCTACTTCATTGACCTCATAAGTTTAACCTGACCTATTTAACTAATGATGGCGTTGTGTGTACAGTCAATAAATCATTATTGGAAGAGCTTGAAATATATCGAAGACGCAAATACTTATTGTTGTTCTTATTTGAAATTCTCATGGTTTCCTCAAGGTCTAAATGTATTTGTTGTGTATTTTACGCAATCCGTATGTAAATATTTTCATAGTATAAAACAATGTCTCTTCCTTTGTATGTATGCTTAAATCTTTAAAAGTACGCAACGGATTTTGATGCGGTTTCTTTTAATAGATAGAACAATTCAAGAGGAAGGTTTATATGCTTAATACATGCGCAATATATTATCCCGCTCAGATCCCGTTCTAAATCTTAATTAACGCAGGCGAAGCTGCGGGTGCTCCACTATGGTTTAGGCCTTGTCTTGGAGGTGGGGCTCAATAGCCCAGGATGACCCCAACACCTTGGGCGAAGCTAATTGAGCTGTGGGGCTCTTTGTACCCCTCTTATAAGAAGAGGGGGCAAAAGAGCAGGGGGCAAGGGGCGAGGACGGGAACCTCGCCTCTTTGTACTGACCCGACGTTGGGAGGGGTTGTTCTTGTGGTGCGGGAAACTCCTCTGAGGAAGGAGTGGAGGTGGCGTCGGTCCCCCGAGGGACTGACTAGCCGTCGTTGCTTGTAGATCCGGGGCACCTCACCAAAGGTGGCAGTGGTGGCACTCGCCGGGTTTTAGTGGGTAGAGCTGCGTCCATTTACCAGCTTTCGGACGCAGCGAGTCCCAGATTCCTGCCTGGGAAGACCCACTCCCCACGTGAAACACAGCAAAGCTGACAGGACTAAGCAGAATGATAGTACCCAAAAAAGCGTGGTACAGCGTATCCCTCCCACTAGTAAAATATTCTTAACGATATTTTTATATCAGTGAATATCAGAGTCAACAATTGTAGGAGACTCGACGCCTTCACAGAAACGTTTCAAAGAGAAACACAAAAGGCTGTGTCACTCCGAGCGGAATTTATTTTTCATATATTCTAAAGGGACGAGAAAATCGATGTTTTTTTTAGAATTCCTTGGTAACAAAACAATATTGTTACATGTACAAGTGTAGCTGTCATATAAAATTATGTTTACGTTAATAGCATTTACAAGAGTAAGCTATGTACATTCTGTGGTATAAATGCTTAATTAGGGATTTAAAATTTTTATTATAATAATTAGAATACTTTGTTATCGCATTAGGCGCGCCAGTAATGTTAGTTGTAAGTTATGATATTACTAATCGGATAGTTTACAGCAACCATGGTCACGGGAGGACTGAGGTGTCAGACGTCCTACTGTCACAAAGTTATTCGAAACTACCCTATGATACAACAATATTTTATTTAGTCCTATCTACACAGAAGGTGCTAACTGAGTCTTTAGTCTGATAAAGTCCGTAAAAGTAGTTTCATTATAATGAGTGAAATACGGGTAAAAATAAGAAAACAATATATGATATTACTAATGTTATAAACGCGAAAGTTTGTAAGTGTGGATGGATGGATGGAGGTTCGTTACTCTTTCCCGTAAAAACTACTGAATGGATTTTAAAGAAACTTTGCAATAATAAAGCTTATACATATGAATAACACTTAGGCTATAGTTTATCCCTGTACTCCCATGGGAACGGAAAGTACGCAGGTGAAACCGAGGGTGCGGCTAGTTGATTAATTAATTAATTAATTAAATATAATAATAAATATTAAAGCACGACTGTCCATTATTTTTCTGTACTTATTGATTAAATAGCATTATAATTTATACTAGTATTTACGTATTAGTAAAAATTTCGACACCTACAGCCGGAGGTAGCGGGTTCGAATCACACCAGGGAAAAGTTTTTGTGTTCCTGCGTCATAGATGTGTATTATGTAAATAAAAATCTTAAATATAATATGTATTTTATCTATTCTTTATGTAGACAAGCGCTGCCTCTCAAAAATATTTCCCGTGTAGCTAGAAGGTTTACGGGAATATAAATTCATATTTAAATTCACAAGATGTGAAAATTCAATTTCGCCTTTTGCTTTAGTAAGATTAAAGCTCTAGAGCGCCGTGTGAGTAAGCCATATCCCGAACTATTACAGCCTAAATATTAAAAAGTAATTTAAAAATCGTGCAAACTTAAAGTGGCGCATGAAAGCCGCCATTTTGATAGTGAAGTAGTTATAATGTCTCTTCCATAAAATAATCCAAGCAATTCATTAGGATAAAGCCGGATAGCTATACTTTTTGATTGCGTGTCCGGCCAAAATAACTGTCCGTCTTTTGTTAGACTTTTTACATTTTGCAAATGAGCGATGCCAAATTAGTCTTAGGTTAAAACTGTCTTGGCAATTGATTTTATCTATAAGTTCACTATAATTTAACAAATTGTATGATACTCATAAAAAAGCTTGATTTTACATACAATTTCTTTATCGTACCTATAAATACTGACTAGAATCCTAGATAATGTTGGGTGTCCGGTCTTTCTACCCAAATGTCCGGCCAAGCTGGCTGGTCTGACCGGCTTTTAGGTTTGGTGACCTGGCAACCCTACATGCGGCTATGGCTTCTTAAATATTTCTAAAGATATGGGTAAAGGTTGGCTACCCCTGGAACATTTACTCAAAAAACTTAACCCTGTTCGTGATACAGTCGGGTAAAAATTTTCAACACTCAAACTGTCGACGTCATCTCATCATAAATAACTTTTAATTGTTTTCTTTTTTCTTTTTTCAGTTGCCAATATGATTTTATAGAGCTGAATATTCCACAACCATTGCTACGCTTTTAAAAATGTTCCATTTGTTCTAGATGAAATGGCGCGTGGAAGGCGGTCTAGGCATGGCTCTCGCTGCCGCTGTCTTCTTCATGCTACCTCTCATCACCTCCTCGACCGGGGACATACGTACGTATCTACACAATATCATATCATTTAGCATGAGAGCAGTAACTATAGGTATCGAGTTCTGTGGGCAAACTTAGCGTCGGACGCTCCTCTGCTAGATGAAGCGACGATCTGGGTAAAGTGGCTGGCAGTAAATAGATGTTTATAGCTCATGATTGAGGAAAGTGGCATGTCTTAGAAGAGGCCTATGTCTAGCAGTGGACTGCCGTGGGTTAGTGATTATGATGAAGAGCAGTAGCCAAGTGTCTTGTTGCTTGAAGTAGTTCCTCAAAAAAATAGTTCTGATGCAACTCTTGAACTGATTTGGTTTTTTCAAATATTTAAGTAAACTAATAACGTTTTGGATGCGAGTGGCAAGTAATCGGTCGTCTTGGCGTTCATTGAGGAGGCCTACGTTGTACATGCAATATATGTAACGACTAATAATGATGCTGATGAAATGAATGAATACAACACCTTATTGTATAATATGGCCAACGTCGCTTGTGAATTTTACTTTTGTTCCTTTGAAATCCACAATAAAAGGCTTCGGTCTCCATAATCACACTGTTTTAACAGTGCAGCCCCCCTAGACAAACGACACAAACGCTTAACGAATAGAATAGAATAGAATTCTTATTGTATGGGAATGACACTAGTTTACGACATGTAATTTGACAGCTAGTGTCATTCCCATACAATAAGTATTCTATTCTATTCGTTTAGCGTTTATGCCACTTGTCTAGGGGGGCTGGACACTTAATCGATTACCTGTTACCCATAAACTCTTTAAAAGAAATCAAAATAGCTTTAGCCTAAATTTAATATTTAACTACTTATAACATAACGCCATCACATAAAGCCACGTTGTGCCCTCCTTTCATTTAACAAAGTCATCATCATACGCTAGATAGTAGATTAAAACAAATGCCACTAATTAAACAAAAAAAATCGGTTGTCGGTTTACTGACGATAGTTGAACGTGACGTCATAAGAAAATACTGATGGACCGATTGCGCCTCTTTATCGCTAGTTGTGCCTCTTGCTTGCACTTCAAGCCTTAAATGGAACCCCTCAGAGCGAGGTACGCCGCATGAGTCATGTTTTTTCGTGCAGCCGGCTCCATCGAATTATAAGACGTTGTCACGTCAAAAATACCCCTTCATCATACACATGACACCCCGCAGGCCATCACGGCACATCACGGGCGAGGGGCTGGCGCACGTCGGTGCAGGCGCCGGCCGACGTGACAGCCAACAACTCCGTCAGCAACGTGACGGCGCAGCTCGGCGGCACCGCCTACTTGCACTGCCTCGTCGGACACCTGAGTGAACGCGGGGTGAGTAAACGACTTAATAAAACAAACAATAAACATTCGTACTAATTAAACGACAAACTCCTGTAGAAATAAAACGACAATCTTCCATAAACAATGATAAACTTCTGTACAAAATATAGCACTTTTTTGAAGTGAAACTTCTTTAGAATCGTTGTGATTTCAAACCGGATGCAACGGAAAAAACGACAGGTAAGAGACACAAATACAAAAGAGCGAGAGAGCAAATGTCGGTGTGTATGTATATTGCAGACTGTTTAATACTTGCTTGTATTTGAACATTTAATATGCGTTTCACTTCTATCGTGTGTGAATCGCACACACATCTTTTTTTTTAAAGACACAACGGTATTAAATTCCATTTTTACTACCTAACTAAAAAGAATTAATATCGCTGCAAAAAATAGGGGTTGGTAATAGAAAGGTGAAAATTTTGGGTTATGTATTTCTTATGCTAGAGTATTAAAAATAATTTTAAAAAAATGTCAAAAAAAATAAATGTAGGGGATGAACAACCTTTATCACGAGGGATATAAAAAATAGATAGTCGATTCTCAGACTAACTGAATATGTATGTTTAAATTTCATAAAAATAAAAGGATTTTTATGAAATTTTTATGCCGTTTTGGTTAATAACATTGACACGAGAATATAATAAAAGACTATTATAGGCGGCTAATTTCTTTGTAAATGGTAGGACACAATCCTATAGAAACCAAACGGTAAACTTCATTAACTAAACGACAAACTTCTATGGAAACAAAAGGACACACTTCTAAGGAAACGAATGACAAACTTCTATAGAATCCAAACGACAAACTTCTGTAGAAACTAAACGGCAAATTTTGTCTTGTATAATAAAACGATAAGCTTATTCAAAAATTTACTCCGTGTGAACTATGAAAGTATATTCAATATCAATTGAGCAAAACCCAAAACAATAAGTGGTAACATTTACCACAAATAATAGGGTCTATAATATGATTTCCTTTATACTTACGTAGCCCTAAGCAGTGTTTCCATCTTGAAAAAACTTAAACAATCTGAGATTGACTGTTTTGAATCAAAACCAGTCTTAAATCCATTTGAAAACACACAATAAATTTCATCAAAATCGGTTCAGCCGCTAAAGAGGAGTTCAGAGAAATACAGCAGAACTATGTTTAAAGATAGAAAAGAAAATCCTTTGTAATATTAATAATGTGAAAGTAGGGATGTTTGTTACCCTTTCACGCGAAAACTACTCAAGCGATCATCATGAAAGTTTTTTACATATTCTGGGAGGTACTAGAAGTAACAAAGGATACTTAAATTTGAAACAAAAGAATTTTTATCTGCTATGGCGGGCGAATCAGCAGGTAACAGCTATTAATACTGAAATTTTGAACTGAAATATCACAGAATTGGAGATTTTGAAACCGCGGCCAAACATTAGCTCGGGAATGCTAACATTGTGACGTCACCGTGATATAGCCGTGATAGCAGAGCCGTGATAGCGTGATGACGCCATTAGCTGTTTAAATGTTGGCGCATTTAAAATGTACGGTCTAATGGTTAATTGCTTCATAATTAAATCGCGTGATAGAATCTAATTTTGATTATTGGTGTTGATCGATGTTATACTAGGGTAAACATTTTCCTATGTTAATTATGAAACAACTTTGACGATTATCACGGCTTATAAATTTACCATGTGGACCGTGACTAATCTTGCTGTAAACTGTAAAGTATCGAACGTTGGCCATGTAAAAAACTTAATAAACCGCGATAAAATCCGTAAAAGTTGTTCCAGTGGTAAACATTAGAAAACAATACAAGGAAAAAGGACTCACATATCACAATAAAGAAAACTTCTGAACTTCACCTCAACTGATTAAGAAAGCGTTAAATGCCATTCATTGTATGAAAATAAGTTGAATTCCAGTCTAACGACCTCTGAAAGGCGTGGCGAAATCTAAAACGTCTTGACAATAAAATTTTAATAAACTCCCTAAAATAATCCTAAACCTACTAATATTATAAAGGCGAAAGTTTGTGAGTATGGATGTTTGTTACACTTTCACCTACAAAATACTGAATGGATTTTAATGAAACTTTACAGTAATGCTATATTACTGTAAAGTTTCTTAAGCTATATATATGAGAATAACATGTAGGCTATAATTAAGCCCCGTATTCCCACAGGAACACGGGACGCTGCTAACTATGTATAAATGCAGTTGTAAATCTTAGTTACCGCAGGCGAAGTTGCGGGCAACAGCTAGTATTGAATAATTTTACATTGTATCGCGGTTGGCGGGTTACTGCGATTTTTACAAGTCTGACTTTTCGCATAAACGTCGATCAGATGAGACTGCAAAAGTTGTTTCATTATAATGAGTGAAATTCGCGTAATAATAAGAAAATAATATGTTGATAAACCCCTGAAACTGTAACTTGAATATTATAAATGTGTAGGGATGTTTGTTACGCTTTCACGAGAAAACTACTCAAAAGATCATCGTGAAACTTTCTACACATATTTTCGAAGGTACTAGAAGTAAAATCGGATACATTTAAAAAAGGGAATTTCTTCATATTGATGTTTATTTTGCATGCGAAGTCGCGGGCAACAGCTATTAAATATATAATGAAAAGATTTTTTCTGTAAGGTGTCAAATCGTTATATCACAATACATTATTATTTCACTAGTCAAACAATAGATAGTGCTTACATTTATTACAGACATGCACAACATTATTCTTAGTACAACAACCAAACAATTCCATGAAAGTGAGAGCACTGAAACTTTCCCCTTCTTCTTCTTAAATTTAAGAGCTTCGCTCTTGTCGGTGAAGCTTTTTCTATTCCTGTCTGCAGAGAAGGGCGGACCCTTCTCTTGACCTCCTGATACGACACGACCATCAGTTTTTCCTTCACCTGGTCCATAAAACTTCTCCTCGGCCTGCCTCGCTTCCTTCTACCTTCTACCTTCCCTTCAATTATTCCTCTTATAAAGTGGTCGTGCCGTATCAAGTGTCCTAACATCTTCCCTCTTCTGTTTTCGATGGTATTTAATAGCTCTCTCTTCTCACCTAGTAATTCCAAAACTTCTTCATTACTTTTCTTTTCAGTCCAACAGTCCATTCTTCGCCAACACCACATCTCGAATGCTTCCAATCTTTCTTTATCGCGTTGTGTCATGGTCCACGTCTTATACTTTAATTAACTTTTTTCGGATGTGACGTGTGTGATGTGACGTGGGTATTTCTTATTGTTGAAGGCTTTCTTTGCTATCGCTATTCTTGTTACTATGTCCGATGTGCACTTGGAGTCATTCGTGACTTTCCTTTTTTTCTGTGAATGATAAAATTATGTTATTATAATAGTTATGGTTTTATTATTAAATTACAATTAGCAAGAAATAAAATTAAAACAATAAATTAGGAACTATCAAGAATTGTGAATTACAAATCAATTCAGTGGCTTATTTATTATTAGACTGTCCTAGATAGGGTTCAAAATTAAAATACTATTATTTCATTTATCCACTTCTTATTCCGGTTTTATTCCATAAGTTGTTATTCGATAAGCTTTTAGTTAAAGAAATTTCTTTTCTCGACGACTCAGGAATTTTCCGTCTTCCTTTTTACTTAAACGTTTTTAAACAGTTTAGTTTTTAGTTCTGCTTGTATTTATAGTCGAAGTTTAATTGTTTTCGTACGAGAGGTTTTTTAGTTTGCAACGAACAGATATAGAAAAGCTTTTGATGTCAAACAAAAATTATAATATTAACCCTAAAAAACAATTAAAAGGTTTGAAATAAAAAAGAATTCTTAAATTACAACACTAGTAATGTTTTCTTTATAATAAAATACGAAAACTAGTATGTTATTACACAGTAGGTACATACTACTAAATTAATGTTTTGAAGTGAAACTTCTTTAGAATCGTTGTGATTTCAAACCGCATGCAACGGAAATACCGACAGGTAAGAGACACAAATACAAAAGAGCGAGAGGGCAAATGTCGGTGTGTATGTATATTGCACATTGTTTAATATTTGCTTGTATTTGAGCATTTAGCATGTGTTTGCGAGTGGAGCGTGTGCTATATATTTAAACGGTGAATTAGTCGCGAGTGTTCTTATCTATGTTTGATGAAAATCGGTCCAAAATGGCCGCCACCACAAAATGGCGGATTAAATATACACAGCTCCCTCAATTTGGGTATCACATGAAAGAACTTGATTTGAACTTGACTATATAATATGAAAAAATTTAAATCTGGGATCGCCTCCATTATAAAATGGCGCTTTATATAATAATAATAATAATAGTATCTATGGACGATTTTACACCACGTCAATCTGGTCCCGTGCTAAGTTCTCGAAGAGACTTGTGTTACGGGTACCAGACAACGGAAATACATATATTGAATATTTTTTATATTAATACTTATATTTAAGATTTTTATTATATAATACACGTCATATTTAATACACATCCATGACCCAGGAACACGGAAACTTTTTTGTGTTCCCTGGCGAGATTCGAACTCGCTACCTTCGGCTTGTGCGCCAACGCGCTAACCACTGAGACACAGAGGTCGTTATATGCGTCCGGGGTTTTCTAATTTTTAAATTTTATTCGTTAAGATAAAGCGGAGAGGATTTAGAAATTAGATAATGTCTCGTTCTGACGTACACTAACTTAGAGTAGATTATACTTTCATAACTTATCCACGAATTAATTGAATAGAGACTTAAAACTTATCCTGGTCTTAAGCTCCTGCTTCCCGTTGGGTTTACCAGCTTAATTTAATGACAACTGACGTTTTTGCTGCGGTGGAATATCCATAATAGTCAAACTTTAGATAGTTTTATTAATTTTACCTCTACTACCCCCCTCGCCTTATTTCGAGGAGATCGGTGCCCGGCTGTTGGATGTATTACATGGGTTGATTCTTTACTTTTTATTGCGTATTAGCAACAATGAAACCAAAAATCAACCATTTTTTAAATGGGCCCACCCAAAGAAGTCAGTATAAAACGCTATAAGATGTACCAATATCGGTACAACTTTAACTTGGTTGTCAAAAAATAATAATTTGAAATTTATTGGGATGACCATCGTCTTCCCAAGTGGTTAACGACCAACTTCATCTACCTAGACGCTTGCTAGATGTTCCTATTGATTTTTTGTCTAGGTAGGTCAAGGAAGTTAGATTTATGCTATGTCACAAATTTTCATTAAAAGTTTTATAAAGAACGTCCTTCCAAAAAAATGTGTGTCATTGTCTCCATTACAACCTACTTACTATTTGTCATTTCCTTACAAAACGAAGAACCATGGATGTAGTATAATAACAGGATGGCTTACTCGGAAAAAATGTATTTACGAAAGTGAACACTAACTCAACGCATTAAGTATTATATTCTAATGGGCATTACACAGATGCTGATCCGAGCCGAGCGGGATAGCAATATGTTAGAAGTGTGTCTCGTTCTTTTATCTTGCCAGCTTAAAAATGTATTTTATTAAAAATTTGGGCTGATCAAAAATTTCATCGAAAAAAAATGTCTTTTTAATATTATTTTGACAATTGTATGTCAAGAAATTGTAATTGAATTTATTTATTTAAATATATTTCCAATTCAAAAAGAAAACATAAATTATTATTTTGCTTATTTCTTTTATTTCTTATGGTAGCCCAGTTAAGTGTCATCTTGACATTTTGTATTGTAATGGTTGCTATGGTTACTTAAATAACATAATTAGTAAATCAAACTACTATGGTGACCATGATTTTTTGAAACGAAGTTCCTTACGGCAGGCTTGGAGGGGAATAATAGCAATGCGAAAAGCAATGGTCAGAACGTGAGACAGAGTGACTCCTTACTAAGCTTCCCACGTTCCTAATTATTTTAATCAGTTTGAATCCATGGCATCTTTAATTGTTTTGTAATCTTAATTCAAGAATGCGTTATAATGAGAGTAAACCTAAGATTTGCAGTTAATATTTTGGGATGATAATGATAACTCGACCACCTGATGACGGATTCCTGTCAAGTCTGTAGTATGGAAGTATTTGTATTATGTATTTCGTAATCCATCTACTATTCTTCAGATTTTAACCATTGCTAATGTTGGTATTTTCGTTTATAAGTATAATACTTGTGTCAGATTTTTCAAGCACCCTAAATGCATTCAAGCTAGCTTGCGATATCTGCCGGGGCTAAACGCGCCTTTTGAAGAACTTAAAAACTCGAGATTTATAATATTATGGCAGACATGGTAAACTCATGCAGCGCTTAAAACTGCATACATCAAGTATGTACTAGTAGGATATAAACCTTACAAAAAAAAACCAATAAAAAAAATAAAATTAAATAAAAATTTTCAACACCCATTTCCTGACAGTTTGAATTTTCGAAAGACATTTGTCCCATCTGTCAAAATCTTAATGTCACCTTATAAGAAAGGGACACACTCCTTAACACTGGCTATCTCTGTCGGCTCGTTTTTCTGTTACGAGTGCTCAGTCCTGTTATATATTATTACGTCCATTCGAAGAACACACTTAGGTAGCCTCTCTATGCATGGAGCCTGGCCTTTATATTACCAATATAAGAGTCAAGAGGCTTTATAATGGTATAGATAAAAAACTCGAAAAACCTTCGTACTAATGTCAACGATGACAGATACAAGGGCTTATAAAAAACCATCCATTCTTAGAATGCCTATAACAAAAATAAATATGAGTATTTACAAAGCGGTAATAGACTTATAATAAGTCAATGGGTTTACAAATAGACGGACGAGCAAACAGATTATATATACATTATGTCAAAGTTGTAATCAGGGGCGGACACGAGACAAACAGACATAATATATACCTATGTATATTGGGTACAGTCGCTGACAAAAATACGTTTATTTTATTCAAGATTTAACCTTAATTTAATAAAGCTTGTTTCTGATTTTGTTAAAATAATCTCTTCAGCTCTACTTTTCGCACTTCCTCTTAATAAGGATTATATTAACCACTACTCTTCGAGTTTAAATAAGTTTGTAAAATACTAGGTTAGGTGACAGCACAAAATTCATTGTTATTTTTTATAATATATTTAGGAAATCTCTATGACCAGGGTAGTACGGGCATTACGGGCTTTTTAAGCTGCAGCTCAGAACCCCTTAAGCGATTTATGATAATTTTTAAATACCTGACGTTTCAGACATTTTACAGCAACTGAGATCATGGGAGGACTGCAGGACGTCAATATTAGAAAACAATATACCTATAAACAAACAAAAAAAAACCAACCCTTCTTACATGGGACAGGCGCATTCCTTACGATAGCAACTTGTAATAGTCTAAGGGCCTGTTTCACAATGTCCAGTTAAGTGCCCAATAGGCTATCGGCAACATATTTGACAGATATTTGACAGATACTCCATACTCTATCTGTCAAATATGTTGTCGATAGCCTATTGGGAACTTAACTGGAGATTGTGAAACAGGCCCTAAGATACGGTATATAAAATGACCTTCACCGAGATGCTTATTTGATGAAACTTGTTTTATATTCAATTTAATATGTCAATAAACATGTTGTATATTATGGTTTGCCTAAAAAAATTCAGCCCAGGAATCCTCCTGCTAAGTCCTATGCTATAATAAAAGAATTTGTATTTTATACACAATATTCTAGCCGACTGTACTTAGTGGTAATGGTATTTCATCGCTGACAGGTAATTTTCTTAAAAAGGAAGCTCTTTGGTACGCAAAGGCTGTGTTAGTGTAGCGGAGTAACAAGATATTAAAATTAACGAACGCTTCGCAGGGGCAAAATGAAACTTTAGACGTTAGCACCGGTTCGAATCCAGCCAGAATGTACATATAAATAAAATTGAAGTGTCTGTAACATGCAAATAGCAGCTTTTTATTCAAAGCATTTATGCACAGAACATAATACCCACCAAAATATCATTTTAACAATTTTTCTCGGTCTGTTTTTTTAGGCTAATCTCTGAAATGGCTGGATCGATTTTAATGGGACTCCCACTGGCATGGTAATGTAAAAAGAAGTAATTTAGGCTATAAAATAATTATCCGTGAACTTAATTTGATGCGGGCGAAGCCGCGCAAAAACTAATATGTACACTATAATATTTTTATGAGTTTAAAACTGGGGTAGATAAAATATTCTTAAGCATCTAGGACACTACAGAACTTTCTTCGGAAACTTAGATTTAGTTTGGCACTCGTATATAGGACAAGATATTATGCTTTGATCTAGAAAACCAGTCTATGATGCCATGAAACTTGACATTGCGAAAAAATCTTAGATATGCACCATGCAACGCAAATTGTTTTAGAACTTAACTCTATTTTTCCAAAACAAAGTTTCAAGAACAAACATAAATCAACGAAATATGCAAGCTACTTCCAAACAAAACAATTCTCAAACTATGAAACGGTTCAGTTAAAAATCCCTCTATACAATATGGTTCTTTGTATCGTGAAGATCAATATCTATATCTGAACCGTCTGATCAAAAGCTTTTAGTGTATTGAAATTGAGCATCCGAGAGGATTTAGCGAGCGCTTTGATAAATACACTCTGAAAGTTGTACAAGAAATAAAAATACAGACAAAACGGTTTTTCAGTATAGATAAACAAGTTTTAACGTGCCTTTTTGGAGGGTTCGCGAAACGAGTATACCTATTTTTGAGTAATTCGAACATACGCCTTTTTTATTTTTGACCAGGACGTCGGGTAGACACACTGACGTGTGTGGGGACTCGCATTGGCGTGCAGTATCCCACTAAAACCACTGCGAGCGCCTTCAGCCGCTTTCTGAGGGTCCGCAGGCAACAGGATCACCTCAACGACAGACTGGCCCCGGCAAGGCCAGATTCTTCAGATATAGTGTCCCCCCTTCTTCCAAGTCGCTATTAAGCAGTCCCCACGACGTCGTGTCTAGCAGGACCCGGGTTTCCATCCCGAGCCCGACACGAGCACAGGGGTGTTTCTGGAGGCGCATTAAATAGCATTAAGTGCGCCTCCGACGTACCCCTATTCGTCGTCTAAGGGGGAGGCCACGTCAGCGGCCTCCTCTCTCACCCGATCGCCTGCCTCCTTCCCCCAACATCACTGTCCCACAGGACTCGTCATTATCGAACATCGCGGTGATGACGCTCGGCATTTACAAGTCCCCTCCCGACGAGTTCGAATGGGCCTCCTTCAATGAACAACAAGATGAAGAATTCGTATTTTTCCCCCTTTTTCCCCATGATATGCATGGGTATTAGCTGATGATGATACATATCCAACTCTTCACTCCGGCCACGTAAAACGTCAGTGGACTAGGCAAATTGGTATACTTCATTACCTTATATTAAAGTCAGCGTCACCTATATCTGAGTCTAGCCTCACCAATAAAAAGATCCATTTCTAGAAAGTTCCCGTGGAAGACTCGAAAATTAGTCTAGCGAACTAATTAAGGTGATGATGATGATTAATAAAACTATATATACAATTTCCCGGAGAAATGGAAGAATGCACTAATTGTTCCTCTACCTAAAAATTCCAAGCCTACTGCCCCTTCTGATTATAGACCTATATCTATATTACCTTTTTTTTTCCAAAGCAATTGAAAAACTAGTGTACCAGCAGTTAAATCTTTACCTCACCAAAAACAATCTCCTAAACCCACTTCAATCTGGTTTTAGGACAGGACACAGTACTGTAACTGCATTGACAAAAATTACTGATGACATCAGGCTAGGGATGGACAATAAAAAGCTTACCATTCTTACATTATTAGATTTTAGTAACGCATTTAATTCTGTTGACTTAGACCTAATGGTAGGCTCACTGAAGGCCATTAATCTATCTCCGCCAACAATAAATTGGTTTCATAGCTACTTAAATAATCGTAGGCAACGCATTAGAGTTAATGACGTTTATTCAAACTGGTGTGGTACCACGTCCGGTGTCCCACAAGGTGGTGTGCTCTCACCTTTACTTTTTGCTATATTTATTAATTCCATTACTAAGGGCCTTTCATGTTTCTACCATATGTATGCAGATGATCTTCAAATCTATATACAGTCTAGTGTTGATGACTTGAACAATGCTATTTTATATATGAATCAAGATCTTTCAGCCATCACCAAATGGACACACAATCATGGTTTAAAACTCAATCCCAATAAATCACAAGCCATAATAATAGGCAGTCAAGGTCTACTAAAAAGAGTGGATTGGGTTAATATTTCCCCTATCATATTGGATGGAGTTCACATAAGGTATAGCGATACAGTTAAAAATTTAGGTGTCATCTTTGATAATACTCTTTCTTGGTCTCAACAAATTAACACTGTTTGCAAGAAAATATATGGTGCATCTGCTTCATTAAGGCGATTGAGAAATTTCTTACCTATACCCACCAGAACTGCGCTTGTTCAAACCTTACTACTTCCTATTCTTGACTATGCTGATGTGAGTTATATCAACCTAACGGAGGATCAGTTAGGCAGGCTTCAGCGTATAATGAACTTCTGTATTAGATTCATCTTTGGCCTTCGTAAGTTTGACCATGTCTCTGAATATAGAACAACTCTCAAATGGCTTCCAATCCACCTTTGCAGGAATACACATGTATTGCATTTACTTTATAATGTTCTTTTTGACCCTAGGACTCCAGATTACTTAAAAGAAATGTTTACTTTTTCATCTGAAAACAATTTGAGAACTACACGTTTCGTATATAAATTAAATGTACCCGAACAAAAAACTAAATTTTATAGTAACTCTTTTGCTGCTACATCCGTTAGTCTTTGGAACTCATTGCCAAATTGTATTAAGGAAGCTAAGAGTCTCAACATTTTTAAGGGACTCCTCAGAGAACATTATTTAGATGCTTAAATATATAATATATTTTGTTATTTAATTTTAATTATTTATCAACACAAATTACAATTTACAAGCCATCTTTCTTTGATGCTTCTCGTTTTTTTTTTTCTCTCTTCTTCTTCTTCTTCGTTTATTCATCGTATGATATTATTGTGCAATTTATTTTTTTAATGTTTAGTTTTAGTGCTGCTTTTTGTGTTTTTTGTATAAATTATAATTACATGTTATAACTTCTGGCGCACACCCTTTCTCCTTTTGTAATTTATTCTTTCAATATATGGTTACCTGGAAGAAATCGCTTTATAGCGATAAGGTCGCCTTGTTGTACTTCTCCTTTTCATTTTATGTATAAATTATTATTATGTTAAACTATGTGTGTGCAATAAAGTTATATTATTATTATTATTATTATTATTATATAAATAAAAATGAATCGCCGTAATGTCTGTACGTACATAACATTAGAACCACTACCCCGAAATGTCTACTGTCTACTACGTCAAATGATGATGACGCTCATCATTATTGGATGAGAGCAGGAACAACGTTTGTCTAGTTCAGCTTGTTTCAAATAATCATCACAGTATTTGTATTGAATTAATTTCAATCAGAAACCTTCTAATTTGTTAATTAATAACAAAAATATTCGTTTTCTTGTAATTGAATGATTATAAAGGCCTAAGAAACATGTATCGCTTAACTTGAAACATTGCTTTACTTCTAATGTATTCTATTAAACGTTCTATTATACGTTTTCTCTAATTTAAAATAATTAATATTTCTCTGTGATCTTATACCATTTTTCTTTTTTCATATTAAATTTGAACGTGTAGTACCATAACAATTTATATGAATTTATTTACACTGTGGTAGTACGGTCTAGTCAAACCAGTCAATTACAGTTGACCACATCGTACTTATGTCAAATAAATGCCTCAAATTATATCACTATCGTTATTCGGTTTTGTAAGCAAGTAACATTATTTATCGACAGCTTACTAATTAGTAAAGATGTATCAACCCATATATATCCCACTGCTGGGCACGGGTCTCCTTAAAATCTGACGAGAAGTCTATTGGGCCATAGTTTACCGATGCCCTGGCCCAGTGCGGGTTGGTGAACTTGACATACCTTTAAAGACTTTCAATCGCATTGAGTATACAGGTTTTCTCACGATGTTTTCATTCACCGGTGAGCGAACGATGGTCTCATATTTAGGGTGCACTTAAACTGAAAATTTGAAAAACCTATTTATAGGCACCACGAGGGTCAAGATTGAACCCGGAACCTCTCGCATAAGAGGCTAAACCCATACTCACTGGAACATCGCTAAAAATAGCGACACGACACGACAAATTAGTATCACGTGAAAAATATTTGGCTATAAACATATTAGTTCCAACATTATGTCTAGACATCGTAATACAGACTGTCTGAAAGCAATAATACTCCGCAGATTAGGTTATAGCTCTGATTAGAGTAATCTTGTTATAACTGGACAAATTTATCATTATTGTTCACATATACCATCGACCACATAAGCCATAGACTCCTAATAACAGGGGAACGGGTTCTGGTGACACATCTGACTTATAGGGCCGATGTAAGCCGTAAACAATGTACTCAAACTATCGTGTCGTCTCATTCTTTCCCGTTGCGAAATATATCCATTTCTTTTTAACGTTCCGTGATTGGTAATGTATGAAATTGAATTAGCTAATCACAGTATTGCAACCCCTTTCGTCTCACCTCAGCTAGTTGCCAGAATGCATTTAATACGGAAAATTAAACATTAGGAGTCTATAGGTTGTGTGGTCGATGACATATACAGAAATAATATTTTCTTTGTCGTTCAGCATTTTAATACAATATCCGCCTTTTCCCAACTATTTTCTTCTTCTTCTTCTGCTTCTGACGACCCGTTACGACTGTCAAAGATCTACGTTTGACAGCCGGGACCAACGGCTTAACGCGCCTCGGGCACGTAGGAGTCTCGGTATGTAAAGATGGTCACCCATCCACGGATCGCCCTCGGCAAACCTTTTTTTTTCTTTTACGTCGGGAAATGCACTGACGCATACCGCTGGGGAGTGGGTCTGCCCAGACGGGTATGTGGGACTCGCTGCGCCCGAAAGATGGTAAGTGGACGCAGCTCTACCCACTAAAACCCGGCGAGTGCCACCAATGCCGCCTTTGATGAGGTGCCCCGGATCTACAAGCAACAGGGCACCTCGACGGCTAGTCAGTCCCTCAGGGGACTGACGCCACCTCCACAGAGTGGTTGCCCCGCACCACAGAACCACCACTCCCAACGTCTGGACAGTACAATGAGATGAGGTTCCCATTCTCAATCTCGGCTCAATTCGTGGGGCGGTGCCCCACCGCCACGACAAGGCCTGAACCATGGTGGGGACCCTCGGCAAATCTTGCTTATCCTGGTGAATCGTTCCGCGCGACTTTTTACCTTTACCACTTTACAAAGAGAAAGAGAAAGCTATTTATATTCGCGTAGTTTTTATTTGATTAGTGGTGAAACCAATGGGAACTAGACATTACAACAGGGACCTAATCCTACTAATATCATAAACATGGAAGTTTGTAAAATCTATGAATGTTCGGTGATCTGTCACGTTAAAAGTACTAAATGGATTTTGATGAAACTTTACAATAATATAGCCTTACATGCGAATAGCGCAGAGGCTATAGTTTATTGCCATACTCCCACGGGAATACGACGCAAGCGGAGTGAAATGCGGTGCGCTGCTACTGTTAAAATATATTATTAATTGCCATTTCGTTTATGTTATTTGCTAATGATGATGATGATGCTAATCTTTCCTTTCTTCTGCAGCAGGTGTCATGGGTGAGGAAGCGGGACTGGCACATCCTCAGCTCCGGCAAGTTCACTTACACCAATGATGAGAGATTTCAGGTATTCAACTTATTAAATAGCCATATAAATATACAAACAGTTGAGCCAGAGTTAGTCAAGGTTTTTAGATAAAGTCAAAAATTTTATTCAAAATAGTACCATCAAAGTATCTTTTTGAATGTCGAGTTGACCACCTACCATCCTACCATCTTAAACAAGGAACAATAAGTCTTGGACATTAATGCCAGGCTTTTATTTTTTTTATCTGTCCTGGGGGTAGTAGATAGAGTACGTAACATAGTAAGTTCCCGTAAAGTGAAAAGTATCAACCCATATGCTTCAGGGTCTCCTCGAAATAAAGCGAGGAGGGTGTTGGGCCATAGTTTACAAGGCTTTCAATCTCATCAGGCATGCAGGTTTCCTCAATATGTTTTCCTTCACCGGTGAGAGAACTGTTATAAGAGTTCTGGGTTACTTCTTTTAAAAAAAAATATTAAGCACTGAATAAAATTGTAAAAACACTTGTAAAATTATGTATAATTAATTAATTGTTATTAACTTAATTATTTAATTGAATTAGAAATGAAATAGTAAATTAAAATAGAAATGGTAAGTCGATAAATGTCTTCGCGACGGAGGTAGGAGAGAGACTAACTGAAGAATACTTCTGAGACTTAAAGAAGATATGAAGACGAATGCTTAGTCAGTAGGATTAGAGTAAGGGATGCATTAAGGCATACATACTAAGGGCTATAACAGAACGATGGTCTCGTGTTTAGTACGCACTTAAAAATTTTGAAAAACCCATTTTTATCATATCAAAAAAACGTAGTTTCTTTGTTTAGAAAGTGACACTTGAGTGCGATTGCATACGGTGCAAATTGTATTGTCACTTGTATAACACATGTACAAAGAATACGATTACGATGTCCATATGTGGACACTTACCTTTATAATGGCAATGACGATCAAGTTTAGACCCTTTGTTAGTGGATTTAATGATCATAGTAATATTTATGTCAAACAAAAGGAAAAAAATATTTGCTAGAGGCAATTGTTCACCAATTCAACGTTATTTATTATACCTTACAATATCGTTACTTTATGTTAGTTGATATTTTATTTACTTCTTTGAGAAAACACTTTTAGATAAAAGATATGTTCCAAGTATAACTATTTCTTTATTTATTTATTTTTATTATTTTCCTTATCCTGAATTATTCTAGAGTGAAAAAATATAGTTTTCTTATATTATGTAAATATAACCTTCTATTCAAGATTTTAATGTGCTACTTATAATTCTCCCGTACAAGGATTTTCCTCTGTACTCTTGGTATTAATATATTTACATATCTCGCTAAAACTGACTTTGCACGTACGTTTTACCTGATCAGTAAGTTCTTACTCGAGCGCGAACATCGAGAGCTTGGCTTTTTACAGTGCATTCGCGTTAAATCGATTTCAAATAAACATATCAAACGAAAATAAACTGGGTTTTTCATCTAGAAAATTTTAGTTTATGTGTATTGAATATAGCAATGCATTTTTGTTAAAAGTGAACTTATTGATATTAAATGTTATGAGAAATCGATAAGCCTTATTAAACAAAAATATTAAAGATTAAAAGATACGTTCATTAAAGTGAGATCGGCATCGCTTTTAGATTGTCTGTATACAATTTAACTTAAACGTAGCATCAAAAAATACTCATGTAATATAAAAGATATTGTACTCATTATACTATATACGGAATTATTCTGATATAAAGTCAAATTATACATTGCACAAAACATTTATTGATACACGTTAGACTTTGTAGCATTGATAATGAATTTGTAGCGCGTAGAATTCGTAGCACAGACGATCTAATGATACAGTGTAGACTGTGTAGCGCAGAATATTAATTTCTGAGGCGAATGATACATTACACAAAACTTTTATTGATGCAGATTAGACTTTGTAGCATTGATAATGAATTTGTGGCGCGTAGAGGACATAGCATAGACGATCTGATCATACAGTGTAGACTGTGTAGCGCAGAATTTGAATTTCTGAAGCGAATGATACGTTACACAAAACTTTTATTAATGCAGATTAGACTTTGTAGCATTAAATTTGTGGCGCGTAGAGTACGTAGCACAGACGATTTAATCATACAGTGTAGACTGTGTAGCGCAGAATATGAATTCTAAAGCAAATGATACGTTACACAAAACTTTTGTGGCGCGTAGAGTACGTAGCACCGAGGATCTATTTAAAGTGTAGACTGCGTAGCGCAAAATATGAATTCTTAGGCGAAACGAAGGCTACGTAACGTAGCACTGAATCTTTAACATAACTAAATGTGCTGTAAATTCTGAAAGAGTGGCATGTAGAGTACATGACATTGAACATTTAATCCACAATTTAATCGTGCAGTTTGTAGAGCATTGAAACTAATTTTGTGCAGCGTACGATTACGTAGCAAAATATTTTATTTATACAAAATCTTACTAATATTATAAACTTGAAAGTTAGTAAATATGAATATTTATTAGTCTTTCACGTAAAAATCTGAATGGATTTCAATGAAACTTTACAATAAAAAAATTATAAATAAATAACTTTATAATACGAAAAATTACAATAGCTTATACATCAGAATAATACATAGGCGACAAGTACGGGGGTGAAACCATGGATCGTTGCTAGTATAATAATAAGAGTAATTTTTTTTACTAAATTAGTCTAATAATAATTAACTTATTTATCAAGCATATTACTATATTAAATATTCTTCGTCTTTAGTCGCCATAAGCACTAACTCTTCTTTGTGGCCTTTTCTTCCACGCTATATCGTCATTGTATACAAAATGTTTTAGTAAACACCAAAATGAGTAAATATTGATTACTGTGCGCTTCCTTAATTGAGTTTCAGGAGTGCAGTTGAGCGGGTAAATGGCGCGGAAAACGCTGATAACTCCCATTCAGTGATTAATTAATATAATCCTAAAGCACTTCGTTCATAATTTGACTGCTTAACTTTGGAACGTTTTGTGTGACACATTTCATCATATATATGAATTAGGCCGTTCATTATATTTTAGATGCATTAGATTCTAGAACAGAAGTTAGAGTACTAGTAGAGCTGACTAAAATTAGATGCTTAGCTTCATATACATGTGATATTACTACGTCATCATCATCAGCCTTTATCCATGCACTGCTGAGCTCAATATAATATGAGATTCGTTACACTACGTCGATAATTTCTAAAAAAGTATCTTAAGATGTGATCTTTAATGTTAACGCTATTCGTAAATAAATATTGTGAAAATCATATTTAGTGAATGTAACAGTAATATGTAAAACAATAAATGATTGAATTGAATTGAATTGAACTGAATTGAATTGAATTGAATTGAAAAGATTGCATACACTACCATACACTAAATATCGTTTCCGACAGTTTATATTCGATCTTACGTGTAGCATTTGCATAAGGTAATCTAAATATTTTAAAAGATACGAAAATAAATCGGTATTTTCGTAATCTAAGAAATTTTCAACGTCTGAAGTGCAAAAAATGCAGCTAAAAAGATGGATAGTAAGCTTCATAATCTATAATAAAATTAATACTAATTTCCAAAAAACTTTAATTTTTTTTTTTGCTTTTTCAAATTTAAAAATGGAATAATCTCATCGAATATGTGTATAGCCATCGGTCCTTGATAGATCTACAAAAAGCATGTTAAAACCTTATAATAAATACCACTTCTAGAAGCTTCTAAATCATGTGACCATTCGACTATTACTAGAAGTATCGACAAAATGGAAAGTCCACAAATGCCATACAGCAGTAACTCATCAGATTAGATTGATTGTGGAACAAGCTCGCGTTTAACCGACGCATATATCAGAGCTCAATACTAGCGGTTTGTTTTATTGCACAAATCTGAATTTACTTGTATGGGATATCCATTGTTTCAATATTAAACTATCTATGTTAAACATATACATTTTAAAAGTACTTTATATAGTACTATCTGCTGCCTGCAGCTTCGCCTGCGTTAACTAAGATTGTAAATCTTAGTGAACGCAGGGATCTTAGTACGCAAAATAAGTAACTTTTCTGGTTGATTTTTTACACCTTGTGTCCGAAAAACCCTTCAAAAAAAAAGAAAATCTTATTCTTTTCCAGAATAAAATTTAGCCAATATTACTCGTAGATAATGTAGCTTTCGAATGGTGAAAGAATTTTTTAAATAGGTCCAGTAATTTTTGAGCCTATTCGTTACAACCAAACAAACAAACAAAGTTTTCCTCTTTATAATATTATAAGTGTAGAAAGTGTAGATGTATATATTATTAATTTAAAAAAGCTGTGTAACGTTTATGTGGTGTAAAAGTAAACCACTTTCAGCCCACTGCCGAACCTAGACCTCAGCGACAGACTGGCCCAGGTAAGGCCATATTTTACAGATATAGGAGGGACTGCCCGACGCTACTAAGTAGTCCCCACGGCGTCGTATCTAGCGGGTTCCCATCCCGAGCCCGACACGAGCACAGGGCTGTTACTGAAAGCGCAATACGTAGCGCCTTCGACCCCTGTTCGTCGTCTACTGGGGGAGGCCTCGTTGGCGATCTCCTCTCTCACCCGTTCGTCGGCCTCTTTTTGAGACATTACTGTCTCCCAGAAAGAGGCCATTTCCGTCCAGGACTCGTCACAGCCGAGCATCGCGGTGATGACGCTCGACAAAGACAAGTCCCCTCCAATGACAGACGTCTGATCATGACGCAGCGCCGCCCATCTCGGGCACACCTCGAGAGCGTGCTGGGCAGAGTAAGCCGACCCTTTGCCACTCACATCCAACATGGATAATAAACGTCTTTATTTCTCAAATATCTTATGTCTGCCACGTGCTGAAAATACAAAATCCCACCCACACTTATAAAACAATAACTTTTAATTAACCCGAAGTTAATCTGAAAGTTTGATAAACTTTAAACTTATTGAATTTATTACAAACTCCTCTGTGGGGTGTCTGTATAATTAGATAAGATGCGGTATCTACATATTAATCCAATCTTTGAAACTCTATTTTATAAACTTTATATTTATTTTTGATATAATGAGTAGATTTTGATAAATTTTGGCAAGGGGATAGTGTTTTATTGAGGAAAGCTCATATGCTTTCTAAACCATTATTAGTATGCTAATTTACGTTTTGTCGCGTTAACTAAGGTCAAAGGTTAGAATTTAATATTTGAATAATTATTATAAAAAGCCAAAAATATATTTAGGATCTATTAATTACTTGGTAGATCATATTATATGTAATGAAAGCTCAAATAATAAATTAAGAGTTTCTATTTTTTCACATTTATCGGACCGTTGGCTATTTGCCAAGAAGCTTATCAATTCGCCTAACTTAACTTTTTTCATCATAGCACCAATTAGTGCGTATATCATCCATATTTTTACACCGCGTAGCTCGATATTTTCGCAATGTCCCTGAATGTTTACACGTCTTTGAAAGGCAAGAAGGAAAGAGAAATACATTCGTTACCAAACGTGAAATTCCGCCCATAAAAGTTTTTATTGCCTAGTTCATCAAGCAAAAAAGTAGCAAACCTTCTATGTTTCACTGCTGGAAACGCGTCTCCTTCTCGAAATCAGGCGAGGAGAGTATCGTGCCATAATTCACCGAAGCACTGGCCCAATGCGGGCTGGTGAACTTCACACACCTTCAACTTTTACTATCATTAGGCATGCAGGTTTCCTCACGGTGTTTTCCTTCACCAATGATCGAGCGATTAGAAAAACTCACTTCAAGGTCAGACGTCAGGATCGAACCCGGACCCTTTCACTGAAGAGACCTAGGTCCACATCCACAGGACAATCGTCGCTTTCGCAATCTTATCGCATTCCAAATCCATTCTCATGATCAGAGCTCATCATATTGTTTTCTTATGTTTACGCGAACTTCATTCATTATAATGAAACAAATTTACGGATTTTATCGCGGTTTATTAAGTTTTTTACAAGCCCGACGTTTCGGATACTTTACAGCAACCATGGTCACGGGAGGACTGAGTTGTCAGACGTCCTACTCTTACAAAGTTATTCGAAACTACCCTATGATACAACAATATTTTATTTAGTCCTATCTATGCAGAAGGCTAACTAAGTCTTTAGTCTGTAAAATTTGATGCTTGGATTTTGATTTTATTATTTTTACTATGGGATCTCAAGCAGGGGCATAGGGTAGTCCTCCCGTGACCATGGTTGCTGTAAAGTATCCGAAACGTCGGGCTTGTAAAAAACTTAATAAGCCGCGATGTAAATTTGTTTCACTGTAAAGAGCTCATCGTCTTCCGAAAAATCTAATGTTATGTGACTGAGTGGTTCAGCTGTTCAGTGGTCGGGTGGTTCAGTGGTTCAGTGGTCGGGTGGTTCAGTGGTTGAGTGGTTCAGTGGTTGAGTGGTTCAGTAATTGAGAGATTTGGTGGGTCAGTGATATGTTTCTAACAACATACAGTCGCATATTCATGAGCTGCACTGCGTTAATCCTGCGGTTTTCGTTCCGTGTGTTTACGTTTATTTTAGCTGTATAATGGGGAGTTTAGTTAATTTAGCTGCAGGTTTGATTGCTAATAGATACCGGATAGAACATTAATGAAGTGATGGTAATGGATGGAACTGTAATCATTTTAGGGTTGGATAGGATACAATGAAAATTACAGATTAAAATTAGATATTAAATACCATATTGGACATACCTAGATATCAATAATAGGTTTTAAGGTGATTTTAAGTATTTTTTATGTAGTTACATGTACAGCCCTGAGGAGGAAAGCTTACACTGCAGCATCGCCGCGACGCGTGTAACCTACATACAGACTTTCGCAATGCTAATGTGAATTTATCGTAATTAAAATATATAATTTTTCGGGCATTACATATCGAGCCTCGAATATGCTAATAAGTGATTAATATTAAGTTTAATTAGTAAAATACTAGAATTGTATCCTAGTTATAAGAAGATCCAATAAACTTATTATAAAATAATTGGTTTTTTTTAACATCCGCGGCTGCGAAACTCATAATTAGTGCCATGCCGCATTGCAGTTGAATTAAAAGCAAAGAGAACGATATTATGAGGTGGTACTTCTCGCTCATATAATACCGGTGGTGACAGCAATGCTGCCAATTCCCGTTGCCAATATTGCCTACTCTTCATAACCAAAGAAAGGCAATATTGCTTAAACAAAAAGCCTATTTTACTAATTCAACTACGAAAACACAATCTAACGAATCATCAAAAGTTTTAAACGTAAAAAATATAATAAATTGTAAGTACAAGAAAAAAAGACGTGTGGCACTCGGGGACTGCCGCGGTAAAGCTATTGCTTAGCATTTTGTATCAACTTATGCAATTATAATTATTTATTAATTTTATTTATGCAGTATTTCTTTTTCTTTGATATTAATTCAAGTTACACTTTTTGAGCGTGATGATCGATAAGAAAACATTTTTTTTTTCTTTTATTAAATAAATAAAAAGTTAATATTGTGTTATAATAAGTTGCACGCACACAAACACCGTGTCGAAGACTGCCAAAAAGAAACGACGTTAGACAATGCACGGCCTTCAAGCCACACCTCCGTGCCCGTCGGAGTGGGGAGCGTGAGGTTTTTTCGTTACGGAATTTCTGGATTCGGTCCCCGCGCTCAAGGCCCGCGATAGAAGCTATGCAATAGCTTAAAAAACATAACATTTTTGTAACTTACAAAATAATTTCTTAATCTACAGCATAATTAGCTTATATCACCCATACTATGAATGACTATCAACAGTTATCACGATAAGGGAGATAAACGTATTCTTCGATAGGTTTCTTGATAGATAGAGCGTCATCACCGCGATGCTTGGCTCTGAACGGCAATGGCCTCTTTCTGCGAGACAGTGATGGCCTAGAAGGAGGCCGACGAACGAACGGGTGAGAAAAGAGGCCGCTGACGTAGCCTCACCCCGTTGACGACGAACGGGGGTGCGTCGTAGGCGCTATTTAATACGCCTTCAAAAAAGCCCCTGTGCTCGTGTCGAGCTCGGGATGGGAACCCGGGCCCAGCTTAAGACACGACGTCGTGGGGACTGCCAAGTCGTAGCCGGGCAGTCCTTCTATTGTGGAGAATCTGGTCTTGCCGGGACCAGTCTGTCGCTGAGGGTTTCTCGTCGCCTGTGTGTCCCTCAGATAGCGGTTGAAGGCTCACGCAGCGGTTTTAGTGGGGTAGTCCACCCAATGCGAGTCCCCATACACGCCAGTGCGCCTATCCTGGCCCTGGTAAGGTCCGAAAAGGATTTCTGCTGCGTCATCAAAAGAAAAAGGTTTCTTGATATGCCAGGGGTTTCGAGGGTTCGATAATAAGAGCCGTGCCAGTAATAAATGCATGACATTAATTTCGCAATCATTACATATTTCTGATGTTTTTATTAATTTCATTATTAATTAACTGCGAACAAGATCAAAAATCATTAATACCGTAATAAAGTAAGTAAAAAGGAAAGTACTTGTCCTATTTTCCTTGCATAACGCAGTTTCAATAGTAATTTGAATTTTTAAAACAGGCTTGATTATGCTCACAGAACAGGAGATAATATTATGTAGGTACCTGCAATAAAAATATGCTGTAATATAATATTATAATATAAGCTTTATACATTTTTTTTATTATTCAATATTATCTTTTATTATAACTAATATATTATATAGTGTTGGTCGGCCATTAACCAAGTGGGAAGAAATTGTCCGTGCAGTGGCCGGTCCGTGTTGGACGCGAGTGGCTAGGAATCGGTCGTCTTAGCGTTCATTAAGGGAGGCTTATGTTCAGCAGTGGACGGATAAAGGCTGATGATGATTATGAATATAGTATACAGGCTTGTTTTCCTATCAGTGCATTTTCTTATAGTAGGTTCAGACTTAATAATAAAATCGATTGATACAATCAATTATTTAAAATTACTTGTAATTAGTTATTTACGGGGTCCAAATTATTTAAAAAAGTGGAAAATAAAAGTAGTTCATAACCATATCACCCTGTATATCTTTATACTCCTTCCAAGTAACAAGTACATTCTATGTAATGCCCCAATTTACTACAACCCTTTCAGTTTCACGTAATGTAAATAAATATACTAACTAGTTTATTATATAATAAATCATTCCAGGTACTCCACGGTGAGGGCTCGGAGGACTGGACCCTCCAAATCAAGTTTGTTCAGAAGAGGGACAACGGAACGTACGAATGTCAGGTAGGTAATTCAATTTGTAGTACGTAATCGAATAACTATTGATCTTTTATCTGAAAGGTTCTTCAAATATAAGAATGGATCAGGTAGGCTTTGTGAGTATAAATAACAATTATAAAGTATAGTGGTTAAGAATACACTATTAACAATAAACAACAATATCAAACTAAAAATTTATCATTAAAAATTAACCCTAAAATATTCATACAAAAATTCACAAAACGAATATTATGTCATCCAAGCAAGAATAAGCAGTGAAATGGTCACACACTCAGAACGGATAGCCAATGGGAAAATAAGGTTTCGGAGTGGGAGCCGCGAAGTTTTAGGTTAGATGGAGTGTCAATATATCGGCCGTCTAACGTCTTGGTGTTCATTGAAGGAGCTTTCTTCAGTCCTGGATGCTAAATGGTGCTGATAATAATAAGAGTATTATTTAATTGGCTTTATAATTTTTATTCATATTTCTAAACATTGTTTTATGCATGGTAAGATTTTACCAGAGGAAGGTGTGCTTTGATGCTTTTATACAGGCCACAGTTCTGGTTAATTCTTTCGTAAAATAGCTTTACTGTGCGTCAGGGCTAAATAGATAGGTTTTAGAGATCAAACTAAAAAATAACATATTAATTAATCATGTGACGCTAATTATAATATCCCACCCCGAAATTAAAAAAGATTCTATTGTTCATTGAAGATCCCCTACTCCCTAAATCAAGTAAAACTTTGTTCTGACTTCCTAATTCCAAATTTCCAAATTCAAGCAATGTAAAAAAACGCTAATGTTGAAATTTGAAAACGTTGAAATTTTTATTACGTTATGTAGGGGCGATGATAAAGAGGCTGCGGGGCAATAATTCTTCCCCAGATCCAACCCTGATAGCGTATCAGAAAGCAGATGCAAACTCGACATTCTAAAAACTTAAGATATAAAACACATTCGTTAACAAAACTTAATTCGGCACGAGAAGAAATAAAACGTACAATTAGCATACTTGGGTCGTTCTCGTAAGACGTTGTTTTTGGTAAAAATTTAATATTCATGGTCCCTCGAGCCGGATTATTCGTACGTAACATTTTAAGGTACTTCATGTTATATTCATGTGGAACATTATGTTTGATGTACGATACGCTTGTTTGTATTATCTTTTGTGCTGATATTATATTTGCTTTCAATCAATAACTTATTGTATTCCTAATTTAGTCTTTATGAGCTATATATAGCATACATAATATTATAACATTTTGAATATAATATTATTATTCTGATTATTGAATATGTTTTGGCTCGAGAATAGTTTCTGTTCAATTTTGGATTTATAATCTTATATTGTTTTATTGTGACTACTGAATGTGCTACATACTATATTCATTAGTATATCAATAATACTATTTGTTTACAGTTCTACACTGTATAATCTCACGGTGACTGATTTCATTGCTGACAATAATACCATGAGTGACCAGCGCTAGGGTATTCTAGTGTAATTTTATGGAGTCTTGGATCCGGGCTTTGTCTTTACTCCAAATCTGGCAAAGATATTAAGTTTTTATTTTATTTTGGCCCATTTCAGCTATAAACAACACCTTGTATAATTTTTATACTTCGAATTTAATCCGGCTCAAAGGACCAAAAAAGTGCTGATGACCACGCTTACATGCATAACACTTACCTGGATGATCACATGGGTGATAGTTAATAGGTGGTTGAGGCAGGGAGTTGGCAATGAGTGATAAATTACACAACCTTCTCCGATGAGTAGTATTATTACTATTTTAACCTTACAACATGCACCAAAATAGTGATGCGCTCGGTGGCATTTCTAAAGTATACAATTTATAAAATTCAATTTACTGTACAGATTTGCTTGTTCTCAATGTTCTTTACTAACTACTAGTACTATGTTCTAGTCGAAGTCAAATCCAGACCAATCAAAAACATAGTCAGGTATTTATGAGGGACTAAACCATATCATAAATATATACGTCGGAAAATATGTGCGTCGACAAAATGATTCCCGACAAAATCTCGTATGAAGGTAGCCTAAGAATGAAATATTAGTGAAACATAACGCAAGATCAGGAATATCTTACACGTCCCTTTCGCAGTTCCATTACAGAGCATGACCCATTTCAACCCGCCCGGAATGGAGATCGGATACCTTTGAAATATGAAGATTTCTGTAGTTGCAGGTTTCCAGTTTAAAATCAAATATTCGAATATAGAGTTACGTATTGTTTAGAAGTGGATTTGTTAAAATTTCGATATAGAAAATCGACTTAGAATAGAATATAGACGGAGTTAAAATTATACAAAATAAGGTTAAAATGACTGATTTCTGGGGCGCCGGTTCGAAGCCCAATAAGAGAAAAAAAAATTGATGACTTGAAGTTAAGATGAATGAAATACAGTTAATAATTTTTACATAAATCTTTTTTATTCGTCCCCTTATTTTGCCATTTGTAACACACTTTGAAAAACATAATAACAACATTAAATAATATTAATTTATACTACAAATCTATAAATACTAAATGTTAGGAACGAAGCTTATGCAAATAAATTAACCATTGTCACACAAGTATGATCGGTGACAGTAACATAATTGTTGATATTGCTAGCGTAGTAAATAGTAATAAACTTGTCTGGCAGATATTGACCTGTAGTGTACAGTTTGCTCTCCAATCAACTGACCAATGTTAGTGCAATGAATCAGTTACTATCTTACGACAATTCGATGTACATTTAAACCAATATATAAAATTGAAATGACAGATTACCACCTATAAACAAATTAGAATTTATGGAATGGCATACATATGGTCTTTCTGTTTGTTCCGGTTAATCTCTGAAGGGGCAGAACTTATTTTGTCGAAACTTTTGCTGACAGAGAGCTATTTAAGAAAAAATAAGGTTTCACTTAAACAAAATTAATCAATAAAGAGTACCCATAATACTCACAGTTTAAAATGCATGATTCTAATGCTCTAAATGCAGGATTTACTATTATTGATATGTTAGTTATATCTAACAAAAACGATGACGCTGAAAAATCATCAAATGTTACACACACTAACTGTGCGAGTTATTTTGAGTTTAGTCGATACTAAATAATTTGAATAATCTAAATGCTAACCAGACTCTAGTTTATACAATATTTAAATCTTTCTGAAATTATCTTTATTTAAAGCCGGATAAAACAGTCACAAAAACTGGCCAAGTGCGAGTGTGTAATAGGATCCCGTTTTTACCCTTTAGGTACGGAGCCCTAAAAACACTCTAATACTCATATTCTCTTCAAATTTATTATTGTAATATTATTATAAATATATATTTTGTGTAAGCGTGATTTCACTTTATCGGTGTTTATTAAGATTTTTACATTCCCGACATTTAGGATAATTTACAGTTACCTTGTTCACGGGAGGACTCCTCTCCCGTAAACATTCCAAGATCAATTTTGATTAGGATTCTCAAATTACTAAAGCAAATATAACAGAGTTTGTACTCTAGTTAGCGCTAGCGCTCATTACTAAATAATGTAAATAAATCAATAACTATTGTAAAATGTGACTTAACAATTAAGCAAACAAGGTTAGATTTACCACTAAACTAAACCTTATTCTGCCCTAACACTAAAATAAAATTTATAACTAAGTAGAGAACCTCAAAGAAACCTGCTTATTTTATATCCTTTTTCGTCTGAAGAATAATTATCTGTAACAGACATTTTCCCGTCTAGATGTGGTATATATCAGACGAAGATTATGAACACGCTTGACGGAGTTCCATTAATGAACACGACATGAGTTCAAAGCGATGACGTCACAGCAATAAAGTAAATACACTTGTGTATCGCTTATAGATTTAAGCTTTTAATTAAATGTCGCCCATAGAGTTACATTAAACTATGAATAGAAGTGGCGTTTAAATGTTATACAGGTTGACGGCATTTTAGAAACATCTGACAGCTCATTAAATACCGTAACCAGTTTTCAGATTTTATGGTTGTTTGCTTAAATCATTAATATGTCTAGATGGAGTGTCGTCCTATAATCAAAACAAAAAAACTGGCCAACATTTTCAAAGATGTATGTATGTATATCGTGAATAGTGATACCAGTTTCTACAGTTCTCCCATAATCATACACTTCAACACAAACCTTCATTATAAATAAAAACAATAATGCGTAAAAATTCATGCGTATTCTATGACAGTGGGACGGATACTAAACACAGAGAAAGCATTTAGAGGCCAACAGCCGGACGCTATTTTTTGGACGTGTTTTCCGCGCGACACTCTATCTAGACATATTATTGATCTAAGGTTGTTTGTATGGATGGTACGAATACTTTACAGTAACATTGCTAATGGGAATTGAGAGTGTGAAACTGAAATTTGCGTAAAAATTAGACAATTATAATATTCTTGTCAGCTAGTGCTGTCATGTTTAGATGATTTGGACTACACATCCCTCGAGGTCGTGAGTTCAAATACTGGCATGAATATACATTCATAACATCCTAGCGTTAGATTTTAATTTATAGCCAAGTACTTAATGTCCAGTTAGGCAGGCTTGCGTTAATAATTTTCTAACTTTGTGTTGGCGGTTGCGATATTTACTTTTTCATTTCGAATTTTGTTACCACGAAGTCTAGTTAGCGTTTCAAAATGAAATATGCTTGGATGAGAGGAAATAAAGCTATTTTTCATTCGCAAAAACTGTTAAAATGTGACATATGGACTGAAGCTCGGCTAAAAATCTATACTTATATGATAAAGCTTTTTAGCCGAGCGCAAGTTTGTTTGTTTGAAGTTTATCTCTAGAAGTGGCAACTGTGCTTAAAAAATATTTTTGCTTTGCATAGCCTAATTTCTAAACGCGGCTCATACCAGACCAGATAAAACACCATTTAGTTTGGAGTTTTTTTTTATTTTTTTTATTGACTTTAAAACATTTGCAATTCTTGCCACACTGGCACGGAGATCATCTTCCCACCTAGTTAATGGCCGATCGAAACTTCGTATATCTAAACGCGGCCTCCTCTCTTGAACCTTGACCCATCAAGACTTAGCTTGCATTAAATTGTCGCTCTGTCATTTTTCACAGCTTATTTAATATTAAAATATCCAGAGGAAGAGTATACAACAATTAGACACGACACTCTCAAGAGTGGAGGCCTCGTAAGGACGCAGGCTTTTCGCTCAGAGTTGAATTACGCGAGAGGACGCACTTTATCCCGTCAGCTTGTTGGGAACTTTCTGGAATGAAAATGTGTCTTAATTAGATGTGTTTTTTTTATTTACAATTACGAGTCTTACTCAATGTGAGAAAAAAGTGGTTATGTTTAAAAAGGATACATACTAGAGGATTCAACGGAAAACCCGTCCAAATAGTTTTGTAGTTGTGAATTGTGAATGTAATAAATCCATTTTCAAATTTTGAACGTGAACGAAAAAGTTCACAAAGATAAATCCAGCCGTTTAGGAGAAATTTAGTGACACACACGCACAGAAGAATTATGAATGAATGAATGAGTATTCTTTATTATGCACACACATTACCAAAACATAAATGAATAAGATAAAAAACAAAACAAGATTAACATGCGAACACAAAAAGCGACTTTATCGCTGACAATCGGTTTCTTCCAAGTAACCTTGGGGTGATGGAAATAATTCTAAAAAAATTATATAATCAATATATTATTAAGATCACAAAAATAGGCCCAGCTGCTTAGTAGTTTAATAATAGAATTATTGATATATTATTTTATAAATATTCCCTCCCGTCCCCTCCCCGCGAGCTACATCTTCCCCATATTCAGGTCAATACCCTAATCGCATTGAAGCTGAATTACTGTAATAATGTATTGTCATCAGTATTGATTTTGAATTATATTATGTAATAGGATTAAGAGAGTCCATTGAATGCCAAGTGATCTACGTGCACTTAATACGTTTTGGTTCTGTGGATAGTTCATCTCGTGCGAATCTAACAACCATCGCATTTCTAAGCACAGGCCTTTTTTCTTTTTTTTTTCTTTTACGCCGGGAAATGCACTGACGCATCCCGCTGGAGAGTAGGTCTCCCCAGGCGGGTGTGTGGGACTCGGTGCGCCCGAAAGATGGTAAGTGGACGCAGCTCTACCCACTAAAACCCGGCGAGTGCCACCAATGCCGCCTTTGGTGAGGTGCCCTGAATCTACAAGCAACAGGGCACCTCGACGGCTAGTCAGTCCCTCAGGGGACCGACGCCACCTCCACCGAGTGGTTGTTCCGCACCACAGAACAACCACTCCCAATGTCTGGACGTACGATGAGGTGAGGTTCCCATCCTCACCTCTTGCCTCCTGCTCTGTTGTCTCCTCTTCTTACCCCCCTTGGGTACAAAGAGCCCCTCGGCTCAATTCACTTCGCCCAAGGTGTTGGGGTCACCCTGGGCTTCTGAGCCCCACCGCCACGACAAGGCCTAAACCATGGTGGGGTCTGCGTCTGGGGTGGGATCTTACTTTTATATCCTATTCTGTTAAAGCGAAAGTTTCTATGGATGTTTGTTACTCTTTCACGATAAAACTACTGAATGAATTTTAATGAAACTTGACAGTAATATAGCTTATACATCAGAAAAACTCGTATAAATGTATCACCGTACTCCCACGGTAATTTTAAGAACCCGGCTGAAACCGCGGGACCTTACAAAAATCATTCGAGCCCCCTACCTTCGCAACACAAATACTATCAAGTGCCATGCTGCTTTGCAGACAAATTGGGCCGGCACGACCGGGGTTGGTACCTCTCGCTCACATAATACCGGCGTAAAGTGACAGCTAAGCTGTCGCGTTTCGTACGGTTTGTGAGTTTCCGGTGGCCCATTGGGGGGATAGGAAAAAGGAGGGCAACGCATCTGCATAACCTCTGGTTGTGTGGATGTTTATGGGCGTCGATAGTCGCAAGGCTTCGACTGTTCGTTTAACCTCTTATGATATAAAAAAAACTATATTTAAAACTATGTATTTGATCATGTCGTGATCTTTAGAAAATTGCACATGAGCCTACGAAGATTTCTGAGATGGTTCGACCAATTTTCGACAGATGGCGTCACCGTCATTATAATAATTAATTTCAATATTTGTGTAATGTTTTTTCTTCATAGTTGGTGGCGTAGCAACGCAGTATACAGCCAGTTGAATATAAATTCTAAACACATAAAAACGAATAGCCTTTAACCCACATCAAATATCGGACTTACAAACATTTGAGTATTTTATTTATGCTTTGAACAAATGAAATGAAACCGATGATCCGAGTGGAAATTTTTAATTAAGGTCGAAATGAAAAACGACGTTTTATGTGCTTTTCTGTTTGTATCGAATTCATTTGACGTTGTTTGACAATTCTGTTGTGTTCATTTGGGAGATAATATGAGGATGGAATAATAATAACTTGAGTATCGATACTTGGGGTCATCATCATCAGTCTGGATCCTTCCAGTGGACTACTAGTCCTACTAGACTCCAGTGTCCAGTAGACTACTAGTCCAGTTCATTAAGGGAGGCCTATGTTCGGCAGTGGGGGGATAACTTGAAGGTCGGCTGGTTTGAATTCTCGTGTCAAAGTTTTAGTGTTTATACTCCTATGAAACGGCTTAACCGATTTTGATGAAATTTAATATGTATACTCAGTAGAATGGAGCGACGGTGGTCCAGTGGGTAATGCCCGGTCTCTTATCCGAGAGGTTCCGGGTTCGATCCTGACCCCCCGTGTGTGCCTTGAAATGGTTTTTCTAAATTTCTAAGTGCACCCGAAACACGACCCAGTGGGACATACAAGGGTTGATACTTTATTCAGTAGGTCTGAGAATAGATTAATATTTATTTTATACCCTTAAATGTTTAGGGTGGATCATGCACATTAAAAAATTCATACAAACCTAAATGTTCAGTTTTCTACTATTGACCCCTGTTTTAATAATAATATTAGTACTTTTTGACAGAACAAAGTCTGTTATGTTGCTCGTTTAATTTCCTAAATTTATTTATGTCTTTAAACCGCAACCTAGGTATCCTAATCTGTAATACAAGTCTATAAAGTGGCAGGTTCTAGTTGTGAGTGACGATAGAACGTGGCTTTACCAGCAATGGACTGAAATAGGTTGATGATGATGATGGTGGTGGTCATTGTGGTGATGATGATGATAGATATAACCATCAGTGTGTACTGATAATAGTGATTACTCGCAGGTTAGATATTTGTATAATTAATTTCGTATGTTTGAATTATCAATTAACTTAGTAATTAATATGGAGTTTGTGTGTAAATGTTGATTATGTGATTTTGATACTCGACAAGTTCACAAAGGGGATTAGTACCGCAGCCTCCTTAACCCTCTTAGCAAGGGGGAGGCAATTGACACCCTGTAATATCCTCGTTGCTTGCGAACAACCACTACGCCACATTTTCTTCGTAAATCCAAAATCCCTATATTTATACAAATTGAGTATATTTCTAGATTTACTAAGAATATCCCGTGTATATTATTATCAGTCTACTCTACGTTTCAATAACCCGAAAAAATACCCCCCATATTTCTCTGAAAAAATACTCCCCAAAATTTCTCTGAAAAAATACTCCCCATGTTTCTCTAAAAAAAAGGTGTTTGTGTGATTCACACACGATAGAAGTGAAACACATGCTAAATGCTTAAATACAAGCAACTATTAAACAGTCTGCAATATACATACACACCGACATTTGTTCACTCGCTCTTTTTTTCCGTTGCATCCGTTTTGAAATCACAACGATTCTAAAGAAGTTTCACTTCAATACTCCCCACATTTCTCTAAAAAAATACTCCCCATATTTCTCTGAAAAAATACTCCCGATATTTCTCTGAAAAAATACTCCCCATATTTCTCTGAAAAAATACTCCCGATATTTCTCTGAAAAAATACTCCCCATATTTCTCTGAAAAAATACTCCCCATATTTCTCTGAAAAAATACTCCCCATATTTCTCTGAAAAAATACTCCCCATATTTCTCTGAAAAAATACTCCCCATATTTCTCTGAAAAAATACTCCCCATATTTCTCTTTATTCCGCATTTCTATAAACAAGCTTTAATTAAAATCGAGAACACAAATACATAACGCAATAACAATTTATCTCGCAAACAAGTCATACGTGACCGGCCTCTCGAGTATACCTTTGCTTATGGGATTCAATAACAAGATTCATATCGCGATTGTAAATAAACAGTATCAAAGAGGCTTTTAGGCGAAAGGTACACAACATTCGGAGTTCGTTTTATGTCAGTTGGACAGACAAACTCGCAAACGTGCTAGTTTTCTCGTAATTTTTCATGCAATTTGTTTTGATGGGGTTTCGGATGCGATAAATCGATCTAGCTATTCGTATTTAGAAAATGTGGACTTATCTGTGTTATCAGGCAATCAAAAACCTCTATATACACTTCTACATCTAATATTTCCCTGTCACAATGTTAGTTACCGTACTCCTTCGAAACGGCTTGACCGATCTTTATGAAATTTTATATGCATATTCAGTAGGTCTGAGAATCGGCCAACATCTATTTTTAGATAAGTGATAGAGGTTGTTCACCCTTAAATTTTTTTTTTTTAATTTTTGGACGAAATTTTATGTTTTTATTTTTTTATGATACAGCATACAAAAATACATACAACCCTAAATTTTCACTCTTCTACGATCAACCCCTATTTTGTAATTGCAATTTTAATATTGACAGAACGAAGTCTGTCGGGACAGCTAGTAATATTATAAAGAGGAAAACTTTGTTAGTTTGTTTGGTTGTAATGAATAGGCTCAAAAAGTACTGGACCGATTTCAAAAATTCTTGCACCATTCGAAAGCTACATTATCCAAGAGTAACATAGGCTAAATTTTATTCTGATAAAAAATAGGGTTCCGTAAGATATTTTGGTTTTTCAGACACAAGGTGTAAAAAATGTTATTTTGCGTACTAAGATCCCGTTGTAAATCTTAGTTAACGCAGGCGAAGCTGCGGGCAACAGCTAGTACTATTATAAGAATTGAAATGTAAATTTTACCGTCATTTCTTATGTTTTAAAAACTCCAAATCGATCAATAATCAGAAGAGTACGGTTCGAGGGCCAGTACGATTTTATTTCTTTTTTTATCAAATTCTATCTTTTATAAACAAGCTGTTATTGGAAGCTTCTCATTTTTATCTTTTCCAAAAGTATATATATTTTTTTTTGGATTTATTTAAAAAAATCAAGCAAATACTCTGTGAATCAGGTACTATATTTTTACGGTTCAGGCCTTGTCGTGGCGGTGGTGCTCAGTAGCCCAGGGTGACCCCAACACCTTGGGCGAAGCGAATTAAGCCGAGGGGCTCTTTGTACTCCTAGAAGAAGAGAGAACAAAAGAGCAGGGGGCAAGAGGACGGGAACCTCGTTTCATTGTACTGTCCCGACTTTGGGACCCCGCGCCACAAAACAACCCCTTGTTCTGTGGTGCGGGGCAACCCCTCTCTGGAGGTGGCGCCGGCCCCGAAGGGACTGACTAGCCGTCGAGGTGTCCTGTTGCTAGCAGATTAGCGGCACCTTACCAAAGACGGCATTGATGGCACTCGCCGGGTTTTAGTAGGTAGAGCTGCGTCCACTTACCAGCCTTCAGGCGCAGCGAGTCGCACAGACCCAGCGCATTTCCCGGCGTTAAAGAAAAAATAGGTACTATATTTGTACATGAATATAAATTCGTTTATATCTGTGATTTATATCTCAGGGGACTAAGCGGAAACTAAAGAACTTATGATCTCTAGTCGCCGTGCCAGTAAATTCCTCCCTTCCCTTATGTTCGGAACACAACAAAGCCGTTCGGAAAATGCAGACGGGAACACGCCACAGCGCATTCCTTTTACCAGTGCATACTTAGGGAACACATTTGTTTATTCTACAGACTAAAATTACCTAATACTAATATTTAGTAGCAATATAAAACTACCGCTTGGTAATAATATATCGAACCTCGGAATCAGGCGAGACATTGGGCCATAGAACATAATATTATATTGTTTTAAACTAACGCGATCACTTTTCATATTTAAATAGGGGCCTTAGACAAAGTAACATTTAAAAAAAACGATAGCGAAGTTCGAAAAGAATAAATGTGTGGAATTGACATAAGTCGCGCTTAATCACGTGGTCAATCGTTATCGTAACAAAATCGCAAACTGTCTATTGGTTATCTATCGTTATTGTCAATATCATACTGGTTGGAAATTGTCAATGACAACTCGGAGACGATCACGAATTTCGGTATCTTTCCGCTACGAAACGATGCTACTTTGTCTAAGCTCTCAGATTTTTCTGATCTGTCGCCACATACCATCACCTTACTTCAATGTTCCCGTGATCATGGGAATTAAAACATTACCGAAATATCGGGACCTGAATAAAACTATAAACGCGATAAGTATCCCTTTTTTTCTTCAACGCCGGGAAATGCGCCTAGGCGTCCCGCGGGGAAGTAGGTCTCCCCAGGAGGGTATGTGCGACTCGCTGCGCCCGAAAGCTGGTAAGTGGACGCAGTTCTACCCACTAAAACCCGACGAGTGCCACCAATGCCGCCTTTGGTGAGGTGCCCCGCATCTATCAGCAACAGGGCACCTCAACGGCTAGTCAGTCCCTCAGGGGACTGAAGCCACTTCCACAGAGGAGTTGCTCCGCACCACAGAACAACGCCTCCCAACTTTGGGACAGTACAATAAGGCGAGGTTCCCGTCCTCACCTCTTGCCCCCTGCTCTTTAGCCCTCTCTTCTTATAAGAGGGGTACAAAGAGCCCCCACGGCTTGATTCGCTTTGCCCAAGGTGTTGGGGTTACCCTAGGTTACTGAGCCCCACCGCCACGACAAGGCTTGAACCGTAGTGGGGATCGCAGTAAGCACCCGAACTAACATAATCAATAATGAAATAACTTTTACGGATTTTATCGCGGTTTATTTAGTTTTTTATGAGCCCGACGTTTCGGTTACTTTACATAATCTATTTAATATTGGGCCATAGTTCACCGATGTAGCGTAATGCGGAGTCAATATTATTTGGAATACAGGTTTTCTTACGATGTTTTCACCTATGAGCGATGGTGTCTTGATCAGGTGGAATTAAACGCAAACCATTTCAAGACAGGTGGTCTGTATCGAACACCAGATCTCTCATTGCCCCGATCTTAAACCAGGCCATAGCCGCACGCAAGTCGTGTAATTAAAAATGTAAAATTATTTTCCTCAATCAACCCTTCATCTCGAATCATCTGCCCGCTCTATAATTAATATTTCAAGTCGCAAGCTTTGCCTCAGAGTAAATAAAGGTTTACTAATTACAGAATTCTCTCTGGCTCTTATAATAAGCATACACTATTATTGGAATTAACATTTTGTTTGTTAGAAATCGTTTGTGCCATAATTACGTGTAATTAAACTGTTTTCGTCGTCTTGGCGTTCATTGAGGGAGGCCTATGTCCAGCAGCGATGAACCTGTTTTGAGAATGACAGTTGTAATAAAACATAGTTTACATTAACAAGTAAAAAAGTATCAACCCTTATATGTCCCTCTGCTGGCACAGGTGTCCTCCTCGAAATCAGGAGAGGAGGGTAATGGGCCATAATTCACCGATGCGCTGGCCCAGTGTTGGTGAACTTCGCATACCTTCAAAGATTTTCAATCTCACGATGATTTCCTTCACCGACATTTTTAACCGACTTCAAAAAAAGGAGGAGGTTATACATTAAAAAGATAAAGAGAAAACACAAAAATAAGCCGCACTTAGGTAGACAAAATGTTTGTCGGCCATTAACCAGGAAGATGCGAGTGGCGAGGGATCGGTCGTCTAGGCGTTCATTGAGGGAGGCCTGTGTTCAGCAGTGGACGGATAACGGCTGATGATGATAAATCATGTACGATGTCTAAGTGTAATTTCGTAGTTATTTTAAAGCCTACATGAAAACATGAAAATTCAATCTTTTCCACCCCTCCAAGGTCTATTTACATAAGAAAATAATTTCGCGTATTGAAAGGCTATTGCAATGCGAACGGAAAATAAAAAGATATTTAGAACATGCTTCTGATCGTTTCGAGAACTCGTTTAAGTATTAATGAGATATCTACATGCGAAAAACCATTTCAAGACACCACAGGAGGAGGAGGAGGATCGAACCCGGACTCTCCAGATTCATAGGCCGAGCCCATATTTACTGGACTAACGATGCCTTACTACCTTCCTCGCTTTATTTCGAGGAGGAGACCTGTGTCAAGCAATGGGACATATTTTATGTGTTGCTACTTTACTACAAGCAAATATTATGAAATAACTTTTACGTTTTTTTTTAATCATATTAAGATCATAGATTTTACATCATAAGATTGTATCGTAGCTTAAGATTTAAAGAAATTTCTAATATTTACAGCAACCATGGTCCTGGGAGGACAGAGGTGACAGACGTCCTAACGTTACAAAGTTATTCAAAACTGCTCTACTATTTTAACTAGTTCTGTCTACGCAGAAAGTGCTGACTGAGCCCTAACTTCATAATAGACGAAAAACCATTAGGTTTCCCCACATTTTCCTTGTAACAGCTAATAAATGCGGTTATGTTAGTATCGTAGCTGAATATTCAGATCTGTTCTGTGTAACTGTAACTGCTGCTGCCCCGCACCACAGAACAAAGTTGAGGTTAACCTACCGATTGAGCTTAAAGGCCATCAGGCCTAAAAGTCTAGACCTTTCGAAAAAAAAAAAAAAGTTGAGGTTCCCGTCCTCACCCCTTACCTCTGCTCTTTTGCCCTCACTTCGTTTAAGAAGTACAAAGAAACCCCTCGGCTCAATTCACTTCGATGTTGGGGTCGCCCTGGGCTAATGAGCTCCACTGCCACGACAAAACCTGAACCAAGGTGGGGCCCGCTGTTTCGCCTGCTTTAACTAAGATTAGCAACGGCGTCTTGTCTCGTCTCGGTGTTCCTAAAGGGGGGCCTATGTGCAGTATCATAATGATGATGATGTATCAAAAATTACAGAATCTTTTGACAATGATGATATTTAGTTCGATTAAATAAATGTTATAAATGATATAAAAGTATTGTCTGAATTTTTATTACAAAACGGTACTATATGCAATAACAGTAATTTTAATCAACCATTTACAGGCTTCTAATAATCAATACAAGACGTGTTAGGCTAGAAATATAAATTATATTAAACATTCAAATTTATTGCGAACAATTGTCTGAGAAATATTCTATAAGCTTGCAAATTAAGGTCCTAGACGCGACGTGAATTTCATTTTAGTTTATATTATAAATAGTGGTACAGGGGTCGATACTTGACAATTATTCATAATATAAAGGTTCACAAATGTTGCCATAAAACCTCCTTTATCATTGGCCAAATATCCTAAATTAAAAAAAGTTTTAAGTGTTTACGTAAACCATACAGTACTATATAATTTAAATTGTTCTATTAAAAATTCATATAAGTAAACTGTAACAATAACTGCGCGCGTGTTGCGATATAGAAATATCATATTCTGTTTTATGTAAGAGTCAAGAGCGTTTTTGTTTAAATGAGGCATATTGCCAGCTAGGGTTGCTAGGCGTCCGGATAAAGCCTAGATAGACTGTTTCATTGCGAGTCCGGCCAAAATAAACAGTGTCCGTCTTTTGTTACACTTCTTACATTTTGCAAACGAGCGATGCCAAATTAGTCTTAGGCTAAGACTGATTTGGCATTCGATTTTATCTATTTATAAGCGCACTAAAATTATACAAAATGTATGATACTCATAAAAAAAGCCTAATTTTACATTCAATTTCTTTGTCGTACCTATAAATATTGAGACATAATTCTCAATAATGTTGGGTGTCCGGTCTTTCTATCCAAATGTCCGGCCAAGCTGGCTGGTCTGTCCGGCTATTAGGTTTGGCGACCTGGCAACCCTATTGCCAGCAATGGGCAGCGAATTTATAACCCGTCAAATGTGAAAAAAAGCAGTATGTAGTTGTCGGCATTCGAATTTAGGCGGATTATACTTCGCCTTCATATTGGCAAGATTGTTTTCGATCCCGTTTCATACTTATTAGAATTTACGCACCGGGAGTGCGTACTCCCGTCTCTTAAAACGTAGTGTTTATATACTCTTTGGCAATGGGTGTAAAATGTTGATGATGAAAGCCAATAACAGCCAGTTTAATTAAATAAGATGGTATCTAATAAAGCATTCCCCTGTCATTCACTCCTTTAATAATCCCGACGCGCACAATTCAACCCTCGGGGGTGACAATCCGTTATTGTGAACTATTCAAAATACTGTCTTCGCTGTACCGAACAATTGTCTTGGAACCTTTAGCTTACCTTTAGTATATTTGCCCAGGTGTGTTCGTCGTATTTCTGCAGTTAGGTATGTCATTTTGTTTATTTTAATATAGGGCAGCAACGATCAGCCAAACTACGGAAGTCTTCAAATAACAACGTATACTATTTCGAATTACGTTCAATTTCTTCGTTTTACAATATTTATTACATTTTGCGTAAATTGATCGGAGCGTGTGTTCGAAATTCGAATTATTAAGAGCGAGAATATTCGAAAATTTTCAAATAGTGAATTTATATTTTCTTCTTCTTTTTTTACTATTACTGGCTAATGTCTATGACTGTATTATTGTTAATATATTAATAGTCCAGTGTCGATAATTTTTGAAACACAATAAAATCACAGTAGGATGAAACTCATTAGAAAATGACGGGAATATGATAAAAATGAAAGGAAAAATAAATTACGGGCGATACGAGTTTGGGAAAAGGGAGGGGGTGGATTTTAAGGGGGGGAAATAGTTTATCTCGATTTCCGGAAAAACTACAAGTCCTATGGAAAAGAGTTACATGGCAAAGTTGTAGGTAGTAAAAAGATCTACAACTTTTGTTTAAACAATTTTTTTACATAACCTGAAAATTGATGTGTAAAATTCAAATAACCAAGTTTTTGGTTTTTTATTTTTATCATTTTCAAAATAAAATATTTTTTATAGGAAGTTTGGTAAAAACTTACCTTATTATGTTCTAAATACACTGTAATTTATTAGATTTAAAAGATTTATTTTTTCACCTTATTTCAACCTAATATCTGAAAAGGAAGACTGTTTTTCAATCGAAAATTCTCCTGTCAAAATATTAGCTTTTTTTAAAATATTGGTGGCTTTCTGGTTCGTTAAAATCTCTTCTTTCTGATGGTGCAAAAAATATATATACATTATTATAGTAAATCTCGAATACTGGCTAACGATTTTTACAGCTGCTACGAAATAACAGGTACGTAAAAGTTTTAGATGCCTTATATAATATTTGTAGATGCCTATTTATTGCTCATTTAAGATAATTTATATACTTGAGTGACCTACGGTAAATTTTAGCTAATTCTAGAGAAGTGGGGATAGAGCTAGGAGGGTTTGGGCATAACTACATACCTGTTATTTCGTAGTAGCTGTAATAACCGTTAGCTAGTATTCGAGATCTACTATAATAAAGTATATATTTTTTTTACACCATCAGAAAGTAGAGATTTTAACGAACCAAAAAGCCACCAATATTTTAAAAAAAGCTAATATTTTGACAGGAGAATTTTCGATTGAAAAACAGTCTTCCTTTTCAGATATTAGGTTGAAATAAGGTGAAAAAATAAATCTTTTAAATCTAATAAATTACAGTGTATTTAGAACATAATAAGGTAAGTTTTTACCAAACTTCCTATAAAAAATATTTTATTTTGAAAATGATAAAAATAAAAAACCAAAAACTTGGTTATTTGAATTTTACACACCAATTTTCAGGTTATGTAAAAAAATTGTTTAAACAAAAGTTGTAGATCTTTTTATTACCTACAACTTTGCTATGTAACTCGTTTCCATAAGACTTGTAGTTTTGCCGGAAATCGAGATAAACCATTTCCCCCCCTTAAAATCTACTCCCTCCCTTTTCCCGAACTCGGATCGCCCGTAATTTATTTTTCCTTTAATTTTTATCATATTCCCCTCCTTTTCTAATGAGTTTCATCCTACTGTGATTTTCTTTCTTTTTTTACCTTTTTTGAAGGCATTGGCACCGGTCTATAAAAGCCGCGACAATATTGGCTAAATGACATCACTAGTAACGCGCCGCGGTTTTATCCGCGTACTTCCTATTCCCGTGGGAGTACGGAGATATATTATAGCCTATGTGTAATTCTGATGTGTAAGCTATATTATTGTAAAGTTTCATCAAAATCCATTCAATCGTTTTTGCGTGAAAGAGTAACAAATACATCCATAAGCTCCTGATTAAAGTAGTCGCGTGTCCCAAGACTGTCGTATTCTTCGGGTTTGATTGTATAAACCTTATTGGCCCATCGGCCATCCGTTCTTCTGAGTGTGACCAGACCACTGCCACTTCAACGATCTTATTCTTAGCCTGATACAATTAACTTTAATTTAACGAGTTCACAGGCGGATTTCTTCATTTAGAATTATATCTGCCACAGAAATGCCCAGCTTACAACTTCTATTATAATATTAAGGCCCCATTCACGAGCGCTTTTAACCGATCGATAAAAAAAACGTTTAAATGGCACAAATGGATACCTATGACGTATTGATTGTTTACACGAAGGCACTTTTAGGCATCTGCCTCGAATTTAGCGGGCAGCAGGGCGGCTGCGGTGGCGGCGCTAAAGCGGCATGATCTTTGCGTAAAAATCAAATGAACCGGTTCTCGAAAACAGCGGAGCGGCAGCAGCGCGGGTCTACGGTACCGCACCGCCACCGCTGCCGCCCCGCTACCCGCTAAATTCGAGGCAGAGGCCTTAAAGCGAGACACTTCTTTTAAGTGATGTTGGATTTTCGACATTCAGCGTTAGATGGTTGGTGCACGGATGGTCATTGCACGTTGCACGCAGACGGCAGAACTCGCAACTCATGTCAACGTCAACGCGACGATTATCAAACTCTCGTGTCGACGGGGCTAAATATTATATGATCAAGTTATCCTCACATGAAATTCCTGTTCTGATCGTTGTATCCTCAATTCCAGGTGTCCACTCGCACTGGTATCGTGTCCCACTACGTGAGGCTCCAGATCGTGGTGCCAGAGGCGTTCATCCTGGGCTCCGGGGAACACCACGTAGACCTTGGCAGCGTCATACACCTCATATGTATTGTGGAGAAGGTATGGTTCACTATCAGATAAATGAGCAGTCAAATTTTCGACACTCAACTGCCATGCGACAGAAAGCTTCTGTGCCAGCAGTATACTGTTGGGAGGGTTGCTCTGTGCCGCGTTAATCTCTGCTTGATACCTAAGCTTGTTTCATGCTTCTGTGTTTCAAAGAGAAGGCAGTAGATGCAGTGTAATTACTGATATAGGGAATGATTTTCTGGGAAAGACTTAAGTAAATTTCCTAAGGATGGCAATATGGCAATATAAAGCAAAAATTCAAAATTGCATCTCTTTTTTCATTGTTCAATCACAACTAGACTTCGAATTCGAAATGGCGAAGCAAAACCATAGTTATTTAGTACTAATGCAACGAATTAATACAAAGCACATATTATCCCCTTATAAAACTTGGTATTCTCCGCAGAGTCCGACCCCACCACAATACGTGTTCTGGTACCACAACGACCGCATGATCAACTACGACGCGACCCGCGGGGGCATCACCGTGGAGACTGAACCAGGGCCCCGCACTCAGTCCCGACTCACCGTGAGGGGGGCAACCCTGAAGGATTCGGGCAACTACACGTGCAGCGCCAGCAACACCGAGCCCGCCTCCATACACGTGTTCGTCTCGGAAGGCAGTGAGTAAAAGTGCATCTTATGACGTCATACGGCCTAAGAATTGCGTAGAAATTTCACTGGACATTTAGGCTGCGTTTCAGCCTTCCAGCGTTGGAGATGAGCTAAGCTGCGTTACGAGGAATGTGGTTTACAAGAACCGATAGAGACGTCGCGCTGAACGTGGTCAGGCAAATGAAGCGTTTCGATTGGTTCTTAAAAACACATTCCTCGTAACGCAGCTTAGTTCATCTCCGGTGGAAACGCAGCCTAAATGATTTATCTCATACATCCAGTCCCACTTCTAGATACGGGTCTATTCCCTCTAAATCAAGCGAGGAGCTAGTGTTGAGGTGCGGGAAAAGAGATGGAAAACCCCATTTTAGGTTCATTTGATCAAGATTGAACGCGCAGCTCTCACTCAAAAAGTGTAGTTCATATCCAAATAACTCATCATCGCCAATGCCTAAAAAAAGTAAAGTATCAACCCATACATGTCGCTCTGCTGGGTAAAGGCCTCGAAATCAGGCGAGGAAGGTGTTGTAGTTCACCGATGGACTGGTCCAATGGGGTTAGTGAATTAGCACACCTTCAACGATTTCAATCTAATCAGGCATGCAGGTTTCCTCACGATGTTTTCCTTCACCGGTGAGCGAGCAACGTACTCGTGCTTAGGGTGCGCTTAGAAATTTATAAACACCCATTTTAAGGCTGCGTTTCCACCGGAGATGAGGTGGTCAGGCAAATGAAGCGTTTCTATTGGTTCTTAAAACACATTCCTCGCAACGCAGCTTAGCTCATCTCCGGTGGAAACGCAGCCTAAAACACCACACGAGTTAGGATGGAACCAGGACTCTCTCGCACAAGAGACTGAACTCATGAACCATGATCGTTAATGGCTACTCCAATGTAATTTCAGGTAACAAAATGGCGGCGATCCTGCGTCGCAACACCAGCGCGATCACCGGCATCACTTCCAGCATCACCTGCCTCCTGCTCTTCTCTTCCGTGATCATCCATTTCGCCCTCCGATGACGTTGACACGGCAACAGCGTCATCCATTTGATTCATAGATTATTTAGATGTTATACAGACGTGTGACTTCGTACTGATACGATATTGTACCTAACCGGTTTTTTGAAACTGGAAAAATTCAGTACACGTGCTTGAATTTACTATTTCATCAGTGAAAGTGAATATATTTTAAAATGCTTTCTCGATAGCTATCAATGTCATTTTAATTTGTAACAATAGAATTGGATAGTTCCAGAATAACTCTACTGTAGAGATGTTTAAAAATAATGAGAAAATCTAAATATGAAAATTTACTTTATCTTGATAGCACGGACAAACGGAATTGCAATTTTATAATGTATATTTATAACTTCAATATCTATTTTGTCATTGTGAACTTGTATTATGGTTATTTGTTATCCGAAAAAAAATTGGTAGTTACAGCCTGGCAAAATGAGTTTAAAAATAAATGAGGGCGCCACTATCTCACTTAGATTTCATAGTAGGTGATGGGAAAACAATAAGGGAACTTAATTAAATCGTTAAAAATAAATGGGAAAAAAAACGATACTTAAAATCTAGCATTTGTCGGAAAATTTGTGTCGACATACTCTTTTTTGCCAAGGTGCACTTTCAAATTGAATTGATGGAAAACCCTTTATATGTCTAAAAAGAACATTTTACATTTAAACAGAACTCACAGGAGAAAGCTATAAACTGTTTTCTTACAATATGGAAGGGTAACATCTTATCGAGACCACGGAGTTGTATCGTAAACAACCCCACAACAAGACAAGTGGCAAACGCTAAACGAATAGAAATAGTATAAGTACAATAGTTATTATATGGGAATAACAATAGCTGCTCAAATTACATGTCGTAAACTAGTGTCATTCCCATATAATAAGTATTCTATTCTATTTCTATTCGTTTAGCGTTTGTGTCACTTGTCTAGGGGGGCAGGATAGTACTTAAAATCATCATGAATATAACACTCTATAACAATAACACAAGGTTTATTTTTCTCCTATGGATAACAGATGAAACAGAAACCTCAAATATACTACGGTGTAATGTAACAAGATGCTAAAATATGCTCTACATACATTTTTTAAGCTTATTAAATTATTTATTACATTATTTATGTTCACTATCCCTAGCTTCTCGTTTAATTCGGTACTATGTGCAAGATAGATCTTTTCAATTGCTGATTTATTTTTAATGTGACTTTTACTATATTTATTATTTATTGCACAGTCAACTCCCCAAATAAAACCAAATTAAACGTTTATACGATTTATGTTCACCATATTAACAAGCGGAATCTCGGATATAATATTATTATGTATGTATACAGTAATCATTATAGACACCCTATTAGAAAGAGACGACCCAATACTTTTATCTCTCACTCGGCTTGGTATTCTGTAATACTACGCATAGTTTTTTGAAACATTGATCGTGGTATAGGCTCTAGTTTTTTCTTTTTTATGTTCGGCTGCTTATCACAATTTAAGATTTTTTTTCTCAGTTATATTTTAATAAGCTATTAGCACACACCTCATCTAGTTCAATTACCTACTGTCGATGTAATCTAAGAAATATAAGCCAAATAAATCGATTAAATCAATGTATATTGTAAGTTACACAATAATTATCATTCGAATTTAAATATATTTAATGTTACATTAACATATAAATGTCCATTAGTAAAGAGAAAATTAAAACAAAGTATGTATTGAAAAAAATAATATTGCTTTATCGTCTATTGTGTAATTATTAAGTTACCAACAGTGGATCCCAAAGATAAATAAAAAGCATTTTATTTATCTTTGGTGGTTACGATGCAATTGTGTTTAACTTTATCAAAGATTTCTAATTTCGTAAAATCCATGAAAAATCGCATAAATTATATTTTTAATAATATATTTAATTAACGGAATCAGTCAATATCAGAAAATATCATTTGGATATGATAATTAGTGAGTTTCTTTTCTCTATTTTTTCCCCTACTCCTGCCAAGATGTTATATAAAAATAAGTAAATATATTTACTTAATTTTCTTTACTTATTTATATTATGTTTGTCAACAACAATTAATAAAAAGCTGAAACAATTTCTGGGAGAAAACTAATAATAGGGGAAATTTAAAATAAAAAGGAACGAAGAAAAAATATTTGTGTTTTTTTTTAAACATTGTAGCGCAAATTATATCATAACATTGTAGGCTACGTCTAAAGTATAATTTATAAATAATTATTATAGAAAAATCATGCTCACATCATACAGTAATAGATTTAACTTTAATTAAGAGTAATATTAAAACACACTTTACAATACATCGCAAGATTAATGGTATTTGGTAAAAGAATTTTTAAACTGAAAAATAATCTTTATTTAGTTTTTTTTATTCGATATTTTAATGGAAAACATTAAGTGCGAAGTTAATTAATATTTTGCAGCTTTTCTGACAGAATATCTGTAAATTCAAAAGTTATACTGTCGGAAATCGCCAAAAAAAATGCTACACTTTTGAAAGTCCTGCCGCGTTTATAGCAAATAACGTCATTCGAAAGCCACAAACCACAATAATATTATTCAGATTTTTTATGGTTTTAATGATTGACATATATTAATTGCATTAATTATTAGGTATCTTCTAATATATAAAATTTCCCTGTCACAATGTTAGTTACCGTACTCCTCCGAAACGGCTTGACCGATCTTTATGAAATTTTATATGCATATTCAGTAGGTCTGAGAATCGGCCAACATCTATTTTTCATACCCCTAAGTGATAGGGGTTGTTCACCCTTAAAATTTTTTTGTTAATTTTTGGACGAATTTTTTTGTTTTTATTTTTTTATGATTCAACATATAAAAATACATACAACCCTAAATTTTGACCCCTCTACGATCAACCCCTATTTTGTAATTGCAATTTTAATATTGGCAGAACGAAGTCTGTCGGGACAGCTAGTAATATTATATAATAAATTTCTATGTACCTATACATAATGATTATTTCTTATAAGTACATTGCAGCTTAGTTTCTTGCTCTTGTCTTTTCTTGACTTGTAATATTGTACTGCCGTTGCTGTCGCTTTAGTTGGAGAAGAAAACTAGAAAAAATTTTTGCTCCTCCTGATATTTTTTGATCATATTTTTTATATTATGTGTACTTACAGTCTTTTTTGATTTACAATTTCTCTTGCGATGTGTTGCTAAGCTATTATAAGTAATTTCAAAACAATTGACCTTGTAAATAGAATAATTATAAAAAATATTTTTCTAGGTTAAGTTGATAAGTTAATTGGCACTAACCACTAAAACTAGCCCGTTAATTAATATTTAGATAGGCTTGTTCGAAATCGGTGTTTATTATTACATGTAAAATACGATTTAAAAAAATACTCAAATTTAGATTAGGTACTTATTATTACTGTAAAAAAAAGTTCACCATTTCTGTGGATGTTTCTATACCCAAATTACTATCGAGTTGACACAAAAAATAATTTTCTGATAAATAAAAAAGTTTAAAATTGACTTCAATTTAATTTTGTTTCCACAAATATTTATTTTTATAGAAACATTTTAGAGTTTTATTCTATACCGATAAGATTATTCTATTAGAAAAATATATTATTATTTCAAATTGACTATTAGTTTTAATTAAAAAAAATTGTTAATTGTTTAAAATTTAATATAGAATTTGATATACCTATTATAATAATCTGTATCGCTATGTTTTAATCAGTATTTAGTATACCATTGATAATATATTGAGGTGTATTTCAGATTAATTGTTATTGTGTAAATATAATAGTAGTATAAGTCATAGAAATTAGATAATGTTGTAAATAATTTGTCAGTGTTATTAAAATTATCTACTGTACAAACGATTTTGGTGACTCTGTACGCAATAAAAACTTCTTTGAAGAATTCTTAAATTATTCAACGACCATTTTACACGTCCAATATCAAAGCTTTACTTTTTTTATTACTACTCAATTAAATATTATTAAAATATGCAACCGTATATTTTATATAAGTAATAATTATTTTTTCATTACTGCATAATTTTATGGATTGTGGATTAGGTATATTATACAATTTTGCAATAATTTATGAAAATCGATACATCACAACATCGATACAAAACTTATCTAATATCCAAATGTTGGTCTGGGCCACGAAGTATCCGTCCGAAGGTAATGTTGAACAAAATATGGTTGCAATTTAGATGACAGAAGTTTGCTGGTATAGCACGCCTTGAATAAGTGCTCGTTTAAATCTTTAGGCGGGAAGTATTGTGGCGCTGATTGGTTCGCTTGCGGGAAGTACTGTGGCGCTGATTGGTCCGCTTCAACCGGACCAATCAGCGTAGCGTATCATCGGTGCACAACTAGCGCAGACAGCGGCAGAAAAAAGTAATATTATCTGAGTTTATTATTGTGTATGTGAATACTACGGAAAAACCCATATCGTTCGGACTCCTTATATCTATCTATACCTACTCCGTTATCTGGGCACTGAATTGGTGCACCTTTAAAAATGAGCATTGTCACAATCGCTTGCACGTAGTTATAGGAAAATTGTGAGAAATCCTGCGTGCCAGTAAACATTAATTTGAATAATAGACTTTAAAGACGTGATGATTGCAGTGGACAAGCTCAGACAATTATGACCTCTCATCTATTTCAGGCGGAGGTAAGTTTCAAAAAAGAGAATTGATAAACATTTGTCTTATGCTTATAAAATTAATAATTATCTATATTCTATACAAATAATAAGTATTACGAAGCTTAAGATTTTGTTTGGTTGAACCATGGATGTAGTATAATAACAGGATGGCTTACTCGGAAAAAATGTATTTACGAAAGTGAACACTAACTCAATGCATTAAGTATTATATTCTAATGGGCATTACACAGATGCTGATCCGAGCCGAGCGGGATAGCAATATGTAAGAAGTGTGTCTCGTTCTTTTATCTTGCCAGCTTAAAAATGTATTTTATTAACAATTTGGGCTGATCAAAAATTACATCGAAAAAAAATGTCTTTTTAATATTATTTTGACAATTGTATGTCTAGAAATTGTAATTGAATTTATTTATTTAAATATATTTCCAATTCAAAAAGAAAACATAAATTATTATTTTGCTTATTTCTTTTATTTCTTATGGTAGCCCAGTTAAGTGTCATCTTGACATTTTGTATTGTAATGGTTGCTATGGTTACTTAAATAACATAATTAGTAAATCAAACTACTATGGTGACCATGATTTTTTGAAACGAAGTTCCTTACGGCAGGCTTGGAGGGGAATAATAGCAATGCGAAAAGCAATGGTCAGAACGTGAGACAGAGTGACTCCGTACTAAACTTCCCACGTTCCTAATTATTTTAATCAGTTTGAATCCATGGCATCTTTAATTGTTTTGTAATCTTAATTCAAGAATGCGTTATAATGAGAGTAAACCTAAGATTTGCAGTTAATATTTTGGGATGATAATGATAACTCGACCACCTGATGACGGATTCCTGTCAAGTCTGTAGTATGGAAGTATTTGTATTATGTATTTCGTAATCCATCTACTATTCTTCAGATTTTAACCATTGCTAATGTTGGTATTTTCGTTTATAAGTAAGTATAATACTTGTGTCAGATTTTTCAAGCACCCTAAATGCATTCAAGCTAACTTGCGATATCTGCCGGGGCTAAACGCGCCTTTTGAAGAACTTAAAAACTCGAGATTTATAATATTATGGCAGACGTGGTAAACTCATGCAGCGCTTAAAACTGCATACATCAAGTATGTACTAGTAGGATATAAACCTTACAAAAAAAAAACCAATAAAAAAAATTAAAATTAAATAAAAATTTTCAATACCCATTTCCTGACAGTTTGAATTTTTGAAAGACATTTGTCCCATCTGTCAAAATCTTATTGTCACCTTATAAGAAAGGGACACACTCCTTAACACTGGCTATCTCTGTCGGCTCGTTTTTCTGTTACGAGTTCTCAGTCCTGTTATATATTATTACGTCCATTGGTTGAACGCACTGACCTCAAGAATGAATGGTTAGAATAAACAAAAGTATGAAATAGTTCGAGTACATATTTTGTACAGGAAGGTTATAGATGGTTACTGCCATCCTGCTACGACCAAAAAGAGTGGAACTTGAGTGGAACGTTAATGGAAGATGTGACCTAGAATCAGATTTTTTGACGTGACAACGTCTTATAATTCGATGGAGACGGCTGCACGCACGAAATTAAATTAAAAATTTAAAAAACCCCTTACGCAAAAAATACTTATAGTTTAAGGAAAGACCCTTAAAAAGTAAAAAATAATTGTCTTTAGAAACCCAATAAATAAATTAATATGTTTATCGAAATGGAAACTGAAAAATATTTAACAAGTCGTCTCTTAACATTATATCTAATGAAACTTGACAATGAACTACATATTATATATTTTTTTCAACATTCTAAAATATACATAAATTTTTTGTAGTGGCTTCGTTCGCTAAGTTCGCGACGGGGTATTCAAAATAAAATTACATGGTGCATTAATTTTTTATTTTTTATTGCTGCGTACCTCTATAAGAGAGAAACGCTACCCTTGTACCTGCATTGGTTAGAAACTTGGGTTAGCGAGAAACCTCTGTATGTATAAAACCTCTATATGTATAAAGACTGGAGGGTCGAAGCCGTGCTCCTCAAAATTTTCCGCCGTTTGATATTGGTGGCATGACCTCTGGTCTTAGCCTATTCCGAGAGAAACAAATAAAATTGACATGTGACATTTGACAAATGACAGTTGTTGTGAGTATTAATCTAGATATACTAAGTAGTCTGTGGTATTAATCACTGATGTAAACCGAGTGTATCTCATACTAACGTAATCGAATTAACTTTTGAAACTTTTACTATTTAAATTAAAATGATGAATAAATAACCAATTGTTAAGATATGCACAGTATTATAATTTAATCATGTGGCAAATAATACAAGCACAGTCATGTCAGCTAATGCGACAAAGGTTTGTAATTAATTAAAGAAAAGTTACCTTATATGTATAGACAAGAAAATAATAAGATTTTTTTTTCAGATTGTTACAGCTACAGAGCAAAGGTCACTTTGTCAATTTAATCAAAAGCAAGTCATTATATGAGTTAAAAAGAAATGTATCGAATATTAAAAATACAAACGAAAAGTGGGGGCTGTTATGTAGCCCTTGGAAGTTATGTACCGGTGTTAGTGTTGGCTTGACCACACATTTACTAGTAAATAATTATACCGCGCTTTGCAAAGCTCAGGGACACTCTCGAGTAATGCAACGTCGTCCTAACATCAATGAAGATAGTGCTAAATTTGATTGGAAACGGTTTCTGGATTACCTTATACCTCACAAATGGCTGTTAACTGCGGCTGTTGCTGTAAGTCAACATTACTCGATTTTTATATTTATCGTAATATTCATGAATTTGTTGTTTAGAATCCTACAAATACTAAAGATACCACATCAAAGTAAAATGAAACAAATAAGAATTCTTTAAATTAACGTATTATAGAGTTAAGTTAAAGAGAGAGTTAAATAAGATAATATTTTTATATTTATTATAATATTTAAACCCCTCTAAAAACCTTCAAATATTTATCATATTTCATTAATATTCTTGTAGATCACGTCGGATGCTACCATCATTAAAACAAGCTTTATCTGTATATAAGTTTGTATTGCAAATAATCAATTTAAAATATAACATAATATATAACTAAAATTACTCTTTACAATTACAACCATCTTAATAAGAAGTTCCATTTTTTATTCCACAACCCAGTCACAACTCCTTTCGCACCTCCTTTCTATGAAAGTAGGTGCACTAAGAAATTTGTCTGCCACATTTTTAAAAGTAGTTTGAAACTAAATGCAAACAATTTGACTAAACATTATCGTCACTAGGCATTTGATTAATCAAAAAGCTTAAGAATTGAATATATAAATGAAAGTGATTTTTGTAAATATATTTTAATTTATACATAAGATGTGTGTCTACATGCATATTTTCTTTAGGAGGGCATAGAGGGTTATAATGCCAGTTTCGTCAGCACTTTGGATACATGAATTCTAATTGTATAGAGTGACAATTTATTTTTGATTGGATGTCTGTACATACATATACTGGGAGCCAAGAACTCTAGTTTAAACTGTATACATAATATACAAATGTTACAATGTCTTATATAAATAAACAGTTTAATGCTTGATATTCTAATTTTTTTCAGTCTGCACTTGCAGTGGCATTCCTAAATGTATACATTCCGGCGATGCTGGGCGTGATTGTAAACATACTGGCTAGTATGCGGCATAACCCGACAACAGATTTTATAGAAGAAATAAAAATGCCAGCTGTTAAATTGATATCTTTGTATATAGGACAGGTAAATATTAAATGAAAAATTCTATCAAATGTTTAGCTTACAAACCTGTATAATAATCAAAGAGCATCCTGGTTTTTTTTCTGTCTTGACTTAAATAGTTTAATCTTATATTCCTTTGACTATATTGATTATACTGATTGACTTTTTTCTCTTCGTTTTTACTATAAAACAGCTATGCCCATAAATATGCAATAAGCTTCTTATCTGTCATAAAGAAACTAGAGCTAACTAAAGAAGCAGGACAGAGTGAATCACGGGCACCATGACTTATCACAGTCCTGGATTTTTAAGCAGGCAAAGTTTTTGACAACATTGTTTTTATTCTACCTCTTAAAAAAGTTTCTGCAAAAAAGGTCAAAAATTACGCACCTTGTAAATATTTGTAAGTCCGTTGTTGCCGCAAAACTTTCTACTACCAACAAAAACTATCAGCCTACTACACCTTCACAATATAATATGTGGGGACTGGGGATAATTGTTGGTTTTTGTTTCTATGTTAATTGTGTATTTGTAAGTATTTAAGCTGTTGTTCCTCCTCAAAATTAAATAAATAAATAAATATTAATCTGTCACTGAGTTGTCGTATTTCAGTCACAAAATAATTTAAATTCATGGCCTATTCTGACCTCTTACCATTTCACATCTACATTTGCATGACATTCAAATATTAAAAAAATGTTTCAGGCGACCTTCACATTCTTCTACATTCACTTGTTGGCACAAGTAGGAGAAAGAGTTGCTGCACAAATGAAACAAGATCTTTTTGTATCAATATTAAAACAGGACATGGCTTTCTTTGATCAAGAAAGGACAGGAGAACTAGTCAATAGGTATTTTTTTAATCTATATATTTTGTATCTTTTACACACATTTACACACCTAAATGTGCACTGTACCAATGCATTAATTACGTCAAATTTTTAATGATATTTTATTCCCTCCCTCGTCCTTGTCACAGTTGGTCACATTTGTGACACACACATATTGCAATTTCTATGTATTGAAGTAAGTTTTATATTATCTTTTATTTAATGTTCTTCATTAGTTTAGAATTCGTGTTTAATAACAAACGTTTCGATGTGATGTCACAATATCGAGGATTCCTTCCTTTCCTTGTTAGACAATGTCACACTTGGTCAACCCACTCCCTCCCCCTTGACGTAATTTATGCCTCGAATAAAATGCATGTAGTTAACTCGCGTTATTATTACGAGTGTCAAATGCTTGTACCGGTAACCGGCTCCTAAAGTGTATGATTGCTTATTACAGAATTACAGTTGACGTGCAAGATTTTAAAAGTTCATTTAAGCAAACAATTTCTGGTGGCCTGCGAGCTATAACTCAGGTAAAATACCATAGTCGTGTGCATTAATACTTACTATAAGCAGGCTTCAAAGTAAATATTGGTGATTATATCAAACCACTTGTGTTCTAGGTAGTGGGCTCAGCGGTCAGTCTATTGGTGATATCTCCCCATCTCACCGGGCTCACGATGCTGTGCGTTCCCTCTGTGGTCATCGGAGGGACTTTCATTGGATCCCTCTTGAGGAAGTTGTCGAGAGAGGCACAAGCTCAGGTATTTTTAGTTTTTCCTTTATTTCAATAAAATTTAAATATTGCCAATACAATAGATTGCCACTCTTATTCTCAAGAATAAAAAAAGGAAATAATTATTATAGAAACGTGTGTCGTATTTACGTATATTTAAAAGAGAAATAATTGAAATGCTTATTGAGGTCTCTTGTACTCAATGGTTTTTATGATTTGACTTTAGCCCTTACTTTTGTTAATAAAGGTACTAAAATTTTTTTCTGTGTTTGTTATATTATGTATGCTAGTTTATGAGCTCATTATATATTTTTAACCAATATCTGTGGCCATTGATTACCTATTGTATACTATATTTTGAAAAGAGCAACCCAACAGAGTTTTTTGCTAGATTCTTCTCATATACTATACTAGTATTAAAAAGATTAGTTAGTGGACTTGCTTTGGAACTGGTGGTAAACACAATGGCAGCTAATCTCAAAAGCTCGAAGCAGATGGCGCTAGTGTAGTTGGGGGTCATGCTATCTGTCAAATTGTTCTCATATAATATTATTGTGTTTTCGTGCATAAAAGGACTAATTGAATAGAAATAAAATGCCTCAGTGTTGAGTTGTGCCTTTGTGCTCATCTAGAGTATCAGGACATAGGGTTCCAGGAAATAAACAGTTGAGGAAAAAATGAATTATAGCTATATGAAGGGACAAATACATGTCGACAATAAACTCTCGTGTTTGCAATCAACATTTTATTCAGTCAGACTAAGTGATGCCTCTGGACTCTGTTGTTGAAAATCGTAAATATTGTAAGCATAATTGAATAAAACGTAATCCAAATACTTAACGATATCATTCCTATATTTTATAACATAAGTTTTATAATATTTTGTTTATTTTATAGCTAAACCTAAACTTAAGAAAGATGCTGCGCCCAGCCAGTTTAAATGGACTAAAAAGCCACGAGTAGCAGCACTGTAGAGAGAACAACGTACAACAAAGCGATCAGTCTTAAAGTAATCTTTAGATTTGTCTTCTGAACTCAATTCAATAAACCCAATCACACCAGAACCTTGCAATGAGATTGAAATACCGATGGATATAGTAGCAGATTGTCAGTTTAAAGAGACGTAGAAATGTGATGCATCAACTATAACAAGCACGTTGCTTACTTTATTTTGCAAATTATTATGGTTTACCTTTCGATGAGGTCTTCCTTTTTGCCAACTATTCTAGCATTTCTTCTCCTTAATTCGTTTTTTAATTCAACTACATTCAAAGTGTCGTATTTTTCTACCGTTTTTCACACATTGCATAGGTATTGTACGAAACACCAAACACCCAGTATAGAGCTGTCAAACCGATATGACCTCCAACAACACTAGCGCCTCCAAGCGGGAGCAACGGCGGACATACCCGCCATTGACGTTCAAAAAGATACTATAGGTATAAGGTGGTACTATTTTTAATAATAAACTTTCACCTACTTACCATGTTCAATATTTTCAGATAGAGAAAGCAACATTAGTAGCGGAGGAGGCGATATCGAACATACGCACGGTGCGGGCGTTCGCCGGCGAGGAGAACGAGGCGAGGCTGTTTGCGGCGGAGTGCGAGGCCGCGGCCGACCTCAGCATGGAGCTGGGCCTGGGAGTGGGGCTGTTCCAGGCCGGGACCAATCTGTTCCTCAACGGGTGAGTGATACTTAAATACGGGCTGCACTCCGGGAGTGACGACAGAAGTGACAACTTAACAAACAAGTATGTCATCTAAAAATATGCTTGTCACGCTAAAAGAAGGTTTCTTCAAAAAACAGACCAACTCTGACCCACGCCAGACAGATGGAGAAAGAAGTGATCTTATATTTCTTAAACTATGGTCCATGAACCACTTAGGTCTCATGATCGTGACAGTTAATCGACGCCCACTGCTGGGTATAGACCCAAGGATCTTTCTACAACGATCGCTCCTGCGCTGTCCGCATCCAGCGGCGGCTTTCGCAATCTTTACATGGTATAAAACGAAGTTGCTTACTTTGTATGTATGCTTAAATCTTTATAAGTACGCAACGGATTTTGATGCGGTTTCTTTTAATAGATAGAACAATTCAAGAGGAAGGTTTATATGCATAATACATGCACAATATTAGCCCACTCAGATCTCGTTCTAAACCTTAGTTAACGACGGCGAAGCTGCATTCCTATCACCTTATTATTTATATTTCTATGATATCTCATCTATATCGAAATGTATCTTGGTAAATGTCGGAGTGTTCCTTGATAAAATGTGTATCCTAGGATGGTTCTGGGCACGATGTTCCTGGGCGGTCACCTGATGTCCGCGGGGCAGATGTCCGCTGGCGACGTGATGGCGTTCCTGGTGAACGCGCAGACCGTGCAGCGCTCGGTGGCGCAGCTGTCGCTGCTGTTCGGTGCCGTGGTGAAGGGGCTCAGTGCGGGCGGACGAGTCTTCGAGGTGAGGGTCAACTGGATACGACACTTTGAGTGCTATTACAGCTGGTTCACATCACCATCAGTCCACTGCTGAACATAGGCCTCCCTCCTCAAACCAGTTCACATGCTAATGATTAATTTGGTGAGGCGATTATTTTAACGTCCCTAGCGTTTAGAAAGAAAGAAAGAAAGAAAAATTTATTTGTGAACAATTATTTAAATTACACTAATACAATATTTATTCAATAAGATATTCACAAATTGGCCTCAACTCGGTGTTTCCTGGTGGTAATTCCTTCCTACATTGGTCTTCCGTTGATGCTATTTAGTGATGCCACGAAACAATATACACGTCACAAAAAAGCAAAAGAAAAATAAAAATAATAAAAACAAGATTAAATACTGAATTGGTTAAGCAGAATTATTTATTCTGTGAATTAGAAGTTAATGGTAGCTCGGCTATATAATATCAATAAAATGATAAATGAATTTTGTAAATTGTATGAATTATGTTTTTTCCAGTATATAAACAAGGAGCCCACTATGGACACCTCCGGGACAAAGACCATCAAATACCACGAGTTCCGGGGGGACATCGAGTTTAATGACGTCACGTTTGCCTACCCCACCCGGCCCGAGGCGGTGAGTACAGAATACTGATCCACATCACCAACCTGTACCCACCTGCTTGCATAAGATCATATTGATGATGATGATAAAAAAATATATAATTCAATTCATTTAAAATTATTTAATTGACTAGACCAACCGGCCGTCAAATTGAAACAATGATAGAATTGAAGAAGACCATATGCTACCACTGTCAATGAATACACCAACGGATCCTTTTTTTGTGAGGTGCCCCGGGTCTACAAGCAACAGGGCACCTCGTCGGCCAGACAGTCCCTCAGGGGACCGACATTGGCAAATTGCGTGGTTGACTAAATTTACAAGAAGAAGAAGAAGGCTTTTCATACATTCTAACGTGGAATTATTTCAGATTGTATTGAAGAACTTCAACTTGAAGATACCAGCGGGGAAGACCGTGGCCATCGTGGGAACGTCTGGGAATGGCAAGTCTACCATCGCAGCTCTTTTGGAGAGGTATGCTTTTAATACCACACTAGCTGTTGCCCGCAGCTCCGTCCGCATTAACTTATATTTACGGACGCACTGTCATTTTTGTAGTGTATTTTTTTATTCCTCTAAAGGAAATACGCCAGCGTATTTAATGGAAGCCACTAATAAGCTTCAATTTGTCCGAATTTGCACAAAAACTAGCCTCAAGAGTTAGTGTATTTGATGTTGTATATGTATAAATAGGCTTTACAACTAACAAAACAAACAACATGTACATATAACAAAATGGATATAGTTTCATAGGCTAAGGCATAGGCATATATAGGCATAGATCTATTTCATCATCATCATCAGCCTTTATCCGTCCACTGCTGAACATAGGCCTCCCTCAATCTATTTAATACATACAATTCAGAAGATATTATTTTATTATATATCAATGGGTTAAGGCAGCATTTTCGTTAAAAGCTTCCAGGTGGCTTATTTTTTTCCGACACTGTATGTTTTTGATAGCATTGGTTGGTAAAAATAAAATATTTTATGAGACTTATTTATATGTTTTATTGGACTGATAATAAGAATATCCTGAATATTTGTACTTTATCTAACTATTTACTACTACTACTTTACTATTTTTGATTTTCCTAATTTGACAAATTATCATTTTTTCTACATTTAAATTTTAGCTCCTATTCGACCATTTTTTTTCGAAAACTTTTACGCCTGATGGCCTTTAAGCTTAATCGGTATGTAGTTATCGACCGTCAAATATCCTTCCCAAAAGTCCACTCCATCAAAGATAGATCCTCCCATGCCATATGCCCAGGTTCTACGACGTGTGCGGAGGCAGCGTGACTGTGGACGGGGTGGACGTGCGCGCGCTGGAGCCGCGCTGGCTGCGGGGCCGCGCCCTGGGGCTCATCGGACAGGAGCCGGTGCTGTTCGCCACCTCCGTGAGGGAGAACATCCGCTACGGCCGCCCCGACGCCACAGATGAGGAGGTGGGTCACTCACTAACAATTCATTATTATAATCTTAGATCAATAATATGTCTAGATGGAGCGTCGCCCTACAATCAAAACCAGGCCAACATTTTCAAACATTTTCAAAATGTGTTCGAAATTAGTGATACCAGCTACTACAGTTCTTCCATAATCATCCTTTTTAATCTCGTTACACTTCAACACAAACCTTCATTATAAATAAAAACAATAATGCGTAAAAATTCATGCGTATTCTATGACAGCGGGACGGATACTAAACACGGAGAAAGCATTTAGAGGCTAACTGTTGGACGCTATTTTTGGACGTGTTTTCCGCGCGACAACTTATCTAGACATATTATTGATCTAAGATTATAATGAAAGAAAGAAAGAAAGAAAACACTTTATTGGTTTACAAGCACGAGACAACAACAAAATAGTTTACATTAACTATACAGTTACACAATTAATTCACTCTTACAATTAAAGAAAAAAAAGAAACTATCGTAATGTGAGACAAATTTGACGGATTTTATAGCGGCTTAAACTATAAAATCCTTTATTGCAGTTTATTTAGTTTTTCACATTATGTCCTCTTGTGATCAGAGATGTGATTTATCTTAGATAAAAGTATCTGAAATACAGATACAAAATACAAAATACGTTTTAACATCTTGTATTTGAAATATTTTTTGTATTTTGTATCTTATATTTAGATACATTATTATGGTATCTTAGTATTTTGAAGATACTTTCTTTTCAAGATACTTTTACTAAAATAAACTTCGAAGTTTTTTAGACGTTTAAGAATGTACTCGATATTGTCGGGAACCAAATGACAGTTGGCGACATCTGACTATCTTTCTACATGTAATTGTCTAAAGCCGGCTGTACACATGGGGCCAAGGTGTTGGGCCAATGTGTTGGGCAAAAATGATGAAAACCAAGATTCCTGTTCACACATTGGCTTACTGATCATTCTGCATTGGCGCTTCAAAGATGGACGTAGAAGTTCTTGCAGCCGCGGCAATTTATTTATACATTGCGTTTAATTATTACGTACATGTGCACCAAAGTAGAGTGACTAAAAAGAAATGGCGCAAAAGAAAATGGTGGATGGTGACTATTCATCGTCGATACAATTCTATGAATTTTAAAACCTCATTACTTGTCCACACCGGCGCGCCATCGCTATCGGAACATGGGAACGTAAATTTCACTCACGCGCAACGATACTGTCTCCGCTGACACCAACGTGTGAACGCTGTTTTCGGAGCGCGCCAAGATCCTTTGATGTGTGCACTAAAAACCGACACTATTCGGATGGCCTGCCAATGTTGGCGCCAACTAGACCAATTAAGCCAACATACCGCCAAGGCCAACGTGTAGAGAGCTACTCTACACGTTGGCCCAACACCTTGGCCCCATGTGTACAGCCGGCTTAAGATGTTACGGGAGGGCATATTATCCGTGGTTGCTTTAAAGTCACCGAAACGTCGGAATTATAAGAAACTTAATTAACCGCTATAAAATCTGTAATATAAATCCGTAAATAAACTTAAGTTCAATTAAATGTTGCTTTCTCACAAAAACATTTTATGTTTAAAAAGTATTTGAAAGATAGGTATTTTGTATCTAGTATTTCCGATACCTTTTTAGAAAAGTATTTGTATCTGGTTTCTGAAATACTTTTTTTTTTAAGTATCTTGCATCCTGTATTTCAGATACTTTGTACGGGGTATTTTACACATAACTGCTTGTGACCATGGTTTCTGAAAGTATTCGAAACGTCGGGCACGTAAAAAAACTTAATAAAACGCACTAAAATCAGTGTTTATTATAGTAAACTGATAATCTCACTGAAATCGAAGTGGTCTCAATACCTTTGTCGGGTACCACAGATTTGGACAAATAATTAGGATGCGGTTATCCCATTTCAGGTTTACGCAGCGGCGAAAACGGCGAACGCGGACGAGTTCATCCGAAACTTTCCCCAAGGATACGACACCATGGTGGGTGAGCGGGGGATGTCCCTCAGTGGGGGGCAGAAGCAGAGGGTGGCCATCGCCCGCGCCGTGCTCAAGAACCCACCCATCATGATCCTGGACGAGGCCACTAGGTGAGCAACTTGAGTTTCCTGGGTGTACTGTTTCATAAGACATTGACAAGCCACCATCTAATAACGAAATTTTATTGAAATTTTGCTATCAACTTTCGAGATAGGTTAATTTTATCAGAGGTATAAGCTGTTATTATCGTTCCACATATTTTTCGCCCTCTGCTAAACAGTTACCTTCATGTAACAGCGTATAACCGATAGAATAGTAATGTGAGCCATTAAAATCGATGGCATAAACCGTTGGTGATTTGCCAATGACGTAATAACAAATCAACCAATCGGCGATCTCTGTGCGCGTCCTATCGGCTAATCATCCATCAGTCGACCAATCAGAGCGCAGAGCCGGCGCTGCTTCGCAATACATTTTTTTCTTTTTTCTTTTAATGTTATGTTACAATTTTCTCTCTTTTCGTGTTATATGCTTGTTGGGCCCGACTTTTAAATGCGGATGCTATAAAGCCTAACTATGTATGATTTGAATGCGGTTTTGTTAATTTAAAAGCGGGTTTTCTAGCTGTGGTTTTGAGACACCCTTATTAAATCAATTTTTGCGTTTGAAGACTAGCTTTCGTTGTCACCTTTTGAAATATTCCTTTTGACGTGACAACGTCTAATAACTCGATATTATGGGCAGTATGCACGAAAAAGATGACGTCATGTCGTGTTCGGCAAGCGAGAGCGCGACACGAACGAGAGAGAGGCATGATCGGCGCGAGCGATCGGCTCAGTTCGGTTCATGCTGCATCTATCTCCCTTCCACTATTCTGTGTATTATACTACCGTAATGTTTGACGTTGTCACGTCAATATACCGTCCATAAACGGACTTTACAGACAAGCATTTTTGGTATTTCAGTGCGTTGGACTCTGCCAGCGAGAAAGTGGTACAAACTGCTCTGGAGACGGCCGCGCGGGGCCGCACCGTGCTGGTCATAGCGCACCGCCTGTCCACCATCATGGGCGCCGACCTCATCGTCGTGCTCAGCAAGGGGAACATCGTCGAGGTGAGCAACTCCTCGATATTTTCGAGGAAAATACGTTTCCTCGTAATTTCGCGAGGAAAGTGATAATCCTCGTAATTTGACCAAGGAAGTGAGTTTCCTCGAAATTAGGCGAGGAGAATGCTTGTCCTCGAATTTTGTAGAGGATATTGTTTGGTGACAACGCTGGATGTTTGCTGTCGATACGAGTATAATATATAGTAATAACGTCGAGGTGAGGGCCTCGAAATTAGGCGAGGAATGTTAGATGATGACTGATTTTAGGGTAATCGGTAAAGGAACACAGTTGAGATGAGGTTATACTCGAAATTTGATGGAGTATGTTTAAATATGATCGCTTACTTCAAGGTGCTCAGTCCTGTAACACGTTCTATATAAGCGTGATCTCTAATGATTGTCCCTCGAAATTGTCATTTTAAGAATAAATTAAAGGACATTATGTTTTGACGTATTTCACTTGACAGTTTTGTGTTTCGAAAGACAGTTTAAAATACCGTATAAACGCTACTTATATTGGTAATATTAAGCCATTAGCCAACGCCACCTAACTAAGGCCAAATAAATGGTCCTATCGCCTAGCTTCGAGACCTGGACGCAGCAGTGGGTCATACAAGGGTTGGTAATAAATAAGCTAATCAACATTACTCTTGCAGATGGGTAACCACGAACAGCTGAAGAAGCTCAAAGGCCACTATTGGAACCTCATCAAACAACAAGACCAGGACAACGAAGATTCTAGATCTTTATAGAACATTTGAGTCCTTAGCATAATTCTAGAACATAGAAAAATATCTAAACCATATAATACAATTCGTCCGGACAGAAAACATAAAAACTCCACCTATCATGACTACATCTCTTTAAATTGTAACCAAAAAACATTTATAGTCTTAATAGGTTCAGCAATTGTTATGAATATATAATAAATCTTACACAACACATAAATTTGACACGAATTTTATATACAAAGTGAAGCCTTAAAAATAGATTATAAGTTGTCACTAAATCCGTTTCTCGAAATAGCAGCAAGAATTGGTAACTTGGCTGAGAATAAATGATTGTTGCAATGTTTTGAAATATTTTAAATGTGCATACATGAATATTTGTAAGTATAATGCAATTATTTAAATAAGTCATTCAGTAAGATACATACATAAATGAAATATTTTATTGTAAAGAAAGAAAACGATAGTTTATACCAAAGCATTTCTAATGACTATAGATTTATAAAGAAAATGAGTGTCTGTAAAGTCTGTTCTTCTTCTTCTTCTTTGGCTTTAGCTCCCAAAAGGATTTGCCAGTTTCACAGTGGGAGATAATATAATGTTCCGTGAAAGGAGATGTTCAGTTTGTTGACTTTGACTCTGTTTACAGACGATAATTTTACGTGATGACGTCATAATGTATCACAAGCCGAACGCTTAGGCCGATTGTGCCTCTATCGCTTCCGCGTTCTCGCTTGCACGCTTGTCTCGGGCGGAACGTGAGCATAAGTCATGTTTTTTCGTGCGTGCAGACGGTGTTCATAAATTTATAAGACGTTTTACGCCAAAAATTATAATTAGTTATAATAAAATACAGTTAAATCAAAGCTAATGCCATCAAGATTACCGTGTAGAGATATTAAAACGCATTAACCACCAAGGTTTCCTAATATAGATGCAATTGATTTAATAGAAACAAACACCAGTAGTAACTACTGCCATAGGTGCTGCTATCTACACAGGGAGAATTTTTGAAGAACGGACATAATAAGGGACGTGATAGAACTTAGATTCACCAATCAAAGAAAATTATGTTCACAAAAAAAAACTACATAAATTACAAAATATAGGCAAATGTAAGTAATTCATTGTTGGACTTAGAATATGGTCACTCTATTGTATTATCACGTGCACTTTGCGCGCTAAATTTCGACAGACGTTAGTGGTAGGTATAAAATAATCCTGCGAACGGGTCCTTAGGTATGGCTCGCGCTGGAACGTCGGCGTATTTGATGCATCGTATTTTACCTATATCATGATAGTGTGTCTACTTTAATCAAATTGTGAAGGATAATTTAGAAAAAATTAAGACCCCACTTGTGATATATTTTTGGAATGAGGATCGTTAGCTCTATACGCTACTTGAATATGTCCGTTCTTAAAAAAATCACTCTAAAGTGATATATTTCTCTGAGAATAAAGTTTTTAAAGTGAATATATTAGTAAATTTATATATTGTTAATATATGGTTTGTCTGTGCGTTTGTATTTATTTGATATTTTGTACAGTGTTGACGATTGCCAACCGAATAGTAGATTAAGTGGAAATATATTTATTTGTTGAAATTATATTTGTTTTAATTTTCACCCAATTACTTCGTTGTAACAAAGAAGTTACAAAATATTTATTTCTATGAAATTAATTATTACTTAAATATAAAAAATAAACCCTTTTACTACCAAATAGAACTAGTGGAGACAGAGTACTAGACAAATTAGAAGTATACCAAACAAACGTCGGGCATGCTTAACTTATATAGTAAGCCGTCCGACTAATAGTTTAACTTCATCCGCTAATGACTCGTCGACCGTATTGGATTTGACTAACCAAACACCTACTCTTCAGAGTATGCGATATACCGCGCCCCCTGCGGGGTACGGAGGGGGGCGCCCCCTTTCGAATTTTACTAGGTGAGCCATCTGCTCACCTATCTACCGATTGAGCTTAAAGGCCATCAGGCCTAAAAGTGTAGACGTTTCGAAAAAAAAATGCACGAGAGCCTGTAGAGTGCCAAGTTCTACTTAGCCTCCAGGGTATTCAGTGGTACAACTACAATGCAATACAAATACAACTATAACAACCATACAAAACAAATACAACAATAGTAAAAACTAATGACTAAAGAGTGCAAAATGAAAACAAAAAACATAGTACACAAATTGCTTCATAGATGGCGCTAGTGGTAACAAAACGAACTTTATTGTATTAAAATAGATTCAAAAAAATTGTCTTTTTGATTTCATTTTATAGTTTAAATTCAATTGTTGGTGGTAGAACTAAAGTAGTAAACATATGAACACACCATCTTTGTTAATTATTCTTCCCTAAAAAAATATGTTTTCCTTAGATAGTTCTATTGACAAACGAGCAAGCGAACCAGCCAATGGTAAGTCAGTACCAAAGAATTCAGAAGTATGTAGAAGAGTAGTTCTTAAGGATTTTTTGTGCCGATTATATTGGGGAGTGGGGACATGTCCCCAGCGGGCTTTATTCGCACTTGCTCGCTCTCATAGGCTCATATGCTGGGGACATGACGGTGTCCCTCTCGTCACGTCGCCAAGCGGGCGTTTGCGTCGCAGAAAGTTTGTCCTCAAAGCGCCCATAAGTACTGTTACTGTTATATATACGTCTAAATTCTTTGTAAGTACTCAACATCACCCATCATTATAAAGTAAGTAGTTCAGTTGAGACTAGCAAAATGTTCAGGCGTTCTTGAAACTTAAGAAGTCCCGATGACAGTTATTTTACTGACTATTTTGCTTTTTCCGAAACAGAGCAAAGCTATTTTATGGGAACAAGCATGTCGTTTGTACCAACGCAGCGAACAGCACATCCGTCCCACCGATAAATGTTACAGTTTAACCAATCCCATTAATAAACCAATATAAATTTAATGCGAGACAAGTCAAATATTGAATACTATTAATACCTCTCTTATTTAAATCACATAAATAACGTCCATCAGCCCTTCGAAACCCTAAACGGTGATTAAAGCTAACCGCCCTTTATTAGAACGGTAATCCCTTGCGCCGTACAACTGCCGTCGGACAAGGCTCTCCCTTCACATTAGATAAAATGAACTCTTATTTGTTTCACTACTGAATCTAATAAAACTCGATGACTTTGATAATACCACGATGATGAAAATGTTGAGAACTAATACCTTTTCGTAACTTATATGTTGTTTTCGCGAAATGTTCTCGTTATAATAAAGGTGATTTTCTCAAATATCACGTAGGACTTTGTTACAATGTCTTGTACAAGCATGGTTCTTGAAGTGTGAAAATGAGTTATTCGAATTTTGTTTAAGCGCCTGATTTTATAATTGCTTGTTATAAGTTCGATCGATGGTCCAGCTCAGCCTGTTAAGCTAGAAGGCCTGGGCTAGATCCTGACCCCTTGTGGCGCCTAGAAAAGGGTTTTTTCTAATTGAGAGCTAATCATGAGAGAACCGTTCGGTTCTTCGTTCTACATGCCTCGGTTGAAAGACTTTAAAGGTATGTGAAGTTCACAAACCCACAACAGGCCAGCGCGTAGGCAAACTATGTCTCAACACTCTCCTCGGCTGATTTCACAGAAACCTGTGCCCAGTGCAACATTATATAATATGGCTTGATACTTATTGCCAATTTACCTTTGAGGTTCTCTGTTTGAGGTCGTTTGGTTGAGAAGAGTCAAAAACAATATCCAATAAGATATCTTTTCAGTTTTCATATCTACTTTCTTACTGGGGGCATAGCCAAAATGCAATTAAGAAAGCGTTAGCGAAGTTCGAAAATGATAAAATCAAGTCAATCCCATACATTGTATCGTATTTGAATTTCGCTAACGCTTTCTTAATGGAATTTTGGCTAGGCCCTCTGCTAAGATAAACTTTCTGGGTAGTGTCAATAAAGTATTTAATAAAGAATCACATTTTCCAAGAGTTTTACATCATTCTCAACTAACGTAACTAAAACCCGTACCTAAATACTATAAGTTCAACAAAAAAAAAAACATTTAGATGCTTTTAGCATTTCAGTAAAATGGCTATGCTTAAAACAAATAGCGAACCTTTTGTCTCGTAGAATCACACAGATGGTCGAGTGAGGCGGGCCCCATTTTGGCGCCAATATAACCTATTGTTTAGCTGAAGTGGGCCGTGCTTGCTGCAATTTGTACATCGCAGATTTTATTCAATTTACATGCCATTTATTGTTTATTACTGGGGATTTTGATTTTTTTTTATATGAATTGTATTTTTTTGTTGTCAGTCAGCTGTTTTGAATCCTCATAGGATTTTAAAAAAAGTTTTTTTTTTGTGTTTTGGTATTAATTTTTTAAACACTTGCTTTTTGTTTTTATAACATCATTAGTAAAGTTAAAAATACATTTCATACTTGAACTTACCTTATTTTATCTTTAATCTTTATAAAAAGTGAACGTTCTTTATCTAAGGTAAACTAAGAATGTTGTCACGTTATATAAAATTGTTATTTTACGTATGTTGTATACCTACTTATATCTAAATACATGAAATATTTTACCTTAGATGTGTCTACAATATTTTATATTTGTTTTAATAAGAAGTCCTTTAAAAAAACGCTATTTTTAAAAAGGAAAACGTAGTAAGTGAACATAAAAAGATAGAGTAGATTGACATTTTTGAAAAAAAAATGCCAGCATTGTTATTTGTAATATTCTTTTTACTAAGTTTCGTTGTTACTGAGAGACCACGAATAATTATTTTCGTTCGCTAATTCTATCATAACACAGACAAGTAAATTTTATATGATCATATAAATAATATGAAGAAAGTTACGTAATGATAAGTCACAATCCATCCTTATTTAGAATAAGCATTAAATTCATAGACTATAGGGTTAAAAGCCATTAGTAATTATAAATTAAATAATGTTTTCAATAGGGTCAATACAGTTCCCACACGCCGAGTGACCGGCGGGTCATTTACTATATTTGTCAAATCTCATTAAAATCGATGATTCCAGAAATCTGCTATGACTTATGGTATTATATTGGCTTTGGAATACTGAATCATTAGGGCTATTCTCTAAGGTCGTTTTCGAATCTCGAAAGCGGAATCCGCGGTGATATGACGAATTTGTATTCTTTAAAAATCGACTATCTATCTATATCAATAAGGTTCGCTTTCGAAGTGAGCGTAAAGTGAGTGCTATCACTCAGGTGAAGTGTGAAGTGAATTATAATTCAAATGCATGCGGCCATTTTTGGCGCGTATATCCATTATCCAGTACGCTCTAGAACGCCGCGATGGCCTAAAGAGACGCTGTTATGCTACGTGTTGTATTCTTGTTAATTACGAATTTATATGCATATTATGACGTACTATATGCTATGCTCACGCCCGGTTTCCGAAAGGCTGATCACTGTCAAATCACTTGTTAAGTGGCAAATGTGAAAGTATTTGTCAGCATTTCATGCTGTCAAAGACTCTAGTATCGTATGTTAGCCGCCATTAACAGTCATGTTAGTTGACATACACTTTGACCAACGTTTCAGAAACCGGGCATAAGACTAAAATACTTCTAATGAGAACCATGTGAGCCTTATGTTGTGCGCTCAACTCAATAAAATACCACCTTTTCGAATATTTTTTCGATCAAACTTTTATGTGTTTCTGTTAGAAAGAGATATACTGGCACAAAGAACTATCCATTCATCAGAATGGGCGAAATAAGTTGAGAGTCCACTCTGCTATTAGTTTAACTAACATAAAATGTACCTACTATAAAAACAGTCATAAAAATACAGTCCTCAAAAAATCTGTTTCGTAAGCCGTAAAAATTGGCCCAACATAATATTATGCGTAATTCGAATGAGAATAAAAACCACGACCAACACGTTTCTATTCTTATTCAATTAACTGTAAAAAAAACTAAGTGTCAACCCTTATAATATGTCCCTCTGCTGGGCACGGGTCTCCTCCTCGAAATCAGGCGAGGAGGGTAATGGACCATAGGTTACCGATGCGCTGGTCCAATGCTGATTTTCACATACCTTCAAAGACTTTCAATCCCATGAGGCATGCAGGTTTTCTCACGATGTTTTCCTTCACCGGTGAGTGCACGATGGTCTCGACTCATTTCAAGGCACCTTGGGTCAGGATGGAACCCGGTACCTCTCGCATAAGAGGCCGAGTCTACCCACCACTGGACCATCGTCGCTCGCAATTAACTGTAACGAAATATCATTAATAAAATAGTATGAATGGTGATATTGGCACTTACCACCAAGTAAGTAGGTACCTGGTAAGATTCAATCAGCAGAAACCATAAGAGGTAATGATGGTTTCTAAAAAAAACTCATTTATTCATAATATTATCTAATATATAAAATTTCCCTGTCACAATGTTAGTTACCGTACTCCTCCGAAACGGCTTGACCGATCTTTATGAAATTTTATATGCATATTCAGTAGGTCTGAGAATCGGCCAACATCTATTTTTCATCCCCCTAAATGTTAGGGGTAGTCCACCCCTAAATTTTTATTTTTTATTTTTTAGACAAAATTTTTAATTTCTATTTTTTTATGATACAACATACAGAAATACATACAACCCTAAATTTTCACCCCTCTACGATCAACCCCTATTTTTTAATAGCGATTTTAGCAGAACGAAGTCTGTCGGGACAGCTAGTTAATATATAATTATTCATAGGCATATTGTTTCCTTATGTTTACGCGAATTTCACTCATTATAATGAAACAAATTTGCGGATTTTATCGATTCCAACCAAGGATGATTCGCGAGGCTATTGAAATTAAAAAACATACTAATTTCAATAGAGAAGATGGCTGGCCACTACCATCTGCTTGGGATCCCATAATAAAAATAAAAAAATCAAAATCCAAGCATAATATGTCACAGACTAAAGACTTAGCACCTTCTGCATAGATAGGACTAAATAAAATATTGTTGTATCATAGGGTAGTTTCGAATAACTTTTGTAACAGAAGGACATCTGACACCTCAGTCCTCCCGTGACCATGGTTGCTGTAAAGTATCCGAAACGTCGGGCTCATAAAAAACTAAATAAACCGCGATAAAATCCGTAAAAGTTGATTCATTATTCATAAGCGATTCAAAGATGATACAGCCATATGGTATAATGGTGGATTAGTAGTAGTTTACCCACATGCCAATAAGGACAGCAAATTGTCATATCGACTTCTCTAATACCGTTATTTATGGTTCCAAATAGAAGGGCGTGATCATATTAAATACGGAGGAATTATCATTTGTATTCAACTTGCATTTTTATTTAAATTTCACATTTAATTTGTACGTTTTAATCTAGTTATAAATCATTATTCGAGAAAGGAAAAGATGTCTAATTAATATAGATAGAAAAGAAATAAGATAGATAAGCTTTTCGTGTCCACTATGCCGTTTACTTGTATATAAAGCTGGCTGAAAAGAAGACTAAACAAAATATCAGTAACGCCAATGACAACCATATTTATCATGTTAATTGAATAGGCAAGCAGACGTTGCCTGATGTTAAGGCATAAACGTCTAAAATATCTAGAACTAGCCCAAGCAACTCAATCATGTGTTGCCTAAAGAAAATTATTCAAAATAGTACCATCAAAGTATCTTTTTGAACGTCAATTGAGTCTACCACCGGTCCCAAAGCAAGACCACTGAGAAGAGCGAAACAAACTCAGTGGAAAATAAAATGTGTTAACTGGTGTCACAGTACTCTCGAACGCATAGGGTCGGGTCACTCAAATCAATTCATAGACAATACGCCACTGTGCGTCTGTCAAACCCATATAAAACCCAACTGTTGATACCAGGAGCGCATAGATAGAAGCGTTCTTTGCATAGAGTTGTTTCATTACTTATCCAAGTACGCTTCTTGAATACCGGTGTAAGTTTTGATACCAATAATTAAACTGCCGGTTCTGCCCTTTCGAAAGACAGCAAAGCTGTTTTACGGGAGAAACGAGCAAGATGGTGGTATGCTGCTGGGTCGCAAGAGATAATTTACCAGTGATACTGGAGTATTACAGTAATGTCAAAGGAGGCTGATGAGTGGGTGAGAGAAGAGACGACATGTCTCTACTGAGTACGGGTCTTCTCCTCGAAATCAGGCGAGGAGGGTATTGGGCCATAGTTTACCGACGCGGGCCATCCCATTGCGGGTTGGTGAACTTCACATACCTTCAAAGACTTTTAATCTCCTCAGGCGTGCAGATTTCCTTACGACGTTTTCCTTCACCGGTGAGCGAGCGATGGCCTCTTCTTTATTGATGGTATTCTATACTTATCAATTTAGAACCCCTATTATATATTAATCATAACCTTTTTTTTTAAAGCAAGAATTGGTCCAATTGAATTTTTGGTCTTCAAATCTATAATTGTTCCAATTTAGCACTTGGTCTCATTGCAAAAGTATAATTGGTCCAATAAAAAATGTCATTAACCTACTGGCGAGGGGTCTGTGGCTGGCTCCCGGTGGCTGGGTCCATATAATCCGATCACGGCTCTTCTCTCGCAAGTGTTTAATGAATTATATTATTGACAAATACGCGGGGCGCTAGAATGCCGCTGTCGATATGGTTATGAAATTATGACTTTTTCGTATCTATAATGCGTTTATTTAGTAGTATCTAATCGTATATAGTTGTATATATTATACCAGTACGATAATTATTTATATGGATTATTATAAAACAACTTTTACGGATTTTATCGCGATTTATTGAGATTTGAGCATTTTTAAAGTTTCACGTAAGTTTTTTTTTTGTATAAATTTAAATAGCTAAAGTTCAGTGCATACGCTATTTTTTTAATTTTATGATTGAATAAAATAGGTGTTTACAAAACTTAAAAATTAATTGTATGTAATACATATCATAATTACGATAACTTTTTGGTAAAATTTTGCCCAAGAATGTATCAATTCTACAAAAAGTTTTCTCAAATACAAAATGTATCATTGTACCTTTTAAATACGAAAATATAAAACTATATTTCATTTCAGTAAAACTTATTAAATATACGATAAATCAAAATAATCAACGACATTGGTACCACAGACTTCTTTATTTTTACGACGAAGTGATAAAAAGAAATATTATTTAAAAAGCGTCATTTTACAGTCCAACTTGATCACGGCAGTAGGCCCACCCGCTAGTTAAGTTTGACTCCTGATACACTCGCCCTTATCACCACCACATAGAACGCCCGAGTGGTGCCAGATGGTGGACACCACGAAATGGGGAGCCTTTGTTTATTTTGAATCGATATCTTGATGGTTTTTATTGCACGTGTAGTGTTTTAAACGAGTTAATGTTTACAAGTCATTTTTGAAGTGAAATCTTATGGCACAGTGATTTATTTGTAGGCTGTGAGTGAAACTGATCCGTCATGATATGAAATGAAAGCTCGCTAGAAATTCTCTTTATATTAACACCATATTCACACTTTAACATAATATATTTCTTTCCTATGAGGTAGTCTTAAAGTAGCACCGGTGCCGGAGAAGATAAGAAGTCACAGACTGGCATGGTTTGGACATATATGTAGACAGGAAATCAATCACATGACATGTAGGGTAATGGACATCCAGATGAAAGGGTATAGGGGAAGGGGAAGACCGAAGAAGAGATGGCTAGATAAGGAGAGATATGGAGAAGTGTGGAGTAACGGGAACTAACAAGTATGAGGCCAGAGTGGAGGCACAAGAGATATAAGGCCGAACCCAAATGAATGGAAATAATAATGGCTAGGAAGATGATAATGACTTCTTACCTACTTATGGTTGCCTGGTAGAGACCGCCATTTGCATACTTCTAATAATTATAAGTTTAATGTCATCTGTAATTTTATGGTACAAAATACAGCATTTGATAATCCGGTTGGTAACACAGTAGAGCCGCTATTGAAATATCCTACTAATATTATAAACGCGAAAGTTTGCATGTTTGTTACCCTTTCTTGCAAAGTGAAACTTAACAGCGACACAGCGTTGGAACCGCGCGTTTAATAAGGCTTAAAACTATTCGCTTTTTCATTTTTAGATTCATTCACAACTATTTGTTATTAGTGAAATTTTCATACATTTTCATCACCATCACCCCGCATGCTGTTAGGGTTTTAAGGTTTAGCAACTTATGTTTCTCTTTCCTTTCGATTTATTATATACTAGCTGTTTCCCGCGGCTTCGCTCGCGTTAAATCCGGAGTAGCGCAGTTCCGTACGTACGTATAGTAAACACAGACAGATTTTTTTTAACTACCCCGCGAACTTTCATCCCCTATGTCATGCCCCTATAGGTAAAAATTTTAAAAACGGTGGAACAATGATTAATGGTTATTTAATTCTTATCAAGTGCCCAGATGCAAAGTTTCATGGCGTCATCTTCTATGTATAATGACGAACTTCCATACAAACTTTCATCCCCTATTTAAGCCCCCCTAAGCTTTTTTTCGTACAACAAAAAGTAGCCTATGTCCTTTCCCAAGATCTAATCTATTTCTGTTCCAAATTTCATCAAAATCGGTTCAGTGGTTTAGGCGTGACAGACAGACAGACAGACAGAGTTACTTTCGCATTTATAATATTATTAAGTAAGGATTATCTATTAACCTTGCATCTTCACAAAGTCTGAATCTATAGTCACTAAAATAATTCACCGAACAATATTCCATCCACTCTGACATTGGCAAATCCTTTAGGAAGCTAATATTAAAGAAGAAGAAGAACATTAGGATTAACGATGGACAGATGACATAACATAAATATTTATAGTACTACTTTATGTTTATGAGCTTTTTATTGTGAGAACACATCGTTATGATTTCGGATGGTATAAACAATATCATCATCACGTTTAGGGCTATATTATAACCGAGAACCTATCAGTGATAAGCTGCTAAAGAACTTTCAACATCATCATCAGCATCATCACCAGTTTGCAGGTTGCAGGAGCTGGAGTCGCGCCGCAACGTCAACTTCAAGGCGTTTGTGGTGCGAGTGCCAAACTGTTACTTGCCGGAGGTACTATGCGATGACTTCTGGCCTCAGGATGTGGTGTTCCGTCGCTTCCGCGGACAAGTACCACCGGAACCCACGAAAACGTAGTGCTAGGAACTAGGAAGATTACTAACATAGTTTTAAGGTTTTATACTAATAATAATGTAATATAATTATATATACACACATATATATATATATATATATATATATATATATATATATATATATATATATATATGTATATATATATATTTGTTTTTCTACACTCAATTTTTTAGGTCTGCTGGCAGAAATCTCTACAAGAGATAAGCACACACATAAATATTAATGTATGTTGTTTCGTTAAATACCTTTTATGTACATAAAGAATAAATAAAGGACACCAGGTCTGGTGGAGACCCGGTGTCCTGAAACTTAATAATGTACATTTTAAATATCTGTAATACGGGCGATAACAATTTTCCAATAAACAATATAATTTGAGGCATAATATAATATATGTGTTATAGAAATCTAAATATGTTAGTATTTATAGGAGTAGTTAGTATATCTAAATAAATAAGTGTGTGCATGTGTATGTGTGTCTGCGCATGTGTGTGCGTGCGCAAAATGAAAATTGAATAAAAATAAATGATTTATTATTATTATTATTATCACTATCACCACATACATAGAGATTACAAACAACGGAATGGTCATTTGAAGAACGGAACCTTAAAAAGCATAAAGTGCGAGTCTGAGTCACGCGCGGGGGGTTCCATCAAAAGTTATCTATAATAAAAAAAAGCCCTAATGGCTTTCATATTTTTACCGTATTTTTTTACCGTATATTCTTTTGTCAAATTTAACGATTCCATTTCTAATTGGAAGCACTGTAAGGTTTTTTTTATAGCATAGAAAGGCAAACGAACAGTCGAAGCCTTGTGACTGTCGACGTCCATAAACATCCACATAACCAGAGGTCATGCAGATGCGTTGCCCTCCTTTTCCCTATCCCCCCAATAGGCCACCAGAAACTCACAAACCGCATTTAAAATCCGAAAAAAAACCGTTTTTTTTATTTCGAGGAACCCTAAAACTGCCAAGACTTCCCAACTACCCTTTACATATTCCACAGCGTCCATTAACATATAAACTCATTTAAGATTGGTTCCTCTCAAACTCGTCAAAGGGGTCGGGTATTTGACATGGCTTTTGACGTGGCTGTATCAAATTCATAATAATTTGAGGAACAATTAAGACCCCCTTTCATCTTACACCTTTGCGGCACAAAGCCATTGCGTCCTATTTGACTTTGAGCGTATAATAGAGAGTAACCTCAAAGAAAAATGTACTTACAAACAATTACACCTACGTATGTAACTATGAGGCACTTGCCAGAGCTGACTCAGGTTGTAGGGATGTGACATGTCGATAGTTTTTATCGCGAAATACATTTTATAAAATATACTGACACTGACACACGCATTCACAAACAATAAGAAAAGTGCAGTACTCCCGAACGCATAGGGCTAACTAATTCATAGACATAAATGAAATCCATAACTGTGCGTCTGTCAAACCCATATAAAACCCCCTATTGACACCAGGAGCGCATAGATAGATTGTTTCATTACTTACACCCGTATTCACAAACAATACTATGAGGTATCACAGTACTCCCGAACGCATAGGGTCGTCCAAACCAATTCATAGAATATAATTAAATCCGCAACTATGCGTCTATCAAACCCGACTATTGACACCAGGAGCACATAGATAGAAGCGTTCTTTGTATAGTATTATTATATTATTTACTGTGACACTTAAGTATTGGTTGTGAATACGTGTGTGTGTGTCTATTTGGTCGGTTCTTATCAGTGCACTACTCTTGAAGTAGTGTTGTTAATGATTTTACATTCCGGGATTACTCCGAGTGGTACCTTTTTTTAAGAATACATCAGTGGTTACCTAGGTAGCCTATCTACCTATACCTACCGGGTATATTATGTGGGTCGGGCATTCTAGATCATAATTTTTTGTGAGTAATTTTGATTACCTTTTTATATACAATAATCAAAGTAAAGATATAAAGCATTATATAAATCATAGACGATTATTTTTTTCTACAAAAAAAAATGTACTGTACTGTTTTTTTTTAAATTTGACTATAAGATTTATAATATTATGCTCTATACTTTTAATATAATATAACAAATTGTTTTTATATATGAAAGATTAGTACACATGTTACACAATAAAAAACAACCCTAACCAAAATTTTTTAAATCATAATATTTATTTTCTAAAACTATTTTAAACGGATGTTAAGAAGTTATTGAATAGTAAACGAAGCTTGTTGTTAAATGTTTTATTATTAATAAATATTTATAATAAAATATAATATTGAAACAACTTTTACGGATTTTATCGCGGCTTAGTATCATAGGGTAGTTTCGAATAACTTTGGAACAGTAGGACGTCTGACACCTCAGTCCTCCCGTGACCATGGTTGCTGTAAAGTATCCGAAACGTCGGGCTTGTAAAAAACTAAATAAACCGCGATAAAATCCGTAAAAGTTTCATTATAATGAGTTAAATTCGCGTAAATATAAGAAAACAAAATATAATATTATCGATATGTAGAATAGATTCACAGGCCGTCCCTACGCAGGCCTCGCCCGGCGGGTGGCTTTTGTGGAACCTCTCCAATATTCGCTTTGTTACTGTGGAAAATATTCCCCGAGCCGCATCGCTATTACTTTGTCGTCTTAAATGTTTGCCTTTATAATAAATACATGAAAATCCCGCAAAATACACACGATGTATCATGTTTTTTCCCGTTTTGTCCTGAATTAATAACGATTGGCCTGACATGTCAAAGGTAGTTCGGATTCTTTGGTTTGAAGTACAAGTAAAATGACTTGTGATTTTAAATCGGATGTGATGAAAATGTTTGTGTATCTTGGTTTAGTACACAGCGTCGCTGAAACTGATATTTGACGTGTATTATTTTTTATTTATATTGTCTATATCCTTCCTTTCTTCTATCCTTATCATATGAATGTTTTCTATAAAATCTATTCTTACATGTTAAGATAAATCAACAAACTGTGAATAAGAGATAAAGCATTAATAAAAAGAAAATTAAATTTTTCTTTTCTCTTCTCTTCTCTTCTTAAGAAAGCTGTCAAATTACATGTCGTAAGCTTGTGTCGTTTTCCATACAATAAGTATTCTATTCTATTCGTTTAGCGCTAGTGCCATATGTCAGTGTTTATAAGATGTGACATTATGATATTTAAGTATCCACTGCACATTGAAAATCTATAGAACATAATAACAAAAACAACAGAAACTTTACTTACTAGCAGAGCGATTGCATTTTTCAACGGGTTAAAAAGATGGGCAAATCGATTTGGAGGCGTTCCTTATTTGAAAACAAGTTTCCTTATTGGACATATTTTTTCAAAATACGTTCAGCCGTTCCAATTCGTTTTATCGTCATTACTTTTGTAGTTATATTTCCAGAATTGAAAAAAAATAATTTATGCATTTGAATTATCAAATTATATCCTGAAATTCATACTAGCTTATCGTCATGGAATTATTCTACCCGTACTCCATAGCGGTAAGTATATCTAAGGGCCTGTTTCACAATCTCCAGTTAAGTGCCCAATAGGCTATCGGCAACATATTTGACAGATATTTGACAGATACTCCATACTTTATCTGTCAAATATGTTGCCGATAGCCTATTGGGAACTTAACTGGAGATTGTGAAACAGGCCCTAAATGTACCAAACCAACTTTCATGGATTTTATCGCGGTTTATTGAGTTTTTTACATGCCCAACATTACGGATACTTTACAGCAACCATGGTAAGTCCTTACGGGAGGACTACATTTGAACGAAATTTTACGAAAAAAGCCTACTTATATGGATATAATAATATAATCCAATTCCTTGTTTATATTTAGTTCTGGCCGTTCAGGTTTTTAAAGCGCGTAATGCGTATATATGCTAATATACCCCTATAGTTATATTTATATTTTAGCTAAATTTATTAATTGTTTTCTTTATTTTATACTTACACTTTCATTGTTATTGCGTGTTTGTTTGTTTGTTACCTATTTGATATAATTTTGTTTATGATTGATATTGATTGTGCGCCTTGGTTTTAACTGTAAGTGAAATAAATGTAAATGGAAATAAATAAAATAAATAGTCTATACTCGGCTTAAAAAATTCGTTCAAAAAATATTATCGTTCCTAAGCCCGCAATACTTTTGGAATCGATATTCGTTGTCCGCGTTCATCGAATGCATCAAATCAATATGACATCGACTGCCGCACACATTTTTTTTCACAGCACACGATCAAAACACGAATTTGAAAATCGAATACCGATATTCTGAACTTTTAAGTGATCAGCCTTAATTTTTATTAATCGTCAAAGGTGATAGACGCATACACAGAATTACTTAACATATACAAGAAAGTATGTACAGTACAGTGAAACATAAAACCTTTTTGCCTATAGTGAGGTAAATGTATAACGCAGAAAGAAGTAAATGAAATTGCTTTTAACATTGTGTATGTATTTTAAACTTTGAAGGAGATATTTTCATTACCAACAGTTATCAGGTAACAATTATAGATTTGACTTATGAGTAGATTTTGGAGATTCATAATCTTCTTGCGGGAAATCTTCTTCCTGAGAATGCAGGCTTCCCTTTTCCCTTCAGACATCATATGTTGAACCAACGATACCAATTTCAATCAATTCAAACACCGACGGAAATCTAGGTCTTTCAATTCTAAAGAATATTCTACCTCTCAACAGTCGAAAAAAGTAGTTAGTAGTTGTAAAAAGTGTTTTTCAACAGAACTTAATTTTCTCAAATAAAATTCGACCTTGGATCTTCATCTCTTTGTGCATTGTAAATCATTTACCAACTCAGATATTGTAACTCGTGAAGTTTTAAAATTCGTCTCCGTGTTGACTGCAGCTTTTTCGACTTTTCGTACCTTGTTTGATTTCTTTCGAAGATTATTACCTCCTCGAAAAAAGTCGAGCAGTTTCCCACAAGCGCTAATATGATCAAACATAGTGAAAATATTTAGATATCTCGTTCATTTCATGCTACATTCCTCCCCAGTGGCTCCGCCCGTGTTCTGGAGATTGCCGGCAATATACCGATAGCCGGCGGCTCATTTAATCACGCGATGGAATGTGACGGTATAAAGAGTTCTTCTCACCGCTAGTGTGGAGAAGGACTTTTGTTTTGACCCTTTTACCGTTTTACGGAGCTTTACACGAATCGACTCGACAAAGGAACTTAAGACACAAACGAAAAAATGTAATAATAATATACGAGTTAAAAAAATGCGCAATTAAAACTATTATACACAATATGGTAAGTTCTAATTTTTCCATAATGAATCTTATGTATTCAAGAAGCGTACTTGGCTAACTAATGAAACAACACTATGCAAAGAACGCACTAACTATGCGCTCCTCGTCAATAGTTTTGGGTTTGACAAACGCACATTATGGCGGATTACACTTATTAAGTATTAATTATCTATGAATTAGTTTCAATGACCCTATGCGTTTTGGAGTACAACAACACCTATTATGATTTTGTTTGTGAATACGGGTGCAATAATCTTTGCCACTAATAACCTGCCTATCCTGCCTATCCTGCCCTTTCTGAGAAAGCATTTGATTTTTAACCGGCTTAAAAAAAGGAGGAGGTTATTAATTCGACTATGTTTTCTCACAATAGAAATAGCGATCATGGCACCCATAAGTCTTATGCGGCACAAGTACAACAATTCTAGCATTGTTTTATCTATTGTTAATCTATAAATTCTAGCATTATTATGCCTATTTACATATATTCATTAATTCATGAATAAAAGAACGAATTAATGAACATTATAAATTCATTATCCGTTTTAGTATTTCGTATCACAATATGTTAAAATGGAACCACAATAAGACCACTTTGTTTTCTTATTATGTTTACGCGAATTTTAGGCATTATAATAAGACTTGTGAGAGTCCTCCTGTTACCATGACTGCTGTAAAGTATTTGAAACGTCGGGCATGTAAAAATATTATAAATATTTTTACATGCATTAGCGATAATTATCCGTAGAAATGTTTTATTGTAATAAATCCGCGTAAACGGAGACATTAAATTAAAAACGTGTCTTACAAATCCGTTTCCATACAAAGGGATCATGTAGCCGACAAAAGGCGCGCGGCCATCGCTTATTGGAGGAGTCAATAATGTGCCTTCAGACGAAGCGTGGACAGGGGACTCGTGTACCACCTAGTATATAACACCAATAACTACAACGATAATCTACGTTCCAACCCACTGCAAATTATATTGTGGATTCTGGACCGTTATTAGATTCGTATGTTTTTATTGTCTATGGTTTGCAGTAGAAGCTGCGTATGCTGTGTTCGAATTTCGAATTCATTCGAAGCTTGATAAGTGGAACTGTTTGTTCTATATTTAAAATTATTATTTCTTTTTAGTTTTCGCTATGGCTACGTGTTATGCCATCAATAGAATCGACCATTATTATTTTCAAACAGTTATTACTTATTAACCACTATTAATTTGTTTAATATTTCCTTTTTTTATATAAGATAAGATTTTTTAAATAAACACAAAAAAGTACGACACTTGATAATTCATGAAATTTGAATTTTGTTTTAATAAAAAAAATCGTTTATCAAACTGTGACACAAAGCCTTTATCTTGACCACATCCATGTCAAATAAAAATAAAAAAGTCCTAAAGAAAGTCTCCAGTCATTGTCCGTAAAACATTGTTGAATGACGAGCGAATCTTCGCACTCAAGTGCCTAATCCTCAAGGAATCGTCACCATTGTCGTTCTGCGAGACAGGACATTAATCCTGCCTTTAGAAGACAAGAGATATCCATCAATTGTCAACATTGGACTGGCGGGGGCATCCCCACCCGCCACCCGGCGGGGGAACCCCCCGACACACACAAAGAAATCCGTCAAAGATTATCTTTGTTATAACGATAAATGCATATATTTTTTTAATAATTCTCATTTGTGATTACTATTACTTCTTTTACGCTTTTACGCCATGCTTTTTATTATATGCTTTTACGCCAATTTCACTTCAACGCATGTTAAGATTTATTTTGTCAACGAGCTTATTCTTCGAGGGATGTCGGTTGGATGTTTTTGGCATATAAAATTCGAATCGAAGACATCCATCAGAGAAGTATCGTTATCGATCTAAGGTTACGTGATATTATTTTATTGTATTGATTGCTTATCTCAAATATATACAGCTGTCCTCTTTAACTGCGTCGAATTTAAGTAAATTTTACTTAGGTACGTTGTTGCTTCAACTTTGCTTTTGCAACTTTTATTCATGTATTCCGGGACATAGATGATGATTGTCTGTAAAAGATATTACATCAGGCATGTAATATCTTATCTTTTATAACATTCTTGCCTTCCTTGGCGAAATATAACAAAGCTATTACACGAGAGAAAAAACAATATGGTTGTATCTATAAAGACGGCAGCGCAGCTCAGTAGGGCTTTTCTGTAAAAACCATTTCGATATCGAGCTTCACCTGAGTGATAGAGCTCACTTTACGCTCACCGCGCTAGTTTTCATCACCGCGGATTCAGCTTTCGAGATTCGAAAACGACCTTACAGAATAATAATAAATATAATACAGCACAACCCTCTTGACTTTTACCGGTCAGTAACTTTAGCTAACTTCAATCCAAGTCAAATCGAACGTAATGCCTCCCAGATGCCTTGGTCTTCACATTATAATATTGTCGCATCTGTATCACACTCTTTGCCAACCCGACCAACATAGATATAGAGTGAGCTAGTGATTGTCAAAATTTGGCTTCGTAGAACAAAGCGTTATTTACCGAGCGGGGAGAGCCTTTGTGGCGCATTACACCACTCTACATAATATTGTGAAACTTCTCACAATACAGTGTTTGCTGCGAACGTATTATGAGGCTTTTTGTTTAGACTTGTTCCAATCTTTACCACGCCTTTGATTAGTTTTATAACTTTGATAGCTTCTGGTACTTTGCATTGTACATACTATTAGGATTACGATTTACTGCTGACGCTTTATGTGTCCCTAGTACTTCGAGTGGGCGTTTCTTGAGTTTGCTTATTGAATATATTAACAACATAATGTGTTTAAAAAATATAATAGGTAAGTTATATTTGCTTTTGTGTTCCTAGTAGTTAAATTTTTAATATTTAATTTTTATTATATTTATTTTTTTATGAATGAATAAAATGGCTGGGCCTGTTTCACAAACTCCAGATAAGTGCCGGATATGTTCTGTTATAATATTGTGTTCTGGATAGCCTTATCCAGAACATATTTGACAGATAGAGTATGGAGTATCTGTCAAATATGTTCTGGATAACCTATCCGGCACTTATCTGGAGGTTGTGAAACAGGCCCAAGTTATGGTTAAGTAAGATAACCTAATTTTCGTGGTTGTTAAGTAAGCTGTGACAAAAAATACATAATTTACTGACCCTTTTTTGTTTTTTTCCATAAACCTTAAAAATAGACAACGTCATAATATTAAAGACCTTAAGCTTAAAACATAGAAGCAATAACTTTTTCACATTAACTGAATTTCAAAACTTAAATTCGCAGATGATCTTGGGGGTTATAATAATTGTCATTACATCCCTCTGTGGGGGTGACGATTAAGAGGCGAAAAAAGGCTATACTATACGTACAGACAACTTTATTGAGTTGAGACATAAAGCGTTATTTATGGTGTTTTAAGCATAAGTTATAAAAAATAAAATCATTCTATCAGATATAGGAAAATTTGATAAGAGGAAAATTGTTTGTTCCTGCATGTACTTAGAATCTTGTTCTTTTTCAATACTATTCATAAAGAAAATAATGTTATGACATATATAATATTATCTCAATAAATTTAACGTCTTGGCGCTACTGACACTACCGTGCCCCCAGAATTAACGTTCAAATATTTTAAATTTACCGAACTCTAAATCAGTAGAAAAAGCTATGACCCGATTACAAAACTGAGGAATTGAAGATGTAGGTAATTTGTGTCACCCATACCCAAAAACTAATAAATCGAAACCTCATTTAACAAAATCGGTTAAGCAATACAGGGGAAAATATTTAATATATGTATTGGTTATATACCGTTAAAAGCTTCGCTAAAGTTTTACCGTATCGAATAAAGATATATGTTTATACCTAAAATATCCACAACAAAATATCAGAGCCATAATATCCATACAAATAACGACCCCACATTTTAACCAATTAACAACAATGAAGCCAAATAGAAACGGTGTGGTTGAAACCGAATTATTTCGAAATTAATTGGCCGAAAACCCGTTTGGAAATTTGAGCACACGTTCGGAAAGCTCGGCTTCGAAATTCAAATGAGGCGGGATGCCCCACCCCCTGTCCCGCCCCGCCGCCATCTTGGATTCGCGGGGGGACTATTAAATTATTTCATTCCACATCGAGCCGCGCTCGCTATCGGATTAAAATAATTGCCTGCGAAAGCGTAAACGGATAATTTTAGGATTTCCGTCAAAATTCTGTTTAATTCAATTCCGCTTTCAATTGTATTCGTTTATTTTAACATCATATCAAAATACCTAAACCTGTAAATACCTATACCGGTAAATTAATATGTATCGATCTAATTTTTCTTTACTTTTTTTGTATGAAGAACTGAAGTTTAAAAGAAGATTTGATACTTTAATCATGATCATCACGTTTATTTGACTTTTCAATTTGACTAGGTTAATATTGAAAAGTTTAGCATAGGAAATTGTAGGCGTATTAAGAGCTGAAGTCGGTAAGGAGTTTGTTCATGCAACGCCGAACAGGTTAATATGCAATCGATGCTCTATTTAGAATTTAACAACCGTATCTCAGTCAATGAAACAAAGCCATTTTTCCTTATAACTTTAATTATCATCATCAGCCTTTTTTCGGATGAATATGCCATAAGCAGTGGATACTGCTGAACATAGGCCTTCCTCAATGAACGCTAAGACGACCGATCCCTTGCCACTCGCATCCAACGCGGACCGGTCACGTCTACCTAAACGCGGCCTCCACTCTTGGACCTTATTGGCGGCCATCAGCCATTCGTTCTTTTAGATTTAGAGGATGTGGCCAGCCTTCAATTGGCAGTCAATTCAATTAATATTTTTTTCTAATTAATCTGTTAATAAGTTATCCAACAAAGGAGTTGGTTATGAAATCCTTTTTACATAAGGCATTATGTACATAAATGAAAAAAGTTCGACGTTGATTATTTTTATAAAGCTTTCCCAGTTACCAATTGGTAATTATATTTAAAAAACTTTTGCGGATTTTATCGCGGCTTAAAAATCACGCCCAACGATATGTATACTTTACAGCAACCCCGTCACTAAAGGATCTAATTACATCCTGGAATAATAATAATATAATAATAATAATATCTATGGACGCTTTCACGAATATGAGATTTGAGTGGCAGCGAGTGATGATACCTTCATGACATCCCGATTTAAGAGTAAAGTTGAGATGCGTTTCAAACTAAAAGCCGATACAAAAATTTAAGTTGGCGAGTTAAGTTAAAAACATGTTAATAAGTTGAGGTGTAGTTCGAGAGACTTGGGTGTTGGCGGTAGTTGGCGGAAGTTGACGGAAGTTGCGGAACTCGCGCAGTTGCGGAAGAGGCAGTGGCGGAAGTGGCGGAGGTGCGGACCGCGGTGACAGCACGGCTGCCGCTGGTACACTGCGGTCTAAGGTGTCGAACTGGATGTTGCTCTACTTAGATGCAGTTAAGGTATTGAGTACTTACTCTGGTGTAAAGCATAATTTTATTGTACTTTGACATTAGCGTGGATAGTTTTTTACTTATTATAATACATTATCATACTTAGGCACTGTCATATGTATTAATTATATGCATGGATAATCTTTTGGCTTACGGATTATCTTTATAATATATATCAACTAAAGAATCAACCGTCATTATAAAAGCATATTATTGAATGCTTTTCTGTTGTCTTAAGGTTTATAAGTTTAAAAAAGAAAATTTCAAATATCAAAAAAAAATTGAAAATTTTTAGAAAATAAAAAATAAAAGTCTGTTAACATTTTTGCTTCATTACTATAAGTACAAGCAAAAATGTTGTGGTGTACCGTGCATAATAAAGCTTCCTAAATAATACCTACATGCCTATGTGGCACATGATATAGTTTCAGTATATTAAACAGAGACCACAGGCTAAAAAACAGTAGAAGCATCGAAATGAAAAAAAACTCTAATGTAATCATTTAACGTTAGTGATTATGTCGTCTTGAAATTTGTATTAGTACACAAAATCTTAATGAGACTGTAGAACTTGCATCTATGTTATTCAAGGTCACGCCGGTGAATCGCGGATCTTACTTTATCTCCGCTGATGGTCCGTCGGGCATTGGTTAGTAACCCTTCATATAGATTAATGTATTTTGAGAAATAAAATCATAGTTTCTTTTAGATTAATAATATACCTAATAATAATAATAATATATTGGGACAACTCACACACGGCCATCTGATCCCAAACTAGGCAAAGCCTGTTCTTATGGTAACCAGACAGCTGATACACTACTTATATATTTCTAAATATATACATATTATAGATAAATTACGCCCAGACACAGAACAAATGATCATGCTCATCACACAAACATTAGTCCTGGGTGGGAATCGAACCCATGACCAGCAGTCAGGGTCGCTAACCACTAGACCAACAGGCTAGTTAAGATTTCTTCTCTTCTTTCTTATATAAATTATAATTTCTTACAGTGGCAGCAATAAAGGATTTATATGAAAGTAGAGCATACTCCAAACCATTTGAAATCAGGTGCGAATCGAACACGATTCAGCCATCAGCGCCGGGGGGTTCCCCACCCTCCAGAGGCGAATGCGGCTTCAATACTCGGGTAAACTTATATGTAACTAACTGAACTGTTATCGTTTGTTTGACTTATATATAATTAGCATACACTACTGACTTCGGGATCTTAGACTATAAATTGTTCCTAAGTTTTGAAATTTAATGCACTTATTTTCAAAAGATACTCGTATCTGAAAGGCCGGTGACGCAGATCCTCCGTTGACCAACCAACTGTCCGTGTGTAGGTTTGCTTTGAAATTTGAGGATACAAATACATAGTACATTTTAAAGAGGTAGTGCCATGCTGCTGCAGCCGAATTGGTTTGGCACGACCGGGGTAGTACCTCTCGCTCACATAATACCGGCGTAAAGTGACAGTTATGCTGTCGCGTTTCGTGCGGCTTGTGAGTTTCCGGTGGCCCATTGGGAGGTTAGGGAAAAGGAGGGCAAACGCATCTGCATAACCTCTGGTTATGTAGATGTTTATGGATGTCGATAGTCGCAAGGCTTCCACTGTTCGTTTGCCCTCCTATGCTATAAAAAATCATAAGCAAGTAAAAAATTTTAAAAATTATGGGACCTACATATCTGATTGATAAGTTCTGGAAATAGATAAGCAAATAAACAGACTTTTTTATCATTATCATCATCGCCTTCGTCCACAAAGCATAGACAATGTCTGTTTATTTGGCGCTCCTCAGCAAGCTGGTTAGCAATTATTATACTAATTTTTTAGCCCTTTTTTACAGCTTACGAGTCACGAGGGTAGGGGACGCCCTGTCTCGCTCCCGGCTACATGGCTATCACCATCTTGGTTGTTTCTCGCGTGAAATAGCTTCGCAGCTTTCGACATCTTATGCCTTAAGATAGGCAACATGCCTGGGCTAGTTCCAGGTAATATAGGATCTTGGACACGTTCGACCACTTACCATCAGTCGGCACGTCTGTCTGTTTGCTTACTACGAGTAGCATAAAGCTTACTATATTCATTAATATAACCATAAATAAACAATGTACCTAGTCTGATTTAAACTGTAGATAATCCTACTAACATCATAAAGGTGACAGTTTGTAAGTATTGATATTTGTTACTCTTTCACTAAAGTATAAAATTAAAAAAGTAATCAGTAAGATTTTAATGAAACTTTACAGTAAGCTTGTACATCGAAATAACACATTAGCTATAATTCATTCCCGTACTCACACAGGAAATAAATTACGCGGGTGAAACCGCGGTGCGTTGCTTGTCCTCAATAAAATGACATTATACCAGAGGACAAGATTTTATCAGGAATAGAATTGTATCTTTTATTTTCCTTTTCTTTAAAGACAGATAGATATCTCTTCGATTTGTATCACCTTATATAGTTAGGTATATGATGAAAAGACGAATAAATATACTTTCAATGTTAAAAAGGCGTTAGCGTTTAATTATATTGAAATACAGCGCCACTGTCAAAAAAAATTGCCAACAATAGACACGAATGGAACAGAATTTTTGATCCCTTACCAACTCGGACCGGCCACTGCACGGAGATCGTCTTCCCATCTGGTTAATGGCCGACCAACACTTCGTCTACCTAAACTTATTGATCCGTCGGCCATCCGTCATCATCAGAACATATTAAGAATCAAAATCATAATTTTCATTAACATTTTGATATCTCTTATCTATGAATCAAGGACAGAGTAAAATACGACTTGGCCTACCACTTGTTCCCGCCACTCCTACTCCTGTACATCCAGGATCGACAGCGGGAACTCATTCAGTGTCAGATAGCCCTTTTATCGAGAAAGTAAAGACTATATCATCATCATCTGCCTAGCTTATTCCCAACTATATTGGGGTCGGCTTCCAGTCTAACTCCGGTCAGCTGAACACCAGTATTTTACATGGAGCGACTGCTGTCGGACCTCCACAACCCAGTAACTGGGTGATACGGTACCCCACGGTAAGACTGGTTGCCAGATTCTCGGGCTTCTGACGACCCGTAATGACTGTCAAAGATCCACGAATGACAGCCGGGACCAACGGCTTAACGTGCTTTCCGAGGCACGGAGGAGTCTCGATATGTAAAGATGGTCACCCATCCACGGACCAACCTCGGCAAGCGTTGCTTAACCTGGTGGATCGATCCGTGCGGCTGTTACCACTGCGCCACGAGCTCCTCTAAAGTAAAGACTATATATAATTTATTTAAGATACTGTTATCAATCTTAACGCATGTGAAGCTGGCAGCACAAGCTAGTCAATATAAAACCAGACTAGCGCGAATCTGAAATGTGACAGCGTCATTCCAATTCGATTTCACTGCCAATGCGCGCCAGTGTTCCCCATCGATATATTTATGTAGTATATTAGATAATACAACACTATATAGGCGGAAACCCCCTCGCTAAGTGATGTGCCGGTCCCGTGAATTATTGATGACACCCCCCTCCCCCCAGTTTACCAAACTGTTGTATACCGTATACCTTGTATGTCTGGCATATACTCGTATTTGGGATGAACACGAGGCTAGTGTGTAGGCTACTTAGGCTAGTGTGTATAAGGCTAGTAATAAATGTATACAGTAACTAATTATGTTTATAAACATTGTGAAATTTTGAAAAGAGCAACCCAACAGAGTTTCCTGTTAGATTCTTCTCATATACATACTTTTTTGTCTGAAATAAACATTTTCTATTCTATTCCATTCTATGCTAGTATAGTAGTATGTATTTATTTTTTTGTAACACAATAATTAAAAAGACTTGTTCCACTGAGTTTTTTTCGCCGGTTCTTCTCAATGAGCTTGCTTTGGAACCGGTGGTAGACTCAATTGACTTTCAAAAAGATACTTTGATGGTACCTACTAATTTTGAATAAAATTTTTGACTTTGACTTTAGGGACGAAGATCTCCAATGGCTGGTTCTAATACGACGATAGTGAGTGTCTCAGCGTTCACTAGAAGAGGCCTTCGTTAGACAAGAAATTGCAAGGCGTGCTTATTTCTATAGAGACTTCCTCTGGCAAAACATATTCTTATAAATACATAGATATACTATAAGAGAATACGGCACACAAAGTCTTTGTTAGTCGGGTCGAGAGGATCTTGCTCATGATGGCTCCGATGAGCATATAAAAGTATATACAGTAATGGCGGTGCTCTGAGTGACATCAATTATTCAGGGCCACAGCTCAATATCCTACTGCATTTGCCGGCACTTTAAAAGGTTTATCAAAATAAAAGAATATAGACTGGCGTAAAACGGAATGTAGGCGATGGGTTCCGTATCATACAATATCATCATTATCTGCCTTTATCCGTCCACTGTTGAACATAGACCACCTCAATAAAGCCAATCTTGTATTTTAGCTGCTACCCGTGTCTTCGCCCGCGTTAGCAAAATAATTTCCTTTTTTTTAATGTAGGTATCCTATGTTACTTCTAGTGCCTCCGAGAATATGTCTACAAAGTTTCATGATAATCGGTTGAGTAGTTTTCGAGTAAAATCGTAACAAATAGGTATCCCTACTTTCCTATTTATAATATTAGTAAGGATATAAAGCTGAAGAGTTTTTTTGAACGCGCTAATCACAGGAACTACTGGTCGGATTTGAATGATTCTTTCAGTGTTAGATAGCCTATTTATCGAGAGAGAATGGCTTTTTATCATCCCGCTAAGATGTCGTTGTAAACAGTTAGTACAATATATTTATTTTAGCCGTATAATAAGGGACTATGCTGCATGAGGATAGTGCTAGGTAGTATAATAAAGTTTTCGGATTTCATCATCACTTTGTTTATTAAGATTATTAAATACTTGACTAACGGCGGCTTTCAATATCCTATCTATCTTAAAATTTTCTTATCGATCTTAAGGCCAGTATATCCCAAAGCGCCTGTTTTTGTTTAAGTCGTAAACATAGTAATGTTGGTTTTTTTGATCCGTTAAAAATATATGTTGTAGTTTAGTATACATTCTTTTTTATTAACCTATTCAAAACACGATCATTGTAACTTGCCTCGATAAAAAAAAATCACAAACACAAGATGTTTTTGATTATTTTTCTAGTTGTAATTGAAGAATGTGAGATTTTAAGTTACAAAATTTATATGAAAAAATAGGTAATAACATTTAAAATTTTATTCTGATCTTACTTTTTAAAATAAATGTTTTTATTTTTCTTAAAATCAAATAATGTGAAAAACTTGTCTAGCCCCCAGCGCGGCCTCAATTTAGTTGCCTGCGAGGCGTTAACAAAGTAGGACCTATGTTTCGCTGCTGCCTGGCGGCTCCCCCCCGATATAGATCGTTAAAACAACGTGTGGAATATATAAGCCGGTGCCTGATATGATAGTGTACATAGGAAATAAAAATAAAAATTTGAACAATATTTAGTTTTAATATTTTTTTCTCATTTTTGTCGTAATCAGGATCATCAGCGTGTTTTTTTCCTCATTTTTATTTTAATATCGATTTAATGTTACTAATTCATCATCATCATCATCAGCCTTTATCCATCAACTGCTGAACATAGGCCTCCCTCAATGAACGCCAAGACGGCCGATCCCTTGCTTCTCGCATCTTTATTATAAAAATATTAATTTTAAGTTCTAAATGGTGGTAATGATGATGATCGCGGTGATTGTGGTGGTGGTGATGATGGTGGTGGTGGTGGTGTGGGAGGGGGTGTAAATTGTAATAGTGATGATGATGAAGTTGATGATTACAATGATGGTGGTGATGACGCTGACGAGAATAATGATGGTGGTGGTGGTGATGAGGGAGGGGGGTGTAAATTGTAATAGTGATGATGACGTTGATCATTATAATGATGGTGGTGATGACGCTGACGAGAACAATGATGGTGGTGGGGGAGGGGGATGTAAATTGTAATAGTGATGATGACGTTGATCATTATAATGATGGTGGTGATGACGCTGACGAGAATAATGATGGTGGTGGTGGTGATGAGGGAGGGGGGTGTAAATTGTAATAGTGATGATGACGTTGATCATTATAATGATGGTGGTGATGACGCTGACGAGAACAATGATGGTGGTGGTGGTGGTGGTGGGGGAGGGGGGGGAGGGGGGCTGTAAATTGTAATAGTGATGATGATGAAGTTGATGATTACAATGATGGTGGTGATGACGCGGACGAGAATAATGATGGTGGTGGTGGTGGTGGTGGGGGAGGGGGGTGTAAATTGTAATAGTGATGATGACGTTGATCATTATAATGATGGTGGTGATGACGCTGACGAGAATAATGATGATGGTGGTGGTGGTGGTGTGGGAGGGGGTGTAAATTGTAATAGTGATGATGATGAAGTTGATGATTACAATGATGGTGGTGATGACGCTGACGAGAATAATGATGGTGGTGGTGGTGATGAGGGAGGGGGGTGTAAATTGTAATAGTGATGATGACGTTGATCATTATAATGATGGTGGTGATGACGCTGACGAGAATAATGATGGTGGTGGTGGTGGTGGTGGGGGAGGGGGGTGTAAATTGTAATAGTGATGATGACGTTGATCATTATAATGATGGTGGTGATGACGCTGACGAGAATAATGATGGTGGTGGTGGTGGTGGGGGAGGGGGGGTGTAAATTGTAATAGTGATGATGATGAAGTTGATGATTACAATGATGGTGGTGATGACGCGGACGAGAATAATGATGGTGGTGGTGGTGGTGATGAATGGTGATTGAGGTGATAATTAACACTTATTTCGTTTACAATGATTTGTGTGTGTGATTTGTAATATGACCTCTGTGGCTCAATGGTTAGCGCGTTGGCGTTCAAGCCGGAGGTCGCGGGTTCGAATCCCGCCAGGGAACAAAAAAGTTTCTGTGTTCCTGGGTCATGGTTGTGTATTAAATATGTGTATTATATATAATAAAAATCTTAAATATAAGTATTAATATAAAACGTATTAAATATATTGTATTTCGGTTGTTTGGTACCCATAACACAAGTCTCTTCGAGTACTTACCACGGGACTAGATCGACGTGGTGTAAAAAGCGTCCATAGATTTTATTATTATTATTAACAATGCACAGAAGAATATCCCGGGTACGCATGTTAGCTACTACTACTACTATAAAACAAAGTCGCTTTCTCCGTCCCTGTAACCGTTTGTACGCTTAAATCTTTAAAACTACGCAACGGATTTAGATGCGGTTTTTTTAAATAGATAGGACAATTTAGGAGGAAGGTTTTTGTGTATAATTTATTAAGTTTTTATATATATTGGCTAAGATATAACAATAATTGTTGGACGTGTCGGAAAAAAATAGGCCGCCTGGGAGTTTTCAACGAAAACGCTACCTAAACCATTTGAGATACAACAAAAAATGTATGGTGGAATTGTTTAGCTTAAATAGGTCTACAAAAAAGTCCACGATGGCATATGTCTATCTCTTAGCAATATCATGCTATATCCATTTAAACATTTTACGAAACAAAGTCGCTTTCTCCGTCACTGTATCCGTTTGTACGCTTAAATCTTCAAAACTACGCAACGGATTTTGATGCGGTTTTTTTAATAGATAGAACAATTCAAGAGTAAGGTTTTTGTATATAATTTATTAAAATATCATAAGCATTGGCTAAGATATAACAATAATTGTTGGACGTGTCGGAAAAAAATAGGCCGCCTGGGAGTTTTCAACGAAAACGCTGCCTAAACCCTTTAAGATACAACAAAATAATGTATGGTGGAATTGTGTAGCTTAAATAGGTCTACAAAAAAGTCCGCGATGGCATATGTCTATCTCTTAGCGATATCATGCTATATCCATTTAAACATATTATGAAACAAAGTCGCTTTCTCCGTGCCTGTATCCGTTTGTACGCTTAAATCTTCAAAACTACGCAACGGATTTTGATGCGGTTTTTTAATAGATAGGACAATTCAAGATGAAGGTTTTTGTATATAATTTATTAAAATTTTATAAGCCTTGGCTAAAATATAACAATAATTGTTGGACGTGTCGGAAAAAAATAGGCCGCCTGGGAGTTTTCAACGAAAACGCTGCCTGAACCATTTGAGATACAACAAAAAATGTATGGTGGAATTGTGTAGCTTAAATAGGTCTACAAAAAAGTCCACGATGGCATATGTCTATCTCTTAGCAATATCATGCTATATCCATTTAAACATTTTACGAAACAAAGTCGCTTTCTCCGTCACTGTATCCGTTTGTACGCTTAAATCTTCAAAACTACGCAACGGATTTTGATGCGGTTTTTTTAATAGATAGAACAATTCAAGAGTAAGGTTTTTGTATATAATTTATTAAAATTTTATAAGCCTTGGCTAAAATATAACAATAATTGTTGGACGTGTCGGAAAAAAATAGGCCGCCTGGGAGTTTTCAACGAAAACGCTGCCTGAACCATTTGAGATACAACAAAAAAATGTATGGTGGAATGGTGTAGCTTAAATAGGTCTACAAAAAAGTCCACGATGGCATATGTCTATCTCTAAGCAATATCATGCTATATCCATTTAAACATATTATGAAACAAAGTCGCTTTCTCCGTCCCTGTACCCGTTTGTACGCTTAAATCTTCAAAACTACGCAACGGATTTTAATGAGGTTTTTTAATAGATAGGACAATTCAAGAGGAAGGTTTTTGTATATAATTTATTAAAATTTTATAAGCCTTGGCTAAAATATAACAATAATTGTTGGACGTGTCGGAAAAAAATAGGCCGCCTGGGAGTTTTCAACGAAAACGCTGCCTAAACCCTTTGAGATACAGCAAAATAATGTATGGTGGAATTGTGTAGCTTAAATAGGTCTACAAAAAAGTCCACGATGGCATATGTCTATCTCTTAGCAATATCATGCTATATCCATTTAAACATATTACGAAACAAAGTCGCTTTCTCCGTCTCTGTATCCGTTTGTACGCTTAAATCTTCAAAACTACGCAACCGATTTTAATGCGGTTTTTTAATAGATAGGACAATTCAAGAGGAAGGTTTTTGTATATAATTTATTAAAATTTTATAAGCTTTGGCTAAAATATAACAATAATTGTTGGACGTGTCGAAAAAAAATAGGCCGTCTGGGAGTTTTCAACGAAAACGCTGCCTAACCCATTAAGATATAACAAAATAATGTATGGTGGAATTGTGTATCTTAAATAGGTCTATAAAAAAGTCCGCGATGGCATATGTCTATCTCTTAGGGATATTATACTATATCAATTTAATACTTTAAAAATTGGCAATTATAATGCAATAATTTGAAAGTTATTGACACAAATACGGTATGAATATGAAAATGAAAATATGAAAGCAATAATAGTATCCTAAATATGCCTTCAGAAAGTCTGCGACGGGAAATATGTATTTATGTTCAAGATTAAATACTCACGTAAAGTATCCATTTTAATACAAAAACTTAGTAATTATTAAAATAGAAAATGATCATGTGTGTTCAGGATCGATAACAAAACCATAAAACGCTCTTTATATAATGTAATTCTTATGAAATAAACTAAAGTAAAAAAAAAACCTAGTAAGTTGCCATACGTTTAAAATTATACTAGGACGGACAATAAGTTCACGCCGGGTTCAAGAAAGTTCATTTGTTGGCAGACTATTCGTAAGTCGCCGTGCGGGGAGGCCGACAGCGCTCAATGCATAAAACGCCCGAATATACTGGCCTTAAACTATTGACAGATTTTGTAAGAAAATGTGTCAAAATTTCAAGATCGATAAGAAAATTTTAAGATAGGATATTGAAAGCCGTCGTATTATGACACCGGACAACTCAGGATCAGTACGAATCCGACACGAATACGGGATAAATCAGTGAAAACTTTTTTATTTCAAAAAATTCGTAAGAATATTATGAAAGGCACATTAATTGTCTAGGCTAGTTTAGGTTTAGGTATTTGTATTCTCTTTCCCTCTTATTGTAATGTGGCTTGTATCTGTCTATACAACTAATATAAAAATATATATTACCGATACCGAAAAAACTCGAACACATAACATTGTAACGGCTTTATTAATAATTTTAATAAAACAAGTCAAGAACCAGACGATATCCGATGATCTTGGCGTTCACAGTAGGAGTGTATGTTCAGTAGTGTACACATAAAAAATAATGACGACGACGTCAAGAATCACCACTAGAAAACCTACTTTAAAATAAAAGTCCGCGTAATTGCATCTTTTCAGTTTGTGTCATAGACAAGGCACACAGTCAAACGTATAACACACACTTACATCGAGGGCTAAATAAGGAATCACACCAAATAACTCTGTACAAATAAATGTGAAATGTCTTTAAATAGACCCCCGGCTTTGAAAAGCACAAACAGGAAAATCCAAAAACAATAGAATCGGACATTGTTCTTGAGGAAAGCTCCGGCATCTGAGAATGTGCGATCTTTCATCCGACTTAATGAAATACCTCAGTAATGAAGCCGAAGACATTTTTTTAGAAAAAAACTGAACCCGAAGACGTTTAAAAAATGAACCTTTGTGAGAAAATCGAGTTTCGGATCCGGGTTCGGTTGGGACTGAACTCTGGCGGACGAACGAAATTTCCTTTTTTATTTAATGACCTTACAAAATGGATTAACGATCATCATTTAATGATTAAAATATAATGATATTAGCATTCCTCATAATCATCATCAGTAATCATCGTTGGTATGAAATGGTACCATTCTTATAGGCCGACATGACCGGCGACATATCGTTTGTCTCCTTTATAAAAAACATTTGAAATATTAGCATAGAGTCAACTAATACTATTACCATGATGAAATAGCTCCGGCTGGATTGGGTTTGGACTAGAGGCATTGGGGCATCGAAGAAAACTCATTTCTGAATTAAAGGATTTTTTTTTAATTTCAATGAAGACAGTTAAAGAAACCGAAAATTTGTACCTACATATCCGTCTTGTCCTCGCCGAAATGCATCGAAGGCTTAGTGAATATGAGCCGGCTATTAGAGGGAAAGGGCCCGGGTTCCATACTTGCCCATTTTGGTGCCTTCTAAATTTCCAAGTGCACCCTAAACAGACCATCGTTCGCTAACTGGTGAAGGAAAACATCGTGAGGAAACCTGCATGCCTAATGAGATTAAGTCTTTGAAAGTATGTAAAGTTTAAGCCGCATTGAAGACGACCTCTGTGGCTCAACGGTTAGGGTGTTGACGCTCAAGCCGGAGGTTGCGGGTTCGAATCCCGCCAGGGAACAAAAAAGTTTCGTTGTTCCTGGGTCATGGATGTGTATTAAATATGTGTATTATATAATAAAAATCTTAAATATAAGTATTAATATAAAACGTATTAAATATATGTATTTCCGTTGTCTGGTACCCGTAACACAAGTCTCTTCGAGTACTTAGCACGGGAACAGATTGACGTGGTGTAAAAAGCGTCCATAGATATTATTATAGATATATTATTATTATTATTATTGGACCAGCTCCTCGGTGAACTGTGGCCCGATACCCTCCTCTCCTGATTTCGAGGCGACCCGTGCCCAGCAGTGGGATATATATAAGCTATTTTGTATTAGACGATGGCAACACATACATGCATACACTAAATCTACCTTATTGGTGACGAACAAACACTTAAAACAATTTGATACGAAACAAATTCGGTTCATAATACAATTTTCATGAGAATACGCTGCACTCAAAGAATATCAAATACGAACAGTAATATCGGATGAGCTGACGACAAACAGCGGTATACAACTTTGTTGTCCCACCCCTACACAACTCTATCCCGAAAACCACCTCTATCACGCGGGGATAAGGATGGTTATCCGCTTGTATCCTTTTTGAGCGGCAACAGCACGTTTGACGGTGTATATTGATACACGTTGACAAGTTTTGAAGGGGGGGTTTAGTCAAATAAAAAACTAATATTACAAGCGCGGCCACGTGCCAGACCATGCCAGAAGGGCCGTGTTGAGACGGCTCGATAATTGGCGTTTAATTTGATGTGAAGTGTTCGTTTTAACGCCAATAGTGTACAAGAGTGAGGAGATAAAATTTATTGGCGTTTTTTATATCAATGTGTAGCTGATACAACTTTTATCTTTTCCATCTTTTAAAGTATTCCTTATGCCTGAATATTCTGGTCTTTACTCACTGTCCTTTCTCCTTACGGTGTTGACGCTTTACGCTCACTGTGCATAAAATACTATGAAAGATACTCATATTTGAAAGGCCCTTATAGCACGTGCTACTCCTCTGGTGTCTTTGGATATCTGCTAGCACTTACGATCAGGTGAACCGACAGTCCAGTTAGACTCTCTTTTATTTAAAAAAATCTACTCTTTACTTACTTTACTACTTCGTAAGCGCCTAGTGCTAAGTAGTCTAGTTTATCTTAACGTTGACATTATTGAGATTTTCTAGTGATTTTAGTCCAAGAAAGGTTCACGTTAGCGCTCAAGGCCGGAGGTAGTGGGTTCAAATCTAGCCAGGGAAAAAAAGAGTTTCTGTGTTTCTGGTTCATGTACCTATGTATATTACAGAATAAACATCTTAAATATATGTAATAACTAGTAACGCCCCGCGGTTTCGCCCGCGTAGTTCCCATTCCCGTGAAAGGACGGTGATAAATTATAGCCTATATGTTATTCTCATGTATAAGCTATTATTGTAAAGTTTTATTAAAATGTGAAAGAGTAACAAACATCCATACTTACAAACTTTCGCATTTATAATATTAGTAGGATATATATAGTATTAAATGTATGAGTTTCCGCTGTCTGGTACCCGTAAAACAAGTTTTCCGGAAACGAGACTAGATTGACGTGGTGTAAAAGCGTCCATAGATATTATTATTATTCTACGAGCGAAACCGCGGGAATTCACTCACACAATAAAGCACACCAACAGTATAATAAAAATAATTGTATTGTCGTCTTATTTGCATATTTCCGTAATATCGTTTGAGGCGCGCAATTAAAAATATTTCAATTACACCAGACGCTGGTGTTCGTACACACTGGGGGACCGCGGTTAACTGATTCAGAATCATCGTCATGATTATCCCCACGTCAATCATCTTGGGACTCTTCCAATAAACGCCAAGACGGCACGCATCATCTGTAGATGCGTAAACATCATCTTATACCAATACTAGCAGCGCTTTGCGGTTTCACCAGCGTACTTCCCATTCCCGTGGGAGTACAGGGATAAATTATAGCCTATGTGTTATTCTGATGTGTAAGCTATATTGTTGTACAGTTTCATAAAAGTCCATTTAGTAGTTTTTACGCGAAAGAGTAACGAACATCCATGCGTACAAACTTTCACGTTAATAATATTAGTAGGATTTAAAGCGAATGTTTGTTTGTACGCGCTAATCTCAGGAAGTACTGGTCGGTTTAAATGATTCTTTCAGTTTTAGATAGCACATTTATCGAGGAATGCTACTGTATATCTATCCCGCTGAGATGCCGTTGTAATTCGCAGTTAACGCAGACGAAGCTGCGGGCAACAGCTAGTTTTTAGTCAGTCTCTATCAAACGGTCAACTTACATTTCTCTGATAAAATGGTCCTCTCGTCTAAGACCAGTAAGGCTATTCTGTAAAAACCATTTCGATATCGAGCTTCACCTGAGTGATAGAGTTCACTTTACGGTCACTTCGAAAGCGAACTTTATTGATATAGATAGATAGTCGAGTTTTAAAGAATACAAATTCGTCATATCACCGCGGATTCCGCTTTCGAGATTAAAACAACCTTACTGAATAGCCCTACTGCATTTCTAGTGTCCAAGTGTTCCACTTACCAACAAGAACCAATATGTCTTTATGGTTCGGTTTTTTTGATAACACCGCTTCCCTTTCTTATCGAAACTGCAAAGCAGCTTCACAGTATAAAGACTTAATGTCAAAACAGCTTGACATAAGATCTCTGCCGTTGACAAAAATCATCAAAAAAAATCGCGCAATCATTTTTTTGGTTATCAAAGTGTGAACACTAAAGCTGTGGTGATGAATAATTTTCATTATCCGAGAGTTAACATTTAGCATAGATCGCTTCGTTAATAGTCTGCTCCGGCTGCTCCCGACTGCTCCCGACTCCTCCCGAAACCTCCCGACTCCTCCAGAGACCTCCCGAAACCTCCCTTAATTCATTACGATGGTTTTAATGCGATTCCAACATTTATTTTTACGGCGGGCCATTTTTATTACAATATAAATTCTCGCTTGTAACGCGAATCTGGTAATGTTGGTATGTTAAAGGTTGTGCATTTTATTCCTTTTTTGAAACTTAGTGAGTCGACTAAGTAGCCATGTTGGCTGTGATAGGTACTTACTTCACTAGGTACTTACTTTGCTTAGATTGCGATAGGTTTCAAAACTTATTTAGCAATATACATTGTTGTATGTATTTTCTAGCTGAACACATAACAAAATAGCGCGGTAATGCATGTGTTTTGTATGAAAACAAATTCCACCAAATTTGTGCTGCGACGGTCCGCCGGTTCTGCGCTCTGATTGGCTGACTGATGGCCATTAATGGATGATTGGCTGATTGGATTTACACACTAAAAACTGGTTGGTTGAATTGGTATTATATCAGTGATATATTAGTTTCGCATTTATATGGCCTATATTACTCTATCCGGTTATATGCTCGATGTGAAAACTTACAATACGTGAATATAAAAGTAAAGTAGTAAAGTATCAACCCTTTATGTCCCACTGCTGGGCACGGGTCTCCTCCTCGAAATCAGGCGAGGAGGGTAATGGGCCAATAGTTCACCGCACTGGCCCACTTCGGGTTGGTGAACTTGACATAGGTACCTTCAAAGACTTTCAATGTTATCAGGCATGCAGGTTTCCTCACTATGTTTTCCTTCACCGGTGAGCGAGCGATGGTCTCGTGTTTGGGGTGCATTTAGAAATTTAGAAAAACCCATTTCAAGGCACACACGGGGGGTCAGGATCGAACCCGGAACCTCTCGCATAAGAGGCCGAGTCCACCCACCACTGGACCATCGTCGCTCACTGGACCATCGTCGCTCCTACTCCTACGTGAACATAATCATTAAGAAATTGTGTATGTATAAAGAAAAGAAATGTGTATGGTATAACAGATCCTCATCATAATTAACCTCTTTCGTTCACTGAACATAGCACCCTATCAACGAACGACAAGACGGCAAACATGAGCAATTATTACCCAGTTACCAACCACGTGCCGCCGCGGGCCTGTTTACCGTTCCCTGCCATTATCCTGGAATATATTTATATTCACTGTATCATCATCAATCAGCATTTATCCATCCACTCCTGGGCTTAGGCCTCCCTCAATGAACGTCAAGACGGCTGATCCCTTGCCTCTCGCAACCTACGTTATAAAGGTTTATCATAGTGCATTGTTATAATATAGCTTAATGTGTCCTATGTTACTTCTAGTACTTCCGAGAATACGTGTACAAAGTTTCATGATGATCGGTTGAGTAGTTTTCGTGTGAAAGTGTAACAAACAACCCTAGGGTTTTCATTGTTTTTCCTTCGTTTTGATGCGAAATTTAATTCTTTGCCAAAATTCATATTTCTATATCAATAGAACCGTTTTCGTTTCAGACAGAAAACGAAATAATCCTTTGTAATTTTGTGGGACCCTAAACTATAACATATTAGAGCGTATTTGCTTTTTCTTCTAAGCAAAATAATAAACACTATCATCTCACCGCCAACATCCCAGGGACCAACACAAGCCGTGCTCAAAAGGCCGTGATGGCACGTGGCTCGTTCATTACATGGTGTTGGGTTCGACGCCGGACTATCGCGTTGATCTCGACACAAGGGGGTGGATATTGCAATCAGATTGCAAACTAGAAATAATTTAAGTAGTTCTCCATTACAACGCTCGCGCGTTATTTTCTAATGCCTAATTTCAAAGTGTTTATAGCGACAAAAGTGTGACAAATGCTGAGTGGCTGCCTCTATTATTCATATTATTACAACTGTAAAAGGGTTCATAAAATACGTGAGATGTTTAAGGGGGGAGGGGGTTGAGTCAAATCTCATCGTACGTTAGAAAGAAGGGGGGTCTCGGCAAATATCACGCAATTTTTTTTCTGATTGGAACAACAGAAAATTAAAAAAAAACACCTCACGTAATTTATGGACGCCCCCTAAGCTATATATTTTTGGTGTGTTGTTGTGAATAATAAGTGTTTTTCTTTCTTTCTTTCAACTAATTGTATAGATAGTTTCTTAAATATTATAAATTATATACTTATATTTAAAAAAAAACAACATAAAACAAATTTAACCAAAAACAAAACAAAATAATAACAATCTCAAAAAACCTTTTATATTATCTTATCTTACCTTTAAACCTAGCCGTAGCTTAGTGGTGAAATTAGGCAGTTAAGTTCGAACGAGCCTGGTTCGAATCTCCAGTCCAATTTTTTTTTTCCTTTTTTTAAAGATCATTTTTTTTGGAAGAAAAATTTTATCGTATTTTATCAATTAGGGTACCGAGCAAATGCTCGGTCAACCAGGTACTATTGTCTTAATATGTAACTAGCTTTTACTGTTTTTCTGTCTTCTCTAATGTACAATTCTAAGATTTCTTTTATATGTAACCAATTATACTATGTCATTCATTTCACCACATCATATCATTCATGATAATTGGACTCAGTGGTAAATTGTATCAAACCACTGAGTCCTCCCATCAAACATCAAAAAACTTGTTAATCACCCATCTCATCAAAACAATAAAAAATCCCAACTCATGAAAAAATAAAATTCGCAACGGCAGCGTGTACCCATGTGAACAGTGAACTTGCAATAAGCAATTCAACACTCAACTGAAAGCAGTTAAAAGAGCAACAACTGCATATACACGCAGCTAAAGCACCGAAGCAACTTATTTAGAAAAAAAAATATTATAAATGTACTTAAAAATTAGCGCCCTTTTTACTATATATTTCACGCATAACGAAAAAAAGAACGTTTTATAGAACCATGGTGAAGTTGAAACTTTTTTTCACATTATAGACTTTCAACCAAAAATTTTCAATATAAAAATATTCCTTCAAGGGTATAAAAATCTAAATTATGGAGCACTGGTACTAATGAGTCTGGTCTATATACTCCGCGGCCGACCGTCACGCGACATGCAACACACAGACGTAAAAGTTTGAGACGGTGTAATAAAAGTTTCACTTTAATAATTTTCAACGGACTTCTCACGGTTTATGGTTTACTGTAACCACGGTCGCAAGAGGACTGTATACTCGATAAAAGCACAGCAAAAAGCAAAGTTTCAACCCTTATATGTCCCACTGCTGGGCACGGATCTTCTTCTCGAAACCAGGCGAGGCGGGTTATGGGCCATAGTTCACCTATGCGCTGGCCCAATGCGGGTTGGTGAACTTGAAACCTTTAAAGGTTTCCTCACATGTTTTCCTTAACCGTCATGTTTCCGTGAGCGAACGATAGTCTCGTATTTTTTAGGGTGCATTTATTTTATACCAATTGCGAACCAATTTTGATGATTCCTTTTAATATAATTTTGCCACAAAATCTTCTTCTTCTATTATTTCTATTAATTGTGGCAAATATCCTAATCGAATTAAAAAAGAAGGAGGCCTAAAATATTTTACCATGACGCCCTAAAATGGCGGTTATTAATTCAAAACAATTCGCTTATTCAGAGCCCATTATTATTTCATGCGCATCGTATGAAGGTAATTCCATATCTGAAATACCCGGCTGTGCTGAACATCTATTCAATAATTGGTACCGATAAAACGGCTATGATAGTTTATTTATTCATGAAACATACATATTCTCACGTTGCCCGTCGCTATTGCCACCTGTTATAATTTTCGCCTCACAATCATCAGCATGATGTCCACATGATATTATAGGATGAGCAGCATGAGCACATTCCACTGTCCACAAGCCAAGATTTTAGAGACGGTACCTTACTAAATACTCCTTGTTAGAGAGTAGCTGTTTCCCGCAGCTTTGCCTGCGTTAACTAAGATTTACAACGGCATATTAGCGAGATGATATATAGTTCTCTTTTTTGATAAATGGGCTATCTAAAACTGAAAGAATCATTCACATCCGACCAGTGGCTTCAGAGATTAGCGCATTCAAACAAACAGACCCTTCAGTTTTATAAATTTCTAGCTGTTGCCCAAGGCTTTGCCGAAAAAATACATTTTTTTATGTATCCTATGCTATTTCTAGAACCACTGAAAATATGTGTAGAAAGTTTCATGGTGATCAGATGAGTATTTTTCACGTGAAAGCGTAACAAAAAACTTTACGTTCACATTTATAATATCAAAGTAAGGATTTCAAGACTGAAAAAAACTGGAAACAACTTACATGCATGATAAGAATCATATTCTGACAAAGTACGACGTCGAATTCACAATTCATAATTAATTTATTTGCTCAAATTGTGGTTACAGAGATATTTCCTAATATAAAAAATCATACTTCACACTTTATCATTTATATGGTAAATATATTAACTATGGAAACTTGGACTTCAATGGAATATCTTTACTGTGACAATTTTCGGCGATTCCAAACCTATTTCCACAAAATTAAGTACTAGTAATAACATGTTTTATTTTTTTAATGATGCATGGGACTGATTTCGCTTTTTTTCAGAATTCCGTGGAATAAAAAATATTAGTGATGCTTGAATTTTAAGTCAACACGTGACTGTATACAAGCTAAGTAGGTGGTTGCCTTTTTAAATTTTCATCCGTGACTCTTTGTTCATATAACTGTGTCCGTGACATTAAATTTAACATATTTTGTTAACACTTCTTGGTTGTTGTCTGTCGGATAGAATTTTGTTATTGATTTTAAATTAAATTCTCCATGAATTAATCTCAAAATTTTGACCATAGATCAGAAGTGGATGGCAAAAAAACATTTTTTGGTCCAATAAAAAAATAACTATATTTTTTGATGAGTTATACTTCTCTTCAGATTAAATCGGTTTCATCACTGAGCCTGAGCCAGCCTGACAAAAATCTTTCCTTCTCACCTATGATATATTAATATATTCTTATATCATTTACCTTTATCTGTGTTCAATGGCGATGACGTCAGTATGTGTGACTGTTTCCGATGCACAAAGAGCGTTAATCTCCCGCGCGCTGAGACCCCTTCAGGGTGTCATCAGTGGTGCCTCTATTTTCATATACATAGTGGAGCAATCAAGGAATGGTATATTGAATGTGTGAAAACATGGAATAGACAAGGATTAGATTGTACAAAGTAAGCAATTGAATAACAATTATTTATGGTGTTACAATATCAGAGAATCTTCAGTCTTATAAAATTTTACCTTTAAAATAATTTTCACGCTAATATCACTCATTTTGACGTGACAGCGTCTAATGACTCAATATTACGGGTAGCATGCACGAAAAAGATGACGTCATGTAGCGTTCCGCCAGCGAGAGCGCGGCACGAACGAGAGAGGCATTATTGGCTCGAGCGATTGGTTTAGTTCGGTTCGTGCTGCTTGTAATGTTTGACGTCGTTACGTCAAACTACTTTACAAACAGACTTTACAGACAACCATTTTTTTTAATGAAGAGTGGCAGTCAGTTCTCCTGATGGTAAGTAATAGCGGTATCCATAAACACCCGCCACACCAGAGGATCAGCAGGAGCGTTGCCTTACAAATAGAAGTATGCTCTTTTCTTGAAGGTTCCTAAGTCGTATTGGTTCGGAAATACCGTGAGTGGCAGCTGATTCCATATATTGGTAGCGCGAGGCAGGAAATGCCATGAAAATCTAGCATGGATTGCATATTAGCATATGGGTTTCCGCACATCGAGGTGGTGTGGGTGAAATATGGAATTTCGATGCAATAAAATGAAACAACTTTTACGGATTGTATCGCGATTTTTCATTTACCTTTATCTGTCCGTGACCATGTAGACATCTTAGTAAGCCGCGATAAAGTCCGTTAAAGTTTCGTCATTGCTGTAAAGGTGTGACAAATGCTGGGTGGCTTTTTTTCGAAATGTCCTATACTGATGGCCAAAAGGCCTTAAAGCGAAATCGGAGCTGTGGGTTGACAGGTGGCTTCCCCAAGTAAATATCCCCAAGTAAACTCTTCCCCAAGTAAGCTATGGTGTATATAAGTGGCTATGTCTGTTGTTCACAGTATAGTAACTCAAGCTATTTTACCTAGCTTAAGTTACTTTGTGATTATAACGTGTTCATTTTTGTATCGAACAATAAAGTTATTTTTCTTTCTTTCTCTCTTTCATTACGGTTATAACACTGTTATAGATCGTTTATGTAGAAAAGGGTATAAAAGAGGAGATTTCATTGATGTTATCAACCACGAAATAGTGTTCCATTCGAAAATATTAAGTTTTTGGCGGTTATTCTAAGTGTGTTCGTATTGTTAGCAGTGGTAGAGTCAATTTATTTATTTATTTATTTATTTATTTATGGATTACCAACAGTTGTTACAATTTTATAGATACAATTAAGTCTCAATACTACTGCTTGGCTACATAAATAAGTAAAAAATATAGCTTAAATCATTTATTTTATTTTATTTTACTCACCTTTTATTATCAATCTATGAACCTATGTATTTCTTATCTCTATCTCTTTCTCTATTCCTGAGTGGGTAATCCCAGTGCGCATTCCACACCGCCCTCACAATAGTGATATAGCGAGTGTGTAGACGAGGTTTATTTGCGCATATATTGTGTGGACACAATGCTCGCGATGACGGCTGTGCCGGATAAAGAGGTGTCGGGAAAATGAGAAATGTGAGGTATTTATAGTTAAGAATATTCTGATGGAAATTATACCCGGACGTTCTATACAAATTTTCGCTTAACCGTAAAAAAGTAAAGTATCAACCCTTATATGTCCCACTGCTGGGCACGGGTCTCCTCCTCGAAATCAGGCGAGGAGGGTAATGGGTCAATAGTTCACCGCGCTGGCCCGGTGCGGGTTGGTGAACTTTACATACCTTCAAAGACTTTCAATCTCATCAGGCATGCAGGTTTCCTCGCGATGTTTTTCTTCACCGGTGAGCGAACGACGGTCTCGCGTTTGGGATGCATTTGGAAATTTAGAAAAACCCATTTTAAGGCACACACGGACGGGTCAGGATCGAACCCGGAACCCATCGCATAAGAGGCCGAGTCATTCTTGACCGTAGTGTACATTAAATAAATTATCGAAGGTAATTTAACACTAAGATAGTGTGAGCGACTATTCCAGCGGTATTCCAGTCGGAATGGGCTCAGCCAATGCGAGAGGTTCCGGGTTCGATCCTGACCCCGCCCCCTCACTTCGTGGTGGCTATTTTCGTTCTGTGTGATCTATATTCGTCATCATATCATTTATCCTCCATTACATGGTCTCCGCCATGTTGTATGACCATTCACATTAAAAGAATTAAAATTTACTGAAAAATGAGAATAAAAGCTTAAAAATCATGGCTTTTGTAATTAAAAGTGTGTTTGTAAGTGTCTCAAAGATTTTGCATATAATTTTGCATTTTTCATTCCAATCTCAGAATGAATATATGAATAGAAAATATAGAAAGTGTGTAAAATTATAGTCCCGAAAAATACTGGAGACAACAGAGAACAAACGAAACAAAATATTTGACACTACAACATACTTCATAAAACCCTTTTGAGCTAAATTGATAAATCAACCTTCGTTACTCATGTCCCGTCACTAATAAGACGGCCGAAAAGGGTTCTTAACAAATATCTGCAATATCTTCACAGTTCAATAATCTTACTTTTGCAAATTCGCATCACAAATATATAAAGGGAAGTAAAATAACATATTTTTAGGTCTGTACGCTGAAATATAAAAGAAATTACACGAAGTCTTCGTCAGCCATTAACCAAGCAGAAAGACGATCTCTGTGCAGTAGCTGATCCGTGTTGGATGCGAGTAAAAGGGATAGGTCGTTTTGGCGCCCATTGATGGAGGCCTATGTTCATCAGCAGATAGAGGTCAATGATGATGACGATGATGAAGAATTGCACCACAACGAATATAGGTGGAATGATATAAATATAAGAAAAGCAGGAAGCCAAAGTATGGTCGGGAATTCCACTCCCTCTTACGAGGAGTAGTCGGGCCTTTCGCTGGGGTCAGTATATCACAGAAGTGCTCCTGTTGCTTGAAAATACGGAAACACCAAAAAAGGCAGAAGGCGCTCGCAGTGGGAATCCCAGAAAATTTCAGAAACTTGCCCGCGGTAACCTAGATATGTGTGTAAATGCATTTCCGTGCGTCAATAAAAAGATAAAAACGGTAGCTCAAATATGAAATACTACTCACCTTGTTGCTTTAAGCTTAAATATTAAATAAACATGAGTTATACTCTTACGCCTGACTGAAATGTTTGTCAAAGTGTATGTCAACTAACATGAGTGTTAATTGCAGCTAACATACGATTCTAGAGTCTTTGACAGCTTTTCATTGTAGATGCTATGTCAAATGGCAGGCTTATCAGATTATGTAATTTAACCATGCTTCTAATAGCTCATTTGACACTTAACAAGACGCTTGACAGTAGCTTAGTTAATTTATGCATTGGTCAGCCTTTCGGAAACCGGAATATAGTATCTTAAAGTTAGCAACCTGATCATACTCCAGACCTCGGACCTTAATATCATGGGAATTTGAGTCTACAAAAAGGGTGATTTGCCAAAAACACTGCAATTTTAAATTATCTTACATTACACAAATTCCTTTGAATGTACAGAACAAGTATCTATAATGAACAGATACAAGTAAATCTATAATGAACAGATCGACAAATACTTCAAAATCTTTCCATAAGGCAAAGTGTATTTGTGATGTACTAATATAAAACAACTTAATATTGTTTGGCGATTAGATTTGAACCCGGGACTATGAGAACGCGCATCTGTAGTGAGCTGAACGGCAAACACTCCGAGAGCTGAGGGGAATGTTTTAAGCGAGGACTTAAGTTCAAAGTGAAGTTTTACTTTTGTGAAATGTTAAGTTATTTTTATATTGTGATCTCTTATGATGATGCTAGATTTAGAAGATTGGTGATGGCTAAGAGCGTTACCAATGCTAATCCTAAGAGGGCTATCCACTTCCTCAGCAAAGCAATTGTGAGATTTTTCTTTGATCTTATATTGTGTCTCATATTATTTATATCAGCATACACGCTGTTTGACAAAAGCCTTCAGAGCTCAAAGCTTTTCTTTGTTTACTTAAAGCCTTTTCTATACGAGCTCAAAACTTTCGAGAAGGGACTGTTACGATATCAATTCAGATAAAATAGCGGGCTTAACTTATTCTCATTTAAATTTGGTTTGACCGGGGCCTCCGCTACACAGTTTTAAAAAACAAAATAGATAATACAAAAAGTTATAGGATGTTTTTAACTATATTTCAGAAAACCTTTTTTTCACCGTGGCCCGAAGCCGCAATCCGGTTTCTAAAATGTATCACACAACAGATTATAATTTCACAAAATTACACCATGTTTTCATACACTTTATAATCACTGTAATCAAATATTTGACGGCCGTCCGTTCCCACAGATAAAAGGACATTAAAAACGTAATTTTCTGCCATCGCGCCCTCCTCAATCACATCATTAAATGTTTACTGTGCAAACTAAAAACTACAAATAAGATTTAAATGAGAGCCCGCGGTGACGTTACGGGGGGACGCACTCGGGTGTTGATACGACTTAATATTAGAAATGAGCAAATAAGCAGCGGTCCCTGTATGAGACCTTGCAGTACACTTATATTGACTTATATTAAAACGTCATTATTTTTACTTTTGTACTAGGCTTTTTTTTTTTTGGATTAAAGACATCAGTCAATTATTTTAGAAATTAATAAGAGTATAGAGTTAGTAGTATAAAGTTAGAGAAGAGTAAGTATTTTGTATGATTTTTAAGATTAATTGTGAAAGTAAATTTAAAAGTTTTCGATCAAGTCGATGTTTAATTAAAAAAATATTTTTAAAAGATAATTCTGAACTGGACCTTTTTGACCTACACCTGAGACACACACTTTATTTTTCAATTTCAATTCAATTTGTGTTTTGCAATTATTGTCTTTATCCGTCCACTGCTTAACACAGGCCTTCCTTAATGAACGCCAAGACGACCGATCCCCTGCCACTCGCATCTAACACGCGCCGGCAACTACACGGAGATTGTCTTCCCACCTGGTTAATGGCTGACCTTCGTCTACCCTTGAACCTTATTGGCTTAGTATTTATTTTATTTGGTGTCATTTACTAAAAATAAATTTAAGTAAATTCAAAATTCTCGTTCCATCGCGATCGATTCTGAAGTCAAATCGCTAAATTGTCCGGAATAATATGCTCTGTCTACGAGCTCTTGCTCTCACTAACTTGAACATCAATACAAAAGATGTTAAAATCAATACTAAAGTTTGCGACATACAATGTAATCATGAAAAAATTAAATAATAAAAAAGGTGTGTGTGCGATTCACACTCGATAGAAGTGAAACACACGTTAAATGCTCAAATACAAGCAAGTATTAAGCAGTGTGCAATATACATACACACCGACGTTTGCTCTCTCGCTCTTTTGTATTTGTGTCTCTTACCTGTCGTTTTTTCCGTTGCATGCGGTTTGAAATCACAACGATTCTAAAGAGGATTCACTTCAATAATAAATTCATCCGATATATTTTTTTTACATAAGCATTTGCCACTTTATCACTCATGTGTTGTAGCTGTAAATCTAAATTGCGGGAAAACCCTGGTTTTGTAATAAAGAATTCATATGTTTTTTTTTTATTGGCACAGGCAAACTAGCAGGTGGAGTCTGGTTGTGACTACCAACGTCCATAGACATTCGCAAGACCATAGATTACGCAGATCCATTGCCCTCCTTTTCCCCTATAATCGATCATCAGAAACTCCCAAACTACATGAAATACAACAGCATAGCTGCCACTTAACGATATCTACCAACCCGGCCCTTTTCGATTGTAATGCGGCAACAACGCTTCCTCTTAGCAATACAGCAGTTCAAGGTAATATCCAAAATTATCAGATAGTAAAATTCTTAAACCCGCAAAATGTTACGTTATCACATGACTTACAAAAAACCAATAATAAATAACAATTGACTGGCCTGTTAGTCTAGTGGTTAGTGACCCTGACTGCTAAACCATAAGGTCGTGGGTTCGATTCCCACCCAGCACAAATGTTTGTGTGATGAGCATGATTATTTGTTCAGTGTCTGGGCGTAATTTATCTATAAAATGTATATATAAGAAATATGTAGCTATCTGGTTACCATAAGAACAGGCTTTGCCTATAGCCCGGGAGCCAGTAACAGGTCTTCATGACCAAGTTCCTCTCAAGCGATATTTACTGAAATGCATATTCACGATGCTTTATGGTACATAGTATCATAAAGCATCGTGAACGTCAGCTGGTGAGCTTTTTTTTCTTCATGCGTGGGGGGCTCCCACCGCTCATCCCCCCAACCGAGAGCCAGCTGACGTTCACGAGGCTTCATGATACTGTTCTCTGATACGTCTCACGAAGTATCTCGCGGGAGGAAATAATTAACCAAATTTTCACCTGGCTTTCGGACCACTAGTTTTGGATTAGCCGTGTGTCCCAACAACATATTTAACAACATACAACATATATACCAATATCACTCGTGATACAGCTATAAATCAAAATCAAAACGAAGCTGCTGACGACATTTTAGTATGAAATACCCACCTTTACAATGTCTAAGTAGTTCACGCCTAATATCACATTTTCATGGTGTTTTAGCGCAAACAATACCGATGTTTTATGAAATCCCCGGCCTCCTCAAATTGGGGGTTTGCCCGGCCAGGCGTGATCGAATTTGCCCTACCGGCAAAATATTTATTTCATTACTTCTATTCACTGTCTAATCTGTGTTGCAGTGTCGTGCTGACTTGGTCGTTTCGAAAAATCACTATAATACTATTGTATATTCGATCTCTAGATATGATAATATTTGATGAAAATTAAAATTATTAATTTTATTTGTCTCCATAATTATTGAACACATTATATTGCATCTTTATTATATTTTTTTTGGAAAAAATTTTGCAATTTCAAACTCAAATTTAAGCTAAATTCAACTTAACTAAATTCAAAATATAACAAATTTCAAGTTTTTTTCATATGCATTTTATTTTACATTGGTAAACTGCTCTAAAAAGCAACACAGTATTTAAAAAAAACCTTATTTATTTATTTTGTAAGACTATCATAACTACCAAAAAGTATTCACTTAAATTTTTAATTTTAGACAATTGTTCAAAAGCAAAACTTCTCTCATTCCCACAACACGATATAGGAACAGATCATAGCTTACTTCGTGGGGCGTCAATGTGGGGCTGGATTTTTTGAACCCCCGCAGTGACATTGTCCCCCAATCCCCCACATTAGGGACCCTAAGACCCTAACATACAGTTGACATTGGAACACCGCGGTTTTGACAACGTAAGTTCAATGAGAAGCACTATTGTCAGGATAATATGACGATCAAACGCACACCCCTATCGTATACGATTCTGAACCGTCTCGAGGCCGGCTTAGGTTGGTTTCTGGTTGGCTGTCGTGTGAGGGGTAAGTGATATTCATTTAATCGTTCACACTGACAGTGCTCTTAATTTTGATTGTAATAAACGAATGTGATGTCATCCTTGAGAATTTTCCACTTAAAATTATACGGACATGGATTATGGAAATGGGCAACCCTACTGTTGTACTTTTAGGGTTGTCAACCGTTATTGTTATTTAGAAAGAGCTTTGAGATCTTAGAGGTTTTACCGGTGGAAGGGATGCTGCGCATCTGCATCCATCCCGCTTGTTTGGTTCGTGAAACATCTGTGTACTTTGTGCGACGTTAACCACTAACCATCAAACCTTATCAGCCAGATCAATTGCAAAGAAATGTCACAGGATTGCCTCATATTGATAATCATAGAAAATTGCTGATATCAAAACATCAATAAAAGCCTTGCAACCTTTTGATACAATAATTTTTCATAAGATAATATTAATATTAGAGCCAATATTTAGTTTACTTTTATAGTAAAAAAAAGTTTAACTGTTTAATATTTGCTAGATATAATAAGTTGATAACTGCTGTGAGCGTCAAAACTGCTAAGCTGAAGTGGCTGGGAAAGATGAAGCTTGTCTGGCAGGTCGTATCAGCCAACCGTCGAAATCACCACATTTGGGTGCAAGAAGGACGACACTCCCTCAAAACGCCAAGGCGAACGCCCCTTGCCACTTGCATCCAACACTGCAAATTACTAATTCTAAGGGCCTGTTTCACAATCTCCAGTTAAGTTCCCAATAGGCTATCGGCAACATATTTGACAGGTATATGACAGATACTCCATACTCTATCTGTCGAATATGTTGCCGATAGCCTATTGGGAACTTAACTGGAGATTGTGAAACAGGCCCTAATAAAAATTGGCTTAATTGTCGCTTTATAAAAATTCTACGGTGTCAGATACTTTACAGCTACCGAGGTTTGTAAAGTCTTATCTATCGATGCTCATAATTCCAGTTTCCAAGGATCCCCAAATACGATATTCAAGTCAGGTTTTAACAACCAGCAGTAACAGAGGTGCTTTGTTTTTATACGCTTGTAGAACACGCCGCATACACGCAGGCTTTATTACGAGAAAAACATTATGTGTAGTAAAACGATTCATGAAACGCAAGAAAGAGAATCATTATCATATTATATCAATCAATTTGTGAATACGGTAGTTGATGGTAACAAAAATAATGGATTTTTTTTATTATTACGGTAATTAAAGACGCAGGAATGGAATGTATCATCGACCACACAACCTATAGACTCCTAATGTTTGATTTCCGTATTAAATGCATTCTGGCAACTAGCTGAGGTGAGACGAAAGGGGTTGCGATGCTGTGATTAGCTAATTCAATGTCATACATTATCAATCACGGAACGTTAAAAAGAAATGGATATATTTCGCAACGGGAAAGAATGAGACGACACGATAGTTTGAGTACATTGTTTGCGGCTTACATCGGAACTATAAGTCAGATGTGTCGCCAGAACCCGTTCCCCTGTTATTAGGAGTCTATGGGTTATGTGGTCGATGGAATATATAAAGTTTTCTGACCAAAATATATATCAACGTGACAATAAACGCGGGTCAGAGATCGTGACGTCTTCTAGTCTGCAATGCAAAGTTTGTTACTTGCCAATAATTAGATAATAGATTTAGCTAATTTTCCCGTGAAATTATTCTTCCCTTTTATTTTTCTAGCTCGAAGAATACTACAATCCTTGAAGTAGTATTTTCCGAATTTGAGCTTTTTTAGGCACAAGGATAAAGAGCTATTCTGGTGTTTTAACAGTGGTGATTCAAAATTGTGGTACCATACGTATTTGTAATATTTAAAACCCCAATACTTGACCATTTTTCATAAAACTATTAATTTAGATAATTAACTCAACCAAACAGTGTTTGTTGTGCACCTTCTGACGTCACCGCGTTTTTGAGAGTTTCTACTACCGTATTTCATCAAAATTGTTAAAGCAACACATAGCCACTGCAGGACTTCTGGCTGATCATAGTAGTATAGACTAACTTTAATAATCCTCGCCTAATTTCGAGGAGACGTGTACCCAGCAATGGGTTTGTTTTGAGTTGGCTTTACTTTTTAGTATAATAATAAAATAATCAAACGATTGATGGAACATTGTTAATCAACTCTGTGTCCTATAAAAAGGTAAAATGACTCTAAACAATATAATCAAAGCCTTAACTCGTCCGGCGGGGGACGTTTATTAGATTGTGAAGGGAAAAGGGCCCTACCCCTATATACCCCGTATGTATCAGGGAAGGACCTTGTATAGTTTAAGTTGAATATTTTTGGAGAATCGCTGCACTTAGAATAATCTTTGCATCTAACTGGCCTGTTGTCTAGTGACCCTGACTGCTAAACCAGAAGCTCGTGGGTTCGATTCCCATCCAGGACAAATGCTTGTGTAATGAGCATGATCATTTGTTCCGTGTCTGGTCGTAATTTATCTATAATATGTTTAGAAATAAGTAGTGTATCAGCTGTCTGGTTACCATAAGAGCAGGCTTTGCCTAGATTGGATCGGATGGCCTTGTGCGAGTTGTCCCAACATATTAGGTATTATTAGTTATTATTATTAATTTGAAAGGTTTGAAAGGAAACGATAGGACTTGTGTGTTTATTTAAAGTTATTTACCAATTCATCATTATCAGTCTTTATCTGTCCACTGCTGAAAATAACTCCTTCAATAAACGCCAAGACGACCGATCACTTGCCACTCGCATCCAACACGTTCTTTATACAGTACCATATCCTATAACATAAATTTATTTGTAATGGCGCTGAATGTTCGATCGAATATCCGTATTCAGTTTATTCGGCATATTTTTCATATTTGTTTTCGGCCGAATATTTCATTGATTTTCCGAATAACTACAGAATATTAAAATTTTTGTAAATATTTAGTATAAAGTAATTTTATTGAACAGTTAGTTTAATCAATTTTATTACTAAACTAGCTGTTGCCCGCAGCTTCGCCTGCGTTAACTAAGATTTACAACGGGATCTTAGCGGGATGATATATCTTTACCGATAAATGGGCTATCGAACACTGAAATGTTTCATTAAAATCTGACCAATAGTTCCTGAGATTAGCGCGTTCAAATAAACAAACTCTTTAGCTTCATATCTTAAGGATTAAAAGCATGAGTAAAATAAACTCGTTTAAATGTAATCCAAAAAAATCAAAATTTCTGAATAAAATATGGTTGTTGTGCCTCACTCAACATAGATAGGTATAGTGTGTCGTGGACTTTTTTGTAGATATTTATAAGATCTACAATTAATTAGAACATTTTATGGTTCTATCTTTTATAGTTTAGGCAGCGTACGCAAAATAAATAACTTTTCTGGTTGATTTTTTACACCTCGTGTCCGAAAAACCCAAATGTCTTACGGAACCCTGTTTTTTTTCCAGAATAAAATTTAGCCTATGTTACTCGTGGATAATGTAGGTTTCGAATGGTGAAAGAATTTTTTAAATCGATCCAGTACTTTATGAGCCTATTCATTACAACCAAACAAACAAACAAAGTTTTCTTCTTTATAATATTAGTGTAGATGTAGATGTAGATGTAGATAAATGTGATTTGTACGGAAGTGTGTCCATTGAACTACATATTTGTAAATGAAAGAAACACAACTTTTTGTACTAATTATTATTTATTGACACAAAATAGAGAAGATTAACTTTAACAATTAATATAGGTGAATAAAATGTAATTTAAATTAACTTCTGCTTTTTTCAGAAATGAAAAATTAAACTGAATTAAATTTGTAAGTATTGAACATTTTTAAGGAAACTGCTTTGGGTAAGATCTATTATTTTTTTTAATAATACCATCTAATACCATAATAACACCGGCACCGGTACGTTGATGAGATGAGTTTACTCAAGTTCTGGGTTTCCAGTCCAGTGGGTAAGGGCTTGGGCGAAGTGAGCCAAAGGGCCCGGGTTCGATCCTGACCCCCATCTGTGATGCCTTGAAATGGGTTTTTCTAAATTTGTAAGTGCACCCTGACCATCGCTCGATCACCGGTGAAGGAAAACATCGCGAGGAAACCATGAGGATGCATGCCTGATGAGATGATCTTTACAAGTGTTGCCTACGTGGCTGATAAGATGGACTTCACATACCTTCAAAGACTTTTAGTTTTTTAGGGTGTGTGAAGTTCATCAACCCGCATTAGGCCAGCGCATCGGTAAACTATGGCCGAGGAGGGTCCTCGCCTAATTTCGAGGAGACCCGTGACCAGCAGTGGTACATTTATAGATTGCTAACTTCCTTTTTTTCATGGGCGACGTTGACTACGCAGACTACTTTCCTGTCAGTTTGCCTATGTAAAATAAAAACAGTCGCAAACAAATAGTCAAAAGGGTCCATTAACATTGATTGTCGCATTTTAATATAATCCAAATTCGAATTCACAGCCGCATAATAACAGAACAATTTCAATATAACAATGAGAAAACGGCGAAACATCTTCAACAAATTCAATAAGAATCGAACGCGCTACCCATGTGGTCGAGGGTCATTGTGGGCCCTCCACGCCGCTGCACCCGTCATAATATGGAGATGTTACATTTGTTCCCGTATTGACACGGTTATGGGGGTAGCCCAGCAGGCGACTTGTTTATAGCACTACCTAAAATTTGCGTTTAAAAGAAAAAAATATCATAGAATATACTTGACGATGTGTGTGTACGGTGTATTGTACCTATCAAAGTTTTGTCTCTGAGAGTAAATCTATGTTATAGTTGAAATGTTTTATTACAATGTGTAAAATATGTAAAAAAGTAAATCTGGTGTACAGTTTCTATATATATACATTTTTCTATTTGATAGTGTATTTAAAAGTATCATTAAAATATATTATTTTGTTGTAAATTTCTATGAGAGTATGGTGAAAGTCGTGAAAAGGTAGTTCTTATGTATGTTAAATATGTAGACTATTAATAGAATATAATAAATATATTATTACTAAATTCAATAAGGCTTATATTCTGTGTGTTATTTAAAATGATTAGAAACTTTTAAATCAATAACACATCTGATGCCGTCATGAATCCTTTATTTTTTCAGTCCATATTAGTTTGTAACTAAAAACAACAACCTTAACATTACCTAAAGGTATAATATAAAATTAGTAACCGCGCATCTTTTCTATCTACTCTATGGTACTTTCAAAATTAACAAACCGTACATCATTGTGGTGTTCAATCGAGCAGACGCGACTTATCCCGGGATAAGAATATCCGCTTGGGAGAACACATCCCAATTAAAACCTCTTATTTGCGCCTATAACGTTCTACTTATCCTTGCATATTGCTTAATCGTGTCAGTTTAAACTTGAAGCTTGAATTAGAACGTACTCGCGACCAAGACGCGAAAAAAAAGATACTATTTTTGAATATAGAATTGAGTGTTACTTCCGTCAGAAAAAAATGATATCCCATCCAAAACATAAATGTGGAATGAGAGTTTTTCATTATTAAGATATTATATGCCTTGTTGTCGACTCCATTGATAAAGGAAGTGAGATCTAAATGGGTGCCAAGTTCAATGGTCAGTCCTGAAATTTATTTATAACAAGTATTGGGGTCTTGCTTCCCTAACATATCAGTCAAGATATCACGTGGCGGCTGCTGAAGCCACCGCGGTGGATGTAGGTCCCAGTATTGCGGGAAACCTCTGTGGAATCGCTTGGTGGGGAGTACTCTGCCTGGGGCTTAGTTTATCCGACGGTGGTGAGGCAGAGATCCGCCACAGGTACAAACCCGACGCCATGAAGCCGTGGCGGCTGGCGGGGGGCAACCCCCCACTTACTATATCACTGGGTGATACCAACCGGCTCACCCCACTTCCGACGAAGCATTAGGGCCATTAGCATAGCTCCATCCGAAAAAAAAATTATAACAACATAAATATATTTTTTCTTTTAAATAAGGATAATATATTGTAGTCTAAGGTTTGACTTGGCTAATTCTCATATACGCATTATATTACAGCCTTCGCAAGTTCTAAACCTGTTACTTGTCGGTTCTGATTTAATTAATCATCAAGCTTCTTTTGTAGTCTTTAGTAGTCAGTTAGAAGTCAGCTCGGGTAAAGGAATAAATCTGAAAACAATCTGTTGTTAAATTACACCCTCAGCGTGCAAGTCAGAATTCGGCTTCATAATCATCAGCCTTTATCCGTCCAATGTTAAACATAGGCAAAGAATTCAGACGTATATAGAAGGACAGTTCTTATGAGCGCTTTGAGGACAAACTGCGATATAAACGTCCGCTTGGCGGCGTGACGAGAGGGACACCGCGATGTCCCCAGCATACCTATGAGCCTACGAGAGCGAGCGAGTGCGAACTGACGACATGTCTCCAATAAAGTCGGCACAATTGTCCTTCTCTATACGTCTGAATTCTTTGACATAGACCTCCTTCAATGAACGCCAAACCGATACCGAATAACCGATATTTGCTTCTCTTTCACTTCTACCGTAGAAGTTCTACGTCAAGGGACAGTGACTACCGATACGTCCGCCACAGTTGCTTCACCCCCTCAAATACATTTAGAAGTTGTCTATTCACATCGCCAGACGTAACATTTACTCTAGTTTTTCATATGCTTTATTGCAATGAAAGGATATAAAAATCTGAATCCAAATAACCTAAGCATTGTCTCCCTTCACTTGATTGTTCCATATTCAAAATGTCCATAGGACATCCGTTTCAAAAATTCAAACTGAATTCGAACACTTCCGGGTTTGGCTTCTTAACGTCGTGTGAGGTAACTAACCCACACGCGAGGTCTGAGGATTTGGGGCTTACCTGATAACGACACCTCCGGCCCACGGGTGGTCTAAGGTTATCACTTGAATGTGTCACACGCGAATGTCAATCAACGAAACTGGCCCAAGTAGGAAGCGAGGATTCGGCCGTCTTGTCGTTCATCTATAGATCCGTCAGTGGAGGAACACGGGCTAAAAATGACCATGATATTTATAGAGTTCTTCTCATAAGATGCTTCGTCAATGCAATGTGAAAATCTGCTATTTGTGAACGCTATTTTACCGTCAGGTTGTCTGTTGCCAATCCTTACTTAATATTATAAATGTGAAATTAGGGATGTTTGTTACTCTTTCACGCCAAAACTACTCAACCGAACAACACGAAACATTGTACACATATTCTCGGAGGTACTAGAAGTAACATAGGATACATAAAGAAAAATATTTTTTATTGTTAACTTGGACGAAGCCGCGGGCAACAGCTGGACCCTGATTGCTAAACCAGAAGGTCGTGGGTTCGATTTCCAGGACAAATATTTGTGTGATAGCATGATCATTAATTTTATTGTTCAATGTTTAGGCGTATAATAAGGCTATCTATAATTTTATGTGTCAGTTATCTGGTTGCCATAACTGGTGTTACCTAGTCTGGGATCAGATGGCCGTGTGTGAGTTGTCCCAAAATAGTATTATATCTCGAGAGAATACCAGCTGATGGGACCTATGAATGATAGCCTTCCAGCTCCCGATTAGCCGACATTAATCAGGCCAAATCCAGGCTGACGGATAAAAAAAACTACGCGCCCTGGACGCTGAGACATGAGGGCCTAGACAAAATGCCATTAAGAAAGCGTTAGCGAAGTTCGAAAATGATAAAATGTATAGAATTGACATAAGGCCACGCTTAATCACGTGGTCCATCCTATACATTTTATTATTTCGAACTTCGCTAACGCTTTCTTAATGGCACTTTGGCCAGGCCCCTGGGGGCTTAGTCAAAAAGCCATTACGAAAACGACAGCGAAGTTCGAAAGTAAAAAAATGTATATGATTGGCTAAATCCCGTCGTCGATCGCTCGATCCGTCAATCGACGACGTGATTTAGCCCAATCACAACTTCGAACGAACGAACGAACTTCGCTATCGTTTTCGTAATGACTTTTTGACAAAGCCCCCTGGACACCCAAGCGCGGTGGCGCCAACGCGTAGACTAAGATCATCTTTGAAACAAAGTAAGTAAAGATATGTTTAGTTTTGCATTTTAGTGCATTATGCAAGCAGATAGCGTATCGCTCAAACAATATTTCGTAAAGTTGTTTTTTAAACTGGTATTTACAGTATTTACCCAGTGTGGCCGACGTTGACGACTCGTCCTATTGATAAGGGATATGTAGACCGAACAAACTTTGTGTAACTGTTATGATGTTTGGATAATTGTTACCAAATTGTTAACAAACAATTTATAAAACACACAAAAGGGTTATGTTTACTCGAACTATTTATAAAATCTGAAAAAATAGCTTTAGGTACAAAGTAAAGTAAATATTACTGCCCCTCTATACAAGTGGCAAACGCTAAATGAATAGAAATAGAATAAAATACTGTATGGGAATAACAATAGCTGCTCAAATTACATGTCGTAAACTAGTGTCATTCCCATATAATAAGTATTCTATTCTATTTCTATTCGTAGCGTTTGTGCCACTTGTCTAGGGGGGCTGTATAGAATCACTTTGTTATCCGTCTGTCTGTCCTTTCGAATTGAAACCTATAGGATCCGACGGTGGTGAGGCAGAGATCCGCCACAGGTACAAACCCGACGACTGAAGCCGTGGAAGTCACACTCCACGGCTGGCGGTGGGCAACCCCCACTTATTAAAATCACTGGGTGATACCAACCGGCTCACCCCACTTTCGACTGGACTGGATTACTGTCACTAGGACCATTAACATAGCTCCATCCGAAAAAAAAACTAAATAATAGGGTAATAGAAGTGCTAAGGGCGCGTGACGTTGTCGCCACACGGGTGATAAGTCCTAAGGTAAGGTAAAGTAAGGTAATAAATTAATGTTATAATTTTTTATCTCGCTGTCCCTTAAATGTATATTTAATATTTTAAATTCCCGCTCAATTTAGGTTCCAAATTGGGAACATCTATTAAATACGAATAGCTCAATCATTTTGTGATTTTTAATAAAATGTCCACGGTCCAGTAGGAGTCTACAGCCTCCTCGATAGAGTTCCGTACCAATACAAATAATGCTGATGATAAAAGACGGAGTTTCAGATATCAGAAGTTTTTTGGTATTCTAATTTTTTGACTAAGTATAAAATTGAATAAAATTATATGAGTCTCACAGGTAAATTCATTCGCAACAGCGACAAGCGCCCTCTTGGTGAGAGGATCCGGGTTCGATTCTGATCTCCTTTGGTGCATTGAAATGGGTTTTTCCAAATTTCTAAACGCATCTAAACGTGAGCGGTGAGCAAGACCATCGCTCGCTCACCGGTGAAGGAAAACGTCGTGAGGAAACCTGCATGCATGATGAGACTGAAAGTCTTTGAAGGTGTGTAAAGTTTACGAACAATTTGGCAAGCGCATCTGTAAACTATGGCCAATGGGCCATAGGGTAATGACCCTCCTCGCCTGATTTCGAGGAGACGAGAAAAGGAGATAGAGAGGAGAAATGGAGCTTCGCTGAGACGTGCAATAAAATGACCGATAGACCACAATATCATGAGACTTTCTTTCGTGAAGTGTCTCTGCTGTTCCTGATTAAAGGAATTGCTGGCATGTTTTTTTTTTGTGGAAGAGCAGGCAAATGGCGATGGTGACAGGGAGTCAGGATTGAACCTGGAACCTCTCGCATAAAAGGCCGAGTCCACCTACCGCTAGACCATCGTCGCTCACAACAATCTGTAAAATAAATAAAATTAAAGTGTCTTGTAATTTCAAGTTGACAGCAAGCAAGACAATGTATGCTCGTATCGCGATGTGTGCGACAAAGACAGAGAGACTTTGCATTTACATACGAAACGTAACTTTCTTACTCTCTTCGTTTCTCTTTCTTACTTCTATCTTCCTCTCAACTTCCGTTCGCCTCACGATCACACTTTTCGTAACGCTCTCGTCACGCATTCACCTTTACTGCTGAAGTCAAGCCCGAAGAAGTTTACTTATTAAACTTCGTGATTCGCCCTTCGAGATTACAAGTATTCACAAGTAGTACCACGCGTACGTGCTGCCATCATACACACTTTTAAAGCAACTCTGGATAAAGAAAACTTGTTTTCTCCCCACTCACGCCTTCCTTAACAGCCCGTCGTCGTCTGCAGTCTCATACACGTTTTGTGTGCCGGCCATCGCACACGCATTTTTCTTTCTAAGTGAAGTAAGCATACTGAAAGTTCGTAGCTGTGTCACTATAGAATATTAGACATGGAAAAACGCAAGAATTACGATGAAAAGGAAAAATAAAGGATTGGAACGAAAAATGGCTAGAGATCGCAAAATAGGTCTCCATAGTTTTATTCGTCATGCTCAAAATAATAACACGAGCGAATACAATAAATGAAGGTAAATCAAAAATTATTTATTCAGTTAATATTATCTTTTGTAATTTTTTTTTCTTCTTAATGCGATATTGAGATTGATCTGAAAAATTATTACCCACTAACAAAAAAACAAAAAAAAAAAAAAAACAGCCTAGAAGGTTGTGTCGTGAATACATTAGACGTTTTTTAGAGTACAGCCCGTGATACTGTATCACAGAAACTATGCAAAACAGTAACGATCATTGACAAGATGAGCTTACATAACCACACTTAACAATCATGGAGTTATTTTTCTGGACTAGGCGTTGTGGTTTTTTATTGATGCACTTTATTCTAGAACGCACTCGTGAGATTGTTCGTGAGCCCAAATCCGTGAGATTGTGTCGTGAACACAAATCCGTGAGATTGTGCCCTGAACACAAAATCCGTGAGACTGCGTCGTGAATACACTGGATGTTTTTTCGAAGTGCAGCCAGCCCATGAGGCTGTATCACAAAAATGATACCAAGCATTAACGATCGTTGACAAAGATGAGCTTACATAACCACACTCAACAATAATGGAGTTATTTTTTCTGGACTGGGCGTTGTGTGGTTTTTTATTGATGCACTTTATTCTAGAACGCACTCGTGAGATTGTTCGTGAGCCCAAATCCGTGAGATTGTGTCGTGAACACAAATCCGTGAGATTGTGCCCTGAACACAAAATCCGTGAGACTGCGTCGTGAATACATTGGATGTTTTTTAGAGTACAGCCCGTGAGACTGTATCACAAAAACTATACTAGAAGCTAATGATCATCGACAAAGATGGAATTAACAGTATTTAATATTTATATATTTTTTTTGATACCCTCAATCTGTTGAGTAGTAGTGGGTAATAATCTTTCAAATTTATCTCGCGTCTGAAGATCAGCACCCTATCCTGGCTATCCTTGGCATCAAGGCTATGAGCCAAAAAATCAGAGAAACATTGGGGACTAATAGGTACATAAATACAGCTAGAGCCGATAAGCCTATATTAAGGTAAATTACATTGGAGAAGATATTAAAGACATTTTGGAAAATGTTTAAAAGGCATAACATGTTATTAGAAAATCCACTAGCTGTTGCCATGTACGGTGTGACTCAAATTCTAACCTCATAATTAATGATCTTCATGTCTCGCAACAATGGCGATAATCAATAAAAAATATCGAGTGAGGTAAGTCGTTTTTTATGCTATGTTGACTATATGGGAATACTTTAACGGCTTCTCTAGACAAGAGCGTAGAAGATAACGAAGTATCTTAAACGGGACCAGCTCAGCTTTTTCGGAGGAGATTTACAAGAAAAGTTGACATCTATAAAAGCCATTTCTTACGACTGACGCAGAGTAGGTCTGCTATAACAAAGACTAGGTCGCTAACGACCACGAGTCGTAACTAACTTTTCCACCTCTAGTACAGGTTAGGCTTTAAACTTGGGTAAGAGCCGCCACCGACTCCGGGTGCTCGGTACACGCAACCGAATCCGAGCTAATCTCGCCGGCTGGCGGTGCCAGCAACAGCCAGCAGCGGAGCGGCGCCAGAACAACAAGCGGACACCGGTGCTGAAAAAAGCGGCGGTTTCATGTGAATCGGTAGATGGCGCTCCTGACCAACACCCGCTGGAAGCAGGTAGACTTAAATTTTTTAAATAAGGCGTAGGCGCACATATTGATTCTTGATATTGCCTTGAGTACAAGGTTTACGTATACCTTTTCTTTCTGCTGTTACCCAGACTAACATACCAGTCAATAGACCCACAAATATTGCGTATGACAGGGAAATGACTAGGGAAATAAATTATTTACTTTCATTAGATGCGATACATGAATGTAAACCATGTTCTGGTCAATTTATATGGCATATTTCTTATAAAAAAGAGTAATCGAAATAATGGTTTATTTCAACTGATGTATATCCGCGCCACACTTTCAAACTTGATTATAGAACAGCTTTAAAACTTATTTCTAATAATTGTCAAATGTCAAATGTGCATAAACATGCCAAAATTTTTTCTATAGCTATTCATAATCAGCACAGATTTATTAATATATATTTATAAATCTGTGATAATCAGTGTAACAAATACTTGCGTTTTCAGTGGTTAAAAAGGATCAATGAGTCGCCTTACATTTTACAGAAATCATGCAACCAGCTTGTGCAATTTTTACGTAACCAGGACTTATTATATCTATTTTTTAGACAAACAAAAATAAGCAAGAGCCTCTACGATTTATTTATTTAACGACCTCTATGGCTTGAGCAACGCGCTTACCATTGAGTTAGCGGGTTGCACGGAAGGTGGAGTTAGAGGGTTTGATTCCCACCTGGGAATAAAGAGTTTTTTGTATTCCTGGGTCATGGATGTGAAAATCTTGCATATCTTATGTATATTAAAAAGTATAAGATATGTTTCGTTGTCCGAAATACGTACCTTGACAACTTAGCGTGGAACAAGATTAACGTGGTGTAAAAGCGCCCATAGATATTACTACAATAATAATGATAATTATTAATAATCTAGTTTAAACATTTTTTAAGAGACTAAAGAAATTGCGACGCTTTACGCACTTGATAGAATCACTAATATCGGTTTGTTTTAACATTACAATATGGCTGGTTATATACAAAAAACTTATGGGTTAATTTATCTTTATTTACAAGAAAATGATTACGACCAATATATCTATTTACCAATATGTTTATTTACGATTTCCACTATTAGATTAATAATAATGATGAATGTTTTTAGCCCATACGGTTAGGCGTTTGTCGAACGGCATTATTTTCTGACTAGTCTCGTACAGGTACAGGGGATGAAATAGCTATTCTTAAGCAGGATTCTACCATCACATCGATTACTTCTAGCTAAAGGTGCATTTTGTTGTCGCATAGTAATTCGGAATCAGTAGATTATGCAAGACATAAAATTAAACGTTCCGTTGAGAATTGACAACTCCACTGCTATATACATAAACAAATAATATTTATGTAAATAGGATGATATTAACCGACACACTTGAAGTGGTATCAAAAGGGTCTATATCTATATGATAATGTGTTCGCATCCTACGTTAGCTCACAAGACAACTATGAGGCCGACGCAGAATCCCGTTTGCGTTAATTCTGATATAGAATAGGAGTTAGCCGACTATACTTTTCAAAATTTAATAATTTCGAAAAACCTGAAGTAGATATTCTTGCCAGCTGGTTAGCAAATCAAATCACGATATCATTTTTCATAGGTCAAAGTCAAAGTCAAAATTTTTATTCAAAATAGTACAATCAAAGTATCTTTTTGAAAGTCAATTGAGTCTACCACCGGTTCCAAAGCAAGCCCACTGAGAAGAACCGGCGAAACAAACTCAGTGGAACTAATCTTTTCAAAAACGTGACGACTTGTACTCTTAAAAAGTAGTCAAAGTAAAAAATAAATAAAATATAAGTCTTCGGGAGTCGTAATTATACCTGATAGTCTAGCCAGCCTTTTTTACAGAACATAAGGATTATCAGGGCAGCATTCGCAGGCCCCGAAACGCCGTCGAATACAACTGATATTAATAATATTAATAATAATATTTTTACTATAAATTTTGTGAGTATCTTATATGCATAAAGATAATAATAATAAACATTTATTAAGGGTTAAGTAATGTTATTTTGGCGTCTATTATGGATAATACCATAAGACAATATCTGTCCTTGTTTCTATCAATGGTACAATTTTTTATCGTCAATAATATACATTTTATAGGATTAGGATTGATAACTAATAGTTAATTTTTAAATTATTCCCCATTAACTTCGTTAAATGAGCTTTAGCACTAATTGTATTCAAATAATACGATTTGAAAATGTAATATCAAATATTGTAAACGATTTAAGAATTATTTTATGAAAATAGTACGCAGTATATATGACTAAGCACTCCGCGTCCAAAATATTATAATACAACTGAAAAATTGTGCTCTTTTTTTTAATATTAAGTATGGGTATCGTGTTCAAATATTCTTAATTTCAATTATCAAATAATATTCAAAATTAAAAAAAATTTATATTATAAAATCTGGGTTTATTAGAACTCAACCAATTTTAAATATACATTAATATGAGACGCCTTCTATTTACCTTACTAGGACCTTAGATTATTATTTGAAAATGTCTTCTGAGAAAATGCCTTTCAAATGTTATTTACCCTTTGTTAGTTTTTCAGGAAACTTTTGAGCCTGTAAGTTCACAGATTTTTAGCCGATGAATAAAAGCTACCGTCCAGGATAGTGGGCACACCAGTGCTTAGTGCCTATAGTACGAGACATGCAGCTACTTGATCTGTTGCCGCATGACTGGTATCAACATGGATGTTATCAAACGAACCGCTGGATGGATTAGATGTCACAAACTTAAGTCAAATTTTAAAACTGAGAAGTAACTACTGGTATCAAAACATTTGATTCCTTTTCTCACTTTCCTTGTAGGTTGGGGTTTTTTCAACTTCTATTGGTAAACGTCAATTCTAATGTATGTATTATATATATATATACACAATATATAGATTTTATTTACTATATGAAACATATTTTCCGATTATTTTAATAAAAGCCTTGTAATATTATCTAAAAAACTGTTGTTATAATATTACCTAACTACACTAGTGTTTTCACCGGTGTAGTGAGCTATTTCGTAGTTCTCTAAACAACTACTTGTGAATACTTGTAATCTCGAAGGGCGAATCACGAAGTTTAATAGAGAATCAAACGAACTTACCTGTAAGTGAAGTTCGATGATTATTAAACGAGTGATTCGCCCAAGAGATTACAAACCCTCCCAAACCCTAATTACATACATATTATTTATATTGATGTAATGCCCTTTCGAAATAGCTAACAGGAAAGCCGTACACGACAGAAACGTGTATGAGACTGCAGACGACGACGGGCTGTTAAGGAAGGCGTGAGTGGGGAGAAAACAAGTTTTCTTTATCCAGAGTTGCTTTAAAAGTGTGTATGATGGCAGCACGTACGCGTGGTACTACTTGTGAATACTTGTAATCTCTTGGGCGAATCACTCGTTTAATAATCATCGAACTTCACTTACAGGTAAGTTCGTTTGATTCTCTAATAATGATGATGATTGACGATAATGATGATGATGATAATGATGATGATGATGATGATGATGATGACGATAATTTTGATGACAACAATAATGTGTAAGTAATTTTAGGTTCATATAAGTGTAATCACGCCTTACAGTGTGGTTTTAGATAAGGCCGCCACAAACTAGCATTTCTCCGGTGTTTGCTCGACAAACATTTATATAGAGCTTGTCAATCCTTGCACAGGGCTCCGAGACACGAATTCCAGGGGAAATCACTTGGAAGAGGAGACTTGAGAAGGAGATACAGCTAGCATAGATATTATGGAAAGGAGGATATTATGTAAGGAGGCCAAAAAGAAGAAAAATGTCTAAAATAGATTAAATTTTAAAATAGGAACGTGCTGATGATTATCATGGTTGATGATGATGATAAAGAGTGATGATAAAAAAATTAAAATACACTCCTTTTCAAGATGTGTACATACTTAGAAACTGAATTTATTTACCCTGTTTATATTATCAATGGTGGTGACATAAAGTATGGACTAACCATATTCTCAAGAACCTGTAAGTTGTAACCCTCTGAATATACTGCGATACTGATAATATGAGTGGCCACCGTCACCTATCATCATAAATTAATCATCATCATCATAAATGGTTAGGCAGTGTAATTATAGCAGCCTTACCTCTGATTAGGCTAAACGCGAACTGGTTACCTCGGCTAGCCCTGGAAGAACATTTGAAACAAGTCTTTAAAATAAGATAGTAATGCATTAATTTATTTTTGGACAAGCAGATGTTATAATATCTATGGACGCTTTTACACCACGTCAATCTGGTCCCGTGCTATGGTCTCGAATAGACTTGTGTTACGGGTACCAGACAACGGAAATACATATATTAATACTTATATTTAAGATTTTTGTTATATAATACACATCCATGACCCAGGAACACAGAAACTTTTTTCATCCCTGGCGGGATTCAAACCCGCTACCTCCGGCTTAGCGCCAACGCGCTGACTGAGCCACAGAGGTCGTCAATGTTAAAAGTCAACATTGGAAAAATCACAAAAATATCGCATACTCTAGCATTTATTCATAACAATATTACATTAAGGAAAATTCACGTAAATATTATTATTACGTAACATTAGTGTATAGCCCTATAGCAACATTGTATTGCAATAACAAAATTAACATAATCAAACAAGAGAAGATAGACAGATCCGTGGGCAAACGTTTGTTTTGTATTATTAATGTTATTAATGTAAGATTGTTTTAACATATACATTTATTACATATTGTTTTAGTAGTCTTTGTTGCCTGACTCGTGTCGTTTTTGTGAAGAACTAAAAAAAACAGTTTCTGTTTTCAATTCTGGGCAAGTTGCCAGGGCTCTAAAGCCTCAAGGCCTCAAGGTCTCAAGGCCCCAAGACCCAAAGGCCTAAGGTCTCACTGCAAGTGATAATTTCTTTCACGTTATGCATTTATATGTCATCGGTGATATCATGTGCTGTCACGTCCTCAATTTCAAAGTCAAAGTCAAAAATTTTATTCCAAATAGAACCATCAAAGTATCTTTTTGAACGTCAATTGAGTCTACCACCTGTTCCAAAGTAAGTTCACTGAGAAAAACCGGCGAAACAAACTCAGAACTAATTTTCAATTATTCTATTACAAAAACACCTTGGGCGAAACGAATTGAGCCGAGTGGGCTCTTCGTACCACTCTTATAAGAAGAGGGGGCTAAAGAGCAGGGGGCAAGGGGTGGGGATGGGAACCTCACCTCATTGTACTGTCCAGACGTTGGGAGTGGTTGTTCTGTGGTGCGGAACAACCGCTCTGTGGAGGTGGCGTCGGTCCCCTGAGGGACTGACTAGCCGTCGAGGTGCCCTGTTGCTTGTAGATCCGGGGCACCTCACCAAAGGCGGCAGTGGTGGCACTCGCCGGGTTTAATTTTTGTGCCAAATGCTGATACCAACCGTGATTTTAAAACTGTAAAAAGTGAAACCATCGCGCTAATCATAAAAAAGATGGTTACCGGGAAATCGCCAGGTCACGATGGTCTCAGCATTGAGCACCTCAAGTATGCGGGAATACATTTACCCAGGGTTCTGACATTATTAATGAATGTTTGTATTACACATTCTTACTTACCGGCAGATCTGATCAGAACTACTGTGGTTCCGATACCAAAAAATCGCTGTGGTGACGTATCCGATAGATCGAATTACAGGCCAATATCATTGGCGACAATAATAGCTAAAATATTTGACAGTGTGCTTAATTCTGTGCTGGACAAACACTGTAGTCTCCACGATGGCCAGCACGGCTTCAGGCGAGGGCTGTCTACTGAGACTGCAATAATGAGCTTAAAGCACACTGTCAAATATTATACGGACAGACGTACACCTGTCTACGCCTGTTTCCTTGACCTCAGAAAAGCCTTCGATCTTGTCTCGTACGACATCTTGTGGCGTAACTTAGAGGCTTTAGGTTTGCCCAATGGCCACACCGACCTGCTTAAGTACTGGTATTGTAATCAGGTGAACTATGTGAGATGGGCGAATAATTATTCTGAACCGTACAGGATGGAGTGTGGGGTGAGACAGGGGGGTCTCAGCTCACCGAGGATCTTCAACCTGTACGTGGACGGTCTGATACGGGAGCTCAGCGGTATGCGTGTCGGTTGCTACATTGGCAACGTGTGTGTCAATAATATTAGTTACGCAGATGATATGGTACTGCTGGCGCCCTCTGTCTGTGCACTTAGAGCTTTGCTCGGCGTTTGTGAAAGATTCGCTCTCTCACATGGTTTGCTATACAATACCAAGAAGTCTTACTACATGGTCTTTAAGGCCGGTCGTAAGTGTCCAAATATTATACCCCCGATATATCTGAACAACGAACCTCTACAAAGAGTGCACATATTTAAATATCTCGGACACTTAATCACGGACGGACTTACAGACGATGAAGACTTAGAAAGGGCGCGTAGGGCATTGTCGGTTACGGCGAACATGTTGGTACATAGATTCAGTCGCTGCACGGATACGGTTAAGATTACTCTTTTTAAAGCATACTGTTCATCCTTCTATACCTGTAGCTTATGGACCAACTATACCAAGAAAGCCTACAATGCCCTACGTATTCAGTATAATAATGCCTTTAGGATGCTGATGCGGCTGCCGCGGTTCTGTAGCGCTTCTGCGATGTTTGCTCTGGCAAATGTCGATGGCTTCGAAGCTATCTTGCGCAAAAAGACCGCGTCATTGCTGAACAGAATCCGCGGCAGCGGCCACAGCGTTCTGAGGGAGATTGTCGACAGTGGGAACTGTCCGCTGGTCGAACATATGTTAAGCATTACTGAATCCCTGCTTAGAATAGAATATTAACTTTTTAATAACCGATAAATAATTAAATTAATAAATAATAATTATAATTACATTGTATGGATCTATGATATCTGAAAATAAAGATTTATTTATTTATTTATTTATTTAGTCGGTAGAGCTGCGTCCATTTACCAACTTTCGGGCGCAACGAGTCCCACACACCTACCTGGGGAGACCCACTCCCCAGCGGGATGCATTAGTGCATTTCCCGGCGTAAAAGAAAAAATATATATGCCAAAAATCTAGCAAGAAACTCTGTTAGTTGCTATTTCCAAAATATAGGTTACAATTAGGTTATTTAGGGTTTACAAGGGTACCTCTGAATTCTTAATTATTTCGCAAAACAGTTGTTTCGTCTAGACTTTTAGACCTGATGGCCTTTAAGCTCCATCGGTAAGACAGCTATCTGCTGATTAGCCTACTTCATGCCAACAGTAAGCCGTTTGCACGAACGCTTTAATAGCGTCGCGTTAAAATCAGACGTTGGTTCGAGTTTCGAGTTTAGCTCAATTCGATTTAACCTCAGACACTTAACTTCGAAAATCAACCATAGTTGAGTACCAATAAAAAATCATTGCGCTTTAAAAAACGCCAACGTGTGAACGGATACATTAATAATGCTTTTTGAACGCTCGGCAAAAAAGCACTCGAGCAAACGAAACGAACTTTACGTTAAGTTAAATTCAAAACATGATCTCTACATTGACATGTAGAGAGCCAGTTTGGTAATTAAAATATTATTCCAAATATTCTAGCACCTAATTTTATAATAACAACAGAAATAGTAAACAATTTTTTTAATTGAAAGTTAGTACTTCGTTTATGGGACAATGTATACAATAGGATCCCAGAAAACGTTCAAAATCTTTCCATTAATAAATTTAAGAAAATTGTTAAGGAACGTTTGTGTGGTAAAGCCTATTACGAAATAAAAGATTTTATTGAAGATACCACACCTTGGGAATAAGACACTCACTCTTAAGATATTATGATGTTACATGTTGTATTTATAAAATATTATGTACTCATTTTATTGACAAAAGAGCAACCCCTAAGTTTTTTTCTCGTTTTTCTTAGGGGATCCTGCATCTCCAACGAGTTTTTTTTTTATTACTATTACTACCTATTGACTACTTATGTTTTGACTTATTTCAAGTGTACAAGTTGTACCTACGTAATAAAGATATTTTTGATTTGATTTGATTTGAATAAGCTTACCGGTTAGAATCGTTTCTCAATCATCATCATCATCATCATCAGTCGTTATCCAATATTATATATTATATCACCTAATATAATAATTTATCCCCGTACTACCACGGGAATGGGAAGTACGCGGGTGAAACCGCGGGTATGCATGTTTGTTATAGTAATAAATGTATGTAATTATGTATGTATATAAAATTGTAAACTATGTTTTGAAAGGAGCAACCCAACAGAGTTTCTTGCTGAATTCTTCTTATGTACTATACTAGTATAGTACTATGTATTGTTTGTATTATTATTTTTTGTAATATTGTATTTGAAAAGACTAGTTCCACTGAGTTTGTTTCGCTGGTTCTTCTCAGTGGACTTGCTTTGGAACCGGTGGTAGACTCAATTGACCTTCAAAAAGATACTTGGATAGTACTATTTTGAATAAAATTTTTGACTTTGACTTTGACTTTCCCGCCGGAGAAGAGCAACAAACAGGGAAATTCCCACACATTCTAAATCGCTTTTAATTCAACTTTATAATAATATAGCTTACACGTAAAAATAACACATTCGCTATATTGTTTTCTGTTCACGAATTTAACCAATTATTGTAAAGAGAGAGACCTCCCGTGACCATGGTTGCTGTAAAGTATCCGAAACGTCGGGCTTGTAAAAAACTCATTAAACCGCGATAAAATCCATTAAAAAATTTCATTATAATAGAAAAATGATTATCATTTAACGGGCAACAGCTGGTTTGAAATACAATTTTTATGCGAATATATATTTATATAATAGTAGGTTCGTAAAGTTAAGTTTTCGTTGAGTAAGCTTTCAGGAACATGTTTTAAGAAATGATGGGAAAAATTGAGAGGAAAAGAAGCGTTAGGAGAAAGTCGTGGCTCAAAACATTCGGGAAGGGACGGGAATAGCCAACGTCGAATAATTTTTACGATTGGCGAAAAATCGCAACTTATGTACCGAAATGACAGCCAAGCTTTATTAGTGTAGAGGCACTGGAAGAAGAAAAAGTAGTTTCGGGAACTTTGGTACACTTTGAATGTTAGTCAGATCTCAAAGTCAAGTAAATTTTGTGTTGACCTATGTGCCAATGGTAAGCTAGCAGAGAATGCTAGAACAAAGCCTATCATTAACATATAAAACCTTTATTGTCCTACTTTACCTTTAATGTCGCTACCACTACTTTTTTTAACTAAAAAATACTTTTTTTTTAATTTAACTGAAAAGATTTAAAAAAATTATAGATTTAGTTTCATAAAGATATTTTTAAGCAAACTTTAAGTTTGCATACACTTTTAATCCTTATTATAATTGCCAAACTGTTCAAGTAGTTGTAGGCGTTCCAGTTTTATAACATTTTCACAAATTCAAAAGCGAATACAATCTAATACCTATATGTTTAGAGTACCTACTACGCTATGTCAAGGGCTTGAGTGCGCTTTTGAATTTGTAGTCGCTTTGGTGGCGTCATTCGCGTGTTCGGCACGCTCCATCTGTCTTTATCTATAAATCTGTGTAATAGGTATATAATAATAATCATCATCATCATTATTAGCCTCTATCCACCCACCGCTGAATAGGCCTGAAGTTTAAACTTACGTTTTTATATTCCACAGAAGCGCGAAATCTTTTTATACAAATTTGTTCAAGAAATCAGTCGTTATTATATCCCGTGCGAGCTATATTTATTCAAGCACAGAAGACAGCTATTCAAGTTTTTTACAATGTTGTAAGCAAAAATAAATCTAGACGTGGTCTAGACCGAAAAAGAGACTCAATTTTCCGAGCAACAGGCGTTACTAGTAATAATGTACCTAGCATACACGCAAATATAAACATTGGCTCAACTATATTATGTTAAGACGAAGCATTTGAATTTTTGGCAGTGTTTCGCTTTTCACCTTCGCCATTTTAAAATAAACATGAATGTAATTTTAGGGCCTGTTTCACAATCACCAGATAAGCGCCGAATAGGCTATTGGCATCATATATTTTGACAGATACTCTATACGGTGGTCCAATGGTGGACGGACTCGGCCTATTATGCGAGGGATTCCGGGTTCGATCCTGACCCGTCCGTGTGTGCCTTGAAATCGGTTTTTCTAAATTTCTAAGTGCACACGAGACCATCGTTCGCACACTGGTGAAGGAAAACATCGTGAGGAAACCTGCTGATGAGATTGAAAGTCTTTGAAGGTATGTGAAGTTCACCAACCCGCACGCAGCGCGGTGAACTATTGGCCCATTACCCTCCTCGCCAAATTTCGAGGAGGAGACCCGTGCCCAGCAGTGGGACATATAAGGGTTGATACTTTACTCCATACTCTATCTGTCAAATATGTTGCCGATAGCCTATTCGGCACTTATCTGGAGATTGTGAAACTGGCCCTTAGTGTGTCATTTTTCATTATATATTCAAACGAACCGAAATGGGAATACACGATCACTAAACATTTTCCCCATGAACTTTAATTACAAAGTGTCTTCTTAAAAAAATTGCCACTTATTCCGGAACTATACGTACCTTCGAAATTTCCAGAAACGATAGTAATGCTACTTATTTAGCGAATTGGGATAAATTATTTTATTTACTTGTGTTGTTTATTTTATATGATTTGTTTTATACTTTCACCGCTTATGCCGCATACGTTTGTGTTCATTTGTCTTTCATCTCTTTCGTTTGTATACGAAAGTTAATTAAGCTATCTCATCGAAAAAATGTGAAATGGGTAGTAGAGGAAGCGTAGAAACTAGAAATATTTTCGGGTGCTTCGTCTTTACAAGTTGAGGTTTCTTTTGATCATGTTTTCAGTAGCTAGTCCTAATTTAGACCTACATTGTTTTGGGTTCGTAATAAATAAACGATAATAGACCACTACAATACCTCCGAGTATACAAAGTTTCATGATGATCGGCTGAGTAGTTTTCGCGTGAAAGCGTAACAAACATCCCTACTTTCACATTTATTTCGTTTGATCGGCTTTTCGAATTTTAAACAGAAACATAAGTAAACGAATTCTAACTTAGAATAATAACATTAGAAACCTAGTAAGCACGTCTATTTTGAAACCCCTAGTTGGAGCCATATGTGGCTCCAAATTCCAATACACTTCGTAGTATTAAATGCCAAAGCACAACGAATGTATTTCACAAAAATTGTTGACGATTTCTGCAATTAAATTGTGTCACAACACATCATAAGTTTTCACATGTAAGTTTTTAATATTTTTTAGTATTTTTGTAATCAAATCAATTAGGTTTAAACTAAAACCATTTTGTTTTAATGCTCAGTGTTGGAAAATTGTAAACATATTTTCACTGACTTTATTCCCCCTCGAATAATTTCGAAACAGTTACTAAAACCCATAATTTACCTCACATAGAAGAAGAAAGAAAGAAACATTTATTAATAACATTTAAAATAGCTATATTGTATTATTACTAAATACTGAATGGTTATCAGCGGCAGAATCATTTTCCGCTTTCAGGAAAACTGCACCTCTACCGGTAACTGTCAATTTGTTAGTAGGTTTAGTGCTTCATTTTTGACCCTACAAAGTGATAACCCTACAGAGTTTCTTGCTAGATTCTTCTCTGGGGAAACTGCTACTTTTGCGAATCTAGCATTAGCTTATAAACAAAATATTAACTTTTTTCAGTTTCAAATGCTTATGTAATTTGCCTACGAAATAAATATTTGATTTGATAGAGTTGTACGCAGACTGTCTTGTTTGATGTAATTACCCATTTAAAGATCTGTAGTAATAAAAAATCAATTGTTGATTTCAATAAATAAAATGAGGGAAATCCAATACCTACATACCGTAGAGGCGGATGTTAAAAATGATTTGAAAGCAAATTTCGAAAGTATTTTTTTTGTAAATATCGCCTATCTAAAACCTTAGACAAAAATAATCTTAAAAAATCTAAATTAAATTGTTCAGCAGTGCACGGATATATAACAAATTAGGTATTAAAAGTTTTTTTTATAATTAAAAAAAAATAGGGCGGAAAATACTGTACTCTTGGAGTCCGATTCATGCTTGGTACTTTATTAAGGCTTACCATATTGCACGTGTAAATAATCACTATCAGTCAAACTAGTTACCTTATCTCTTATCATAGTTTCGCTATTTGTATGTGAACAGAAATAAAAATCGTGTGTAGTTTATATTTATATATTTTGAACTTAATTAACTATTTAATACACAAAATATACTACAACATAAGTACAGGTTATTTGGCAAAACAGCAATCGCCGAACAATATAACTATTCGCCTGAACAAATTGTACAAAATATTTACAGCTTACTTTACTTTACTTTGTACACGAATGACTAGATACACAAAACAATGTTACTTTTGTAAAACGTTGAAACAAAAGTCACTTTTTAAGGCAAAAAAGCATTTGCGTTTTGAGATTTTTTACAAAAATAAGATATACTTTAAAAACGTCGCAAATTATTGAACTAGTGAGACAGATTTATTATATACGGACGATTTTTTATATCTAATATTTAAAAAACGCAGGATGCGTTACAATAATTTACTTATGAAAATATTTTACAAATATTACTTTCAGATTGCTTTGGTCGTTACACTACAAAACTATCCTGTGATCGGACAGCCACAAATCTTTACATTTTTACAACAGTACCTTTCAAAACTCCGCCATCTTTGGTTTCGGTTTCTTCTAGCACTTCGGCACATTCTAGAAATTGTCCAGGTTAGGAACGCACCCGTTCACACACATTCATCTCGCCCAGTCGTCGGGCGGACTGTTCCCTGGATGGAGGGGCGAAAACGCACTGCGTCGCGGCTCGGACATTTGGCTATCTTGAGAGCCGATGATGGATTCTATCGAAAAACCATTCCTGGATCTCTTTCCGCGTGTATCGGTGGTTTCCTGTACCCTCGGCGGCAGCGGCACGGGGCGCAGCGCCGCCGGCGGGGGTCGCGGCAGGGTCAACAGGGGCGACGGCGGCAGGTAGCACGGCAGCGGCAGCAGAGGGGCGTACGCCTCCCGCGCCAACATGGCGACCACAGCGTGCGCGTGCTGCAGGGACGGCGCCGGCCGCTTGTACCGCTTCCGACGGCGGAGGAAACTGCCGTTGTCGAACATATCCTCGGCCAACGGATCCAAAGTCCAGTAGTTCCCCTTCCCCGGATTGCCTGGCTCCCGGGGGATCTTAATGAAACAATCATTCAGGCTCAGGTTATGTCTAATCGAGTTCTGCCAGGCGGGGAACTTCTCGCGGTAGTACGGAAACCTGGTCATGATGAACTCGCATATCCCGCTCAGCGTGAGCTTCTTGTGGGGCGACTGGAGGATGGCCATGGTGATGAGCGCTATGTACGAGTAGGGCGGCTTGATGAGCTGGGACGACGACTTTTGTTTGGGTTTCTTGGGGGAACTCGGCTTGGACTCGCTCGGACTGGACGCGTCGTATCTGTCGGAGTCGCTGGAGGGCGGGGGTAGCTCCGGGGTGTCCTCGTCCACCGAAACATAGTCGTCCTGGTGGTAGTCGGCGTGCAGGTAGTGCGGCAGGTAGAGGCGCGGCGGCGGGCGCAGGTCCAGCGGCAGCTCTCCGTCGATCATGTCGCGGTAGTGGCTGATGTCGCAGTCCTCCATGACGTCATGTGTGTGCGAGCGCGGCCGGCGAACTGCGGCGCCCGCGCGCGCCCGGGGGCGGCCGGCGGGCGGCTCGCCCCGCCCACCCCCCTCCCACCAGGACCACCCCACCCCCTCACCTATCGGCGGGCCCCCCTTCACGTATCAGTAAACACAACAGTTGTCCTTATTACTGCGGGTCGAGCTTTTGAATTTCAGGCCGCGATTATTAGTCGCCATCGATTTAACTGCTGACAACTGAATGTTTGATTGTTGTTGACGAATTTGTTGTTGCTGTATTGTTTATGTAACAAAGTATTAAGTATAACAAGTATTTTAACGGAACTTGTCGGAGATCTAAGATTTGTTCGCTTATAGGAAAATTAAGTTGTATTATGTATATGTAATAGGTAACATTCTTGAGAACATAAAAAAAAAATATTTTTATTTATATTTGGGATACATTTTATACATATTACGGATAAAGAGAATTAATAGATGCACCTAATATAAGTGAATACTATCTACAATATTATTACAATTTTTAGAACTTTCAAAGCTCATATAATAAGGAATGTTAATAAACGGAGCTATAATAAATGTAATATAAACATTTAATATAACGACAATAATTCGTATTAAAACAATTACTTTCAATATAATCAAATTCTGATACACTGAAAAATAAACATTTATATAAAAATACTCCATAGAAAATCTCATAAAGAGAATTCTAACACAATCCAGGTAAAAATTCCGGATAAAAAATATCCAACAATGCGCGGCCAGAGAAGCCCCGTGTGTGTTTCCTACCAAAACATTTACCCCCAGGGCGTCGGAGGGAAACCTGCGAGAGGGACAGAGAGGGCGTCCCGCCGAGGGAGACGGGCGAAGGTGATGACCAATCAAAGAGTGGGGTTTGTGGGCGGGGCCTCCCAAAGCTAGCATGTCATGGTGGGCCGGTAGATCTCATTATTGCCTGGCAAGCAAATAATATTGCGAACAATGTACACAGGGGTGGTAGCATGCTAATTTATTCTACTTGGTCACGGCTTGTTTTTCAGCTTTCTGTTTAAATTGGTTACGTATAATGAAGGAATTTGTTTACGGAATGTTCGCGGCCTTTTCGATTGTTTTCGGCTTTTGTGTGAGATTATAAATGTATATAAAATGCATGTACAACTCTAGTATTACTGAGAGTAGCAAATAATATATCTTCTTTATGCATAATGATTATATAATTAATAAGTTAATAAAAATAAATAAATATTCTTACTTTGTAAATAAATGTTAATAAATAATTTAACTTGGGAATTTCTTGCAACATAAATGAACCTAAAGTTACGATAAGTTTAGAAAGCAACTTAATTATTCAGAGACAAAATACTACCTATAAGTACCTAGATTGCTTTAATTTTTATTATAATATATGAAACAGTACCTACCTACTAAGTCAGTATTTATATGAATATATAATATAGGTAGACGTTTATTTAATATTTATAATTAAATAAGGAGTTTTATATTATACTAGCTCTTTCCCACAGCTTCGCCTGCGTTAACTAAGATTTACATTCCTAATCTAATCCTTTATTCCTAATTTAATTCCTATCTAAAACGGTAAAAAATCCGACCAGTTCCTGAGATAAGCGTAAAAAAGTTTTTAAAATCAGTCGAGTAGTTTTTGAGTTAATTAATAACAATTAAACATAACATCAAATATTTTGGGGATTTATTTAGATTGTGTTTTTTAACTATTTTATAAGTATATTGTAATTCTTTAGTTTGAGAATGTCTGTACTCGTCACAGCTGTTTTACCCGCGTAGCTCCTGTTCCCATCTGATTTTTTCAGGATGAAACTATAGTCACTATAGACAGATATGCAGGCAATGTTTATGTCATGAATGAATTAATAAAGTGATCATTACAATTTGTCATCTTTTAGTTAATGCTTTTTATAGTCTTAAGGTTATTTTAGGAAGATATGGTGTAGGAATACAAGAATAAAGAATATTTGAAATTTAATAATTTAATTTATCCAAAATAAGAAATAAATGTTCTTTCAGGGTGAGTTATACAGAGATCTGTTCAGCTACAATTTCTATATCAACATCATCATCATCATCATCATCACCATCATCATCATCAGCCTTTATCCGTCCACTGCTGAATATAGGCCACCCTTATTGAACGCCTAGACGACCAGACAACAAGATACCTGTTTTGGGTCTCATATCTATACCAAAGGTGATCAGTTAGATGGTTGGTCACATTTTTCTTACTTCGAGATGCCTAGATGTGGGACAAATAAGGGTAGATGTTTTAGGTTTTTTTACAAAATTTAGTATGTAACCCGTTGCAAGTTTGTGAGGCCTTATAAAACTGGTGTAAGGTAGGTAGGTGCGGACATAGTGTTAGATACAGGGCGGAATTTAAACTATTCGCCGCCTCTGGGCACCGGAAAAAAAATACCGCTCAATTATACCAAGGATGGTAAGATGGATACAGACTCTAAGGCCTAAGCATAGACCAGCCTAGCCAAAATGCCATTAAGAAAGCGTTAGCGAGGTTCGAAAATGATACAAAATCCTATACATTTTATCATTTTCGAACTTCGCTAACGCTTTCTTAATGGCATTTTGGCTAGGCCCCCTGGACTGTTTTTACTTTGTAATTTTGCTGCTCTGGCCCCGACTACCGTAATCAAAATTCAGTCTTTCTATGGCTTGAAACAATTTGATTGAATTTTATGGCGGTTTATTAAGATTTTAAATTGTACTTATATTTTACTATGTCAGCTACCACGATGTCACATAAAGTGTCCGAAATGTCGGGAATATAAAATTGATAAACCTCATCAAAATCCGTTTTTTTTTTAATGAAATGAAAATACATACAAAACTCGTGTTTTCCGTTGACACCATAAAGGTCACTGGGCTGGGTCAATCTTACAAATAGTTAGAAACTGTGGGACCAGTCAACTAGCTAGACACGCGGTAGCGTTTAACACGCTTCGCACGCAAAAATTATATTGTAGCCTTCGCAAGCTCTAAGCCATGTCGGTTCTTACTTTATTAATTCAAAAATTTTGCTTGCCAGTAAAAACTAGCCACCTAATAATTCGTATATAAGAAGTAGCCAAGTCAGACCTAAGGCTATATATTATGCTAAGTTAATAGAAGAAATTATATTTGTTTTGTTATAAATACATTCAGGACTGACCATTGAACTTGGCACCCATTTAGATCTTACTTCTTTTATCGTTGGAGTCAACAACAAAATAATATCCTTGGCTGTCATTTCACATTTATGTTTTTGATGGGATTGTATGTACTACTAGCTATACCCGCAGCATCGCTCGCGTTAGCAAAAAAATCCTTTTTTAATGTATCCTATGTTACTTCTACTACCTCCGAATGAGTACAAAGTTTCATGATGATCGGTCGAGTAGTTCCACGTTTATAATATTAGTATGGATAAAAACAATAGGTATTAAATGAAATATTTTCAATCTCTTCATTACGCGCAGCTCGATTTATTTCGGCATAATATACTCGTATTTCACAAGAGCGAAGGATTCGTAAACATGGCTGAAATATCGTGCACCGCGAAAAAAAACTTTTAAATTATGAATATCTCTACAATTCGCCGGTAGGAGCATAATACTGCGCTCCCGGCTGCATGGTTACCACCATCTTACTGGTTTCTGCCGACAGCTTTGCTGTATTTCGGAGAGGACAAGAAAAGCAGTGTAAATACAGATAGCGAGACTTAATAGCTACTTCTTCTTGTCGAGTCGAAATGGCTACAACTCCTTATTGTGTTATTTTATTTATATATGCTTTGACCAGTACTTAGCCAAATCCACCACCGTGTCGGTGGAACAAATCCTCCATGCCCCAAGGTACACAATATGGGACAGTCAGACAGACAGGGCAGCGACAGACTTCGACTGAACAGCACTGCAGCTACACTTGTCATTGCTGACAAAACCCCACCTTACCCGGCTCTCTTGGCATTTTCCAACACCAGCTCGGAGCCTGTTCAAGGACTTCCAAACTGCCCAGGGAAAATCACCCGGTGGTTGTTTCTCAGTTGGTGTAATGAAATTTAAAAGAGGAGGGAATTTCGTCTTTCACCGCTCAGTTCTTATTTAGGGAGCAAGCCTTTCACTCAAGCTGGTCTGGTCTTAAACTTAATAGCTTTTGCCTTAGAATATGCAATCCCATCAAAAACATAAATGTGAAATGAGAGCCAAGTTCAATAATATGATATATTGCCTTAGTTATTGACTCCTACGACAAAAGAAGTGAGATCTAAATGAGTGCCAAGTTCAATGGTCAGTCCTGAAATTTATTTATAACAAAATAACATATAATTTCTTCTTATAGCTTAGCTTATATATTGTAGCCTTAGGACTGACTTGGCTAGTTCTTATAATATACGAATTATTATGTTCGATGGCTTGTAAGCTAGGGCTAGTTCCAGGTTAACTAGCTTATGCTTATGTTTTTATATAAAAAAATAGATTGAAATACTTAGTTTAAAAAGCAAATACTTTTTGGTCAACTAATAAAGTTATTATTATTATTATTTGGTTGGCATACAAAGATTTTGTACGCAATAAAATAAATCTGGTAGCAAAAACTAACCCTGTTAAGATGTCTTTCTTCTGATTCCTCCCATTTAATGTTCTTTATCTAAAAACAGACAAGAGATATCTATCCTTTCGTCTAGAATACAAAACATTTTGGGGGACAGATAAAAAAGCTTTTTAAGGATAAAAAATATAAAAACTCCATTTACTCCCCATAAACCCTTTATTCTTTTGACTGCCAGCTTCCTCGAAATCAGGCGAAAAGGGCATTAGGGCACGCCGATGCGCTGGGCCAATACGGGGTGAACTTTACGCACCCTTAAACGCTTTGATTGCTATCGGGCCTGCAGGTTTGCTAACGGTGTTTTCCTTCTCAAAATCAAAATCTATATCACGAAAATAGGTATACCTGCTATAATTTCTTCATATCATAAAGCATGCTGGTATAGGACTTACTTTGTTTTCAATTTTGTTTTGCTTTTTTTATTTTCTGTATTTTTTTAAAATCGCTTAGCCAGCGATAAGACCGCCTTTGTGTATAATATTTTTGTAGGCTTTATTTTTTTAATATACCAATGTAAGTCAACTTGTGTGTATGATAAGTTAATTTTTGCTACTTTTATACTATTTTAAATACACTTAAACTGTCGAGAAATATAATATACGTTGAGAAGTTTTTATATTTTTTAAAGTACCTATAAGAATATGTGAAGGAAGCTTTGAGCAATATTTTGACCTTTTTCAAAACTTTGGAATTAATTGAAATAAATCATACTTTTCAAGGATCGATGACAATTCAATATTTTAAACAGTTATATCCTGTTATCCTTCCTAGGATAATCAGGATAGCATATCCAAGAGGCAAGTTGCCTTCATTGTGCGGTTTAAACGTCCTCACTCAATTTAAAATGATTGCCATCAATTAAGTAAAATAAATTATTAAAAAAATCGGCAGTACAAAAAAGTAAATCGAAGCATAATATGTCACAGACTAAAGACTCAGTTAGCACCTCCTGCTTAGATAGGACTAAATAAAATATTGTTGTATCATAGGGTAGTTTCGAATAATTTTGTAACAGTAGGACGTCTGACACCTCAGTCCTCCCGTTACCATGGTTGCTGTAAAGTATCCGAAACGTCGGGCTCATAAAAAAGGCTTGTAGAAGTTGTTTCATTATAATGAGTGAAATTCGCGTAAACATAAGAAAACGGTACAAAAAAATTAAGGAAATATTATATCTTTAAAAAAGCTAATAAAACCCAATCAAATTTAAATTTGATAAAAAAAGATTGACGTTAGGTACTTATTGTAAAAAGCGTGTAGACTGTAGAGCTTTGTAGATATTTAATTAACCGACTTCAAAAAGGAGGAGATTATCAATTCGATAGGTTTTTTTTTTGTATGTATGTACACCGATTACGCTGCCATTTGTGATCTGATTGACGTGATTGTTCTTTTGTATGATGCGGAATAGTTGCCATTTGGTCCCATAAAAATTTACCGCTGCCTCGGGGCTTGTGCGTCAACGCGCTAACCATTGAGCCACAGAGGTCATCAAGGTTTATATATAATATTCGCGTTTATAATATTACCAGGTCTTATTTGTAATTTTTACGCGAATTTCGTTTATCAGGTACACCTACTCTCCGTTTTTTTTTGGGGGCTTTAGGTAGGTACATTTAATTTCTCGTAAAGTTGCTGTAACGTACCAATTCAAAAAAGTCGGGAATTTTAATAACGTTGAAATCTGTGAGTTGTTTCATTCTAATACAGAGTATCGCAATGTTTGTCCGTCTCTAAAATAATCTCCATCGTCCGCGTAATCTGGTAATCCGTCAAAGCGCTCGCCGGAGCTGCTAACACGCGAGGCAAATATTTCCATTTGGAAGATAAGCGCGTGGGCGGCGAACATTATCCCGGGCCAAACCAAGAGATTAAATATATCAATACACTCGATACAAATTATGACGTATAGTAAGATTTTTAATTGTAGTCAGTAAAATGACATTTCCAGTGTTGCAGGTTTTTAGTCCCAAATAAATAGTGATGTGGTCGAATCGAATTTTTACAATTAAAAGTTAGCCGAGATAGAATTTTTTTTTATTCAATATCAAATTGCCTTTTGAGCCATTCCTCAATACTCGGAGTATTTTGAGGAATGGCTTAAAAGCATTTTGCCAAATTTAAATCCAAATGCGGTAGGTACTCGTATTAGATAACGCACCGTACCATTCGAAGACCAAGAAAAATCGAGCGTATTCTTATAATACTTCAAACTGGCGGAGGGCTGATATTATTTAGTGGTTGGATGAAAAACAAATTCAATATCAACCTACAATGATAAAGGCTCAATCAATAGAAATAGTAAAATTACAAAAATCTAATCACCAATGGTGTGGAAGAGTTGGCCGCTGTGTGTCAGAATCCTGCGACTGCCTCCTTATCACTGTGAGCTCAACCCAATAGAGTTAGTTTGGGTTCAATCAAAGGGGTACGTCACCAGGAACAATAAAACTTTAAAATAAAAGACGTAAAAAAATATTTAGAAAGGCCTGAAGGAAGTGAGGCCTGAAAATTGGAGACAGTGTATCAACCATGCCATAAAAGTCGTAACATAAAAACCGTAATGAATAAAAACGTATAAAATTACTTGTATTTTCCCGATTTTCTAGTGTTCATTCCTCTGAAACTCTTTATACATTTTTTCCCAGCTTTTGTATAATGTTGTAGTGAGAAATTTTAATATGCTGATAAGGTCCATATTTCTAAAATCGTATTCGTTAATACGGTATGTATTAAATATTAACAATAAAGACACGCTTTGATACCTAATAAAATAAAACATGACTAAAATATATCTAAGTCTATTATTGCCAAACGTCACTATTGTAGCAGGTCACCATTTTTTGTATAAGTGACAGTTGCACATGTCATTTTACTGACTTGAATTAAAAATCGTAGTATAGACTACTGGACACTTCGCACAGTGGTCGCGGCATAGAGTACCGACAACTGCAGATAACAATAAATAAATATTTATATCAACTTTACAGATAACCAAATGGTTCCAACCAAATCTGTAAAGTAATCTGTAAAAAAACCAAATCTGTAAAGTTGATTTATGGACGGTAGTTTGACATGATAACGTCAAACATTACATGCAGCACGAACCGAACTGAGCCGATCGCTCGAGCCGATCATGACTCTCCCACGTTCGTGTCGCGCCCTCGCTTGCGGAACGCGACATTACGTCATCTTTTTCGTGCATGCTGCCCGTAATATCGTATCATTAGACGTTGTTCAGTACCAACCCAAATATGTCCCACTGCTAAACGGTCTCGTGACTTAGTAAGCCAAGGTTTCCAACCTGAACCTGAGGGGCATTTAGCGCGTGTGGGGTGGCATCTTCAGCGGCCTCTTCGCCCACCCAATCTTCGGCCTCCTTCTTCAGCATTAATTACTGTCTCGCAAAAGGAGGGTGATATATACCTAATATATATCACGCGAAGAATAAGCTCGTTGAAGTGGCAGTGGGCCGGTCACACACTCAGAAGAACGGATGGCCGATGGGCCAATAAGGTTCAAGAGAGAAAGTAAGTTCATATAAACCAGGTGGGAAGACGATCTGCGAGCAGTAGCCGCGATCCGTGTTTAATTCAAATGGCAAGGGATCGGTCGCCTTGGCGTAAATTGAGGGAGCTATGTTCAGCAGTGGACGGATAAAGGTCTTGCTTGTTTCTCCCGGTAAACAGCCTTTCCTGTGTTTCGAAAAGAAGGCCAAATCAGGCATTGAAATCCATATAAATTTTATGTTTATTATGACAGTTGGATCATAGATCATTATCCTGTTAATAGATTGTGTAAAAGAGTAACAAAAATTCCCACATACTATAATTTTCCTGTAATGTATTCTCTGAAGGTAGTTATTTACTTGTTTTGTCTTTCATTGCACTCTGTAAAGTAAATTGAGAGTTTGGGGTCGTTAGTGCAAGAGCATTGGTATTTTTATTATAATATCTAAATAGCTAAAACTCTTTTGTTTCCATATACTTTGGCCAGTAATTAGCCTTTACCGCCGTATTATTGACCATAGACAGATCCTCCATGGTACAAGATATGAGATAGAGTAGAGTAAGAGCCATCGATTGAATTCACAGTCACATTAGTTGTAGCTGCAAAACCCCAAATAAGCCAGTTTTTTTGTTCAGTTTTTGCTCCAATTAGCTGTTTTCGTTTAATTATGTGTTTGGTTTGCTGATTGCAAACTGTGTTTGACATGGTTACAAGCTGCCTGCAAGTTTTTGCTTTTTGCTTACGACAGGCTTGAAGGGGATAGGGATTTTGCTGCGCGACCAAACCGAAAAAAAAATGTGATAGTAAAACCGTTAGAAAAAGTGCGTGGAATTAAAAAGCGTGCGCAATCGCGACAGACGCATACACAAGCGAGTAGTGTATCTTTTTTTAATAGATAGGACAATTCAAGAGGAAGGTTTATGTATATAATTTATTAAGTTTTTATATACATTAGCTAAGATCTAACAATAATTGTTGGAGGTGTCGGAAAAAAATTGGCCGCATGGGAGTTTCCAACGAAAACGCTGCCTAAACCCTTTGAGATATAACAAAATAATGTATGGTGGAATTGTATATCTTAAATAGGTCTACAAAAAAGTCCGCGATGGCACATGTCTATCTCTTAGGGATATCATACTATATCGATTTAATACTTTAAAAAATTAGCAATTATAACGCGATAATTTGAAAGTTATTTACACAAATACGGTATGAATTCTTATCATTTTAAAACAGTTAATTAGCTTCAGCACTTCATGAAGATTATTTTTCCTCTTTACATCATGCAAATTAGATGAATACTTAAGGAGATATAGCAAAATCAAAATAATACGCAAGAAAATAAATCGTGTTGCCGTGATTTGAATGGGTAGCGTAATAAGAGAATCCTAAATCTACACTAATATTATAAAGAGGAAAACTTTGTTTGTTAGTTAGGTTGTAATGAATAGGCTCAAAAAGTACGGTACCGATTTCCAAAATTTCTTTCGACATTCGAAAGCTACATTATCCACGAGTAACATAGGCTAAATTATGTTCTGAAAAAAAGGGGTTACGTAAGATATTTATTTATTTATATATTTTTAGCCGAAGGAACTTCGTTCCTACCTGTTGTCCCACGACACCACATTTCTTTTTCTGATATGGGTTTCTTCATTTGTTGAATGAGATGAGTAACAATTTTTAGATGTTTGATGAGAGGGCTCAGTGGTTTGTGCGATTTGATACAATTGACCATTGAGTCCAAATATCATGTAAATGAGGTTATGTGGTGAAGTGGATGATTTAATATTTAACATTTTTACATTGTTTGAAGTAAATTAAATTCTAAGTTATAAGTTTGATTAAGGCCAGTATATTCGGGCGTTTTATGCATTGAGCGCTGTCGGCCTCCCCGCACGGCGACTTACGAATAGTCTGCCAACAAATGAACTTTCTTGAACCCGGCGTGAACTTATTGTCCGTCCTAGTATAATTTTAAACGTATGGCAACTTACTAGGTTTTTTTTTACTTTAGTTTATTTCATAAGAATTACATTATATAAAGAGCGTTTTATGGTTTTGTTATCGATCCTGAACACACATGATCATTTTCTATTTTAATAATTACTAAGTTTTTGTATTAAAATGGATACGTTACGTGAGTATTTAATCTTGAACATAAATACATATTTCCCGTCGCAGACTTTCTGAAGGCATATTTAGGATACTATTATTGCTTTCATATTTTCATTTTCATATTCATACCGTATTTGTGTCAATAACTTTCAAATTATTGCATTATAATTGCCAATTTTTAAAGTATTAAATTGATATAGTATAATATCCCTAAGAGATAGACATATGCCATCGCGGACTTTTTTATAGACCTTTTTAAGATACACAATTCCACCATACATTATTTTGTTATATCTTAATGGGTTAGGCAGCGTTTTCGTTGAAAACTCCCAGACGGCCTATTTTTTTCCGACACGTCCAACAATTATTGTTATATTTTAGCCAAAGCTTATAAAATTTTAATAAATTATATACAAAAACCTTCCTCTTGAATTGTCCTATCTATTAAAAAACCGCATTAAAATCGGTTGCGTAGTTTTGAAGATTTAAGCGTACAAACGGATACAGGGACGGAGAAAGCGACTTTGTTTCGTAATATGTTTAAATGGATATAGCATGATATTGCTAAGAGATAGACATATGCCATCGTGGACTTTTTTGTAGACCTATTTAAGCTACACAATTCCACCATACATTATTTTGCTGTATCTCAAAGGGTTTAGGCAGCGTTTTCGTTGAAAACTCCCAGGCGGCCTATTTTTTTCCGACACGTCCAACAATTATTGTTATATTTTGGCCAAGGCTTATAAAATTTTAATAAATTATATACAAAAACCTTCCTCTTGAATTGTCCTATCTATTAAAAAACCTCATTAAAATCCGTTGCGTAGTTTTGAAGATTTAAGCGTACAAACGGGTACAGGGACGGAGAAAGCGACTTTGTTTCATAATATGTTTAAATGGATATAGCATGATATTGCTAAGAGATAGACATATGCCATCGTGGACTTTTTTGTAGACCTATTTAAGCTACACCATTCCACCATACATTTTTTGTTGTATCTCAAATGGTTCAGGCAGCGTTTTCGTTGAAAACTCCCAGGCGGCCTATTTTTTCCGACACGTCCAACAATTATTGTTATATTTTAGCCAAGGCTTATAAAATTTTAATAAATTATATACAAAAACCTTCATCTTGAATTGTCCTATCTATTAAAAAACCGCATCAAAATCCGTTGCGTAGTTTTGAAGATTTAAGCGTACAAACGGATACAGGCACGGAGAAAGCGACTTTGTTTCATAATATGTTTAAATGGATATAGCATGATATCGCTAAGAGATAGACATATGCCATCGCGGACTTTTTGTAGACCTATTTAAGCTACACAATTCCACCATACATTATTTTGTTGTATCTCAAATGGTTCAGGCAGCGTTTTCGTTGAAAACTCCCAGGCGGCCTATTTTTTTCCGACACGTCCAACAATTATTGTTATATTTTAGCCAAGGCTTATAAAATTTTAATAAATTATATACAAAAACCTTCATCTTGAATTGTCCTATCTATTAAAAAACCGCATCAAAATCCGTTGCGTAGTTTTGAAGATTTAAGCGTACAAACGGATACAGGCACGGAGAAAGCGACTTTGTTTCATAATATGTTTAAATGGATATAGCATGATATCGCTAAGAGATAGACATATGCCATCGCGGACTTTTTTGTAGACCTATTTAAGCTACACAATTCCACCATACATTATTTTGTTGTATCTCAAAGGGTTTAGGCAGCGTTTTCGTTGAAAACTCCCAGACGGCCTATTTTTTTCCGACACGTCCAACAATTATTGTTATATCTTAGCCAATGCTTATGATATTTTAATAAATTATATACAAAAACCTTACTCTTGAATTGTTCTATCTATTAAAAAAACCGCATCAAAATCCGTTGCGTAGTTTTGAAGATTTAAGCGTACAAACGGATACAGTGACGGAGAAAGCGACTTTGTTTCGTAAAATGTTTAAATGGATATAGCATGATATTGCTAAGAGATAGACATATGCCATCGTGGACTTTTTTGTAGACCTATTTAAGCTACACAATTCCACCATACATTTTTTGTTGTATCTCAAATGGTTTAGGCAGCGTTTTCGTTGAAAACTCCCAGGCGGCCTATTTTTTTCCGACACGTCCAACAATTATTGTTATATCTTAGCCAATATATATAAAAACTTAATAAATTATACACAAAAACCTTCCTCCTAAATTGTCCTATCTATTTAAAAAAACCGCATCTAAATCCGTTGCGTAGTTTTAAAGATTTAAGCGTACAAACGGTTACAGGGACGGAGAAAGCGACTTTGTTTTATAGTAGTAGTAGTAGCTAACATGCGTACCCGGGATATTCTTCTGTGCATTGTTAATAATAATAATAAAATCTATGGACGCTTTTTACACCACGTCAATCTAGTCCCGTGGTAAGTACTCGAAGAGACTTGTGTTATGGGTACCAGACAACCGAAATACAATATATTTAATACGTTTTATATTAATACTTATATTTAAGATTTTTATTATATAATACACATATTTAATACACAACCATGACCCAGGAACACAGAAACTTTTTTGTTCCCTGGCGGGATTCGAACCCGCGACCTCCGGCTTGAACGCCAACGCGCTAACCATTGAGCCACAGAGGTCATATTACAAATTACACACACAAATCATTGTAAACGAAATAAGTGTTAATTATCACCTCAATCACCATTCATCACCACCACCACCACCATCATTATTCTCGTCAGCGTCATCACCACCATCATTATAATGATCAACGTCATCATCACTATTACAATTTACACCCCCCTCCCCCACCACCACCACCACCACCATCATTATTCTCGTCAGCGTCATCACCACCATCATTATAATGATCAACGTCATCATCACTATTACAATTTACACCCCCCTCCCCCACCACCACCACCACCACCATCATTATTCTCGTCTGCGTCATCACCACCATCATTATAATGATCAACGTCATCATCACTATTACAATTTACACCCCCCTCCCCCACCACCACCACCACCATCATTATTCTCGTCTGCGTCATCACCACCATCATTATAATGATCAACGTCATCATCACTATTACAATTTACACCCCCCTCCCCCACCACCACCACCACCATCATTATTCTCGTCAGCGTCATCACCACCATCATTATAATGATCAACGTCATCATCACTATTACAATTTACACCCCCCTCCCTCATCACCACCACCACCATCATTATTCTCGTCAGCGTCATCACCACCATCATTGTAATCATCAACTTCATCATCATCACTATTACAATTTACACCCCCCTCCCACACCACCACCACCACCACCATCATTATTCTCGTCAGCGTCATCACCACCATCATTGTAATCATCAACTTCATCATCATCACTATTACAATTTACACCCCCCTCCCACACCACCACCACCACCATCATCACCACCACCACAATCACCGCGATCATCATCATTACCACCATTTAGAACTTAAAATTAATATTTTTATAATAAAGATGCGAGTAGCAAGGGATCGGCCGTCTTGGCGTTCATTGAGGGAGGCCTATGTTCAGCAGTTGATGGATAAAGGCTGATGATGATGATGATGAATTAGTAACATTAAATCGATATTAAAATAAAAATGAGGAAAAAAACACGCTGATGATCCTGATTACGACAAAAATGAGAAAAAAATATTAAAACTAAATATTGTTCAAATTTTTATTTTTATTTCCTATGTACACTATCATATCAGGCACCGGCTTATATATTCCACACGTTGTTTTAACGATCTATATCGGGGGGGAGCCGCCAGGCAGCAGCGAAACATAGGTCCTACTTTGTTAACGCCTCGCAGGCAACTAAATTGAGGCCGCGCTGGGGGCTAGACAAGTTTTTCACATTATTTGATTTTAAGAAAAATAAAAACATTTATTTTAAAAAAAAAGATCAGAATAAAATTTTAAATGTTATTACCTATTTTTTCATATAAATTTTGTAACTTAAAATCTCACATTCTTCAATTACAACTAGAAAAATAATCAAAAACATCTTGTGTTTGTGATTTTTTTTTATCGAGGCAAGTTACAATGATCGTGTTTTGAATAGGTTAATAAAAAAGAATGTATACTAAACTACAACATATATTTTTAACGGATCAAAAAAACCAACATTACTATGTTTACGACTTAAACAAAAACAGGCGCTTTGGGATATACTGGCCTTAAAGACAGTTAGTTACCTAAGTCGGTTATAGACGCAGCATTGCTATTGAATATTGATACTAACATCCTGCTTCTTATCCCACGCAAGCATCCAGGATAGCTAGTGGCAAGTGATATAACGTGTTGATATGTTTCCTAGGCCAGTTTTGAAATGCTCATAACTGTCACGCTGTTCTAGAGAATCTGTTGTCGTGACGTTCATACAAAGAGGCCTATATGCAAGATTGACAAAGGCTGATAAAAATATTGAGAATGATGAAGATGATATTAATGATGATGATGATATTAATGATGATAGACCAGAGACGGGCAACTATCCAAGTAAATACAATTTGTACTGTTTTTGACTTGGAATAAGCACATTTGAATTACTACGATATACAACGAAATATATCTATAATATTACACTTTCATGAATAAAACGGTCCCACCAAAATATGTTTCGCGCTTAAACATATAAAATATTGTTATATTAAATCGTTATTATGTTTCGTGGTTTCATAAGCAAGAATAATTTGGTTCATGCCACAATAAAACTATATAAAATTCAGCTTCTGTGGTACAAAAATTCTTTCACGTACATCCTCAATATTGATGAAAATTTATGTATACATCATAATATTTTATTCATAGTATAATATTCAAACAAAATGAGTAACAGTGCCACAAATAATAGTACATAATTATTCATTTTAACACTGTTCGTCCTTCCTTGGTTGCAGTGACATCTATACCTCAATCTCGTGAACTGAATTCAATAGCGCCATCTATTGTGGTATGAAAAAATTCGGTAGAGCACATTTTTTCCATTCCTATAAAGCGCCACCTACAAATTTATGCAAGTAGCTATTTATATACTAAATAGTTAAACAGTTTAACAAATACTCTGTAGATGTATCTTATATAGTCTCTTATAATTACTTTAATTTCATTTTTTGTTATTGCTAATGACAATATAATCAATAAAAAGAGAGTTTAATGAATTAAGTACGATGGAGTGCCATGGTGCTTTGCAGCCGAATTGGGCCTGCATGACCAGGGAACTCTCGCTTACATTATATCGATGTAAATGACAGCTGTGCTGTCGAGTTTGTGGGCTTCCGGCCGATGGCCCAATGAAGGTAAAAGAGAGTAGCTCATTTTTAGTTGTGTGGATTTTTTGGACGTCGATAATGACCAAAAGGCTTCAACTATACGTTTGCCCTCCTATGCCATAAAAAAATCTTAGTCATTTTTTGGCGTCATTAAACTCAAATTAAACTCTTAGTCATAATTCATTAATTAAGCATTTAGTTAAAGTACCCTTACTCTAATTATTGTCATATAGCATGTTTCTAATTACTACTAATTACCGATGAACTCTTCGATGAAAAAAAAATACTTTTTGTAATACATTTTGTATAATGGATTAAATATTGCTTTTCAAAACCATAATTTTGAAATATTGAGAAATTCTTAATTTTTTTTATACATTTCAGCTAGCTATTTTAAATACTTAACTCAAAGCAAATTGATTTTTTTTTTTGGTAAGTACGTAAGTATTTTTTTAGTTAATACTGACCAGGGCTGAACTTAAAGGTGCCTAAATCGGTGATTATCATTCATGACCATCATGGATGGTACTCAATACAGCACTAAATTTGTCTTCTCTTCAATTCTTAGAAATTTTTGAATTTCGAATGTGTTTTTTTTTAATTAATATACTGTATATTATATAAAATATAATATATTAAAATATATAAGCTTAGAAATAAAGGTACAATAGTAAATAGTAATAGTACAAAAATGCAAGCCTATAGATGATTTTCTTTACTTCTGTATCCTCAAAAAAATAAGATGTAGACAGTAGGAAGCATATTGTGGAAGAATAAAACTGAACACTGATCCAAAGGGACCGCAGGTGTCATTTCAAAGCTACCGATTACTATTGAAGCGAATGACGTATAAGGTTGTACCTATCGATGAAACTATTTATCGATAATTAATATTTTTCACGATTGTTTGTTTCGTATCGAACTTAGTTTTGTAACTGCTAACTGTTAATATTTGAATTTTTTTGCTTTATTAAATAAATTATGTTGATCGAAATTTTGTATTATTTCACTGATAGACATAGGCTAGGCTGAGGCCGAGTGAACAATAAATCTCATTCGTTATCATTATTGTAAATCGAAAAAATAAAAGAAAATCAGATATATAATAGAAATAGATATAGAATAGGATGCCCAAAACTGTAATGCCTCTAGAAACCTAGTAATGAGCATTACACATAATATTAATGTTGAGCTTAAAATATAATAAGTATATAATAAGTTATAACTACTTTCATAATATTTCTCTAAAGATATGCTTAAATGAGTTGTGCAGGACGACGCCGAAGACACCGCAATTAATATGTAAATATAGTTTAATAGTCAATAGTTTGATAGGAATGTAAATATTTACTCGATTATTTACTTAGAGACATAAGATTTACTTTAATACTTTTCATATAGTAATAAGTCCTATAAGAATTGTCACTTTAATTACATTAGAATGTGTTAGAATCACATTAGAAGCACATAAAGTTAATTAGTATACGAGTTAATCATATTAGAATCTTATAAACTCAATTAGAATAGAATAAATTCATATAAAAGCCTTTAAAACTAATTAGAAAATGTAATTACGTAAGTTTCTACTAAGGGCCGAAAAGTAGTCTCGCCCCGACTCGGTTGTACGCCAACCGAGGTTACCTCATAGCTTGTTGTCCCGCTCCTTTTCCGTATGTGTAAAAGAGATGCCAATATGTATGGGAATTTTAAATGTTTAATTTAACCATGTTAATGATTGTTTTTGTTGATATTAATGTATTATTTAGTTACTTCATTGTTTAAAGTTTCATATTTAATAGAAAGTTTATGATATTGTTAATTATTTCTATAAGAAAACTCGATGTAAAGAAATTGTACTGTTAGAAAAGATAGGCTATACTGTAAGAGCGAAAGGCATATAGTTAGATTCTTATTGGTAAATTGTATAACTATTCTGATTGGCTAACCAATAAGAATGTAGATAACTCTTACGCAGGATTCATATAAATATTGGGTCGATTTTAAGGATCGACATTCAGTATTCGGCAAGAATAGTATGGAAGAACACTAAGAAGAAAATAAAGGAAGAAATTCTGAAGGACTAATTCTTGTTTCAATTCACTCGTCCTGTTTCAATTCTCCAACCCAGCAACAAGTGTGCCATAGCGCACATTTATGGTCCTTCGAGCCGGATTGTAGAGAAGAAAGAAGCGGAATCCCTGCTCGTCGTCAAGAGTGAAATCCCTGCTCGTCGTCAAGATTGAAGAAAATACTCGCCGTCAAGAGTGAAATCCCTGCTCGTCGTCAAGAGTGAAGCGTATACTCGTCGCGAAGTGTGAAATAATCCTCAACAACCGTCCGTGTCGAGTGAAATAGTGTCCGCGTCACCGTCCGCGATCCGCGTCGAGTATATAGCGTCCGCGTCGGGTATATAGCGTCCGCGTCGGGTATATAGTGCGCGTCGAGTAGATAGAGTCCGCGTCGAGTGAACAGTGTGAAATATAGTGTCCTGTATATAGTGAACTATTAATAAGTGACGTTAGTGTATAGTGAATAGTGAATAGTGACTTGTGTATAGTAGTGTGAAATTAATTAGTGTTAAGTGTACAGTGTCTGATTGAACTGATCGCCGATTATAGTGATAGTATCGTAGCGAATATGCCGGTCACACGTAAAACCCAACAGGCTATGGGGGCGCAACAGTCTGCGTCCGAGACTGAGCACACGTCATACGAAACCACCGGTTCAGAACGAACGCGAACATCGGGCGACACCACAGGCACCGGTACTACGGAGCAGACTAGTACCACACTTACCACCAGCACCGACGCTACGAAGTCCAACGTCACCGAGAAGCCGGATACTGAATCACAAGCCGATCATCCGCCACGTCCCTCGACTACTGCCAGTCGGGACGCGCCGCCTACAGTTCGCAAAGCGAACACAACAGTCGCTTGTCTAAATGAAGCCGACAAGCATGAAGAAAGGAAACGGGCCGCCTCTGTCAAGTCAACGAAGGCTTACAAGATAGCGAAGGCAAAGGAAGAGTTAGCGCGCCTCCAAGTCGAACTAGCCGCTGCTCGCCTTGCCGTATTGGAAGCGGACTCCGATAATGAAGAAGAAGATGTTGTCTCCGTGTGCTCGAAGATGGAAGCCACCACCACACGGGTCAGCACATGGCTGCAGGCTCAGACAGAGCCACCAGTACTAGCCATCAGCAACGAACCTCATCAGCCTGCCACCACAGAAGAAAGGAACACATTGGGGCAACCGATCAACACTGAAGACAGAAGATGCAACGAACCTGTCATCGTGTCTGAAGAAAGAAGACCAGAGCCACCGAATAAAATAAATGAAAGGAAATCGGAGCCAGCTGTCTTCATGGAAGAAAAATGCAAGTATCCTCGGTCGGAGCTATCACAGCTAACCGAGGCCATCACTCTCGCTGTCAAGTCTGCGCGTCCAAGGCTCATGGAACTACCCGTCTTCAATGGAGCTCATCAAGAATGGCTTCACTTCAAGGCCGGCTATGAAGAAACAGAAAATCTCTATTCGAAGACGGAAAATATCAACAGGCTTCGAAGAAATTTGAAAGGAAAAGCCAAAGAAGCCGTTGATGGTCTGCTTATCACAAACGCCGACCCTGCTGACATTATGAAGACTCTGGAGTCGAGATTTGGAAGACCAGAATCAATCGCCATGATGGAAATAGAGACACTGCGCACACTGCCGCGCCTCTCCGAGTCACCGAGGGACATATGCATCTTCTCGACTAAAGTGACAAACGCCGTGTCTACACTGCAAGCATTGAACTGCGTCTACTATCTCTACAATCCGGAAATCGCAAGGGCCATGGTGGATAAGCTAACACCGACACTTAGGTATAGATACTTCGACTACTCTGCAACATTGCCGAAGGACGAGCCAGCACTTCTGAAGTTCGACAAGTTCATGAAGAGAGAAGCTGAACTATGCGGACCATTCGCACAACCTGAGCAAGTGGGTTCACAGCCGCAGCCCACCACATCACCAAGACGTCATCAGCGAGTGAACCATGTCACAGAGAAGCAGCCAATAGCCAAGTGCCCTGTATGCGAGGCAACAGGACATACAACGAATGACTGCGATAAGTTCAAGAAAGAAGATGTTCATGGAAGATGGGACATCGCCAAGAGTCGTCGACTATGCTTCAGATGCCTGCGCTATAGGAACAAAACTCACACGTGTCGTCAACGGACATGTGGCATCGACAACTGTAAATATTATCATAACCGGATGCTGCATGTCACGAAGAATACTGAAAGGAAAGAAGACGACCAGAAGTCAACTGAAGCAATCAACTCCGCCTGGACTTCAGCTACAAGACAGTCTTACTTGAAGATCATCCCAGTCACAGCGTCGGGACCAGCAGGAGCGATCGACACATACGCCCTTCTGGATGATGGGTCAACGGTAACACTCATCGACGAGAACCTGGCTCACCGCATCGGAGCAAGAGGACCCATCGACCCACTACGCATAGAAGCTATCAACGAGTTGAAGACATCCGAAAATAAATCGAGAAGAGTCAACATCAAATTGAAGGGAGGAAATGAACATGAAGAGAACATACAAGCTAGAACGGTGAAGAATCTTCATGTGGCCACTCAGAAGGTTCCTAGGGAGAAAATCGAAGAATGTCAACATCTTCAAGACATCAGCGAGTTCATCACGTACACACATGCGAAGCCAGAAATACTAATAGGTCAAGATAACTGGCATCTTCTTCTCACGTCAACGGTGAAGACAGGAAACAAGGAACAACCAGTGGCATCACTCACACCGCTCGGATGGGTGCTCCATGGAAGCCACACAAGAAGCTCAAGCACCAACTACATTCACCACCTGAGAGAAGATCCAGCTGAAGACAACCTAGAAGACCTAATGAAGCAGTACTTCGCCATGGACTCCCTGTGCATCAACCCTAGGAAACCGAAGACAGATCCAGAAGAGCAAGCCCTGCGCATCCTAGAAAAGAATACAGTCCACACGAAGACAGGAAAATACGAGACGGCGCTCTTATGGAAAAAAGAAGATATCAACCTCCCTGACAACTACGAAAACTCGTTGAAAAGGCTCTACAACATTGAAAAGAAGCTCGACCGGGATCCAAAGCTGAAGGAAAAATATACAGAACAGATGGAAGCACTCATCGTGAAAGGATATGCCGAGCCAGCTCCGAAGACGAAGACACCAAACAAGACGTGGTACCTACCACACTTCGGAGTAGTCAACCCAATGAAGCCGGACAAGCTAAGAGTGGTACATGATGCGGCAGCCAAGACGAAAGGGACATCGCTCAACGATCAGCTCCTCAAAGGTCCAGATCTACTACAATCGCTGCCAGGTGTCGTCATGCGGTTCCGACAACACACCGTCGCTGTGACTGCGGATATCAAGGAAATGTTTATGCAAGTGAAGCTTCGAGAAGAAGACAGAGACGCCTTGCGGTACCTATGGCGAAAGGATAGAAGAGATGACCAACCACCGGATGAATATAGGATGACGTCACTCATCTTCGGCGCATCAAGCTCTCCGGCAACAGCAATCTTCGTAAAGAACCTCAACGCGAAGAAATATGAAGAAACCTATCCCGAAGCCGCAAGAGCCATAGTAAAAAAGCATTACGTCGACGACTACTTGGACAGCTTCAAGAGCCTAGAAGAAGCGATACGCATCACCACAGAAGTCCGAAGCATACATAAAGAAGCAAACTTCGAGCTGAAGCAATGGAAGTCCAACTCAACGAAGCTCCTAGAAGCCATAGGAGAAACAGAAGGTCAAGAAGACATCGAGCTGTACAAATCTGAAGATAGAATCGAGAGAGTGCTGGGACTCATCTGGAAGCCAGAGAGGGACGAATTCACCTTCAATCTCAACATGACAAGAATACCGTCGTCACTCGCCGAGGGGAAGAAGCCAACTAAGAGAGAAGCACTAAGGGTCGTGATGTCTCTCTTCGACCCGCTTGGTTTCGCCTCACCAGTTACCATCAAGGCCAAGCAGATATTACAAGAGGTATGGCGACGTGGAACATCCTGGGACGACGAGATTGATGAAGACCTCTCAGAAGATTGGCAGAACTGGCTACTCCACCTGAAGAACCTCTCGAATGTAGCCATACCAAGATGCTACCTAGGCTACAGCAACGCCGTGTCTCTTCAGCTACATGTCTTCACCGACGCCAGCGAGTCTGCATATTCAACGGTACTGTTCTGGCGAACGGTAGCTCCGAACGGCGAAGTCAACGTGTCACTCGTCATGGCCAAAGCCAAGGTGTCACCATTGAAAGTGACATCAATACCAAGACTGGAGCTACAAGCCGCCGTCATGGGAGCAAGACTCGCCGAAGCCGTCATAGAAGAACACGAAAGGAAACCAGACTCGAAGACCTTCTGGACAGACAGCAGAACTGTACTTACCTGGATCAAGACGGGATCCCGCTCCTACAAGCCATACGTTGCGCACCGACTAGCCGCCATAGAAGAATGCTCCACAGTAAATGAATGGAGATGGGTTCCGACCAAACTCAACGTCGCTGACGACGCCACAAGGGACGTACCACCCACCTTCGACAAGAACCACAGATGGTACAAAGGACCAGAGTTTCTCTACGAGCCTGAAGACTTATGGCCAACGGAACAGTCTGCTAGTGCGACGGTAGAAGAAACAGGAGAAGAAAGAACTCATCACATCTCAGTCAACGACACTCCGAAGCTATCAGAAGCCCTACCCGAGGTCTCACGCTTCTCCAACTGGGATAGACTGCGCTACTCAACAGCAAGAGTACTCCAGTTCCTTCAACTCTGCCGGTCCACAGAAAAGATAAACTGCAAGAGAAACGCAAGAAACTCTGAAGCCGATCCAAGTTGGAAGAAGACCAACAATAAAATAGAAAGAAGACAGCCGCGACAGGAACAGAAGAAAGAAGAAAGAAAATTCATCCCAGTTCCTGCAGAGCTCCTGATCAAGGCAGAAGAACTTCTCATGCGGTCTTCTCAACAAGAAACCTTCACTCAAGAACTACAAGACATAAGAAGAGGGAAGCCCATCAGTAAAGAAAGCCGACTTCATCAGCTGAGTCTAGAATACGTCAACGGGGCCCTCAAGCTAAGAAGCCGCATAGCAGCCATACAAGAAGTATCAGAAGCCCAAAGAAGTCCTATGATCATAGACGGAAATCATCCGACGGTGAAGCTATGGATCAAGAACATACACTGCAAGCTTCATCACGCCGGGGTAGAAACCACAGTCAACGAATGCCGCCAACAGTATTGGGTTCTCCGTCTACGCCCGATAACCCGCACGATCATACGACAATGCCTACGTTGCAGAATGAAGACTCAAGCGCCACCCTTTCCGAGAACTGGAGACCTGCCATCGTGTCGACTGGCTCATCATCAACGCCCGTTCACATTCACAGGAGTGGACTACTTCGGACCTCTGTCAGTCACCGTAGGTCGCTCGCACCAGAAGAGATACGTCGCCATCTTCACTTGTCTGACCACGAGAGCGATACACCTAGAAATAGCCGGCTCGCTCAGCAGCAGCTCAGCAGTCATGGCGTTAAGAAGAATGATGGCCAGAAGAGGCTGTCCAACGGAGATCTGGTCTGACAACGGGACCAATTTGAAAGCGGCAGACAAGGAACTGCGCCGAGCGATCGACGAGTCAACGGCCGAAGAAGCAGCGAAGAGACAAATAAGCTGGCGGTTCATCCCTCCTGGAGCGCCATTCATGGGCGGCGCGTGGGAACGAATGGTGAGATCCGTGAAGACCAGCCTGACGTCGACACTCCACGAGCAACATCCAACGGAAGAAGTACTCTCAACGCTACTGGCGGAAGCTGAATACACCGTCAACAGTCGACCCCTAACTCATGTATCGGTCGACCCAGAAGACCCAGAAGCTCTGACTCCTAACCACTTCCTATTGGGAGGACCAGGAAGAGTACCAGCGTTCGGACACTTCTCGGAAAAGGACACCATCTCGAAATCCAGCTGGCAAGCCGCACAGAAGCTAGCAGACACCTTCTGGGAAAGATGGCTACGCGAGTACCTGCCCGAACTCCAAAACCGGCGGGAGCCCCATGGCCGAGGCCCCCCGATACAAGTCGGAGATCTAGTTCTGCTAGTCGATCCGAACTCACCGCGCAACGTATGGCTGAAAGGGAAAGTCGTCGCAACGTTTCCTGGACCTGACAACGTCGTGAGGACCGTCGACATCCGGACCAGAGGAGGAGTACTTCGGCGCCCGGTACGGAAGCTGGTGATCCTGCCCATCGAGGACAACGTCGTCGCAGCACCGGAAGAAGGTGTGACGGAGCCACACGGCGGGAGGAATGTGCAGGACGACGCCGAAGACACCGCAATTAATATGTAAATATAGTTTAATAGTCAATAGTTTGATAGGAATGTAAATATTTACTCGATTATTTACTTAGAGACATAAGATTTACTTTAATACTTTTCATATAGTAATAAGTCCTATAAGAATTGTCACTTTAATTACATTAGAATGTGTTAGAATCACATTAGAAGCACATAAAGTTAATTAGTATACGAGTTAATCATATTAGAATCTTATAAACTCAATCAGAATAGAATAAATTCATATAAAAGCCTTTAAAACTAATTAGAAAATGTAATTACGTAAGTTTCTACTAAGGGCCGAAAAGTAGTCTCGCCCCGACTCGGTTGTACGCCAACCGAGGTTACCTCATAGCTTGTTGTCCCGCTCCTTTTCCGTATGTGTAAAAGAGATGCCAATATGTATGGGAATTTTAAATGTTTAATTTAACCATGTTAATGATTGTTTTTGTTGATATTAATGTATTATTTAGTTACTTCATTGTTTAAAGTTTCATATTTAATAGAAAGTTTATGATATTGTTAATTATTTCTATAAGAAAACTCGATGTAAAGAAATTGTACTGTTAGAAAAGATAGGCTATACTGTAAGAGCGAAAGGCATATAGTTAGATTCTTATTGGTAAATTGTATAACTATTCTGATTGGCTAACCAATAAGAATGTAGATAACTCTTACGCAGGATTCATATAAATATTGGGTCGATTTTAAGGATCGACATTCAGTATTCGGCAAGAATAGTATGGAAGAACACTAAGAAGAAAATAAAGGAAGAAATTCTGAAGGACTAATTCTTGTTTCAATTCACTCGTCCTGTTTCAATTCTCCAACCCAGCAACAAGTGTGCCATAGCGCACATGAGTTCTATTTGCGGTATAGCTCATTAGGATTTAGATTATACAATATACAGGTGAAATATATCAAGTTGAAACCGAAGCATGTAAATACCATAGAGAAACTAGTGTACAGCTGCATATAATCGATGTCTATGATTGTCATGTTTACGTGAATAATTAAAATAATAAACAGCAAAAAAAATATAAGTACTTATTTAAAGTAAAAAAAGTATCGATAAAACTTAGCAACATCTTGAAATAATATAATATTGAAACGTCACCCAGAAAGTGCGGGAACGGAATTCTATAATCTATATATATATTTTTTATTTAGAATAAAAAAGCTTTATCAAAATATATCCTTGTTAAATCATATTTGGATGTTAGAAATTAAGTCAGTTTAAACAATAATAAGTCACGCGTGATATTAAACTTAACTGTGAAATTTAATCCTGGATACTTTTACGGGTTCAAATCTTGACGGGTTTAATCGGATTATAAAATTTAGTAGCAAGTAGCAACTTGTCAGTATCTATTATCCAAGGATCCTTTGATAGATGACAAGTTGGTCATCATCGTTATTGCCTTTTCATTTGTAAATTATATTTTTTACTATTAGTTATTTTATTAGAGCCACAACTCAATCTATCATAACAACATAGCTCGTTGTTATGTTGCTGGTTTAATCTTGGACCTTGGTAAACCTTTTTTTAATTTTATCGTGAAACGCTATGGAACTCGTCAAGGCATCCCGAAAACCCGATACCTATTTAAATACAATTAAAAAAGGTAAAAAAAGCATGGTTGAATGATTGGCAAACAAACGCACCGCGTCTATGGTTTTTATTCAAATTTAACGCAGTCGACGCGCGCATGCGCACCGTGTATGACGGGTGTTGTGTTGACGGTTTCTCAGCTGTCGTTTGTTACGTTGACGTTTCGTAAAATTTGTGTTAAAAAGTTTGTGGTTGTTTATTAAATTAAATAAATAGTTGTGTGTTGTAATTAAAAATGGAAAGGAACGAACGTAAAGCGAACTCTCGTAATCACTCGATAACAATAGACCGTGATTCTAGATTTATGTTGCGAAAAGTGGTAATGGATTTAGCGATTTTATTTATTGGTGAGTAAACACTTTTATGTTACTTTAATGAACAAATTAACACTCATTCAATTCGAGTTGTGTTAATTATGTGCTGTATTTCATAATTTATAACATTGATTGTTGGTTGATTGAAACGTACGTAATAAATTAAAATGCGAATGTTACTTTCAAGTTATTTAATTGATAAATTAAGCACGTTATAATTTACATACTACGTGCACGACGAAGAATTAAATTAAAGATTAAAGTGTTATTTCAAGAGAGTCAATGATATGTTGTAGATAAAGTTTTGTTTGTACATTTGATAGTGGATATCAATTTGATAATATTAATATTGTTTAATCTTGTAAACGATGATCGGGAACATAAGTTAATTATAATATATCTACACACATAAATGTATTACTTATTCTTGTTATTATAATTGTATATGTAAATAATATAAATGTAAAAAATATTTAAAGTCGTTGATTATAAATGGAAACATGTATTTTAATAATGCCTAACAACAGGGTTGTGAGAATTGTACAATAATAAGGCTAAGAGTAATAATGCATCATAAAAAAGTTGTGTTGGATTTGTTAGGAAGGTTTCACCTTCACTCATAATTATTAGCAGGATGTGAGCTGATTATAATATTTAAAAAAATACATTACTTCATTTAAATTTTAAACATAGGTACATTGTGATTTTATATGTATCTTCTAAATGTTTCAATAAATAAAAGAGCCTATTGGGGTATTAAAATATTTGGACTTTAGTGTAAAAAACCTAATAAAATAAATAGATTACTTGGTTGCTGTAAAGTATAAGTTGTTTCAATTAATAAAAGTGAATTTTGTGTAAACAGTTCTCTAAAACACAGTAAATAAATAGACGTTTTTTTTAAATTATTTATGTCCAGTGACAAAAAGACAAATTTCACGTCAGAAATTGTTTCATAATACCAATATTTCCAATACAGTATGGATGATTGTGGGGGTTTGTTTATGGATTACACCATTTATAAACATCAATACCACATATACATACAGACTACAGACGTTGTGGCACAGATGTTCGTTAGACATGCTAGCTTCACCTATTAAATAAATGTAAATATTTGTTTGGATTTCTACTATGTTTGTCATCGTACATGCTACAAAATACTGTCTTTAAATTGACCTGTATTTTATAATTTCTCTTATTATACAATTTTTGGTCTATTGTACTTTAAAACCTTATGAAAACCACCGCTTAAGTCCACATTCTAAGCGCTACATTCAGTTTAATAGTATTTTAGTAGTATTTTATTGTACAGAATTTTAAACTTTGTAAAATTGATTATGTTACAAAGTTACATAAACTAGTTCATAATACACAATGCATACATAGAGATAACTAAATAAAACAAGACTTTGTTTTACTATTCTCGGTATAAGCAACGGCATGATGTATTTAGTTTTATCACCATCCTTTCAGAATTATTATTAAATGTTTATGCTGAAATAGTGTACTTGGTGGAGTTGAAACTTTTGTAATATGATGATGATGATGTTGATGATGATGGTTATATAACAACTGTTTATTTGAGTAAATAATTTTTTTATATATTATGCATATTATATTAAAGAGTAAAATATTTGCTTTTTAAATAACAACATAAAATAATTACTATTATTTAAACTAAGATAATATCAGCAAGTCTTTACATATTTAGAAACAGTTTTTGACGTCAATTTTAATATATGTATACAATATAATAATAGTATTATTATTGATTGGATGGCATATTAACAAAGTTTATTAACAAGGCGAGGCGATGATGTTCCCATCACAGACAGTGGTCCATTGATGTTTCAAGAGCGTTCATCTCACCCGTTCTCATACTTGGAACCGTGCTTTTTATTTTTCTGATTCTAATTAGCTTTATGCGCTTAATTAGTTATTTGGAAATTATTCCTCACAACAAAATGTATCAAGTTCATGTTATAGTTTGTGATGTTCTGGCGAAGAGTTATTTTGCTGTGTTATTATATTTTCTCTGGCTTAATTGTCTTGATAAAAGAAATCATTTACCACTAGCCACTACTCTATATATACATAGATGGGACCGAGCAGGTAAAATAAGATTCTATGATTTCTTTCAGTTCTTCAAATGCGATATGCTAGATCTTTGTGCTATCATTTCCTTTTTGTCCTACTTATCGAAAACAGCTGTTCCATGAAATGTGCAGGATGGTGGTAACAATATAGACGGAGGCACGGCAGAGTGTTACCCTCCATCTAATGTCATAAAATATTTCCATAATGGCATTATGGTATATTTTTTTTTTGATGACGCAGCAGAAATCCTTTTCGGACCATACCAGGGGTAGGCGCGCTGGCGCGTGTGGGGACTCGCATTGGGTGCACTACCCCACTAAAACCGCTGCGTGAGCCTTCAGCCGCTATATTTGAGGGACCCAGATTTGTGCAGGCGACGGGAAACCCTCAGCGACAGACTAGTCCCGGCAAGACCAGATTCTCCACAATAGGGGGACTGCCCGGCTACGACTTGGCAGTGCCATAATTATGGTATACTACTACTATGTACTCTATATACTTTATAGATATCATCATCATCATCATCAGCCTTTGAACGTCTACTACTAAAACTCGCATCCAATCCGGACCGGTCACTGCACGGAGATCGTCTTTCCACCTGATTAATGACCGACCAACACTTCGCCTACCTAAACGCGGCTTCCCCTATTGAACCTTATTGGCTTATTCAGCCATCAAGCATCTACCTGATAAAAATAGTAAATAAAGTTCTTTGAGCGTCAATGAAAGACTAAACTCAAGCGAATATGGGCTCCTCCGATCCTCACGGTTACCTTCAGACACTCACGGTGCCTTGAAATAAAACCCATTTCTCTTTTCATTTTCTGGTTGCATCTGAACAGAGATCTGAGACCATCGCTCGTTCGCCGGTGAATTAAGGCATCGTTAGAAAACCTGCATGCCCAAAGGGATTGAAAGTATTACAAGGTTAACTGTTCGGAATAAATTTTTTTAAGAGTTTTTGTTTGTCAATTATTACATAGTTTAGAAGTACGAGGGCGGGATGATTCTAGCCTACTAAGAAAACACTTAACTTTCCGACATAAATTTTATTTTATATTTTGACATAGTCTCCGTGAACCTCCGTACTTATTTCTTTTTTGTTGTAAAGCAGTAATGCCTTCCATAAAATGATTTTTTTCGAGACAGGCAAAATACTCCTCTACAGCGGCTATGACTTCATAATTTGTGGCAAATTATGTCCGCCCAAAAAAGTTTTGAGCTTAGGTAATAGGTGGAAGTCTGATGACGCTAGATCAGGCGAATCAGGTGGACGGGCCAGCATTCAGCAAATCATACTTCAATTCGTTCAGTTCGGTCAAATTCAAATTTAGAACACAGGTGACCAGAGATACGAATTTAAAAATGACATAAATATTTATGTGTTTTTAAGTTTTTAAATAGCAGAGGCCAGTTACTTATCATCCCGCCCTCGTATCCAACGAACTGATAGCGCACGCGGCACCTGATAGATGTCATACTACTTTCTACTTTGTAAGTATAGACGTTTGTTACTCGTTTACGTAAAAACTACTGAACGGATTTTTATGAAACTTTACAATGATACAGCTTATACGTCAGAATAACATATAAGCTATCATTTATCACCGTACTCCCACGGGAATGGGAAGTACGCGGGTAAAACCGCGGGGCGCTACTAGTTACAAATATTTGTATATGACAAATTGTGGTGTTATCATCGCAATTATAAAATATTATGTTAAATTTTAAACGTCTTTTATCACGCACCTCTGACCCGAACTTTAAACGTGACGGTTGCGTCATGATCATCATTGATGTCGTCATCATGATTATAATCATATCGTACATTGACCTCCGTGCGTGACATGACTTACAATTTCTTGACAGCTGATTGAATTCATACAGAAGTAAGAATTATACCTTCGCTTCATTTCGAGGAGAAGACTCTTGCCCCACACTCATAAGAGTCGAATTTATCGTGGGAGTGATGCGCTGTGCCGCGCCACAGTATTACAATATTTCCTATTTAGAAAATATTGTAATAATGTGGCTGTGCTGTCATCTCCATGAGTACAATCATCTTTCTTGTTTCTCTCGTGAAACAGCGTTGCGTTTTCGAGAGAAGGACACGATGTGTCACTCAGAAGACTTAGATTTTATGTCTCAGGAGTCAGGACAGACAACACGTAAAGTGTTGAGTAAATACGTATGAGTTGCCTTTTTTTTTCTTTAACGCCGGGAAATGCGCTGAGGCATCCCGCGGGGAGCGGTCTCTCCAGGCGGGTATGTGGGACCCGCTGCGCCCGAAAGCTGGTAAGTGGACGCAGCTCTACCCACTAAACCCGGCGAGTGCCACCAATGCCGCCTTTGGTGAGGTGCCCCGCTACTGAGCCCCACTGCACCGCCACGACAAAGTTTATCGTTTATCGTGTTTATGTACATGGGTGACGTCGACCACTTGCCAAAAGGTCACAGGCTCGTTTGCCAAGTGCCAGGGTGCCTATCCAAGTAACATGAAACATATTTGAGAAGATATGTCTCTTACGCCCGGTTTCCAAAAGGCCGATCAACGCAAAAAATAATTAATCAACTGTCAAATCGATTATAAAGTGTCAAATAAGTTGCTAGAAGCATGGTTAAATTACTTAATTTAATCAGCCTATCAGTTGACATAGCCACTACAATAAAAAGCTGTCAAATTTGACTCTAGAATCGTATGTTAAGCGCTATTAACAGGTTAGTTGACATACACTTTGGCCAATGCAACGTTTCAGAAACCGGGCGTAGGTTGATAAAAACTTGTATGAACTTCGAGATGCATAATTCAAATACTTTTTTTTATAATCCATGGCATATGGCAATATTGCCATATTGATATTCTACTCGTATATGCAAAATATTGGGTACCTTCATGCCAAAACTGCAGATCAAATAAAAAAAAATGATATTTAAGATTATCTCGATTCTCGGGTATAAAATCGAAATAATCATTGTACATGTTACGAATAAAAATAAATCTCCTCTGGCAACATCCATAAAATACATTTCATAGTAATTCAGCCGGTGTTGCTATTCGGTTGATTGCTATGTTTCACACGTTCGCGATGGAAGCCGCGGGCGGGAGCTAGTGCAATCATACCGTCGTTACTTCGGCTATGCCCTTAGGGTCCTCGCGACAGCAGTGATTACTTGAGGTGTTATGGTCTCTTTCTCATTCGTGAAGAACTCCTTTTCTGAGACTCGCGGTTCGTAAACCGTGCGTCTGCGTGGCTTAGGTTACTTGAGGTGTGGTGCCGAGATCTGAATATTTTTAGGGTTCCGTAATAAATAGAAAAGTCCGTCATGTCTATGCTTTTAGGATTCCGGGCTCCCGTTTGACAGGTATCTTTTAAAGACCTCAACAAGCTGTAAATTGTTTATGCATTTACTTCTCGAGTGATTTATTTTCATACTTGCTGTTGCCGTAATTTGAAAAATTGGTTCGTAACCACTCATTTGAATAAGTGCGTAAGTGCGCCTATTTTCATAAAACGAATGTTATGTATAATTTGCGCATCATTTACTTTTTAAATCGTTAAACTAACGTGGTCGTAAAAAACGAATAGTTTCGTTCTATTTTTAGTGCTATTGCCTATATAAATATTCCTTATATCTTTATAGGATTTTAAATTAACATGGTTATTTTCATTATTTAAACTATTTAAAACGGGATAGGGTCTCGTGAACATGACATTCGTAGACAATATCGAGCTCCGCGAAATAATGGCAAAAAAAAGAAATGTGGTGTCGTGGGACACCAGGTAGGAACGAAGTTCCTTCGGCTAAAAAGAAAGGTATTATACACTACTCGCTTGTGTATGCGATGTATGTCGCGCCTGCGCACGTCTCATTTAACGCTTTTATTCCACGGATTTTTTCTTGCGGTTTTACTATCACATTTTTTTCGGTTCGGTCGCGCAGCAAAATCCCTATCCCCTCCAAGTCTGCCGTAAGGAACTACGTTCCAAAAACTACTAAAACGGGAAGTTTTAGAAGTTTAAATAATCCTTATATCTTTTCTTTATTCGTTTTCAAAATGTCCGATATCTACCGATGCAATAATGTCGCTTTTCCTTATCACATGAAATTGTGTATGCGCCAACGATTAAGATAATTTTGAAGCGCGGAAGCCCGGAGATTTACAATCCTTATCGTGTTAGGCACCAAATATTTGGATAGGTTCACTCGTTAGTGGGGCATTTGGGCCCCACGGATGTGAACGGTGGGTGCCGTGGGCCAGTAATTGCCCCTGTCAAAACATCCGAGAGGGCTGTCGGATTGAACGTATCCGCTAAATGCGGTGCGAATATGCGGCGTTTGACAGTCCTGATGCGGTAAAAACAGAGCGTGGGACAGGTGTGTAATTTGTGCCCTTACAGGGTGTACGAAAAGCTTGCAATAATTAAAATAAATTAAAGTAATATGTGTATGAAGTATGAAACCAATAACCATTTTGGAAAGGATTGATAAACTTAGTGGTTAATGTAATGTGGTTTCTTATTCTACTGATAATATTTTAAACATATACATATACATTTGTGTTTGTTGCTCTTTGACCCAAAAACTAACGAATTAATTTTGATGAAATAATACACTCGAGAATAACACATAATTAATGTTCTCAACATGAATTCGGTTTTTTTTACATCATACATAGGGTAAATTGTGTAATGTGTTACTTGGTGTAGCTAAATGTTTTTGAGCTAATAATAGCAAATGGATGGCTTTTAAGAGCTATTGATGACATTTGGTTCTGAAAAGTAAAAATTATAATTATAAAAAAAATAGAAATATTCAAAATTATATCTTCATTTTATTTAAATTATTTTTGTACGTGAAAGTGTGTTTGCTTACTTTTTCTTTGTCTGACCGTCCACATTTTTTTGGTAATGAGAATTTTAACTGTAAAATGTACTTTCATTCTATTAAACATTATTCTTCTATCTAAGTAACGTATACTGAAAAGCCACAGATAATAGAATAGTCGTTATGTCTGCTAATCCTTTTCCATTATACTCGCTTAAACAAATAAAAAAAAACTGTCGTCTATGGGTACATGCATAGAGATTGTGTTATCTGTGTAAAGTGTTTTGTCGGTGGTTTCGAAATGCCTTTTCTAAATTGTACCGCCGTCCGTCGCGCTCATAGATATCACCTCGCCTTCACCTTATAGACGGGATGTCTACATGATGATAAAATAAAGAATTTAAGTTATCGCTAATTGGTTATCGAAATTATTACGTATTTTTAACATAATGACAAGTAATTCTAATATGAAGTATATTAGTAGTAATTCGAATTGATTTTGTCCCATTCGGTGTCGAGACCCTTGGTCCGTGGGGTCCTAGGGCTTTTAGGCACACACAACATCACAGGAGACCGAAGAGCTGGCAGCTCGGATAAAGAATTAGTCTAGCTATACAAAGGGGGAACGCTGTCAGTATTTTCCGAACCTTGCCTAAAGGGGCTCTTTCTTATAATATATTCTAGTTATTATAATATATTTCCACTGAGTTTGTTTCGCCGGTTCTTCTCAGTGGACTTGCTTTGGAACCGGTGGTAGACTCATTTGACGTTCAAAAAGATACTTTGATGGTACTATTTTGAATAAATTTTTTGACTTTGACTATATTTTATAAGTAAGTTGGCATGTCTGCCATAATATTATAAATTATAGTATAATTTTAAAGTTAATATATTTCATATAATGTTTGTACTTCGATATTTATATGAAGTTATATCATTGAATATTTTTTTTTGTCGACAAGTCACATAACTTTTGGTAATTTTTATTGTTGCTTATATTATACAGTATGTTATATAAAGCATTAGAGTTTGAAAAAAATACACGCTTTATAAAATACGGTCTACATACAAGGTGTTTAAAAATGTATGTGCGCACACCAATATTAATTAGTGTTAAAAAAAAACGAAATCTGACATGTAAACGACGTTACAACGATGGTATTTCATAAAAGTAATTCGTTGATTATAAATGTATTTATTCGGCAATCGTACGCTCTCAGCCTGAGTGGTGTCTTAAGTGGGTGTTATCTACAAGTTAACATGTTGTGTGCGATTACCGCCTTTACTTTTCGGCCATTACATCGTCAGAGACCATCGACCACACAACCTCTCCTAATGTTTGATTTTCCGTATTAAATGCATTCTGGCAACTAGCTGAGGTGAGACGAAAGGGGTTGCAATGCTGTGATTAGCTAATTCAATGTCATACATTACCAATCACCGAATGTTAAAAAGAAATGGATATATTTCGCAACGGGAAAGAGTGAGACGACACGATAGTTTGAGTACATTGTTTACGGCTTGCATCGGAACTATAAGTCAGATGTGTCGCCAGAACCCGTTCCCCTGTTATTAGGAGTCTATGGGTTATGTGGTCGATGTCAGAGACTTATTGTGGGATAGAATTTTACACCCGTTTAGTATTCACAACAGGCGTGGCGTAGTCCGTTTTAAATCTGAGGAACATGAAAAAGTAAAATGAATTATTATCACGTTATATAGCACTGATGGTTTTTATAGGACACCGACATTTCACGTGTTAGTGATTTAATATTTAGATTGTCGAATAATTGACTTAATTTAAAGTTCGGGTGCATAGAGACCAATATTAGCTAAGCGTATACGCCAGTGAAAAAAGCCTTGGTTTTTAGTTAAAAATTAAAAGAAGTATAGTATCAACCCTTTATGCCTTCCAATGCTTGGCTCGGGTCTCCTCGGGGCTTAGTATCGTAATATAGTATAGTTTAGTTTAGTTACTTAACAGAATATATCACAAAGATTAGATTAGTTAGCACCTTCTGCATAGATAGGACTAAATAAAATATTGTTGTATCATAGGGTAGTTTCGAATAACTTTGTAACAGTAGGACATCTGACACCTCAGTCCTCCCGTGACCATGGTTGCTGTAAAGTATCCGAAACGTCGGGCTCATAAAAAACTAAATAAACCGCGATACAATCCGTAACAGTTGTTTCATTATAATGAGCGAAATTCGCGTAAACATAAGAAAACAATATCTTACAAAGAGTTCACTTCGCAATATCATGTCTATTGGAATTACAAGGTTAGATAATATAATTTTTATGCCTGTTTTGATGTTTTGCGAGTATTATAAATCATCACAAAATATCTATCTATCAGTTTAACGGTTGTGGGAGTGCCAGTGGCTATATTCCGAAATGAATCATCAGTAACATCAACTTTATCCGTCCCCAGCTGAACATGGCCTCTTCCAATGAACGCCAAGACGGCGAACTGTAAAAATTAATAAGTAGTGGTTGTGAGTATAAATCTTACTCGAAAATTATTATGACTTTTTAATCTCATTTCGAAAGTAATTTTTAATGGCTGCCTGTTAATAATTGTATGTACATAAAACCGGTAAAACATTCAACGATAAAATGCAATTACAATAAATATTTCAGTCTTTTTAAGACCTTAATGAATTCCCAGTAATTATCTGTAATAAGTAATTACATAGTAACTTGCGACGTTAATGGCGGATTTCAATATGATTAATAAATACCTGCTTACCATAATTGATATAATTAAATGACTCGTGTGCTAGAACTCGTCCTTGCCCAACAGTGGGACGAATCGGAGAAATACTGTGGGCAATGGTCTCGAATTTAGATGAGGGTTGCATGATTCCATATTTCGCTGTGTCCTGACTCCTGGTCTAATATGTTTCGGTGTAAAATGTTTTCTTTAATTTTTTTTATTATTGATATTATAGAGGTTGGTTTCTCAAAGAATTTTGTAATCCATACGGCATACTTGACTAGTTTATATGTCTATGAGTTATTTTGTTTAATCCGACGGTGGTGAGGCAGAGACCCGCCACAGGAACAAACCCGACACCATGAAGCCGTGGAAATCACACTCCACGGGTTCATGGCGTACACTTACTATATCACAGGGTAAAACCAACCTGGCGAGAGAGGAGGCCGCTGACGTAGCCTCCCCCCGTAGACGACGAACGGGGGTGCGTCGGAGGCGCTATTTAAAGCGCCTTCAATAAAGCCCCTGTGCTCGTGTCGGGCTCGGGATGGGAACCCGGGCCCAGCTTAAGACACGACGTCGTGGGGACTGCCAAGTCGTAGCCGGGCAGTCCCCCTATTGTGGAGAATCTGGTCTTGCCGGGACCAGTCTGTCGCTGAGGGTATCCCGTCGCCTGCACAGATCCGGGTCCCTCAAATATAGCGGTTGAAGGCTCACGCAGCGGTTTTAGTGGGGTAGGGCACCCAAATTCCCGAAATGCGAGTCCCCACACACGCCAGCGCGCCTACCCAGGCCCTGGTATGGTCGTAAAGGATTTCTGCTGCGTCATCCAAAAAAAAAAAAAGAAAAGGGTAAAACCAACCGGCTCACCCCACTACCGACGAAGCATTAGGGCCATTGGCATAGCTCCGTCCGAAAAAAAAATTAATGTCGTGAATAGATAGAGAGAGAACGTCTTGGCGTTCTTCGAAGGAGGCCTACGTTTAATAGTGGATGGCACTGGATGGATAACCTGAAGATTATCACCTATAAAGTCAACTCAACTAGTCAACTATTTAAAGCTGCTAAGGAAGTTTAAACTTAACAAAAGCAATTATTAGTTTCTTTATGTATGGAGCAAATGCTATAATGTTAAATACCTATCAATTAGGTGTTGAATGTATGTCTGTGTGTCTGTTTCATAATCCTTGTCGGCTGCCGTTCCCACGCTAGCACTTGAGCGTTTGTACCTATTTTCGTTATCAGTCGTCGGTTCTGCGAGTGTTTTGCGACGTGCTAATTTTATATTGACCGGCCGACTCGATTAATACAGAGACTCACTGAATATTTCCTTATGGTTGTTAGTTTACGATTTTAAATTAACATGGCTATTCTCACTGATAAAACTATTTCAAACGGGGTACTAATTACTAAACATGTTTTTTTACATTTATTTCTTCAAAGCTCATTATTTGAACAAATAAATTTATGTTTTAAAAAACATCTCAGTTATTTGAGAGTAGTCAGATATAATGCTTTGATGTCACGTACTCGTAAAAGCTCGACTAAGTAGGTATGCAATTTCGTAGAGTTGACACGAGCAATTAAAATGAGTTTATGTAAGCAGGGTCCGATAAGTCATTTTAATCATTTAACTATGTTTAATATTTTATTTTGATTTATAAGTTTTTATTAATACAGTGGGCTTAAAATAAAAAAAACCGGCTTCAGGTTAATGTCGGCGGCTGTTATGTCATGTCCTTCATGTGAAGTTATGAACAAGTATTTATAACGCAATAAGTAAAATACTACATAATAGTTAAGTTTGGTATTTAGCTCTTGGCGTTCGAAATTGAAAAGGCGGCCCCGATCGAGTGTTCTGTGCTCTGGATACGGGATAGTAACTACGCGGTCGCCAGTTCGAATCCCGCTAGGTGTTGATAATTTGTATGATGAATATAGATGTCTGCACCGGGTTATCGATTGCATTGTAAACACATATCCTTACTATATATAAATGTGAAAGTAGGGATGTTTGTTACGCTATCACGCGAAAACTACTTAGATCATCATGAAACTGCACACATATTTTCGGAAGTAGAAGTACCTAACAACCGCGTTGCCAAAAAAAAAAATTCTTTGTTGCTAACGGCGAAGCCGCGGGCTACAGCTAGTATTTATATAAATTCCTCAATTCTACGTGGTTAACGTGGTGTTATTAAAAAAGAAGTTGAAGGGAATAAACTATTGCCGCACTTTCCTATATTTAGGGCCTGCTTCACCACTTCCTGATAAGTGCCGAATAGGCTATCCACCAGATATCCAACAGATAGAGTATGGAGTATCTGTCAAATATGTTGTGGATAGCCTATCCGGCACTGAAGGAAGTGGTGAAACAGGTCCTTAATAAAGTTTTATTCTATAAAAAAAACTTAGGATGTTGAGGAAGCGGGTAAGGGCGCAGTGGTGTTGGTTTGGGTATACACAGCCCGAGTGCAAGTGTCATGTAGGATCAGAAACTTATTCAAAGTTTTTTATAATCTGATTGGTCGAAGTCGACGACACATTTTTTACCAGGCCTCCCGTTGGCCTTCCTTCCTTGGCCTTTGCCAAGGTCACTTGCGGACGACGGTTAATTCAATGCGAATCTACACTTCTACATCTACATCTACACTAATATTATAAAAAGGAAAACTTTGTTTGTTTGTTTGGTTGTAATGAATAGGCTCAAAAAGTACTGGACCGATTTCAAAAATTCTTTCACCATTCGAAAGCTACATTATCCACGAGTTACATAGGCTACATTTTATTCAGAAAAAAAATAGGGTTCCGTAAGATATTTGAGTTTTTCGGACACAAGGTGTAAAAATCAACCAGAAAAGTTACTTATTTTGCGTACTAAGATCCCGTTGTAAGTCTTAGTTAACGCAGGCGAAGCTGCGGGCAACAGCTAGTAAATTATATTCACGCGATATGAGATTCACGCGAAGAATAGAGTTTGTAAGGAGTTGTTCTCAATCCTCAAGCACTGGATGTCGGGTGTTTTATACTCATTGTATAGGATATTAGTTTTATAGGGTTTCGTTCCTTGAGGATTGACGTGGTTGGCGCTTAACCCGGAGGTTGCGGGTTCGAATCTCGCACAACATAATAATATAATAGGATTTTGTGAGAAGCTTCTTACAAAGGCAATTGTGATAAAATAATGCAATAAATTTATTAATAAATATTTAATGTAAGTATTAAAAATCTGGGTATCTTCAGTGTCTCCACTCTTATCCCTTATTTGGCCTATAATGTGGCATCTATCCCATTCTACTCTACTTATTACGACTTATACATGTTATTTCATATTTTAGTTTATGTGGTCAATGAACAATAAATACCCATAAAAAGTACACAGTCGGCGGGCAGATAATATTGCGTGCGGATAAACTTCCGTTACTGCAGTGCGGGTTACACTTTTAGCATTAATGCAAAAGTAGGGTAAAAAGGCAATTATCATCATCGTCATCATCAGACTTTATCCGTCCACTGCTGAACATAGGCCTCCATCAATGAACGCCAAGACGACCGATCAAAAGGTAATATTAAATAAAATAAATTATCTCCTAATATAGGTAAAGTTGGTGAGTTTGTGAGGTTGTAGGGTAAACTGGATCTACTGGAGTACCTCTCGCTCCCAAGATACCGACGTAAGGTGACAGACTGTTACCTTATTTCATCTTCAGATCAACTCCAGACCTCAATACTTACGATATAAAACTTTAAAATACTTAATGGATTTTTTTTTCAAACTAGATGGTCTTGCTATTTTCGAAGTTCCCTCCGATTCTTTTGCGATGCCATTATCAGAACTCGGTCTCCTTATTCCTTAACATGGGGCCAATCCTAGAATAACTCCTTTCGATAAAAAAAGAATCGTTAAAATAGCATACACAGAAACAAAACACACACAGAAGAACAAATTAGGGTTGTAACGGAGGCCTACTTAGCGGAGGCGGAGGCGGATGCGGAGGTGAAGAGGTTCGCCTCCGCGGATGCGAAGGTTAACGGAGGCGGAGGCGGAGGTGAAATTTGTTGGGAAAATATAAATAAATTTGTGATTAATAGAGTCAGCAACATTATTCATATTATATATAATGTGTACAATTGTACATACATGTTCATGATTCATCTTAGTAATCAAAATTGTCAGAGGCAAATTATATTTTACGAACAAAAGCTTTGCGGCTTTTTCGCCTTCTAAGCGGTTTCTCAAGGGTTCGTAAATTAAACCAGCAGCACTAAATAACTGTTCGCTTGGCACTGAACTTGGTGGCGCCGATCCGAGCGGCCGCGTCGCCTAGCGTCGCTCCTTGCGCGTTGTTTGTGATCGTAAATGAACTTCCGATATGACTCCGCATAAATTTTGCGGAGGCGGATGTGGAGGCGGAGGTTAAATTCTTTGCGGAAGTTCCGCAGTAACGGAGGCGGAGGCGGATTTCCGTTACAACCCTAGAACAAATACCATAACCTATTTGGAAGTCGGTTAAAATCCCATATCATTGTTACTTTGCAGATTTGCTCGGTTATAATATTGTGGTGTTGTTATTTAAAATGTTATTACTCTATCGATATGCTTAGGTCGTTTATGTTGAGAGAGCAATCGAATCTTTATTATCGACTCAATTTAATATATCGATAAGGTTGTACCTGTTTGAGCTTATTGTTCATTGTAATAGTAATGATGTGTGTGGTTTACATACTAGCATTAGTCCACAATTTTGCATGGGTGTTAACTTTAACAAAACTTGTACGAAAGTTAATCAGTAGGGCTATTCTGTAAGGTTTTTTTCGAATCTCAAAAGCGGAATCTGCGGTGACATAACGAATTTAACGAATTTGTATTCTTGTAAAACTCTACTATCTGTCTATATCAATAAAGTTTACTTTCAAAGTGACTAAAAGTGAGCTCTATCACTCAGTTATTGTGTGCTACACCAGATCTTTTTTTTTTGACAAAGTACAACATTTTAGTGTTTAGTTTAAAACTGGGAACGTCTGTACTCAAGGAATGCTCTTCTGCTGCGCCCTCGCGCCGTCTTCCTGCCGCCGGCCTAAAATGCGCGCCACGACAAAAAGACATATCTCTTCCGAAGAGAAACTCGTCGAAATTTTTACACGCTTTTATGTCAGTTTGTCAGTTTGTCAGTATGTCGGTATGTCAGTATGTAACTCTCCGTGGGTAATCTGCGCGCCTGCGGCCTTCCTTGGTTCCGGTAGCCGTTTCTCAGGCTCCCTCTCCGAAATCGAACTCTGATTCCCCGTATTTATAATATTTATAAATAATTACTAAAAAGTAAAAAATAAATAATAGTTAAAAAAACTAAAAACACGCTTTTTATAGAAACCCAAACTAAAAAATAGAAAATAAATTTTAATAAATTTAAATTAAGAATAGTGTTAAAAATTTCAATAACTATAAATTAATAATAGTGTAAATAAAAAAAAAGTATTTTATTTTAAAAAAAGCGTGGGGTGCATGGTGTCAATATAGTTATAAATATTTTATTGACAGATATGAGTAGAGTGATTATCATTTTGATAATATCTTAAAAAGCAATGCAAGCATTATGTCTCTCTCTCGTGAAGAGAGCGCATGCTAGGCGGGCTGGGTACTATCATCTGGTTCGACTCTTTCGTGACTAAGGGCCTGTTTCACAATCTTCAGATAAGTGCCGAATAGGCTATCCACAACATATTTGACAGATACTCCATACTCTATCTGTCAAATATATTGTGAATAGCCTATTCGGCACTTATCTGGAGATTGTGAAACAGGCTCTAATTCTACTTTAATATTCACCTTATAGCGTCTCAGTCAACGATGAACTTAAAAAGTCTAGGCATACTGTGATGAAGGTGCCCAATTTGATGTCTGTAGCTCATGATGTAACATGAGCTTACAAGTTTCAATTATATTCAGCATTTGCGAATTGGAAGCGCACAATTGCTCTGGGTTCGAAGCTTAATGACCTCTTCCCGTCGTATATGGGACGAGCTTTAATAAGCTGCACCGGGATGTCCGTGATGCTGTGTGTTTCCTATTTAGTGGTCTAGAGTCTAGACAATTTTGTATATTAGTTGAGGACTGAGGTAGGCAGTAGGCACTAACCGATGAAGCAAAGGCCATTAACCAGTTAAGCTAGTAAAGTAAAGTATCAACCCTTGTATGTCCCACTGCTAGGCACGGGTGTGAAGGTCACCAAACCGCGTTAAGACAGTGTATCGGTGATATGGCCAAATAACCTCCATGCTTAATCTAGGACAGTGATTCCCAAAGTGGTCCAGGTGGACCCCCAGGGGTCCACGGAAACGGTTTCACGATTAGCGTGACAAAAGAAAATTAAGTCCATCCATGAAAATTAAGAAAATTAATTTGGTTTCCATAGTGAAGAACCAATGAGCCATTCAACCAAGAAGAATCTTAAAACGAGCAAAAAAAAATTAGCAAAAAAAGGCAAAGCAACCACCTGATGCAGGAAAAGTTGAAAGGGGTCCATGAAACAAAAGAGTTTGGAACCTGGGGAGCCTGACACTATGCGTTTCATTTTATTGCTATTGTTGGACAACGTTGAAATACCTACGCAGGTTTATTGGGAAAGAAAATTAATAAAATATTATTATTTCCATGTACATAGATAACAATAATCTTACATCGCGCGCCGACCACCTGCGCATTATTATATCTTTATAACGTAAACAAGTATTTCGTTTCCGATAAAATTTCACAATGCACACATAAAAGTAATAAGGCAACCGAAACATAAACTGCCTCGTAAAAACCGTTTACTCGTTAAAGAGATATTTTATGGACAGTTTATGGCTTGTTTTGGTATAATTAGGAATGTGAAAGTATGGTGATGGCGGGCAGAAGAAGATTGGACACGAAACTAGCTTGCGAGTATTTTTTGACGTGACAACGTCCTATAATTCGATGGAGCTGGCTGCACGCACGAAAAAACATGACTCATGCGGCGTTACCTCGCTCTGAAGCGTTTTATTTAAGGCTTGAAGTGCAAGCGAGAGCGCGGAACGAGCGACAAAGAGGCACAATCGGCCCATCTGTATTTTCCTATGACGTTGTCACGGTAAACTAACGTCAGTTAACCGACTTTACAGACAAGCGATTTTTTGTCAATCCTCTCCGATCCTTTGCCCCCGTTCGCAAGTGCGCTTTTTTAGAGAGCGTTAAAAATACGTTTGAATAAGATATAATATGGATTTCCGTGTATTTGTTCACACAAAAGCGTTTTTAAGGCGCGGACCTTTTTTGTCAAGTGGAAACAACTCGAAACGCGAGCTAACGTCGCGTTTAAACCGCTCGTTGAACGGGGCTAAAAGCGGAATAAGTTAACTGCTGCCCCATCTAGTCGAATCCCAATTCCCAGTACGTACCGAATTTAAATAAGAACGCAAAAGATATTGCAAAATATATTTAATTAACATAAATAACTAGCGGCGCCCCGCGGTTTCGCCCGCGCATTTCTCATTATCCGTGGGAGTACAAGGATAAATTATAGCCTATTTTTTATTCTGAGGTATAAGCTATATTATTGCAACGTTTGCTCTTTATACAACATTCGCGTTTATAATATTAATAGGTAAATTTATAATATGCCAAAATACTATTTAATAATGTAAAGATAAATACTATCTACTACTAAGACACTGTCTGTTACTTTTCGCGTCATCAACAAGATCTTAAGCAAAATATTAACAGACGAAGCCGCAGGCAACAGTATGTACAAGGGTAATTTGAATGTTTCAAAGAGGATTTAATATGTGACCACTGTTCGTGAAGCGCTCAAAGCAGTTCAACAACTGGCAATTGTCGATCGCAACGAAACGCTAGTTGTAGTAGCAATTTTAGCCTGATTGCTCCTAATTCTACCACAATCTAGTAACTGGGAGGAGGAGGTTCCATCCGTAGCTTAATCAGCTCCAATTGACGAGGAATGCGCCAGGATGCATCTACTTCTAGTGGATAGTTAGGTACTTTCTTTTCCTTTACGCCATAATAGGCTCCTTATTGAAATGCAAAAGGTGCCTACGTCGTATTTTATATTCGTTTTGCTTGATAAGGCATATTTAGAGTGTGGTACAAATTATTATGGTATGGTATATTTAGAGTTCGGAAAAAAAATGGTAATATTGTATATTTAGAGTTCGGTAATGAAAAAAATGTAAATGAATATATAAAATGGTAATAAAACAGATAGGTTTTCGGGTGCGGTCTTGATTTTCACCGTACTTGTATTTGGTTTATTCCACCAAAAGAGGATCCACCTGTACAAAATAGGATAGTCTTGACAAAGTAGCGCTCTGTAGGAATACTTTTCATGTTACAGGATTACTTCTACAGGTTTACTACTTATCATTAGCATCATCGTCATCATCAGGCAAACCTCCCTGTTCCTCCCTCCCTCACTCCCAAAAAAGTTTTTCCCTGTAAAAAAATAAATTATACAATGTTAAATTATCTGTGTCGGTATCGGGCTATTATAAATTTTACAATTTATTTAGAAATAATGACTCTGTTGTCAATTGAAAAGTCGTATAAGAGTTAAGGCTATCGTCGTGATAATCTCAGATATGTAAAGGTGTATCAATAAAATAGCTTTAATTGTTTCCCGTCAAGGGTTTTACTGCGTCCAGATAGCGCGGATAATTTATGGTCCTTGGATAGGGTACTATTAGACCTTCATATGTAGAGGTTCAATTTTAACACTAATGTTGATAAGAGATGTTTTCTGCAAATCACCATCATCATCATCATCTGCTTTATAAACCTTCCGTCCACAGATGTAGGCTTCGTTCAATGAACATTAATATTGTTATAGATTGATAGACTCGGCTCCCGTATGATCAGAAATTTTCGTAGTTAGATCCTCTTCGTGCGATTTAAATCACAAATATTGACAACTTATACATTATCGCAATTTCAGTGAGCTGTTACTACAAAAAAAAAACGGTTATTATTTTAGAACTGTATGTAATATACTGTATGTTAAATTGTAACTTAAACTATTTCATTTATATAACTGATTGAATGTACCGTCGGTTCTTGATGGAACTTCATATTTTTAGTCTGATGATAACTGTCGAAACCGGTCGTTTAATGTGTATATAATATATATTATATAAAAAAAAAATAGTGAAAAAAGTGGAAAATGGTTTCATTGTAGTGGCTATTTCAGTTATGTCTCTAACTTTTGTACATAAAATAAAAAAGTATTCGTCTAAACTTTATTTTGTCTAAAATCGTGTTCAAAGGAGGAATGAAATTTATTACAATTATTTAAGACTCGCAAACAGATAGATAAAACTAATTGTAGATTTGAAATAAATAATGATGGCGCCCGTACAGACGGACGGACACTCCCACCGGTGCATAATGGATGTGGCGTATTAAATAATGACCCAGCAATAACATTAATAAAAGACAGAGCAAAAATTATCATCCTGGAATGAATTACGGTCCGTGAGATTTTTTTATACGCATTCATTTTACATTGTGTAAGTGAGTAATGGTTGAGTTTATTAATAGTGTTATGACGATTGGTCGTGTGGTCGGTTAGGTCGGGGGTTCGAATCTTGGAGCAGTTTTTTTATGATAAATACGATTGCCGATTGTGATTAAACTAACAACTTTAGAAAAAATTAATTGAAACTAACTAAAGATTATTACTGCATTGAAATAAAAAGCCTTTTTATTCATTTATTTTTCTCAATTTGACCGTATATTATGCTTTTTATCATTTGACTCAGTCGCAAATTTAATTTATTTTTCTGCTAGTATTATAAACACGCAAGTTTGTAGGAATGTATATGGACATATTTTTGTTACTCTTTCGTGTAAAAAAATACTGAATAGATATTGATGAAACTTTAAAATAAAAATAAAATTATTTTTTTTAGACCAATAAATAAGATACATGATAACAGTAGAACTATAACAGCTGGACCAAGGAAGTCGATCGTAGATAACGTTGTTTTCTGCTTCATTAAACTGTGAAATCGGATAATGATAAACTCGATTTTTTTTATTCCGAAGAATTCTGACTTTTTTTTAAGTGTTGCTTGCTACTAGTAAAGCTCTCCACCGAAAAAGGGGGGAAAATAGACCCATTCGAGGGTATTAAAAATAAAAGTATCATCAAAAGAAAAGTAAAATTTAAGTATTTACTTACCCAAACAAAGTAAGTAAATAACTTTTTTTTAATATATAGCACGATAAATCGAATTAATTTCAATTACCTTATTTTATTCTTTGGCTGGCATTACTTCCTATTTCCTACCAATCAGGTTTATTGGGCAAAGTATATTATCCAGCACTTAGTAATAAAATAACAGATTTATTAAATGGTCATCATAGATTAAACTGTTGGATAAAAATACTACGGGAAAAAATCAGAGTGTAGGAACTAAAGTTAATAATTAATATAAATTGATATCCCTTTGATAAGCATACAATGTTATCTATCGATGCCACCAAGGAGGCCCGTCATAAATAAAACCTCTATAGAACACAATGAGAGCCACAGATGATATTTTCTCCACCCGAACCCACTCGTCGTGAGTGCGGCAAACTACACCCCCGATAGCTTAGCACCTAATAAGTCTAGGTTACCTAAGAATGTCATAACCGATCCTGTTGATAAAATCACAGAACTGTTAAAGCGCGACGCTGAAGCGCGACGTAAGCTACAACACACACTCAGACATAACACAGCCGGTGCTAGGCACACATTCACACCGCATGGGCCCCGGGGTCGTATGCGACGTCGAACCCTACACTCCGTTGACCAGTTGATCCGGATCAACCGCGACAGCATAGGCTCAGATCAGCTACGAGTCGACACCAATATAGACCGTGTAATCACCGATAGCACTCTGCTGTCGGCAGCTTGCTCGGGTCCCGCGCTTGACCCGCCTCCCCCGCTACCGGGGGAGGGGAGGGCCGGCCCTCACGATAGGTTTCTAACGTCACCCGTTCCAAACCAGTCGACCGTAGCTGACCAAGTTAGGTACAAACCCGACGCCATGAACATGGCGGGGGGCAACCCCCCAAATTTTTAACGTCATAGGATGATCCAACCGGATCACCCCATTTCCGATGACGCATAACGGTCACTAGGACCATTAGCATAGATCCAACCGAAAAAAAAAAAAAAAAAAAAAAAAAACAGATGATATCTCGCCAATGGTGGACCCGTCCAGGCACGTAGATCGAGGTACGCACGCGCACCAATGATATCAATTGACTGGACGGAGTCGTTTGTTTATGGAACTTTCATCATCATCATCATCATCATCAGCCTTTATCCGTCCACTGCTGAACATAGGAGTCCCTCAATGAACACCAAGACGACCGATCCCTTGCTACTCGCATCCAATACGGACCTGCCACTGCACGGAGATCGTCTTTCCATCAGGTTAATGGTTATGCAACTTTATGGAAAGTAAATTATAGTTTTAGTGTTAAAAATATTGTTATTGGAAGAGGTATGCTGCATTCAGCCGAATTGGGCCGGCACGACCGGGGTTTTCGGCCTTTCGGGGGACCTTTCGAGTGTAATGACAGCTATGCAGTCGCGTTTTGTGCGGATTGTGAGTTTTCAGTGGGGTCATAGGGAAAAGGAGGCCAACGCATCTGAATCCTACTATCCTACTAATATTATAAACTCGAAAGTTTGTGAGTATGGATGTTTGTTACTCTTTCACGTAAAAACTACTGAATGGATTTTCATGAAAATTAACAATAATATAGCTTATAAATCAGAATAACACATAGGCTATAATTTATCCCCGTGCTCCCACGGGAACGGGAAGTACGCGGGTGAAACCTCAGAGATATGCTTGTTTGTATACGTATAATAATCCCTTTTGTGCAGAGTTCTGGGAATGGGAGACTGGAACATTTTAATCAATTTTTTTAAACTTTCCTTACGTTCTTTCTCCTTTTTCTCTTACGACTTTATTTTCATCCATGCTGGGTACCATCAGCTAAGTCGGCAATGAATGCAAGTGTAACGATAAGAAGGTATGTTAATGGATTTCTAATAAATGCAGCTCATGCGGCGCCATGTTATCTAGTGGGGCGTGAATTGGCGGGAAATATCACGGTTGGCCTTGGGTAATTGGTGTAACGACGCATCTGAAAGACATCAAATGAGCTCATTTGCCATGGCTTCTACTTATTCATCATCATCATCAGCCTTTATCCGTCCACTGGGAGGATAAGGGAGGCCTATAATCAGCATAGGCATACGAGTGGAACACCTCCGGGGCTTAGTGGGTAGAGTCTGCGTCCACCTGCCCATCTTCTCGGGCGTGGAGAGTCCCATATAACCCACGGACTTCCACGGATGCGGTGCTATGCTTAAACACATATCCCAGCAAAAAAAAAGTTGAAAAGTCGTCATCATCATCATCATCAGCTCACGTTTATGAATCAGTTCCGCAAATAATATTACGCTGATATGTGTTTAATCGGTGAATGTAATTGTAATCGCTAGAAAACCGATAACTTACTCACGATTCCGAGTAAAGTAATCGATTTTACGTTTCGCGATACCGATTATCGGAGTACTCGGAATCGATCAGTTTTGAGGTATTGTATCGTTGATAAGGATTTGTAACAGGTGAGTCGGTTTATCTAAATATAGCCAATATAATAGCAAGCTCGAACTAGATAATAAAATATAATTTATCCGTTTACTGCTATGTAGGTATATATCTCTACAATAACGCTAAGACGGCCGATTCCCCGCCACTCGAATCCAACCAGGGCCACCCAGGAGTCCTGGTTCTGATCCTCCCGCGACCATGGTTGCTGTAAAGTCTCCGAAACGTCGGGCTCAGAAAAAAACTCAATAAACCGCGATAAAATCCGTAAAGATGTTTCATTAGAATCATAAATTACTCTTGTCGTTCCGGATCTCTCTCTGGATCTATTCCATCGAATTTTGAAAATTCTTTTACCGATAGAAGGCTACGTTATTTGTGTGTGAATGGACTATAAAATTATCCCTGTACGGGAATGTGAAATACGCGAGCGAAACCGCAAAGCGCTGCTGGTATAAAAATGAAAAAAAAAACGTGCCAAGTCTTCGTCGTACACCTAACACCTGTATTCACAAACAATACTAAGAGGTGTCATAGTACTTCAGAACGCATAACTATGCAAATATTGCTTTTATCTATGCGCTCCTGGTACCAATAGTCGGGTTTTATATGGGCTTGACAGACGCACAGTAGTGGATTTCACAAACAATACTTTGAGGTGTCACAGTACTCCCGAATACATAGAGTCATTGAAACCAATTCATAGACAGTACTTAAATGAAATCCGCCACTGTGCGCCTGACAAACCGATATAAAACCCAACTATTGACACCAGGAGCGCATAGATAGAGGCGTTCTTTGCATAGTATTGTTTCATTACTTAGCCTGCAGCCAAGTACGCTTCTTGAATACGTGTGTTCTTGTTGACATTTCTTTTGACTACATACTGAGCAAGGATATAAATCTAATCTTTAACTATCCGTTTGTTTCGAGTTTTCTTTAATGAGTTGCTTGTCAGAGGTTTAGTGCGCCGAATTTACGACGCCATTTTTATGGCGGGGCAACGGAAATGTTAAATTAAGTATTTTTATGGCGCACGCGCATTATTACTTAAATTTGGATTATGTATGTAAACTTGTTTGTGTGGTGGTTATCTACGGAACTGTCTTGTCATCAAGACTAACAAGTAACTAACAAACGACGCATTTGCTTGTTAGCTATGTGATTTGCTTGTGTCATAATTATTAGCAGTTCGTCTATATACATCTTTATATCTTCACTACATATTATAAAACAAAGTCGCTTTTTCTGTCCCTATATCCCTTTGTACGCTTAAATCTTTAAAACTATGCAACGGATTTTGATGCGGTTTTTTTTAATAAATAGGACAATTCAAGAGGAAGGTTTATGTATATAATTTATTAAGTTTTTATATACATTGGCTAAGATATAACAATAATTGTTGAAGGTGTCGGGAAAAAATAGGCCGCTTGGGAGTTTTCAACGAAAACGCTGCCTAAACCCTTTGAGATATAACAAAATAATGTATGGTGGAATTGTGTATCTTAAATAGGTCTACAAAAAAGTCCGCGATGGCATATGTCTATCTCTTAGGGATATCATACTATATCCATTTAATACTTTAAAAAAATGGGCAATTATAACGTGATAATTTGAAAGTTATTTACACAAATACGGTATGAATCCTTATCATTTTAAATCAGTTAATTGGCATGTGCATTTTATGAAGATTATTTTTGCCCTTTACATCATGCAAATTAAATGAATACTTTAGGAGATATGGCAAAATTAAAATAATGCAGAAGAAAATAAATCGTGTTGCTGTGATACGAACGGGCGCGGGCGGTTGTCTGGTGTCCAAGGCCGTAATGTGGCCGTAGTGTATCAACTCTGGTAGACGTAATAATAATATTATTATGATCAACGTATGGTGGAATATATAATAATAGTATTATATATCCTAAATATGCCTACAGAAAATCTGCGAAGGGATATATGTCTTTATGTTCAAGATGACATATATTCATTTTAATACAAAAACTTAGTACCTACCTAATTATTATTAAAATAGAAAATGATCATCATCAGACATGATAAATCCGTAAACCTAAGTTCACGCGGGCGAAGCTGCGGGTAACAGCTAGTATCAGATAAAAGAATAAATCATAGCCGTATATTTATCTCGGTTATCAATACACACATATCTAATATCATATCTTAATCATATAAGAGATTATCAAGTACTTATTCTTTCTTTCTTATTATTTGGCAGAGTTTCTATTGTAATTGTATAGGTGTCACTCTCAGAATACAAGACAGTAATACAAAAAAACAACGATAATAAATAATTAATCCATAGGCGTATACAATCATCATCGTCAGCCTTTATTTGACTGGACGGAGTCGTTTGTTTATAGAACTTTCATCATCATCATCATCATCATCAGCCTATATCCGTCCACTGCTGAACATAGGCCTCCCTCTATGAACGCCAAGAAGACCGATCCCTTGCTACTCGCATCCTGCCACTGCACGGAGATCGTTTTCCCACAATGGCCGACCAACACTTCGTCTACCTAAACGCGGCCTCCACTCTTGAACCTCATTGGCCTATCGACCATTCGTTCGTAATTCGTATATGGGTAGTAAAGTATCAACCCTTTATGCCCCACTGCTGGGCACGGGTCTCCTCCTCAAAATCAGGCGAGGAGAGTAATAGCTTACCGATGCGCTGGCCAGTGCTGGTTAGGGAACTTCACATACCTTAGAAATTTAGAAAAACCCATTTCAAGGCACACACGGACGGGTCAGGATCGAACCCGGAATCTCCCTCATAAGAGGCCGAGTCCATCCACCACTGGACCATCGTCGCTCGTATATAAATAAAATATTAAACAACACAAGCGAAGCCGCGTGCGACAACTCGTTGGTAATTGTTCTGTTAATTGTGTTTGAGCACGCGCTGTTTCTTGTGATAATGGAAAATGTTTGTACTCACGTAGTGATTACCTTTCGCGTGTGACAACATGTCACTGATGTCTGATAACGCGACATATTAATGACTGGGTGTTCACATTATTCGCTAGTCTTGGATAAACACGCAGACGAGCTAATATTCACTAACGACGTCAATGATTCACCTAAGCCCCCGTTCGTAGGAGCGTTTAATAAGCGCCGCGTTAAAACCCCCCGTTGGCACGAGTTGCGAGCTCGGCATCTTATGTTCGATTTAATTTCTAACGCTCAACTTCGAAAATACAACAGCACTGGACATAAAACCCCTATGTCTTAAAACGCTTTCGGATATACATTTGTCTCATCCAACCACTTTTTAACGCTGGGTAAAAAGCGCTCGTGTGTACGGAGCCTAAATGTAATAAATGTTAATAAAGTTTAGTGAGTAATCCCCCTTCGTTCCCACTCCTACTGCACTTCTAGTCAGTCTATGTGGAAACACCGTATATTCGAACCATCGACCACATAACCCATAGACTCCTAATAACAGGGGAACGGGTTCTGGCGACACATCTGACGTATAGTTCTGATGTAAGCCGTAAACAATGTACTCAAACAATCGTGTCGTCTCATTCTTTCCCGTTGCGAAATATATCCATTTCTTTTTAACGTTCCGTGATTGGTAATGTATGACATTGAATTAGCTAATCACAGCATTGCAACCCCTTTCGTCTCACCTCAGCTAGTTGCCAGAATGCATTTCATACGAAAAATCAAACATTAGGAGTCTATAGGCTGTGTGGTCGATGATTCGAACCGATACGACTTATGCACCTTTTTTGTAGCAGTGGAAAGTGGAAGTGCAGTGGTTTTTTTTCTAGCACTCCCGACTACACCTGGCGCAAATATACCGCACTAAAACCACTGCGAATTGCCGTCAGCCGTTTGAAAGGGAGTGTTCCCGATTTGACTAACAGGACGCTCGACTTAGGGACCTTTCTTATATTTGGAAGACAACGTAACTGCAAATCCATTTGTATAGCGCAGTGGTTCCCAACCTTTAAACGATCAGATATCACTTTGATTTCATTAAAAAAAACGCACACAGGACCGCACTTTAAAAAAATAGTAGAAGCATCAAAATAATACAAACTTTAATCTGAGCGACGGTGGTCCAGTGGTGGACGGACTCGGCCTCTTACGCGAGGGGTTCCGGGTTCGATCCTGACCCGTCCGTGTGTGCCTTGAAATGGGTTTTTCTAAATTTCTAAGTGCACACGAGACCATCGTTCGCTCACCGGTGAAGGAAAACATCGTGAGGAAACCTGCATGCCTGATGAGATTGAAAGTCTTTGAAGGTATGTGAAGTTCACCAATCCGCACTGGGCCAGCGCGGTGGACTATTGGCCCATTACCCTCCTCGCTTGAATTCGAGGAGGAGACCCGTGCCCAGCAGTGGGACATGTAAGGGTTGATACTTTACTTTTTTTTTTAAATCTAAACGTTAGTTATAATATGTTTCATTTCGTAGACCTTTCTTAGATTCTTGCGAACCTCCGTGTGTAGTAAGTGTACGTAAATTGTGACTATTCAGAGAGAAAGAAATGCTGTGTAATTACTGCCACAGAGACAACTTATTAATCAGGAATAACAGTGAATGGACGGGGTGCCTGTCTAGTCTTTTTTTTTAAAGGTCTAGACTTTGAGGCCTGATCGCCTTTAAACCTGTCTAGTCCTAGGTGTTGTTTATGTATGGGCGAAGCTTCGCCCTTCGCCCATACAAAACAGTCAGATGACTACATACCATTAGGTGACTCTATGTTTTTGCCTATTCAAGTTAAAAAAAAAAGTTTTTGTTACTGTCCCTGGTTACATGTTCATCTTTGACCTAACGGTGATTTTAAGGGGCCGATACATAAGTCTTCCTCTATACTAATTAGCTGCTTCTAAGGGGAAACCGCTACCTCTGTCAACCTGACCACTACACACAGCCACAGTAAACCTGTGAATGGGTTTTCTAACAAAAGATAATAAGTCTTACGCGTTAACATTGTCCGTTCCACTCAGAACATGGTGCAAGAATGTGCGTAGACTACCAACGCTAACGAAATGCCCTTTGCGTTTAACACGGTGTATGTCTTCAAATGAACTATTACTGTAAAGTAACAATGTGTGTAAAGTGAAAATCTTAACCCTTATCTAATTAGAAAGTAGTAAAAAAAATACGATAAGTAGTACCATTAAATAATTTTTACCTTGCTGCGAAGGCGAGGCTAGACTCATTATTTCTGCAATAACAATCGATTCTAGAACATTTTTAATACAAGGTTTCGGAGATATTATGATAATCCTCATTGCCAATCGATACTAGAAATAAAGTATCAAGAGGTCTTAAGAACATATATCGCTCATTATATCATTGTCTATGGTCAGTGTGAACGCAAAGTATCAAAGAGTCTCGAGCAGAGGTCTCATAAAAATGGCGGATTGATATTTCCGTATCTCGTGACCTAGCATAACGAAGTGTCAATTTTTTTAGATCCGTTTTGACCGTATTAAGCAAATTGTTATCTTTTTTGCGTACATTAAATAATACCTACACAAATAAAATGTGTCACAGGCAATCGTTTATTTCGATTTGAAATTATTTTTATTTTTGCCGAGTTCTTTGAACTGCTGTTTTGGAGTGGTCGTTATGATGGAATTAAAATAAATAATAAGGAATAATAATTATTAAAAATTTTAATTTTGTAAAAATTGTTCTGTATAAAGCAGGAAAAATTGTTTTAACTTTCGAAAAATCTTATTAAATTTAGCATAATATTAACATAACACAATAAAAAGTAAAGAAAAATATTTTTTTACAACCAACGCTATATTTTCTTACAAGAAGTGACAAAAATAAATATATGAGCGCAAAATTGGCGCCAACAAAGTCGTTTGTTTGGTGACTCCTGTCATCGATTAGGATTCTTCTTTGTGACTTTTTTTTTAATTTTCAAAACATAACGGCTACGGCGAGTGATGTTCGGAGTTACAGCTTTTGAAGTATAATTACCAGCTATTAAGTTTCGCTCTTTCATTGTTGTTTGTGTTCTTATTTTAAAACTGACATAAACCTGTGACACCATAAAAAAATATTTCATCTATTTTTTATGTTAGTGATCGCTTAATTGACGCAGGCGCTTGTTATTTGAGATATGAAATAGAAAATCATAATCATCTGTTGGTTGTCAGAGACGCTCGGAAAGGAAATAATTCTTACTGCAAGGTTTATTAGGAAACAAAAAAATCTGTTTTAAAGAAGGAAAAAATATTATTTATTATTTACAACAAATATCAAGACGTCATTATCGCAACGTAGTTTCACATATGAAGATAACCACTCAAAATTCGCTGTTTCGATTGTAAAAGTAAGAGTGAGAATAGCTGCTGTTGTGGTCTAAAAGGAGCCTCCGCAACCATATGAATGGCGGTTGATGATTTTGATAATGATTATCATGACGATAGCTCGAAGTCTTCGCATGTCCTCGTTCTCAGTGTTGCCAACTCTCAAAAATTGGTCCCTCTTAAGGCCCGATCTAGAACTGCTGTTTTCCGGGGCCGACGCGTCCAAAAAGGTTTGCTGATCTTTTTTATCTGAATTTGGAAGGTGGCAGTCGCGGATTTGTATTTTGCTGATTTTTTAGCAACGATCCCAAATTATCGTTTTTTAAATATTTGAGGTACTAATAAAAATCGCTAAGAATACAAAAAAAAAATTACATCCCCAATAAAATCTCACCCTGGTCGTTCTTACGTTAAACGTTACAATACAAACATTCAATGATAAAACCAGTCAGATGGGGCTAAGGCCCAAGACAATATTAGCCCTCACTGAAAATAATCTCAAGGTTCTTTTTTTTGATGATGATGATGATGATAGTGATGAAGTGTGTAAAAAGTGAAGTATGTATTTATTATGTTTCTTAGTTCCTTACGTTATCGTTCCGCTCGGCATGCGCCCTACTTTCGACCATGGTACCATAACATGGTTTTTCATAACTTGTATGTGGAACTGTATTATACACGCCAGTCGTATTGAACAGTTATATGTATGTATATCTATGAATGCAATCAGTTCTTATAATATATTGGAAACGCGTTTTTTCTCATTGTTTTCTTTCCGTTAGAGAATTTCTCTCATTATAATGAGGAAGTCCTCCCGAGATGGTTGTTGTAAAGTATCCGAAATGTCGTGCATGTAAAAACTTAACGAACATCATTTTTTCCTTATTATTATTAACTAGCTGTTGCCCGCAGCTTCGCCTGCGTTAACTAAGATTTACAACGGGATCATAGCGGGATGATATATCTTTATCGATAAATGGGCTATCTAACACTGAAAACCCCATATATTTTACGGAACCCAATTTTTTCCAGAATAAAATTTAGCCTATGTTACTCGTGAATTCTTTCACCATCAAAAATTCTTTCACCATTCGAAAGCTACATTAAGCTTTCGAATGGTGAAAGAATCTTTGGAATCGGTCCAGTACTTTTTGAGCCTATACATTACAACCAAACAAACAAAGTTTTCCTCTTTTATTAGTGTAGAAGATAGAACATAAAAAATATTATAATAATCGCAACTTTTATTTGTCTGTTTGAATGCACTCATCTCCGGAACTATATTATGAGGACGGTAATTTTTGGGCAGTGTGAAATGGCGCGGAACAGTCAAACATATATCCGCCCTCTGGATTTGAATCGACATAAATTTGATTCTACGAATAGATTTGTTCGTTAACCCTACAAATACAAACCGCCATAAATATATTCCGGTGCACTAATTAGTTGCACGCCGTTAATTTTGTCACCTCGAATTAATTTTTATCGCCATTAAAAATCAAATAAACTCAAAAATCGTTTAATGCTGTGAACACCCGTGAAATGCCAGAGGCGAAGGCATATTAGTGGTGTTTATAAACAACCTGGCAAGTGCGCAATCGCACACAACCGATTCGTAACTGTATATTTCATCATTTTATACATTTAACATTTTATGTCCCACTGGTGGGCACAAGTCTCCTTAGACGAGGATGGTATTTGGCCATAATTCACCAATGTGCTCTGCATTGCAGCTTTCCTCACGATGTTTTCCTTCACCGGTTACTACCGTTTATCACTGGCGGGACTAGATGATAAGTGGACACTAGAAAAAGGAGCGTTAAATATACAGCTGGGAAATCTCAGCGTACAAAAAATCAGTGTACTTATTATATAGTGGTTCTACAGCTAGATTACAGACGGACAGACGAACGAAGAAGCAGTGTGAGATTTTGCATCTTTTGGGCACGGAACCCAAAATATATTCCACATTTTATTTTACTTTAGTCACACTATGTCTATAAATAAAAGCGACAAAAATGTTGTCATCAATGTAATTTTTTAAAGTCGTCATTTACTCTCCTTTGTGTGTTTATGAGTTATATTTGATTGCCTTGTTTTGCACCTGACACACATAAGTGATCGGATTTATTTTCGTTGTAAGGTGTCATTTGCGCGGTTCAAGGATGGCCAGGCCTGGGGAAATTCGCTCTAAAGATTTTTGTTGATTGTTTCAATTATTTTTTTGGTTTTGCAATATTTATATTGACTCATATTATTTGACGTGTACTCTTAGACCATTTATATGTCTAGATGGAGTGTCGCCCTACAATCGAAACAAAAAGAACAGGCCAACATTTTCAAAGATGTGTTCGTGAATAGTGATACCAGCTGGCAGCTACTACAGTTCTCCCAAAATCATCCTTTTTAATCTCGTTACACTTCAACACAAACCTTCATTATAAATAAAAACAATAATGCGTAACAATTCATGCGTATTCTATGACAGCGGGACGGATACTAAACACGGAGAAAGCATTTAGAGGCTAATTGTTGGACGCTATTTTTTGGACGTGTTTTCCGCGAGACACTATCTAGACATTAGATCTAAGCGTGTACTATCGTGCGACGTGGTTCTTAGAGAGCTTTCGTTGGTATTTGCAAATGGTGTTTCGGACTGGCTATGCCATTTTCCCGCTCGATATATTCTTTCTTCTATTTCTAGCTCATTTATGGCCACTCACAGTATGCTGCATGATCCACGTCGCACTTATAAATGAATGAAGTGATAAATGTAAAAATCTTAAAATTGTTTACCAATGTTAACGCAAGTTTCACTCATAATGAAACAAATTTTACGGATTATATCGCGGTTTAATAAGATTTCTTTGCATTTAAACGTCGGGCATCTAAAAGCAACGATAAAATCCGTAAAAGTTGTTTCATTATTTTTTGTATTGTTTTAAGTACCCGACTACTCTAGCACTGTGTGGGCAGGCTATAAGCTGTTTTATAATTTTTAGTCACTGAAGAGCTTAGCCGAGCCTCTCCGGCCATTGTTTCTGGCGCTTGTTAATATAATTTATGTAAAGTCATGACGAGTCGTCTTGCCTCATTACTCGACAAGTATTCGTTGCTTAAGCAAGTTGGCTTGAGTGGTTGAGTTGGTAAAGGTATTAGCTCATTACTTTTGTGTGTTCAAAGTATTGTGCGTGGTTTTGGATTCCAAATAATGATACTGCTAGTTAACTTGCTTACGAGATAGAACAAGAGATCTAGCTTGTTCTATGGGGTCCCGTTGTCGGTCAAAGTTTTAAAAATAGAATTCCGGATAGTTTGAGAATTTTCTCGTATGTTTGCCCCCCCCCCCCAAAGCTTGCGGTCTGTATTACACTACACTATACTGACAGCCTCCACGTCATGAGCCTTTACTGTTTCTAGAAGGGCAGCACTGGGCAGTGTAATTACTGGCAAATAGATTTACCAAGTTAAGTCTATGGGAATGGCAATGTCTGGGCTAGTTCCATGTGAATGGGGGACGTTAACTACCAGTCAGTTTCTTTTAATCCAGTCACGCGGTAGCGTGTCAAGCCAAGTTTACCTATTAACATAATGTAATCAGATTTTTTTAATTGTATTGCATAGTTACATTTTTTTCAAATAATCTACTGTATAATCCTATATATCCTAGTTGACGTTGGCTACCTATCAGGCTTATACTTCTGACTATTTATCATCAGATAGACTTGGGGACCGGATTTAGAACAATGTAGTGCCTGGGGCAACTAAGGAGTGCTCTAATTTGTAATGTATGATTTAAATGTTTAACCGTAGCTATTTCACTCTAGCTGCAACATAATGCACGTCGCATTCAAGGATTGCTGAATAAGTATAGTGTTTGTTATAAATAGCCGTACGTGTGGTTGAGAAAATAAAGAATTCATATTATTATTATAATCAAAGAATTCTTCAAATTATTATCCAAATAAAATAAACATTTTTCAAGAAGCGAAAGATAATCTTTTATTTACCATTGCATAGTATTTAAACCGCTTTCGCTATCTGTTCTCTTAGATCTTTTAAAGTACATGTTAACTACTCGTATTACTTTCTCGTTTATTCGCTTACTCGTATTAGCGATAGATAGAGTTATTTAAGAGGGGGGTTTTTATGTATGTTATAATTTGTCAAAGTTGTGTGAAAGTTAGTAGAAATTATGAGTCATCATGACACACGGCCATCTGATCCTGAACTAGGCAAAGCCTGTTCTTATGGTAACCAGACAGCTCATACACTACTTATATATTTCTAAATATATACATATAATAGATAAATTACGCCCAGACACAGAACAAATGATTATGCTCATCACACAAACATAAATGTCCTGGGTGGGAATCGAACCCACGACCTTCTGGTTTAGCAGACAGGGTCACCACTAAACCAACTGGCCAGTCCAAGTTCTTCTTAATTATTATTGGAGTCATTAAATCTTCACTTTTGTACCCGTCCCTTTGCGAAGGGGAGGGCCTCCAGAAGAGAATAAGCTAATATTGCTGACCTGACGAAATTTTTTTATATCTTTCGTAAAGGGTGAGATAAGAGCCTCGATTCTGCCTCAAACCCGGTCCTGGACTGATACGGATGGCTTACTTAAGATATGACAGATACGATTGACAGTAAACTTCTCGTTATGCAGGTTTAACTGACCGTATATTTATCAGATGCCACCGACGACTGCATCTCATTTTATTGACAACCTAGTTATACAGATTTTATTGCCAACTCATCAAGAAACAGGCTTGGTTGACAATTTAACTCTCAGACAATCTTTAGTGCCGTCTGATTAATATCTAGTGGACTTTATTAATAACTGTTGTCCGTGGTTTTGCTCGCGAATATAAAAAAATAGCTTTTGTATAAAAGATTTATTGCGTTAGACCAGGGTACGTTGGTATACATTTTGTGCGTTTAACAATTACGCCATTTTTGATATTTCGAATGACCTAATTATGAATTGACACTAATAATAGGATAAGTCTCACCACCAACCCATGGCCCTGTCAATCTGTCGTGGTTATACGGGCCTCATCTCGGGAGTGCGCACCCTAATGTCTTGGGTTTCTCTGCCCTTTACATGCGCACGCTTCCGTTCCCTACAAGTTATTTTATTCTTTTTCTACTTGTCCCTTAGTCCTTCTCTCCTTTCTGGTGTGGACCGTACAGATAGGCCTTCGCTGTCTGCCGATAGTGCGTTCTGCTATCTGCGATGGTCTTTTCCACCTTCTTTGGTTTTCCGCTTCGTTGCCTCCGTTCTTCTCTTCTAACGATAATGATGATGATGATGATGAGGATTGTGATTACATTCAAATATATTTTACTCTTACCTTCCAAGGAAAGTAAATGGAATTGTATTTTAATGTTTATGCGAATTACGCATACATACAAGAAAAACAAATATATTACGAATGAATGAATGAATGTAATACAAACAGTGTATTTAAAAATAAAGTGTATACAAAACACATTATGCAATGGTGTATTATCTGGGTTTTGTTTGAGTGAGTCGCAAGAGTGGGGTCATTGTGCGACCGACTGCATTAAATGTCCAATAGTGTCCTATTATGTGTTGCGATGGAAATTGTAGCTTAAGCTATTGATAGGATAGAGATTGTTGTTTTAAAATAATTCATTCACTCACTCACTCATCAGACTGTCTTACTCTCTCGCTCGCATACGGTAGTGAGCTTTGAATATAATGGTAAATGATCACTGCGCCCGTGAACTGTCCGATGTTACTCAGTCCATACACTCCACCTTGGATCTGAGCTATGCGGTTATATCTTCATTATTCGAAACACAGCTTGTTCTACGCAGGGAATAATTAAGAAGTTTTAATGAAGCAAGTGAGTGATCTCGTGTTTATGGTGCACTTAGAACTTTAGAAAAAAACCATTTCATGACATCACAGGGGTCAGGATCAAAATATCTTCCTTTCGTATATAGCAACTTGTAGGTACGCTTGAAATACGTGAAAAAAAGTAACAAAAAAAACGTGTGAGATACAGAATCCCCTTAGAAAAACGAGAAAATACTTAGGGGTTGCTATTTTGTCACAAAAATAATAAACATAATTTATATTCAATACATCATGTAAAAATTTAACATTGAATGTCTTATTCTCAAGGTGTGGTACGTTCAATCTCTTTTTATTCTTCAGGAGGTCGAGCTCTTATCCACTGGTAACTGGACTATCGTCGCTCATTCGTATGCACCAGTCTTTATTGGCTATCGCTATCGTTACACGCGATACAAGCCCGGGAACACACTACACAGTGGCTCCATTCATACATGATGGTTGTTTTTGACTGCCGCGGCCGCTAGCACACTACACCGATATTGTACTCGACGCTACATTTAACTCAATTTACCATACGAATGGAGATTTTTTTATTATACTATAACTAGAGCGACGATGGTCTAGTGGGTAAAGGGACTCTTGAGCGAAAGGGTCCGGATTCGATTCTGGCCCCTCCCCCCTTCCGCCTATTGCGTCTTGAAATGGATTTATCTAAATTTCTAAGTACCCTGATCGTCGCTCGCTCATCGGTTAAAGAAAACATCATGAGGAAACCTGCATGCCTGATGAGATTGAAAGTCTTTGAATGTATGTGAAGTTCACCAACCCGCACTGGGCCAGCGCACTATGGGACGAAACAGTAATATCCATCTTTTAAATGGTTTGGGCCAAAATCGTGGTATAGCTGTATTTTTGATCGCTAAATTCTTTCGTAAGAATTTTTTTCGTCTAGCCCCCTTTCACAACGCGCGATAAGGAACTTCGTTCCAATATAATCATCACTTTTTAAACAAAAACGTGTTAAGTTTCTTGTAGTGTCACTATTCAAGATTGTGTATAAGTACCATATTCATTTTAAAATAATAAGGAACAAAAACGTTACAGATTTTTGAGATGGTTTATGGTTTATAGTTTATACCGTTCCGTACCATAGTGCAGCGCCTCGATGACCTATGGCCCGATACCCGCTCCGCTCGTGGTGGCACTTAGATCATTTTATAGCCCAAGTTACTCCTTACTACATCAGCCATCTGCCAGTAAAAGTCCTGTCAAAATCGGTCCACTTGTTTCAGAGATTAACCAAAACAAACAATACACAGACAGACAAAAATGTATTATACACTTGTGTGCATTTATTAAAAAGTAGTTATTTAATATTGCATACAGGTACTCTAATTTTATTTATCTCTACCTACTTATAGAAGATGGAAAGACATGATCCCAACATATAATTTTATAAGTCCAATACAGATTATTTGACAGATAAAACCCTTAATGTCATCCGATCGGTAATCTTTGATAACATATTATCACCTTTATTAAGGCAGAAACATACTTACGTGTCATGGCGTGTCGTGCCGCGCCAGAAGTATATCGATTTCATACATTCAATATGGTTAGGGACATATTTGCACGTCATGTCGTGACACAACACGTTCCGTCGTGGCGACGACTGCCCGCCATCGATTGGGCCACAGCAGTGGTGGGGGCTATGACGCGACACGACACAACAGGCAAACGTGTTTCTATAGCGGCGCGTGGCTCATGGCTCGAAGATCTAGCGGCCACTGTTTAATTTATTATATTTCCAACAAAATGGCTGACAATCTTATAGAACTTGTGCGTCAACGAAAAGTTATATATGACTCAAAGTGTAAAGAGTACAAGGATCATTTGATCAGAAATGCTGCTTGGGAAGAAATTGCTGAAATTTTGCAAGAACCAGGTAAGTCAATAAAATAGTACTTTACTTTATTATTTATTTGAAAAGGGATAAATGAATAATTATACAAAATTAACAATATTTTCTATTTCTATTTGCCATGGTGCCCTCCCTTCTTAACTAATAAAATACTCTTTGTATTTCTCTCTGACATAAACAGCGTTTTGTGATGGGTTTCTTGGTAAAGATTCAATATTAAGTAGACAATCGACGTTGCTGCTATAGTCAGAAGAATCCATAAAATTCTCTTCAGGATTATCTGTACTTAACAATGTTTGCGTTTTAAAAAAATTATCTAAGCATCAGGCAGCTAGCACAATCTTGTCTACCATCTCCGGCTGGTCTTGCATAGGTCCATGAAATACTCGAAATCGAGCCCGGAAAATACCAAACGCATTTTCCACACACCGGTGTGCACGTGATAAGCGTTAATAGGGATGTTGACACATGTTACAAATTCATGTAAAGTCATGTTTTACATAATATTAAATACCATTACAAAAATAACATTTTAAAAGTTTACTTATTTGTCTTAAAATTTAGAAAAAATAATTTAAAATTCGTTATTTATCATGCATTATCACGTGACTGTAAACGCCAATATGAGGCGATGACGTCACTGAACATTGAGTTAAGTACAAACTGTCATAACTCACCTAACATAGCGCGAGCTCTGTATGCGGTGTGTGACGTAATGACGCTTGGAGCGTTTTAACGGCAATTTTAAAAACTATTTATCTTTATTTATTGTTTTGTTAAAATTGGACATATTTTTATACAAAAGTCCTTTTTTATATGTATATCGATAAAATAAAAAAATTAGTCAACATCCCTATTAAATATTTTATTTGCATCATTGTTAACTAGCTTGTCTTTGTGATAAAGTTTTAACAAATATGGTTTCAACGGGAATGCTGCATCAGCAACAATAGTGCATGGCATAGGTTGTGAGTTGTGGTTCACACTCAGTGGTTCATCCTGTGGTACATTTAATGCTTTCTGCTCAAATAATCTTCCCATCAAAGATTTGTCGTATATGCCACCGTCGCTGTTTCTACTATACGCTAGGTGCGTATGGTCAGTCATGATAAATTTGTATTGAGCGTCAACTAATGCAAGCAAAACTAGGGAATGTTCTTGTTTATAATTATATAAAGTAGTACCTGCGTTTATTGGACAAATTATGTTCTGAAGGTGTAGGCATTACAATAGGTGCCAAATTTTTCCAAATGGCTTCACACACTGCTTCTACTATTCTTATACTTCTACCCACAATCGAAAATATAGCAATATGCGATAGTTGAACGCCAACGACTGAAAAGTCTGTCCAGTAGCTAAATATCTATAAAGAAATAAACGATTATTATTATTTGTTACAGTAAATAAATGCAGGGATGATTGGGCGAAACTAAGGAATGCTTTCGCCAGCGCTTTGAAGCGACGAAGGTATAAGAAAAGTGGACAAGCTGCGGCGGCGCTAGAGCCCTGGAAACATGAAGAGAGCATGGGTTTTCTTCTTCCTTATATGGAACGTAGGAACAAAAAAACAAAATTGATACCTACACCGGAATCACCACCTGCAGAGGACTCTCTTGACGAAAGTATTCCAGAAAGTCCAAGTACTACTCGACGTCAATCTCAACCCAGTTCGTCACGTGGAAAAACTAATCACGAACCCAAACTACAAGAGTTGTACGATTTAATGAAATCGTCCCAAGAATTAAAACGTCAGAAACAAAATGTAAGACAAGACATGGACGAAACTGATTTATTCTTCCTTAGTATGAGCAAAGAAGTAAAAACGCTGCCAAAACTTGAACAAACAAAAATAAAATTAGACTTGCACACCGCTATTTCCCAAGCAGTAATACGGCAATTGGAAGAAAAAGAAAAGAAAAACGAATGATTTAATGATAAAATCATGATTTTTTTATTAATAAATAAGACAGCAGAGTATGATTACTTAAATGTTGATTTCATATAATATGTTAGTTTTATGATAAATTATTTATAATTTTTTAAACCTACATACAACATTATAGTTGATTATATTTTTTTAAAGTAATAAAACTTACCTTAAAAATAACGCAAGTCTTTCTTTAGTACCTATGGGTTCACGAAATTTATTGTGTACTTTTTTATGTCTCCTTCAATCAGCGAATGGACTTCCTCATATTGTGCTTTGTTCATTCACATGTACTGATGAAATTACTCTTCGTCACTCTCCAATTCTTTAACAAGACGATGAAATTCACCTTTGTCTTGTCTCCCTCTGTTTATAGGGTGAATCCAGTATCTTCTTTTTTTTTTTTTGGTCTTAAGAAGTTTCATTGCTAAGAGTAATTGAAGGTCTTCATCAAAATCACTATCCGAATCAGAAGAAAACATTATGTATGTTTGAACACTGCAAAGGTTCAGTAAGTACTGTTCAGAAATAACATCAGAGTACGCCGCGACACGACACGTAAATGTGCACACTCACCGACACGACAGTAGGCATCACGACACGCCGAGACACGTAAGTATGTTCCTCCTTAAAGGCGTAAAACTTAAAGAAAGAAAAAAAACGTATGCGTAACTTGGGTACCTACTTGCTGACACTGCATAATGGCAACCCAAGCGGCACTTACACTTGGCCAAATCACCAAAATGTTGATGGAGGGCACGGCTCCCTAACTCAGAGATTATCTCGTTTTACGGTTCGTTTATTGGTGGGAGGCACGAAGTATACAAGGTGATACAAGGTGTCCTAACGGTATAGGCTTTTCCACATTATTCATGTACACGATATAAACCCAGATCTTAGTTCTTATTTCTGCCACTGGCTGCGCTAGAATCGAGTACGTACTGATGCTATTGTAGCGGACCAATCAGCGCCACAATACTTCCCGCGTAAAGATTTAAACGAGTACTTCTTTAAAAAAAGGCGTCAATGAGCTTTGCTGTTCTTACTGAGAAGGGCAAGAGAGGCAGGGTAATTACTGACACAGACAGGAATGAGTTGCCTTTCGCGTTAATTTAGATTAACAGATGCATCCATATTGTTTGATGATTATATTTATTTTTTCAACCAGACACTTCAATTACATTTATTTATATAAAAAGGTTGCGACCTTTTTATATAAATAAATGTAATTGAAGTGTCTGGTTTTTTGTCTGTTTTAGAGCTGCGGCTCTAGCTTTAAAATGATGAGAGAATTTCTAATCTGCGTCAAGTCAAATATTGCGAACCAGACCAGAGATTTATCTCCTACCATATTTGTATCAACAATCGCTTATTCTTTTGTGAGATGATTTATGCCGCCCACGCGTGGGACAAGCGTCGCCCACGCGTAATGCAAAAATATAACGTGACGTAATAGATATCACTAATAGATGTTGGCATGAGAAAATATTTTTTTTTCGTTCCAAATTCAAAGATTTTGTGTTTTGATCTTCAAAAGCTGCAATAGACGGTTGGTCAAGGACGCAACTTCGTGAAAAAAAATCGACGTCCGACACCTCAGTCCTCCCGTGACCACGTTTCCTGTAAAGTATCCGAAACGTCAGACATGTCTTTTTAATAAAATGCAAATAAATCCGTAAAAGTTGTTCTATAATTAAAAAAAATTAAATAACTTTCAGAAAATATGGTAGAAGTGTAACTTCAACGGACTCGCGACGCAATATATTATAGTTTACTCACATATAATAATAAAGAAGTCCCACTTCATACATGTTTTGTGTATCCAACACACATCCCTAATGCTCCCTTTTACGTTGCAAATACTGTTACTTTTCTCATCCGATTGAAAGGTAGACGGCCTAGACGACTGCGAGGCGTGGAGGGAGCGTCCTTCTTTCGAATAATTTCTAGGTGAACCACCTGCCCACCTACCTACCGACTGAGCTTAAAGGCCATGAGGCCTAAAAGTCTAGACCTTCCAAAAAAAGCCCCCAATTTATAAAGTGATGAATATCATTATTAATATCAATTCGTTCGTATTCTGCTAAACATAGGCCTTATTTTATGAACACTAAGATCCTCGTTCGCCCCAAGATACTCCATGGAGACGGTCCGTTCCGTCTAGTTGAAGGTCGATCCTTCGCTTCCCGAACGTGTTCTATTTTTAAAATGAGTAGAAGAGGGAGCAAACGAACAGGCGGTTCACAATTCTATTCTCGCCATCAGTTCTTCTTGTGATCGGCTCAGCAACACCTCAGAATGCACCTGCTTACCTCCTTTACTCCAGTAAAATATAACCAGTTATTTAGACCACGGCTCATATATATCCATTACAAATTAAGTGAAATATATCTGTTCTAGATCAGATTTGAACCTGCTCCCGCACCATTATATTCCGCCATTTCGTGACATCGGCCATCTTGAATGTCACTTTCATCATCCCTCAATGTCAATGACTCTTTGAACTACTGAAATTTGATACCATTTACATATGATTGAAATGTACATCTTATCATTACAACTTAAGGTTGTAATTTGCGTTGTGTGGCCTGTCTTACTTACCTGTTTGTTGAGCTTAAGTGGTATCAGTTTTATCAGACAACACCTTTTTAAGCTAGTATGATTAAATATGGTTTTTATCAATGAAAATTTTCGGAATGTGTTCTAAGTATACACGCGTCTAATATATAAGTTTTTAAGTTTATTTGTTTAAAAGGAAAACGGTTTGTGAATGATTTTTAGTGTTATAGATTAACTAGTTAATATAGTACTAAACTAGTAAATATAACTAAGATTTAGAACGGGATCTGAGCGGGCTAATATTATGCATATAAACCTTCCTCTTGAATCGTTCTATCTATTAGAAAAAACCGCATCAATCCGTTGCGTACTTTTAAAGTTTTAAGCATACATACAAAGGAAGCGACTATTATACTATGTAAGGTGAAGTAACATGTAAGTAGGACGTTAGGTGAATAACTACCACATATACTGAAAAATATAGCATAGTATATAAGAGGATCTAATCAATTAGATTAAAGAGGTGGGGCTCTGTATTAACTCTACTAACACTCTTAACCTATAAGGTTACCGTGCTGTGATGATTCTTGATGACCTGTATTTGATCTAATACTTGTCATCAGTTTTATCATCAACATCATTATCATCATGACGGTGTTTATGTTATAATGTTATAATAAATAGCGCTACTAATATCAATCATATCCATCAAATAATGTAATACCTGTTACTGGCCATACTAAGGGCCTGTTTCACAATCTCCAGATAAGTTCCTAATAGGCTATCGGCAACATATTTGACAGATATTTGACAGATACTCCATACTCTATCTGTCAAATATGTTGCCGATAGCCTATTGGGCACTTAACTGGAGATTGTGAAACAGGCCCTTATTGTTACATGTTTAGTGTTAAGTTCTAAATAGTAATACGCTGTTGGTATTCAATAAAGAAAATAAAAAAATAAAATCATGCGATTCTTACCCGAAGCCAGATCATCGAGATGGCTTAAAAATCATGAACCATTTGGGTGTTGTTTTCGAACCGTTGCTTGATAGAATCTTCCGGATTTGACGCTGAGAAGAAATAACATTTTATGACGGATCTATTATCAGAGGTTTCCTTTACACTCGGAAAGTTTATGGACGTACCGCAGTTAAAGTTATGTTCGAAATCAATTAACCGTCCCTTTGATGTTTCCTGTTTATCGCTTTATTTAAACGTGGTTCAATTAATCGCTTTTAACTAAGATATACACGCTGTGGCCGCGGCGCGCTTGATGATGGGAATTTATTTAAATTACTGTTGACGGAAGCAAAGGGTAGGAAAATTCACTTTCACAGTATAATTATAATGAAACAACTTTAAGCGGACTTTATCTCGGTTTAATAAGATTTTTACATGCGATATGTTTCGGATTAAATACACTAGCAGCACCCCGCGGTTTAACCCGCGTAATTCCCATTCCCCTGGGATTATGGGGATAAATTATGACCTATGTGTTATTCTGATGTATAAGCTATATTATTGTAAAGTTTCATTAAAATCCATTCAGTAGTTTTTACGTGAGAGAGCAACAAACATTCATACTCACAAACTTTCGCGTTTATATAATATAATAGTAGGATGTGTTATTCTGATGTATCTTAGTATATGCATTTAATACTTTAAAAAATGGGCAATTTTTAACGCGATAATTTGAAAGTTATTTACACAAACACAGAATGAATCCTTATCATTTTAAATCAGTTAATTGGCTTAAGCACTCCATGAAGATTATTTTTCCCCTTTACATCGTGCAAATTAAATGAATACTTTAGGAGATATCAAAATAATACGCAAGAAAATAAATCGTGTTGCCATGATTCGAACGGGACCAAACGGGAAGCGTTCAAGATTACGTATATCCATTTTAATACAAATACTGAGTCATTATTAAAATAGAAAATGATCATCATCAGACATGATAAATCCGTAAATCTAAGTTCACGCGGGCGAAGCTGCGGGTAACAGCTAGTAAGCTATATTATTGTAAAGTGTCATTGAAATCCATTCAGTAGTTTTTACGTGAGAGAGCAACAAACATTCATACTCACAAGATTTCGCCTTTTTTATATTAGTAGGATACAAGGGTCGGTTCACCCAAATAAAAGATGTCTAAATCAAACGCACAGATAATAAAGAAATATACGGACCAAACAAATTTACTCCAGCGTATACACAAAGCTAGCACATGTCATAAGAGGTTCATTGAGCAAGAGGAAAGCTATGAATCATCCTATCAACAGTCGCCCACAAAACGGTGCGATGACCTCCGTCAACTAATCTATTTAGAGTAACGCCACGCCAGGTGATTGTTCCATCCTACTTATCCCACTTTCCCACATATCCTACTTTATACTTATATTATACAGGATAAGTATATCCTATTATATAAATTTGAAAGGTGCATTTAATATTATGGAATATGGATATTATTACATGGGTGCCTAATGGCGATTTATCTATTTAATCCATGAACGCTTTTTATACCACGTACAATCTAGCCGCGTGGTAAGATTTCGAAGAATTTGTGTTACGCGTACCAGACAACGGAACTATATTTAATAATTTTCATACTGTACATAATACATAATATATTTATTTTTATTATATAATACATAATATATTTTATACACATCAATGTCCCAGGAACACAGATTTTTTTTTCTCTGGCGGGATTCGAACCCGCTAACTCTCGCATTGAACGCTACAGCGAATCAAAAAAAAATTGAGCCACAGAGGTATATTCTTGATTTATGTTTGTATGCTATATATTCACACATGAAATTAAATAGGTAATAATATTAGATAGGATGAATTTGATATTGATGATTGATTTGATGAATGATATATTTACATAAAATTAATTTTAAACGAACAACCAAAAACTGTTTTAAAAACTATAAGTACTTTGAAATTACTTTGAAGTGAAGTTAATTAAAAAAACGAAAATATTGAAACTTATACGTCTTATTTATACTTACTATATAAGATTAGTTATTTTGGAAACTTTTTCTTATTTAATTAGTTCTCTGGCGGAGGTCTTCGTTTCGAATCTTATCTGCCAAAGAAACATCCAACATAGCACTTCATAGTACGTTGAGCTACTTCAAACTTTATACCATATGTGTTGCCTATTCTGATTTGTTACTTTTTAAGGCCGATTAAAAGTTGATTTAAGCGATGACCTGCATAAATAATGATCATCATCAGCCTCTGTCCGTCCACTTTAGGACGTAGACCTCCTTCAATGAACGCCAAGATGATGACGGAGATCGTCTTCCTACCTGCTTTATAACCGACCAACACTTTGTCTTCCGAAACGCGAGAGTGGAGGCACTCTGCAACCTTATTGGCCCATCGGCCATCATATTGTGTTACAAATCGGAACCCAATCAAATAAATCAACCCAAGCGATATTGTTATATATCGATCAGAATTCATTATCATGATGTCAGATCGTGTACTGTGAGAGTAGAATGAGAGTCCCCCGTCATTACTTCGACTGCTTAATGGAGTGTTTATTTCTACCCGGGCTTTATAACAAAGGGTGTCAGTGTTTATGATCTGTGGTTTTTACTGGAAGCGATATCCGATATAAGTTACTATGAAAATGTTATTATAGTGAGTATTAATAAACCTAGCTAATAGCTCCGAGAACCCAAATTATTGGTACGATACGAAATTAAATTGTATATTGTAATAAAGAAAAGGTTTTTTTTTTGTGATTTATAAAGATTTTTACTTTTTTATCATGTTGCTTGGCCACGGCCAAGGGGAGACTGAGTCTTATCGGGATATGTTATAAGTTTTTTTATGATATTTAATTTACCGATTTTATAGCGATTTGTTAGATTTTTATATGCCTTATGTTTCGGAGACCACAGTAATTTTGGTCGCGGCAATATTGAGAGAATATAAAAAGCTGTTTCATTATAATGAGGGAAATTCGCGTAAAAATTTAAAAACTAATGAGAAATAAAATACATTCGCAAACCTGAAACATGCATTCGTCTCATTTTTAATGTAAGTTGCCTAACTAAAGGGCATTTTCTGAATATACGGAATACTTTCTTAAGACTTTGGGTTTTTGTTATTCCTTGTCCCACAATAATTTTAATACTTTATATGCACTTGTAGTTGTCCTAAAGATGTGAGTTTTGGTGTATCGACCATCTTGGTGTTATATAAAGGAGGCCATGTCTTTAAACGGTAAAATATCCAATAGCGATAAAAAAAGGATGTTGAGGATGAAGTCCGCTTGAGCACGTTCTTTTTTCGAAACTTTGTCACTTGACTAGTTTTGTAAGTTATTTGGCGCATCCAGTGTCTCTAGCTCCGCATTACCTGCTGTTTTTTGTCAGTCCGTCTGTTTGTATGGGCGCTGGTTGAAACAATAGTTAATGTGGTGTTTGGAATTGGATCGGACCACAGTATAATGATGAGTCCATGCCAACAGAATAAGACATTGATTCATCGAGTGTATAATTATTCTATTTTTTATTAAATCAATTAATTTGAATAGTTATTTATATAGGGGATAGGGTGGATGGTGTCGTTTATAGTAATCATGGTATTGAGAATACTATTCTTTACTAGCTGCACCGACAGACTGCCAAAAGTACTAATATCGCTACTAAAAATAGAGGTTGATCCTAGGGGGGTGAAAATTTAGGTTTGTATGTATTTTGTATGATGTATCAAAAAATTTGTCTAAAAAAAATAAAACCCCTATCATTTAGGGGGATAAAAAATTGATGTTGTCCGATCCTCAGATCTCAGATAAACACACAAAATTTTATCAAAATCGTTTCAGCCGTTTTGAAGGAGTTAAATAACGTACACCGTGACACGAGAATTTTATATAATAGAAGATTATAATGTTACAACTGTTCACGTATTAGTTATTACCTATTAGAATTCCTGCCGCTATGATTGCTGTATAGTATCCGAAACGTGAATTACCAAAAATCGCCCCGCGGTTATACCCGCGTAACTCCGAGTTTCGTGGATGATGAACATGGATAAATTAATAATAATATTTAAATTACGAATAAAGGCTGATGATGATGATGATACTAATTATAAAAAAAAAACCAACCCATATATGTCTCACTGCTCTCACCCACTCGATATCAGGTGAGGAGAGGGTATCGAGTTCAAAGACTTTCAATCTCATCAGGCAGGTTTCCTCACGATGTTTTCCTTTACCGGTGAGAGAGCGATGGTCTCGTGTTCCATTCCAAGGCACCACGAGGGTTGGGGGCAGGGTCAGGATCGAACCCAGATCCTCTCGCTCAAAACGCTATGTGTTATTCTCATATATCTATTTTATTTTCTAGAGTTTTTTGGATTAAAAACAACAAACATTCATACATACTTGTTCGCTGAGTTCGGTGAACTATGGCCCATTACCCTCCTCGCCTGATTTCGAGGAGGAGACCCGTGCCCAGCAGTGGGACATAATATAAGGGTCGAGACTTTACTTTTGTATATGTTGGTTCCAGTCGGATTCCTGATCCTGGTGTTCTACCTGTGGGGCACGCCGTACAAGCGCGGCTTCTTCTGCGACGACGAGTCCCTCAAGCACCCCTACAAGGACTCCACCGTCACCAACGTGATGCTGTACATCGTCGGCCTCGGCCTGCCCGTTATCACGGTGAGTGATAACTGATAACCCATGTTCGGTCGAATGAATAATTGAGATGAGATAACACCCTAAAAACATTGGATTTATAATATTATTAATGTGTAACTTAATAAATAATAATAATAATATCTATGGACGCTATTTAACCACGTCAATCTGCTTCTGTTGTAAGTTTCCGAAAAACTGTTACTGTGTCACCAGACAACAGAAATACATAATAAATTTAATAATTTTAAAACACATTTAAGATTATTATAATGAAACAAATTTACGGATTTTATCGCAGTTTATTAAGTTTTTTGCAAGCCCGACGTTTCGGATACTTTACAGCAACCATGGTCACGGGAGGACGGAAGGACCATGGTTGCTGTAAAGTATCCGAAACGTCGGGCTTGTAAAAACCTAAATAAACCGCGATAAAATCCGTAAAAGTTGTTTGATTATAATGAGTGAAATTCGCGTAAACATAAAAAACAACACATTTAAGATTTTTATTATATAATATAGATATTTAATACACATGAACAGGAACACAGAAACTTATAATTCCCTAGTGAGATTCGAACCCGCTACCTCCCGAATTGAGCGTCAAAGCGCTAACCATTGAGCTACAGAGGTCGTCGTTGTGTTTTAGTTTTATAATTAGTACTAATTCTTCTAACTTTAGCGAGCAGGCAAGTATTCAAAGGGTGACCAAAGCGAAGTTCTTTCAAACTCGTCATTGCCTGAACTACTTATTCATCACTATCATATAATTGGTGTACTTTATTTTCGTCGGACGTCACACTGTTAATAGAATTCCTCGAAATAAGGCGTGGTGAATTCAGTGAACGCGGCATTCCCAAAGTATCAACCCACACTTTCCCCTAACAATGTGTTAAGTATCCCATGAGCTCACGGTGTTTGCTCCGACATATTGTCCACCTTATCAGAGAGTCAATATTTGACAAAAATTATTTTCATATTACCACACGTAAATTATTTAGTGTTAAGTTGTGAAAATAGTTCACAGGTTAGATGTGCTTACGAGCATGGGAACTATGTGTTTGCCAATGGCTACGTTAATGTAGTCCCGTGGTTAACTTATTTGAAGATTATGTATACTTGTATGATCCTGTTAAATAATATGTAGGGACAACTTACAAATGGACATCTGATCCCAAACTTTTTTTTTGACTCAGCGAAATATAATTAACCTACCAGGATCTTGGGTAGTTACACCGACACGTGTGCGGACTCATATTTGGCCTGCAATACCCCACTTAAACCAGTGCGAACGCCTTCAGCCGCTTTGTGAGGGTCCCGGAGTCGCAGGCAACAAGATCACCTCTGCGACTAGCTGGCCCCAGTAAAGGCCAGACTCTCCAATTAGGGGGAAATGCCTGATCGCTACAAAGCAGTCCCCACGACGTCGTGTCTTTAGCGGGCCCCGGATACCCTACCCGAGCCCTACACGAGCACAGGGGTGTGTTAATCTGATCCAAAACTAGGCAGAGTCTGTATTATGGTAACTAGACAACTGATGCATACAGCATATAATTACGCTCATACACTAAACAAATGATCATGCTCATCACGCTAACATTTTTCCTGGGTGGGAATCGAACCCACGACCTTCTGGTTTAGCGGTCAGGGTCACTAGACAACAGGCCAGCCAAGACATGGTCATAATAATGTTATTATGAATACGAATCGGGATTTGACCTTACGAACGTATAGAAAGAAGCAACCAAATAAGAGGAAGATATTTTATGTCAGCCGGGGGTAAGTGCTATTGCCCATGCATTGTGCCTTACGTCATACTGCTATGAAGAAATGCCGCCGATTTCAACGATATTTCTGTGCTGCACAAGCGCTATAGTTAGTGTTACCTATCGCGCTCTTTCCGAAATGCAGCATTGCTGTTCGACAGACTTACGCAGAATAGGATATTGGACCCCTTTCAAACTTTTCCTTTTTAAAGATATTTCATTATAATAGTAAAATTCTTCTTGGTTGAATGGCTCATTGGTTCTTCACTATGGAAACCAAGTTAATTTTCATGGACCCCCAAATTTTTTTTCGCTGACGTAGACCCCTTGCAGGTTGTCATAGACCACTTTGGAAATCACTGCACTACATCCATCGTTGTCGTTGAATGGTGTTGTAATGACGATGCTGAACTGACCGGTGAAGGAAGATATCACGGGGAAACCTGCATGCCTGATGAGAATAAAAGTATTTGAAATTATGTCAAGGTCACCAACATATATTCGGCCAGCGAATCGGTGCCTTTCATCTCTCAACATAGGGCTTCTAAATTTCGAGGATGAGATCCATGTCCAAAATATAAGTGTTAATGATGATGACGATGATGATGACAATGATGATGATGATTGTGAATTTGTATGACAATTGATGATGTTATCAATTGAAATGACTTTACGTTGATCCAATCTCCGCGTACATTTATATTCATCATACAATTCGCACAGCCATTGGCGGTATTTCAACCCGTGACCTTCGGAGACACAAAGAGGTGTTCGAGTGCTGAGTGATTAGAATTTTAATTCAGTCTTCATATTCATCATCATTGATGACAGGCTGGTCTAGTCCGGCTACTGAAGCGTGGTTTCTACTGTGCACCAAAACATGGTAAGAAACCATCATGCCTGATGAGATTCAAAATCTTTGAAGGTGAAGTTCACCGTATTGGGCCAGCATATCAGTGAACAACGACATAACATCCTCCTCGTCTGATTTCGAGGAGGAGGCCTCGTGCCCAATAGTGGCGTTTATAAGGTTTGATGGTGAATTATTGACGAATCTTAATAATAGCTTTATGGTATTAAAACTCTTGTACAATTTAGTATTTATAATTTAGGGGTGGTACCACTCGTTTACATAATACTGAAGCTATGCTGACGCATTTCGTGCGGCTTGTGAAGTTCTTTTGACTTATTGAAAAAAGACAGTAGAGCAACGCATCTGTATAAGCTTTGCAGATACGATTGTCTATTGGCGTAGGAAATACTCGGTTGCCTATTGACAAAAAAAATATAAATAAACTCTACATTTTATGACTACAGTTTATATCTTCACTACTGACTTTATAACTGTACTCAACAGTTACGAAAATGAGGATAAAAGGACATCACGTTGTCACCAGATCCTAAAAAACCAGCGCAGATACATTACCCGAGATAAAGGATTTCGGATTCGACTCAGGTGTCGTGATACTTTCGTACTTTCTGGAATCTGAATTTATGGGTTGACCGGACAAATAAATCGTCATAAGGTATAGAGTTTCGCTGACCATATAGGAAGGTGGATTTGTCGAAATAAGGTCACTTTTGGGTCTCGTTTATTCTGATATCTAGAGGTGTGCTTTGTAGGTGTAACTTGAAAGATGAGCCATCTACTTTTCCGATGTAGCTTTAAGGCCTTAAGGCCAACAGCATAGGTCCTTTCGAAAAAAAAAACTTGAAAGAAAACTTAGCGTTTTAAAAAAACCGAATCTTTTATTTACGTAACAACGTCTTATAATTCGATGGAGCCGGCTGCACGAATGAAAAAACATGACTCATGCTGCGTTACCTCGCTCGGAAGCGTTCCATTTAAGGCTTGAAGTGCAAGCGAGAGCGCGAAACGAGCGACAAAGAGGCACAATCGGCCCATCAGTATTTTCTTATGGCGTTGTCACGTTCAACTATCGTCAGTAAACCGACTTGACAGTCTCTATGACGGCCATTTTTTGACATGCTTTTTGTTTTTTTTATTGTTTCTTCTGTGGAGTTTATGGAATACCTCTGAAAAAGTTATTTAATAATCGCTCTTCAATTTTTTCCACATTAATATTTTTAAAAACAAATTAAAAAACGTTGATAACTTTCCAAATCATTGAATCAGATACAAAATCAATATCAATCTTCCCTCACGCGGAAGTCTCGATAGTGATTCTATATCCAAAAAAACAATCAGATCTCAGCCCAAATTGGTCCATAAACTGTAATAGATGTCTGTGCGTTATCAGTGGCTCCATCTGATCTATCTTGTAATTGGTCGTTAGTGTCGCCCTCGGGTTGCCGTCGCCTATCGCCTCAAACGGGATATGGGACGTTTATCTTGATAACTCGCTCGTAAAGTGATAATTTATCTTTTTGTTTCTGAATGGGACGCTTTTTATGTTTTACGGAATTATAGCTTTAAATAACATAAATCCGATTTTTGAAAGATTTTTTCTATAAAATAAAAAGTTGGAGTCGGTGCCAGCCAAAGAGGATATTTTAATGATCAATCACATACACCAAGTATTGAGAAGATGCCTGTGAAGGGCAGCCATGTTTTGGCTGGTACCGACTCCAAAAACACCCGATTTTAAATAGTATACGTCTTCTACTTCACTTCGAAGTATTTCAATGTTATTTTTCAAATTTTTAGTTGTACATTAATTAAGGTATAGTTTTGAAGTCGGTTTTTGGTTTCTTATTTAAAATTAATTTTATTTTGTACTTTTTAGTTTTAAGTTTATACATAAGTAATAGTATATGTATAGTTTTTATATTTTCTTGCAAAATTTTTGGCGTTCCCGATCTGTGTTGGATGCTAGTGGTAAGGGACCTGTCGTCTTAGCGTTTATTGAGGGAACCTATGTTCAGCCGTGGACGGATGAAAGTTGATGATGATGACCTCACAATACTTTGATACTTTCCAAAGTATCCTATTCAGTGGTTTTTGTTCATATTATTCATATTACGTAATATTCAAATTAAGTAATAAAAATAAGAATATACAATAAGAATATCCTTGAATAACTTATTTAATTGTTCTTTGAGTGACAGATGTTGGGCCCAAGCAACCTTACCGATTCGCCATGGTGGTCTTGGAATACGAAAAATTTCAAGTGTAGCACTGCCAGCCTTCCTGTCCTGGGTTTATAGCTCGGTTAACCTCGTTGGTAACATATTAGGCCCGTCGCTCTGCGGCGTAGAGGTTGCCAGTTTGACCGAGGCCAGGGATACCTGGCTCAGTGCATCCGGTCCGGACCTACCCCTGAACCTGGTTTCGCAGAGGCAGTGGGATGAGCCACTCTGCATTAAGACCCGAAATCATCTCTTAGAGTCTTCAGAAAATGAAGCGGAGCGGTCCCGTCTCTTGGCCAGTTGTGAGCCAGAGTCAGGATACTGGTTAAATGCCATTCCATCGCTTAGCGTAGGTACCCTTTTGGAGAGGACTACATTTAGTTTGGCAGTTAGTTTACGACTAGGGGCCCGAACGAACGAACCCCATCGCTGTCATTGTGGGGTAGACATCGATCCTCTGGGTCATCACGGTTTAGCGTGTCGTCGCAGTGCAGGGCGCATTCCGCGCCATGCCGCCTTAAATGACGTCATCCGTCGCGCCCTTGCCTCTTCGGGGATACCAGCAGCTCTTGAACCCAATGGCATCGCCCGAGATGATGGCAAGAGGCCCGATGGTATGACGCTCATCCCATGGAAAAACGGGCGGTCACTCGTGTGGGATGCCACATGCGTGGACACTGTTGCCCCATCCCACGTGAGAGCGACCGCCCGCAAAGCCGGTGCAGCTGCGGCGACAGCCGAAAACAATAAAAGGCGTAAATATGCGGCCTTGGGAGAGCCGTATATATTTACGCCTTTTGCAGTTGAGACCTTGGGGCCTTGGGGTGCGGAAGCCCGTCAGCTGTTTAAGGAGATTTCCGCACGCCTCATTGACGTCTCCGGGGATCCAAGGGCTGGCGCGCATTTCGGACAAAGGTTGAGCCTTGCCATTCAACGGGGAAATGCCGCCAGCCTCTTGGGCACCCTACCCTGCGAGCGTAGCGACTTGGGGTCGATTTTTTATATTATTTAGTTTTATTTTTATTTTTAATTTGATATAGTATATAGTTTATTTTAAGTAGTTTTTTTTTATAATAATATGTATATTTTAAGGATTTTAGTTTTAGATTAGTTCTTATATTATTTAATAATAATTGTTTTATGTTAATATTATGTTTTACTTTGTCGCAGCATGTTAAATCTCAATTATTATACATCGAAATACTAGAGTAATAAAATGAGAAAATCGTCTGGGTATACAAAACCAACCAAATAAGCATTATTGAAATAACTTAAAAACCGCAGATCAGATGTCGATCAAATTAATATGGGACCAATTCGGAAACATAAGCTTTCAAACAAAACAAGAATCTCCAAAATCCATTCCGAAACAGCGGAGTAATCGAGTAACAAACATACAAAAAAAAAAAAGAACAACAAGAGACGAATTGATAACTTCCTTCTTTTTTTGAAGTCTCTTAAAAAGTAATGCAATAATTGCGTTTCATAATGTTTTTTCCTACACTATTTTAAGTAATATGTCAACTTATTCTTCTGTTTAAGTACAATCTTTAAGTTTGCCACGTTAATATTGTTATTTCTAAAGTAGATATCGTCTTCGTTGCTGTACCTATTACTAATACTTTATTCTAGGATCCCATCATTAGATCCTAGTTTCGTTGCCATTGGACCACATGGGCAGCATAAGCTTTCAAATAAATTAAAATCATCAATATCGGTTCACGCAACCCAGAGTTCTAAGGAAACAAACAAAAAAAAAAATACGGACGAATTGAGAATGTACCTACTCCTTTTTTAAAGTCGTTTAAGGCGCGGTCTTAGCTCAAAACTCACAAAACTGGGTTTTTTTGACGCTCTGGTACGAGGAAACCCAATGAATATAACTAATGCAAAAAATACAGACCATTGAAAAGGGTATAAAGAAAATGTTTACGGTCAAATAATATTAAATATTTGTTTAATATATCCAATAAAAAAATCGTAATTTCCTTCTCAAAAATAAACTTAGACGTTGGAGTTCTCTGTATTTTCAGCGGTAACAACATATTTTTTTGTAAGAATATAATTAGAATATGGTTTTATTAATTATTTGGCCCAACAGATATTGAATTTCATGCGTATATTCTGAGTTATTAAAGAAAAACCCGCAAATTAAATGTTTATTTGCAACAGGGTTACACTTCTGCTTTGCAATTTTTAACCTTATTCAATGTGTGGTAAATGTAGCATTAGATTACGCGGTCATATTCATTCTGCGAGCGACGCTCGCGGTGGCTGGTCTCTCCCGGACGGTCTTCTTGTGACATAAAACTTCGTGGTTTATGTGTAAATTGTAAAAATTTATTGGAATATTTGGGAAAGTATAAGATGGATAATAAGGCTATAATGTTTTTTTGTTGAAATATACGATATTTTGTAATTTGAGTAATTGCACAAACATAACATTCTAAATCCAAAAACATATTGTGGCATTCTATTTATATGCGCATAGAATACATATTTGAATGCGCTAGGTGCAAGCGTGGTTTGTCTGCTACGTCGATCGACCGTATCGGTCATGGCTTGCATAGTAAACCTAACATCGAACGAATAATATTTTGTATAATATCATGTTTTCTTTTTAAGATCAACAAAACGAATCATCATCATCCTTTATCCGTCCACTGCTGAACATAGGCCCCTTCTAATGATTGCCAAGACGACCGATCTACCGATCTCTTGCCACTCGAATACAACAAGAACAATATACCATCATCATCATCAGCCTTTATCCGTCCACTGCTGAACTTGGACCTCTCCTAATGAACGCCAAGACGACCGATCTACCGATCTCTTGCCACTCGAATACAACAAGAACAATATACCATCATCATTTATCCGTCCACAGCTGACAAAATACAAAATATTCAATAAACCAAATTTGATACTTTGCAATCATTTTTTACCACAATAATTTTTTATGGAATTGGTTTATTTCACATAAGTACATAGGTAGACGAAATGTTGGTTGGTCATTTTAACCAGGTGGGAAGACGTCCTCTCTCGACGTTTGCTCACTTATCATCATCATCATCAGCCTTTATCCGTCCACTGCTGAACTTAGACCTCTCCTATTATGAACGCCAAGACGGCCGATCCCGTGCTACTCTGATCAGGCAGCAGTGCCGTCGATGCGACTTCATCATCATCTGCGATTGTCAATCCGCCTGCTCAGCGTGGCAGTTATGAGCAAAGACGAATTACAGATAACAGCTTAATTACATATAATTATTGTTAGTAAAAACCACACATCTTTAGTAGTGAAGTGTTTGCTCACTCATCATCATCATCATCAGCCTTTATCCGTCCACTGCTGAACTTAGACCTTTCCTAATGAACGCCAAGACGGCCGACCCCGTGCTACTCTGATCAGGCAGCAGTGCCGTCGATGCGACTTCATCATCATCTGCGATTGTCAATCCGCCTGCTCAGTGTGGCAGTTATGAGCAAAGACGAATTACAGATAACAGCTTAATTACATATAATTATTGTTAGTAAAAACCACACATCTTTAGTAGTGAAGTGTTTGCTCACTCATCATCATCATCATCAGCCTTTATCCGTCCACTGCCGAACTTAGACCTCTCCTAATGAACGCCAAGACGGCCGATCCCGTGCTACTCTGATCAGGCAGCAGTGCCGTCGATGCGACTTCATCATCATCTGCGATTGTCAATCCGCCTGCTCAGCGTGGCAGTTATGAGCAAAGACGAATTACAGATAACAGCTTAATTACATATAATTATTGTTAGTAAAAACCACACATCTTTAGTAGTGAAGTGTTTGCTCACTCATTATCATCATCATCAGCCTTTATCCGTCCACTGCTGAACTTAGACCTTTCCTAATGAACGCCAAGACGGCCGACCCCGTGCTACTCTGATCAGGCAGCAGTGCCGTCGATGCGACTTCATCATCATCTGCGATTGTCAATCCGCCTGCTCAGTGTGGCAGTTATGAGCAAAGACGAATTACAGATAACAGCTTAATTACATATAATTATTGTTAGTAAAAACCACACATCTTTAGTAGTGAAGTGTTTGCTCACTCATCATCATCATCATCAGCCTTTATCCGTCCACTGCCGAACTTAGACCTCTCCTAATGAACGCCAAGACGGCCGATCCCGTGCTACTCTGATTAGGCAGCAGTGCCATCGATGCGACTTTGTCATCATCTGCGACTGCGACTGCCGATGGAGGATTCAATTAGGATGGGCAGCATTTAGGAAGCTTCGCCATATTCTCACGTCGTCTATACCGCAGAGTTTGAAGACGAAAGTCTTCAACCGATGCGTTCTCCCCGTGATGACCTATCATCATCAGCCTTTATCCATCCACTGCCGAACTTAGACCTCTCCTAATGAACGCCAAGACGGCCGATCCCGTGCTACTCTGATCAGGCAGCAGTGCCATCGATGCGACTTTGTCATCATCTGCGACTGCGACTGCCGATGGAGGATTCAATTAGGATGGGCAGCATTTAGGAAGCTTCGCCATATTCTCACGTCGTCTATACCGCAGAGTTTGAAGACGAAAGTCTTCAACCGATGCGTTCTCCCCGTGATGACCTACGGGGCCGAAACGTGGCCTCTTAATTTACGACTGGTCCGCAAGTTTGCCGTAGCTCAACGTGCTGTGGAGCGTGCTATGCTGGGTGTTTCTTTGGCAGATAGGATTCGAAACGAAGACCTTCACCAGAGAACTAAAGTTACCGATATCACGCGAAGAATAAGCACGTTGAAGTGGCAATGGGCTGGTCACGCACTCAGAAGAACGGATGGCCGATGGGCCGTTAAGGTTCAAAAGTGGAGGCCGCGCTTAGGTAGACGAAGTGTTGGTCGGCCATTAACCAGATGGGAAGACGATCTCCGTGCAGTGGCAGGTCCGCGTTGGATGCGAGTAGCAAGGGTTCGGTCGTCTTGGCGTTCGTTGAGGGAGGCCTAATGATGGTGGTGATGGTGGTGATGGTGGTGATGGTGGTGATGAGGGAGAGGGGTGTAAATTGTAATAGTGATGATGATAAAGTTGATAATTACAATGATGGTGGTGATGACACTGACGAGAATAATGATGGTGGTGATGGTGGTGATGGTGGTGATGGTGGTGGTGGGGGAGGGGGGTGTAAATTGTAATAGTGATGATGATGAAGTTGACGATTGCAATGATGGTGGTGATGACGCTGACGAGAATAATGATGGTGGTGATGGTGGTGATGAATGGTGATAGAGGTGATAATTAACACTTATTTTGTTTACAATGATTTGTGTGTCTGTTTGTAATATGACCTCTGTGGCTCAATGGTTAGCGCGTTGGCGTTCAAGCCGGAGGTTGCGGGTTCGAATCCCGCCAGGGAACAAAAAAGTTTCTGTGTTCCTGGGTCATGGATGTGTATTAAATATGTGTATTATATAATAAAAATCTTAAATATAAGTATTGATATAAAACGTATTAAATACATTGTATTTCCGTTGTCTGGTACCCGTAACACAAGTCTCTTCGAGTACTTACCACGGGACTAGATTGACGTGGTGTGAAAAGCGTCCATAGATATTATTATTATTATTAATAATGCAAAGAAAAATATCCCGGGTACGCATGTTAGCTACTACTACTACTATAAAACAAAGTCGCTTTCTCCGTCCCTGTAACCGTTTGTACGCTTAAATCTTTAAAACTACGCAACGGATTTAGATGCGGTTTTTTTAAATAGATAGGACAATTTAGGAGGAAGGTTTTTGTGTATAATTTATTAAGTTTTTATATATATTGGCTAAGATATAACAATAAATGTTAGACGTATCGGAAAAAAATAGGCCGCCTGGGAGTTTTCAACGAAAACGCTGCCTAAACCCTTTGAGATACAACAAAAAAATGTATGGTGGAATTGTGTAGCTTAAATAGGTCTACAAAAAAGTCCACGATGGCATATGTCTATCTCTTAGCGATATCATGCTATATCCATTTAAACATATTACGGAACAAAGTCGCTTTCTCCGTCCCTGTATCCGTTTGTACGCTTAAATCTTCAAAACTACGCAACGGATTTTGATGCGGTTTTTTCAATAGATAGAACAATTCAAGAGTAAGGTTTTTGTATATAATTTATTAAAATTTTATAAGCCTTGGCCAAAATATAACAATAATTGTTGGACGTGTCGGAAAAAAATAGGCCGCCTGGGAGTTTTCAACGAAAACGCTGCCTAAACCCTTTGAGATACAACAAAAAAATGTATGGTGGAATTATGTAGCTTAAATAGGTCTACAAAAAAGTCCACGATGGCATATGTCTATCTCTTAGCGATATCATGCTATATCCATTTAAACATATTACGGAACAAAGTCGCTTTCTCCGTCCCTGTATCCGTTTGTACGCTTAAATCTTCAAAACTACGCAACGGATTTTAATGCGGTTTTTTAATAGATAGGACAATTCAAGAGGAAGGTTTTTGTATATAATTTATTAAAATTTTATAAGCCTTGGCTAAAATATAACAATAATTGTTGGACGTGTCGGATAAAAATAGGCCGCCTGGGAGTTTTCAACGAAAACGCTGCCTAAACCCTTTGAGATACAACAAAAAAATGTATGGTTGAATTGTGTAGCTTAAATAGGTCTACAAAAAAGTCCACGATGGCATATGTCTATCTCTAAGCGATATCATGCTATTTCAATTTAAACATATTACGAAACAAAGTCGCTTTCTCCGTCCCTGTATCCGTTTGTACGCTTAAATCTTCAAAACTACGCAACGAATTTTGATGCGGTTTTTTTAATAGATAGAACAATTCAAGAGTAAGGTTTTTGTATATAATTTATTAAAATTTTATAAGCCTTGGCCAAAATATAACAATAATTGTTGGACGTGTCGGAAAAAAATAGGCCGCCTGGGAGTTTTCAACGAAAACGCTGCCTGCCTTTGAGATACAACAAAAAAATGTATGGTGGAATTGTGTAGCTTAAATAGGTCTACAAAAAAGTCCAGGATGGCATATGTCTATCTCTTAGCGATATCATGCTATATCCATTTAAACATATTACGGAACAAAGTCGCTTTCTCCGTCCCTGTATCTGTTTGTACGCTTAAATTTTCAAAACTACCCAACGGATTTTGATGCGGTTTTTTTAATAGATAGAACAATTCAAGAGTAAGGTTTTTGTATATAATTTATTAAAATTTTATAAGCCTTAGCTAAAATATAACAATAATTGTTGGACGTGTCGGAAAAAAATAGGCCGCCTGGGAGTTTTCATCGAAAACGCTGCCTAATCCCTATAAGATATAACAAAATAATGTGTAGGGGAAATGTGTATCTTATAAAGGTCTCTAAAAAAGTCCGCGATGGCATATATATATACTATATCAATTTAATATATATACTATATCAATTTAATACTTTAAAAATTGGCAATTATAATGCAATAATTTGAAAGTTATTGACACAAATACGGTATGAATATGAAAATGAAAATATGAAAGCAGTAATAGTATCCTAAATATGCCTTCAGAAAGTCTGCGAAGGGAAATATGTATTTATGTTCAAGATTAAATACTCACGTAACGTATCCATTTTAATACAAAAACTTAGTAATTATTAAAATAGAAAATGATCATGTGTGTTCAGGATCGATAACAAAACCATAAAACGCTCTTTATATAATGTAATTCTTATGAAATAAACTAAAGTAAAAAAAAAAACCTAGTAAGTTGCCATACGTTTAAAATTATACTAGGACGGACAATAAGTTCACGCCGGGTTCAAGAAAGTTCATTTGTTTGAAGACTTCGCGTAACTCGTCGTGCGGGAAGGGCGACTGCGCTCAATGCATAAAACGCCCGAATATACTGGCCTTAAGCGGTTTTTTTTAATAATATGTAGTGATATGAGTAGGAAATGTCTGATTACTTTGTAAAAAAAAATATTTTATTTTTTGTTTTTTCTTTTATTTAACTAATGATTGTAACTATCTATTATAAACATAAAAGTGTATGCATTTATGCTGGTGGTTACACTTTTTTATTTTGAATATAACACCCGTGTTTACTCTGCTCGTTGCGTATAACCATGCATCTTTCTGTGAGCAAAAATGGTTGATGGCGCGTGTGTGTGTGTTACCGTATCGCGCGTAGATATGCGGTTGTGTGAGTGAAATCGCAATTTTAAATCGTACTAAGACCGCGCCTTAAGTTAAGAATTTTTATACACGTTTTATCTGACGCTAAAATATCGTGTTCCAGGTGAAGTTTGGTCTGGCGACGATATAATAGAATAATTTTCTACAGCTCTCCATTATTATTAACACCGCGTTAACATAGTCCTGTGGCATATATTTATATCACTGTGTATCTATGTTCTATGTGACATCGACGTCCTCCGGAAGGTAGGTCTGATCGATAAGCGAGACCTTCGCCTTGACCGATAACCGCCTTGGCTCCGCGCCAGGCTTTGTGTGTCTATACAATCGTCTGGTGCCTAGTGCTTATTGCGTATTCGATCATCATTTTCGGCGTGTAGAGGACAAACCACTCTTTGAAGGAAATATATTTGTAAGGCTTCCACACCTGTAAACCCTCCGTTATAGAGTCTATGGGCTTCGTGATCATTTAACATAAAAAATGCTGGATATTGTTTTATTTCATTAGTGATGAGGGAAGGCCACTTCGGCCACTGCAAAATGGTGCCAACGTGATTCTATTTCGAGGTTAAGTATTTCTACATCGATATTGTAAAGAAGTAAAGCTTGTTAGCTTGTTGAATAATAAATAAAATAATACAGACCCGACTTTGAAAATTCTTTTACCAATAGAAAGTTTATTTGTGAGTGACAAACGCTATTTATCCCCGTACTCCCACGGGAATGTGAAGTACGCGGGTGAAACTGCCAGGTGCTGCTAATTTTTATAAACAGCCATCTATATCTGTGTCACTTACAAAATTTGAACTCGATACCCTCTAGTAAAACTGATTGAAAAACCGTGTGTAGCATTGATTTCTTAAGTGTATCTTAATTTGTTTAAGCATATCTTAATTGAGAGTGGATTGAATGGACTATGATCTTGTTATCGAACAATGAAGATTAGATTAAACTCGCACGTTGATACAAATCTTATTTGTGACTCACGTACGATTGGTTTCGAGATCATAAAACGTGGTTTATGGACATTTATTGCTGCATAGAAGATCGAAAGTCGATATCACGCGGAGACCAGTAGGGCTATTTTGTAAAAACCAACGATATCGAGCTTCACCTGAGTAATAGAGCTCACTTTACGCTCACTTCGAAGGCGAACTTTATTAACATAGACAGAAAGTCGAGTTTTAAAGAATACAAATTCGTCACATTACTGCGGATTCCACTTTCGAGATTCGAAAACGCCCTATATACGTGAAAGGATCATGTCAATGGGCCAATTGAATTTTGGAGTGAAGAGCGAAGAGATAGAGAGAAGAAATTGAAATTTCACAATGAAATTAAATAGAAGTCTACCACTAGGAGGGCTGGAGTTGTGAAGGAGGAGGAGGAGGAGGAGGAGTACCGCCTGTTTCTTCCGCCAAATAGTCAATGGTCTACTAATGGTCGATTACAGTAATTACAAACCACTGTTGTCACTGACACCGAAACTAACCATCTAACGACTGAATAATCAGAGCATTAATTAGTTGAACGTAGGGTTGCCATGTCGCCAAACCTTAAAGCCGGTCAGACCTGCCAGGTTCGCCGGACATTTGGGTAGAAAGACCGAACACCCAACCTTATTGAGGATTCCGCCTCAGTTTTTATAGGTACGACTAAGAAGTTGTATGTAAAATCAAGTTTTTTTAATACATGTTGTTAAATTCTAGTAATCTAATAGATAAAATCAAATGCCAAGACAGTCTTAGCCTACAGCTAATTTAGCAAAATGTAAAATTTTAACAAAAGCCGGACACCGTTATTTTGGCCGGACACGCAATCAAAAAGTCTTACTATGTCCGGCTCTATCAGGATGCCTGGCAAGCCTAGTTGAACGCAATAATGAGTTACTCGAGCTTGTCTTGATGAACTAGTTTGGTGAACACGGGCGATGTTGACAGTATACGTATCAATCAGTGTAGAAACTACAAAAATACGCACAAAATGGCACACTCCCACTAATTTGCGTATCAGAGCACCCGCCACGCGGCATTTACTACTGACAGCACTGCGAGGTTCGCTTAGGAGTCTCGTCGGTGCGCGTAGCGTTGCTAGACGTCCGGATAAAGCCGGAAACAGTTAGACTTTTTGTTTGCGGGTCCGGACAAAATATGCGGTGTCCGGCTTTTTTTACATTTTGTTTCCTTTTCGGCATTTATATTTGTTAGGCTTTTTACATTTCGCAAACGAACGATGCCAAATCAGTCTTAGGCAAATAAAAAAAGCCTTTATTTTACATACTTTTTTATTGTATTTTACTACTGAGACAAAATCCTTAGTAATATAAGGTGTCCGGTCTTTCTACCCAAATTTCCGGCCAATTGGCTGGTCTGTCCAGCTATTAGGTTAGGCGACCTGGCAACCCTAGGTGCGCGTGAGTGTAAAGTTTCCTAACGGATCAATATTCATACTGACACTTGGATCTCTTGTCGTCTAGTACTATCTGCCTATCGAACTAAAGTTGATTCTTATAATATTTTTAGTGAATCTATTTTATCATTTATTATACATCAATGGAGTGTGAGTAAAGAAAGGCGTTGCACAATTACACGGTGGTAATGTGAGTGAGGTGAGAGCCGATCTTTATATTTGTCTTCCATTAGCCTTTGCTAGCGTCCGTCGGTACGTACCTTGTCTGTCATTATCAGTTGTTAGGGCCAGCGATGGTTTATATTTTATATATAAATATAAATGACTTGGCTTCACTCATGAAGGATAAACATGAAATTGTATTGTTTGCTGATGATACATCTGTAATTTTTAAAATTAAACGACAGCAAATGGTCTTTGACGAGGTAAACAATGCTCTTTCGAACATGGTGCATTGGTTTAGCGCCAATAACTTATTGCTTAACTCAAATAAAACAAAACTGATAAAATTTACGCTCCCTAATGTTAAGCAGGTGCAAACTAGTGTATCACTTAACGGAGAGGTGATGGACTTGGTGGATTCGACCAAATTTCTCGGAATTACCATAGATACTAAGCTACAGTGGGCGCCACATATAGCCACGTTGGCAAGTAGGCTCGGTACTGCAGCTTTTGCAGTTAAGAAAATAAGAATCATAACGGATGAAAATACGGCGCGATTAGTATATCATGCATATTTCCACAGTATTATGTCTTACGGCATTCTACTGTGGGGGAATGCCGCGGATATTAATACGATCTTCTTGTTGCAGAAGCGAGCTATTCGAGCCATATATTGTTTAGGCCCCCGTGTATCATTGAGAGATAAATTTAAAGAAATTGCCATCTTGACTGTCGCTTCTCAATACATATTTGCTAATGTGATGTATGTCCGTAAAAATATTAATGAATTTGTAAAAAATGCGACAACCACAATATAAATACTAGAAACAAAAATAAATTAAATGTTCCATTCTTTAGACTGAATAAAGTTAGCACTTCGTTTATGGGACAATGTATACGTTTTTACAATAGGATCCCAGAAAACGTTCAAAATCTTTCCATTAATAAATTTAAGAAAATTGTTAAGGAACGTTTGTGTGGTAAAGCCTATTACGAAATAAAAGATTTTATTGAAGATACCACACCTTGGGAATAAGACACTCACTCTTAAGATATGATGTTACATGTTGTATTTATAAAATATTATGTACTCATTTTATTGACAAAAGAGCAACCCCTAACTTTTTTTCTCGTTTTTCTTAGGGGATCCTGCATCTCAAACGAGTTTTTTTTTTTTTTTTTTTTTTTAATACTATTACTACTTATTGACTACTTATGTTTTGACTTATTTCAAGTGTACAAGTTGTACCTACGTAATAAAGATATTTTTGATTTTTGATTTGATTTGATTTTATAGATATACTAGTGTTAGATATTGTTTTATTAACATAATATGTGCTTGTGCTTTGAATGAATTACTAAACTTATGTCTTTGTTAATGGTGAATTGAGGAGTAGGCAGCTGCTTGTATGCAAACAAGTGAAACGAGAAGGTAATATCTCAAGATGTAAGAGATCATCATCATCATCATCCTTTATCCGTCTACTGCTGAACATAGGCACTACAAAAAAGCATGTAAGAAATACATAATATTATATTTATTCAACGATGCGAAATTTAAACGTATTCTGAATTTAAACGAATTCTGAATGTAGCTTGTAATTAGTATGTCATTTCATAATACTCTCCAAAAGACATAATGAATAAGCCATGCCTAAAGAGTTTAGGAAAGCTGAGTTTGTTTCGCCAGTTGTCCTCGGGTTTCCGAATTTTGGTTTGGGGATTATTTAGTGTTCTGAGGACATTCTCAAAAAGTTTCTTCTAGCTCACTAGACGGGACATTTATGTAGTTTGGAAATAGAAATAAAATTTCAAAGAATTTTTCAATTTTAATTTCAATCAAAGAGAGTGAGTAAAAGCGCATACAAACTTGAAAGATATGTAAATGATATTGAATATTTTGATTACTTATACATTTATTGATAAACCATACGAAGAATTTATGTAACGTATAAAGTAATGAATAATTCTCCATAATAATTTGAATGTAAAAAATTTAAAATGAGATATGTGTTTTACACAACACTAATGTATTCGAATGCTTTTAGAACGTAAATAACCGATGTATCGATTATTTATAACGCTGTCGTAAAAATACCCTTCTACCCAGTTGGGTAGAAGGGTATTTTTTCAATTTAACGAATTGATTGTTATTACACAAACATACATACATAGACTGTTAAAATCCTCCTCTCGGCTTTAAGATCTATGTAACTACATAGATCTTAAAGCCGAGAGGAGGATTTTAACAGTCTATGTATGTATGTTTGTGTAATAACAATCAATTCGTTGTTATAGTACGGTTATTTTAAGCTACATTATAAAAGACTTTAAACGACGAAACAAAGAGTATTACGCCTTTTGTGATTTAGTTTGTGACATCCAATATCTTCTCTGAAAAACAAGAAAGGCCCCGTGATTTTAATGCCTTTTGTTTTTGGAAAATGCATATCTCTCAAGAAGGTCTAAAACATATTATAAGGCGATAAAAAAGCCTTCTCAAGAATGAAAATATGTTGCAGACGGAGAGAGTATTATGTCACATCACTACTCGATACAAATGATTTTCAATAAACATGTATTAAATTATGAACATCGATAAATCGTTGTTTATCGATTCTGTCTCGAGAATCGCTGTTATAACATCGATAATGTAACTATGAATAGTTGACCTCAAAATTGTTTGAAAAGAACACTAGGGTGGGGACTGTATTCATAACAATATGTAATTTGAGGTACGAATATTATATCCAAACTTTATCGATATCACTACATATTTATTTTTAAAATATCGCCTATTACCTTTTTGCTAACCGACTTCAAAAAAAAGGAGGAGGTTATCAATTCGAAAGTATTTTTTTTTTTTTTTTTTATAAGTGTTACCTCATAACTTTTGACTGGGTGAACCGATTTTGATGATTCTTTTTGTATTAGAAAGCTGATGCTCCCCATGTGGTCCCATTTTAATCTAGTCCAGTTCTGATGATGGTATCCATGAGAAAACCATAAAAGTCATAAATTTGCATTAGGCATGTACGCGACAAATAGATGAATAACTGAATATCACGCCAACCGATTTCGATAATTATTAGTTTATATGAAAGAATGTAGTTCAAGGATAGTTTGGTGAAAACTTGGTTAGGTTCTGATTATGGGATCCATAATAAAGTGACGGAACTCTTCAATTCTTAGGAGCAAATTAACGATACTCGGCTGAATTTTTTATAGGCCATCAGGATATTTGGCTAACGTAACGTTTTTATGGTCCAGTGGTCAAGTAACTGTCGTAGCCAAATATGATGATCAATTCCGCAACGGCTTACTGTAAGGATGCGGTCTGTGGCAGAAATTCTAACTAATTTGTGTATGCAAAACATAAAATTATCATCATCATCTCATCATCATTCTCTGATCGGTCGTCTTGGCGTTCATTGAGGGAGGCCTATGTTCAACAGTGGATGGAGAAAGGCTGATGTCGATGATAATATATGTATTGCATACAACTTTCCAAATCGCTTTTGGCTGTGTGTTAATTTAAATCCTTTCTTCGTTTGTTTTTCATTAAGCCTTGATAAATTTGTGTAAGCCCTCTAAGAAAGTTTACTAGCCTTACTGGCCCTATACTTAAAACTAAAAAGTACAAAATAAAGTTAATTTTAAATGAAAAACCAAAACCGACTTCAAAACTATACCTTTAAATTATGTACAACTAAAAAAATTTAAATAATATTTAAATACTTCGAGTACTACTTTTTTAAATTAGTTATTTTTGGAGTCGGTACCAGCCAAAGCAAAAATAACCTTAACAGACATCTATTCAATACTGGGTGTACTCGTATGAGTACAAAATCAATAATTGCAAAGGAATTTATAATAGATGTGAGAGTATAATATTATATATTCAAATGCTGTGAATTGTGATTAGACTGTCCTTATTGGCTGGCACCGACTCCCAAAATGACTAATTTTAAAAAGTAGTACTCGAAGTATTTAAATATTATTTAAAATTTTTTAGTTGTACATAATTTAAAGGTATAGTTTTGAAGTCGGTTTTGGTTTTTCATTTAAAATTAACTTTTAATTGATCTATTTCTATCGTCTTGATTGGATTCGAAATATTGTCCAGCGAATCCATAAATAGACATAAAAGTGACGTAATCTGTACTTCGCTCTGATATCGCGGTGGTCAAGGCATTAACAAGAGCCCAGTAACTCAAGATATGGACTGATCATTTACATCCGTTAAAGCCAAAAGGGCTTATCGTAAAATTTGAGGAAAGAAGATAGTTTTAAGTGTAACGTTTCGTAATCGTTCAGTGACTTGGTTATGTTAATGCAATTTTTTAGTTAGTTTCTTTGTTTTTGTAACTGTATTTCAAGTAACCAAATATTAAATTAGATTTGTAGCTTCTTGCTAATTTTTTCAAGTAAGACAAAACCTAAGTACTTTAAAACTGTACAGAAAAGGTTTCATTTTGTAAGAAATTAATTTATAAAACGCTAGTATTTTGACGACGATGGTCCGTCCGTGGATGGAGTGGTGGATGCACTCGGCCTCTTATGCGAGAGGTTCCGGGTTCGATCCTGAAGCCCCCGTGTGTGCCTTGAAATGGGATTTTCTAAATTTCTAAGGGCACCCCAAACACGAGACCATCGCTCGCTCACCGGTGAAGGAAAACATCGTGAGGAAACCTGCATGCCTGATGAGATTGAAAGTATTTGAAGGTGAAGTTTACTAACCCGCACTGGGCCAGCGCATAGGTGAAATATGGTGCATTACCCCCCTCGCTTGATTTCGAGGAGGAGATCCGTGACCAGCATAAAGGGTTGATACTTTACTTTAGTATTTTGACAGACTTACAAATAAATAATATACTAGCAAACCCGATAGTCATTGTGCTTTAGACACAAATCGATCTAGCCGATTAGTTGCATTATAGATAAGTAAACCAGATACCGACTACAGCGCCTTCCAAACGCATACAAAAAAAATCGCTTAAATCGGTCCAGTCGTTTAGGAGAAATTCAGTGACATACACACGCACAGCAGAATTATTTATATAAAGATTAGTAGTCCGTGTTTATTTGCTATTATAGTTTGCCATCAACAAGTTTATCTCCCGTATTAATTTACGTCCAGGCTCCGGCTACTCGAAACCATTACGATATTGCAACACGATAAACTTCATCATAAATTCTAATTTGCACGGTTTATATCGATACAAATAGCATCGATTTTGTCGATATCGATGTCACTATTTTGTTCGATATCGATGCTACGTAGTTTTAACGTCATCCCTACGTCGCGCCGTAATCGTAAACATGTCGGAAGTGAATGGTGTCATTGTCGAGTCTAAATTTAGCTCGCCATGCGGGCTTTGCCGTTTTTCGTACGGATTTTCTATGTTTGAAATGGCTTTCTCTATACAATGAGCACTTAGATGGCTGGTTGGATGATTGAATTTGTTTTCCATCATCATCATCATCATCATTATCGTTATCATTATCATCGTCATAGTTTTAGAATGATTAACAGTTTTCATCTACTGTTTCCAAGGTCTTTAGTTAAATGGGTAAAATTTGAAATTGTCCGGAATTGATAAAGCTTCTATCGCGGTTTATTAAGCTTTACAACAAGTTGACAATTCGGATACTTTACAGTAACCATGGTCACAGGAGGACGGGAGGACCATGGTTGCTGTAAAGTTTTCGAAACCCGAAACGTCGGGCTTATAAAAAACCTAATAAACCGCGATAAAATCCGTAAAAGTTATTTCATTATAATAAGTGAAATTCGCGTAAACATAAGAAAACAATATGGCCTCTCTACCATCAGCTATTACGGGTCGTGATTGGCCAATGTTATTAAGCTGATAATGCTGTCTTAAATGGCCAATTGATCGTTAATTGAACTTGGCCGAAAAAAATTGACAAAATATTAGCTAGCTGAATACAATTGGCGTGGGATTTTGGCGATCATTGATAGAGGTCAATGTATATAAGGCGACAGAGACGCATGAATAATAATTATTATTGGTGCAAACAACATCGAGCAACGTAAGTGATATCCTTTCTTCTTCATCATCATCATCATCAGTAGAGATGCGCCGAATGTAGGTTTAACCGAATACAAATGTTCGGCCGAATATTCGGTCCAAAATGTACCGAACCGAATGTTCGGCCGAATCATTCGGTTCAATTTTTAAAGCTGAAAGCTTAGTATTTACACTTCTACCACGTCATAATTTACCACTTTTAATTATTAATTGTATTTATATTTATTAAATATATTATATTTTTTTAATTTCTTGATAAATCATTATTTAATTTATGTGCGTGTGTTATTTTTACGATATGATTATTAAAGGATCTTAATAGTAATACTGAAAATCCAATTTTATTCTGCTAATATTGACCAATGGTCACAAAAACTTAATTTGATTAAAACTTTAATGTTAGGTAACTAATATTGATTCTTAAAGTTACCTAAAATTTGTGTTTTGTTTACGACAAATATTAAAAAATAAATGTTTCCAAAAAATATTATGTTCTTTAAATTTCTAATTTTACTGAGGTCTAATTTAGTTTACTTTATCATTTATTTAGTTCTTTAGATTTAAATTTACTTCAATTGATTGTTAAAGTTATTCTTTTTTATTTTACTAACAAATAATTAGTAAGTACAAAAATATTTACTTTCATTTAAAAAAAAACCTATGTAAAACTTTGAAATAAACCACACTTAATTATTCGGTAATAATTCGGCAAATTAACCGAATATTCGGCCGAATACGAACATGAAAAAATATGCCGAATGTACCGAATACGAATATTCGGCCGAACTTTCGGCGCATCTCTAATTATCAGCCTTTATCCGTCAACTGCTGAACATAGGCCTCCCTCAATGAACGCCAAGACGACCGATCCCTTGCTCTCGCATCCAACACGGACCTGCCACTGCACGGAGATCGTCTACCCATCTGGTTAATGGCCGACCAACACTTCGTCTACCTAAACGCGGCCTCCACTCTTGAACCTTAATGGCCCATCGGCCATCCTTTCTTAGAAGAAAATATTCTGTAGAATTCAATATACATTACGCAAGATTGAGTCGAGTGTAATTAACGGCAAGGGAGTGCTATTTGTGTTGTTACGAAATAGACTTGTGAATTCCCCGTTCTACATTCTCTATTTCTGTTCCAAGCAGGTGCGTTACAAAGGTCAATGACCTATTTCACTTACCCAGAAATAATTCGAGGTCTAACATATGGAGGGGTTAACACCTGGCATGCTAATGGGTCTTGGATAATTAGATACAGGGGTTACGGTGACAGACGGACTATAGGCGGTAATGGATTAGGTATAGTTCGCCTTGAACGGGTGAGAGAGGAGACCGCCGATGTGGCCTCCATCCCGTAGACGACGAACGGGGGTGCGTTGGAAACTCTACTTAATGCGCTTCCAGTAACACCCCAATGCTCTTATCGGGCTCGGGATGGGTACCCGGGCCCAGCTTAAGACACGACGTCTTGGGGACTGCCAAGTCGTAGCCGGGCAGTCCCCTTATTGTGGAGAATCTGGTCTCACCAAGGCGACATCGGTGTCACTCGCCGGGTTTTAGTGGGTAGAGCTGCAGATATAGTTCGCCTGCGTTAACTTACATTTACGGATGTATGCCGACGAATGATGATCATTTTTAAAACCTTTGTTACTCCTTGTTACATCAGCTATCGTCCAGTGAAAGTCCCGTCAAAATCTGTCCAATCGTTTCAGAGATACGCCAAAATAAACGAACAGACGGACACAAAAATTGTAAAGAATGCTGTTTTGGTATATTCATCGTGTATAAATCCGTATGCGTTTAGTAAAAACTGGTTAATTTAATATGACAAACAAACGCTCCAATTTTATTTATCTGTATGGATATGGACATAAGTGCCTGGATCGCTCGTCTTGGCGTTCGTTAAAGATGTCCAGCAGTCAAATCAAATCAAAAATATCTTTATTACGTAGACCGTACAACTTGTACACTTGAAATAAGTCAAAAAAAATGTAGTCATTAAGAAGTAATAGTAATTAAAATTAAAAAAAAGGGTTTCCAATGATGATAATGGACATAGACCTGTTCACCTGCCGGCCTAAGATGCGCGCCACGACAAAAAGACATATCTCTTCCGAAGAGAAACTCGTCGAAATTTTTACTTAAATCTTTAAAACTACGCAACGGATTTTGATTTGGTTTTTTTTAATAGATAGGACAATTCAAGAGGAAGGTTTATGTATATAATTTATTAAGTTTTTATATACATTAGCTAAGATATAACAATAATTGTTGGAGGTGTCGGAAAAAAAAATCCCGCCTGGGAGTTTTCAACGAAAACGCTGCCTAAACCCTTTGAGATATAACAAAATAATGTATGGTGGAATTGTATATCTTAAATAGGTCTACAAAAAAGTCCGCGATGGCATATGTCTATCTATTAGGGATATCATACTATATCCATTTAATACTTTAAAAAATTAGCAATTATAACGCGATAATTTGAAAGTTATTTACACAAATACTGTATGAATCCTTATCATTTTAAATCAGTTAATTAGCTTCAGCACTTCATGAAGATTAATCTTCCCCTTTACATCATGCAAATTAAATGAATACTTTAGGAGATATAGCAAAATCAAAATAATACGCAAGAAAATAAATCGTGTTGCCGTGATTTGAATGGGTAGTGTAATAAGAGAAACCTAAATCTACACTAATATTATAAAGAGGAAAACTTTGTTTTTTTGTTTGGTTGTAATGAATAGGCTCAAAAAGTACGGTGCCGATTTCAAAATTTCTTTCGACATTCGAAAGCTATATTTTCAACGAATAACATAGGCTAAATTATATTCTGAAAAAAAAAGGGTTACGTAAGATATTTGGGTTTATAATTTTTCTCGTCCCTTCTCGTCCATATGTATTGACATCGAGAAATTTCTCTTACTTGAACGACAAAATTCGAGAGAATTACGATGGCATGTTGCGTCCGTAGACATTAGTACATTATGTCTTCGATGTAGACATTATGTCTCTCTCTCGTGAAGAGAGCGCGGGATTTTTTTTTCCGACACCTCCAACAATTATTGTTATATCTTAGCTAATGTATATAAAAACTTAATAAATTATATACATAAACCTTCCTCTTGAATTGTCCTATCTATTAAAAAAAACCAAATCAAAATCCGTTGCGTAGTTTTAAAGATTTAAGTAAAAATTTAGACGAATTTCTCTTCGGAAGAGATATGTCTTTTTGTCGTGGCGCGCATCTTAGGCCGGCTGGACACGCCATATAGGTACAGCTGACTCATAAATTGAAAAGTAAGTCTATGTTACACAGCCTGTTCTGTCCTCGAAACAGAAAAAACGCTATAGCTATCGCGATCGAAAAATATCACCTAGTAATAGCATGGGACAGCTTCACCTTTAAAAGCCATGGAGATGATAAATATTTACGAGTCCACTGAGACGAGGTGGAAAGTGACTTTAAATCAGAAGACCACAATGCGAATTTACAAGGTTATTTATCGATGGTAAAATACCGCGAAAGACCGAGTCCAGTGGACCAGGAATTATGATCTCCAGCCATCACGCCATATTCTCACGTCGTCTATGCCGCAAAACGAAAGTCTTCAACCAATGCGTTCTCCCCGTGATGACCTACGGGGCCGAAACGTGGCTTAATTTACGACTGGTCCGCAAGTTTGCCGTAGCTCAAGCTATGGAGCGTGCTATGCTGGGTGTTTCTTTGGCAGATAGGATTCGAAACGAAGACATCTACCACATACTAAAGCCCTATTATGATACAGGCTGATGATGATGATGAAGTACCTTCGGTCGGCAAAAATCTATATTGCATGGTAGGTCGGGTGTAAAAACTAGTTATAAATACACAATGTCTATTACGACTTGAGAGTATAATATAAGCGATAAGATGTTATTAATATTAATGCGAAATGTGTACAAATTACTGTCACCGATCACTCTCGCTATAAACAATCGCAAATCATTGCTGACATATCAAGTTCATAAACAACACATGACCTTTGACGACCTCTGTGGCTCAGTGGTCAGAGTGTTGGCGCTTAAACCGGAGGTAGCGGGTTCAAATCTCGCCAGGAAACAAAAAGTTTTCTGTGCTCTTGGGTCATGGATGTGTATTAAATATGTGTATTATATAATAAAAATCTTAAAATGTAATAATATAAAACTATTAAATATATGTATTTTCGTTGTCTGGTACCCGTAACACAAGTTCTTCGGAAACTTAGCACGGGACCAGAATGACGTGGTTTAAAAACGTCCATAGATCTTATAATACATCATCAGCAACCCGCAGCCCTGGCAGACTTGGTTTTATCCTTATATTATATATATTTATATATATATTGAAAATATTAGTTCCACGGAGTTTGTTTCACCGGTTCCTCTCAGTGATCTTGCTTTGGAACCGGTAGTAGACTCATTTGACGTTGAAAGAGATATTTTGGTGGTGCTATTTTGAATAAAAAAAAATCGATTTTTTTTATTAGCATCACTAGATTTAGGGATGCGCTGGGCCGCTTCCGGCTGCATGGGTACCATCTTGCTTATTCCTCCTGTCAGTTTTGCTGAGAATGTCAGGACGGGCAGTGTAATTGTAGTATACTCGGTTATCATCACCGACACTAAATTACACGGGCTCGACAACATACGATATTTGTTGGTCGCAGGCGCACGTCCGCTCTCGTCCGTGGCTCTCGCTATAGTGACCTGCACGCTGCCCGTACCGTGAGCACGAGATCATGTTTTATAAATTATAACTATTAATACAGTTAATAGTTATACACTTACTACAAAAACTACACTAATTATTGGCATCGTCAATTTGTCTATGTTCATAGGCTACTCTGACCAGTTCATCATCATCAGCCTTTATCCGTCCACTGCTGACCGGCCTGCATCTGTGACCATCTTTATCTGGAATTGGCGGGATTTGAACCTGCGAACGCTCAGTGCAATGTCCAAGGCCCCGTCTGCACAATTCAAATAGCAATAAATCGTCTATTCAGATACACTAGTACTCGTGCCGTGTATATTCCTCCTCTCCCGGTCGGAACATGTTCTCCAGCCAGGTGTTATGAATATGGAACATCTCGACATGATTTATACGGGACTAGGTGTGGCCCGCATTATGTTACATTTACAGTAACGATACTTTATTGATCGTGATTAAGAAAACAATAACATTGGGTTTTATTCATTTATTTATTTTTATTTATTTATTTATTAGGACCAAATACAGTTTTGCATCAATAAAGACAACAAAGAAGTACATTACAATAGTCTAATCTAGACACAATAACTAATTACATTCGGTCACAACTTGGTTAAAAAACTTATATTTATTGAATTATTTACAACAACAACTATATTCTATAAATATGTAATTACATTAATTAACAAATTGACAGTTGATTTAGCATTCAAATTTAAGTTAAAGTTTGAAAATAAGAGAGTGCAATTATACAGATTATAAAATATTTTTAGGATCTGTTCTGGAAGAGTGTGGAAAAGACTGGCTTTTTGAATACACTGGATTAGGGTTTATCAAAATAACCATCTTCACACATCAAAGCAATAAGCCACAGCCCACATATAAGTTAGTTCAGGTTCGGCACATTATTAGATTTTTTTTTTCGCTACTTTCGATCTTAATTAAACAAACTCGTCCTCCTCGAGGACTCCGGGTCCGGTCTTGACTCCCTGGGGTGCCTTAAAATGGGTTTTTTTAAGTTTCTAAATGCACATGAACATGAGACTGTCGCTCGCTCATCGGGGAAAGAAAACATCCCGAGGAAACAGGCACGCCCGATGAGATTAAGTCTTTCAAGTTTTGTGAATTCACTAACCCGCATTTGGTCAGTGCATTGGTATAGCTACTCTATAGCTAGTAGCTTAGTTGGCCCAATCCATGTTAACACCCTCCTCGTCTGATTTCGAGGAGACTCGTGCCAAGCAGTGAAATATAATATAAGGGTTGACATTTAATTTTTTTTTACGGCCTCATGACTACCATGTAATGTATCCGAATCGTCCGACATGTCAAAAACTTAATATTTCATTATGAGATTTTTTGTTAACTAGGAAGCTTCTAGTTCTCTGAACATTACCATTAGTTCAGGTAAAAGGTCACATTTGGCATGCGTGGTTGTGTTGCGAAAATAAACACGGCTCGGTAACCGCATTAGACGAGATGTTACGACATAACCCGGTGTTACTAGTATACTGTATCATATAGAGATGGTAGAGGAAATAGCCATATTGGATAAGACGAGGCAGCCGAAACTAATTTCCACGCTTCGCTAATTTCTCATAGTTTCGATTAGATACTTTAATTTACCTTGCGCAAGTAATAGACGCAAGACTAATGAACGCAAGCGCGTATGCGGCATAAGCGGCGAAAGTATAAAATGAATCATATAAAATAAACGACACAAGTAAATTACACGATTTTTCCCAATTCGCTAGATAAGTAGCATTACTATCGTTTTGGAAAATTACGAAGTATGAATACATATAGCTTCAGAATAAGAAGTAAAAAAGAACACTTCTTTAGAATTAAAATTTTATGTTAATTTATGACGTAGTTCCTAACCACGTGCTGTCGCTTTTTTTCCGAAAGGTCTAAACTTTTAGGTCTTGGACTTTAAGCTCAATCGGTATGTAGACTTTATCCGACGGTGGTGAGGCAGAGATCCGCCACAGGTACAAACCCGACGCCATGAAGCCGTGGAAGTCACACTTCACGGCCAACCGGCTCACCCTACTTCCGACGAAGTATTAGGGCCATTAGGGCCATTAGCATAGCTCCATCCGAAAAAAAGGTATGTAGGTGAGCAGATGGTTCACTTAGAAACGCCACCGCGTGTGCTATAATATAAGCGTGGTCTATGAAATATAACACATATAAGCAATTATGCTTTTATTATTATCCTACTTTCAATTTGTGGAAAACGTCGTGGTCATGATAGAAAGAAGCGGTAAGCTTACGCCAAACCTAAATAAATGCCTGTGTCGAAACTCGAAGAAATAACTAATAAGATGAAGATAATTCGCGTTCCCTTCTCTTTCTCGTATTGAGTACGCTATACGTCTCACGGTATAATCGCGATAATATTTTATCTCGACATATCTTAAGTAAATATATGATCATATTAAACATTTTACGCATCGGTGATTTAATACATTTCTTATATTGACGCGAATCTTTGTAATAAAATTAAAGTACGGATTTTGTTGTGTCTTATTAGTTCTCCGACGTTTTTTTAAACAAGTGAGGTGTTTACGGCTGTTTATGAAGATATGCGTTCCTGATGTTTCGTATAATTTATTATAAATTCTCTTAGAAATGGAAATAGTTCTAAACATCTATGACACTGCGCCTACATTTGTTATATATCTATCTAAATATCACTCGTGGGGATTCGAACCTGTAGCCGGTGCGTGTAGACTACACGCACCGGCCATTCTAGGTACCTCTAGCTACCTCTAGGTCATTAAACTTCCTATAATAATAATATATATTATATTCTTCTTTTTTCTCTTCCTATAATAATTATAATAATATATAATTTAATAATCATTAAATTTCCTATCTAGGTACCTCTAGCTACCTCTAGGTCATTAAACCGTTCATACTAGACTTATGGAGGATTTTAATTTTCCTGGCCTTAACATTATTTTACGATAAACAAGAAATAGTATTTAAAGAATGTACCTTATACAGGTATCCATTTAATTTTAAATCTAAATCAGCAGTGGATTTATAAAGGCTCATGATGATGATGATGATGATAATGATGGTGATGATGATGATGATGATGATAGTGATGATGATGATGACGATGATGTTAATGATAGATTTAATAGACTCAAGCATGCCACAAACATTTGTTTTGTTGTCGGAATGTTTGTCGTGATAATATATTAGTACAACATTTTATCGTTTTCTATTTGTTTCCTACGGTATCTATTCGCAAGGCCATCGAATTGCAACGGAAGCCTGATGTAGACCGTGCAGATAGCGAAATGGCACAGCACCAGATGATATGGAATAGTTGACTATTATTAGCCATGTGCCTGTGTGGCGCCAACAGAAACCGGTGGAAACATAAATATTAAAAAGGTACCTTTTTTGAAAAACTAATGAACCTAATGTGACATATTATTTGGCGTCAAAAATCTGGGATTATATTTGATTATGCTATTTACACGGTGCGTTCATATTAGGAACATCTCGCCTCGCCTCTCCAAACGCAACATTGAAATAGTGAGCTTTCCTGCTTCTTTAGAACTCGTATTCTAAAATCACTCGAATTTTCGAAGTGTCCATCTTTTTTGTCTAAGCTGAATAAATAAAAACTGAAGGTCGATAATCGAATGCATTTTCATTTTTTAAAAGAAGAACTACATGTAAAAAAAAGTTACTCTCAAAAACTTTGAAGGTAGAACCTTCGATTGCCGATTCGAAGTACCTAATACAATAAAACGGCAATTTCATACTATTATTACAAATACCATCTAACACATCTATGTCTACACAAACAATAATCACAGTCTAATTATTGCTACTAATCTAACTTATGAATGCGCAGTGCACCGCGGCGCACGGAGATGCTATGCTCGTCAGTCAAGTTTCGTCTTCATCAAGATTGCCTCCACTGATGACTGCAACTCACGCCACCGTAGAACTGCGCCTTAAAGCGATTGAAACTGCGGACTATAGCTTTTCTTTCTGAAGCATATCCAAGCTTCACAGTAGAAACGTGATACCCTTGCAGTCGGGTGTAGACAATCCCACCCACTGATAAAATATGTAATCTACTTTGGAAATTCTATCTTCACGGTGACGCCAAGATATTCAAATATCAAGAGCGTTTCAAGTGAATTGATAAAGTATCAAGTTTGTTTGAAATTCAAATTCCATTTATGTAGGAATCGCTTACTTAATCTAATCTGGCGCATGCATTAGTTGGTCTTGTATCGGACCACCCATACCATCAGCGGAAGAAGTCAAAGCCATAGGCATCTTCTATAGTATTAATATAAAATCCGACCAAGTTTGGAGGGAGGGATTTTTCCTTCCCTTCAAGCTTGGTCGGATTTTATATGTTGAAAATGAACACAAAAGCTTATTCTATCTTAATTGTTATTTTCTTTATTCTGTATTTTATTATTTTGTATATTTTTATTAATTAATCCATAATTTGCATTTATTCATTCGTCTGTTTATTCAATAATTATTCATACATTCATATGTATTTGTATGTCTCCACGGTGTCTTATTCTCATGTAAAGATTGTTCTCCATTCCCTCTTTTTATGCCCTCATCTCTACGTATTTGAAAGGTCGACAACGCTAATCCGTTGTAACCGGTGTCTATGGATTTCGTAAATTGATTTGAGCATATAATATTATTATCTTAGATCATTAATATGTCTAGATGGAGTGTCGCCCTACAATCAAAACAAAAAGAACAGGCCAACATTTTCAAACATAATATGTTCGTGAATAGTGATACCAGCTACTACAGTTCTCCCATAATCATCCTTTTTAATCTCGTTACACTTCAACACAAACCTTCATTATAAATAAAAACAATAATGCGTAACAATTCATGCGTATTCTATAACAGTGGGACGGATACTAAACAGCATTTAGAGGCCAACAGTTGGACGCTATTTTTTTGGACGTGTTTTCTGCGCGACACTCTATCTAGACATATTATTGATCTAAGATTATTGTACAAATTGATTGGGGATTAACAAGCAAGCAACTCACTCGGGACGCTCAAAAAACCGCAGCTGTAACGCCAAGACGACCGATCCCTTGCTACTCGCATCCAACACGGACCAGCCACTGCACGGAGATCGTCTTTACTGCGTTAACAAAACAAACAAAAAAACTACTTACCCATGCGTTGCTTACTTACTTACGTGAGATGGATTGTTGAAGTGAAACTTCTTTAGAATCGTTGTGATTTCAAACCATATGCAACGGAAAAACGACAGGTAAGAGACACAAATACAAAAGAGCGAGAGGGCAAATGTCGGTGTGTATGTATATTGCAGACTTGTTTAATACTTGCTTGTATTTGAGCATTTAACATGTGTTTCACTTCTATCGTGTGTGAATCGCACACACACTTTTTTTTGGACATTCTGTTCTCCGGCGTGAATTATCTTACTTAGAATATTAATCAAGCCGACACTAGAAGTTCTCGTTGGTCTTATTTTGAAACAATTATATCTAATTTCGAAATAACGTCTGGCGCAATTGTTGGCAGCCGTTCAAAGGGGGTCGTCGGTTCAAATCGGAATGGCCGATGGTATAAATATAACGGCACCTGATGTTTTGATGGCATTTGTTGAACTTGACTCCCTTGACCCCGCACGACATCAAAATGATCTTTGTCATTATCATTGGCATATTGTTTTTCAACGAATGCCGAGACGACAGTTTCCCTTGTATTATTAAATGTAGCATTTCTTACTGGATGACGATAGCGAATCGATTAACGTCTCTTTGGTCGAAATCAAATGAATATTTTAACGGTTATTATGTCTTCGTCTGTTCTCAATGAAAGTGAGTCGTGATTTGGCATACTACCAAATTTTGAGAGCGTCGGCGTGAAAATGTTAGGCAAAAACTAATGGTAAGTTGCCAGCGTCATCCATGTTTGTGAAGGAGTTTCTCGGAAAGAAGCTCATGGAGCCTGGGTACGTTGCCTACCCAGAAATTTTAGGTGGTAAATCGAAACTTAGACGGGAGAAGGCAATTCTTTTTTGGCCTTTAACCCTCCGCTACTGAAAATAGGCATCCCTCAATGTATGCCGAGACGGCCGGTCTCGGCACTCGTATTCAACACAAACCAGCCAGTACACTTAGATCGTCTTCCTACTCGGTTGTTTATATTTGTGACATGCATATAGCGATGGAAGTATGTTTAGGCAGTAAGAAAGCTGGCGTTTGACCAGGTACAGACGTAACCCTACGTCTTTCGTTATACTATTCTTTTTTTATTAGCCTTTACTGTCCCACTGCTGGGCAAAGGCCTCCCCTAAGTATCTTCCACATATCAGTCTCGTTCGGCCGCCTTCCGATGCGGACGTATTGCTGACAATTATAATTACTTTTGTAAAGTAAACGTGTAGCGCGGCGCAAGCCGTCGCTCGTAATTATATTTCGCCATGAGTCAACAACTTGTGGCGAACGAATTGCTGGCGTTCCTCCAGCAGAAGCTGGACGTGATGGACGAGCTGTCTGCTGTTCAGATCTGCTCCACTAACTTCAGCGAGGACGATATCGCCGCTGCTAAGCTGCTGCTGTACAGGTCACTAAATAAGAGTGACCAGATGGTGTCCCGCCGGCGTGACGGGACAAAGAAGAGCTTGCAAGACATCATCACGCTGCTGAAAGAGACCGATCCCGACGACGTGCCCACGTTTGTGGCAAAGGACCTGGGAAAACTCCCTCCTGTCACCTTCGACCATGTCGACGTCACGAGCCTGCTGAAGGACATTGTCTTCCTGAAGGCTAGCCTAGTGGATGTGCAAAAGAGGCTAGATGCATCCCAGAATACTGTCGCTGAGTTGCGCAATGAACTCACAGAATTGCGTAAATCGGTAGTAGTAACTGGGTCACCACCTAATGCATCGAACGTAAACACGCGTCGTGGAGCATGCCTCAATTTATCGGGCGTCAGCTTCGCGTCAGCGCTTTTGTCCTCGCCGTTACCGAACGTTGAGTCTGCTGAGCGTGCACTGTGCACGCCCCGCGACCCCTCTCCCGCCCCAGCAGCTCCTCCTCTTACTGCACGAAATTCACGGCCAGCTAACTCGCTGCCGAAGTCTGCAAGAAATGTGAATCTTGCCAGCAGCACCGCCGGGAGCGGTACTCAATCTACGAAGCCCTTGCCAGAGAAGGCATCGAAGCGGGCTGATGATGATGGTTTTGTGACGGTGCAAAGGAGGAAGCACCGTCAGAAGACTAGCAGGAATCGCTGCGGCACGGCTCCCCTGGAGTCCAACTTTATACGTGCTGCAGCTCCGAACACCCCGGTGTATATCTCCCGCCTACACTACACCACTGAGGCGAAAGACATCGTGGAGTACGTGCGTCAGAGGACCAAATACACAGTGAGAGTGCAGCTGCTCGAGTCGCGCCGCAACGTCAATTTCAAGGCGTTCGTGGTGCGAATGCCGACTAGTTTTCTGCACCTCGTCATGCAGGAGGACTTCTGGCCACAGGGCGTGGTGTTCCGCCGCTTCCGCGGACAAGTTCCACCAGAACGCACCAAGACTTAAGTGCAAGTGAAGTGATACTAACATACTTTTAAGTTTTATTTACTAACACTAAATGTTATTATAATATATATTATTAGGTTATGGTATTTATCTATGGGCCTATGCAGCCTGAAAATAAATGGTTATTATTATTATTATTATTATATCGTGGTCTTGTCATGGCCACCGCAGGCCCTTGTTGGCAAGGCCAGTCAGCTTCGTATACGTCTAGATCGTAGCGCCATCTTTTTCACTACACTATTCTAAAGAGATATATTTGTTTAATAATGTCTGTCTTGCCTCCAGATGTGCCTCACGGAATGGATCAGGCTGCGAGACTACAAGGGCGGGCGGCCCCGCGTGATCCTGGGCAAGGAGATCCCCGCGTGGGTGTGGGAGGCGTACCGCGTGGTGGGCGTGTTTCTGTTCGGCTGCGCGTGCCAGCAGCTCACCACCGACATAGCCAAGTACACCATCGGAAGACTAAGGCCGCATTTCTTCGCCGTGAGTACCATCTACCAAGGAGTTTATTAATTTGGCTATTTGAACTTGTAAAACTATTTGGTACAGTACATTTTTTAATTTGTAGTATAAAGCATTCCTGGATAAATTATAAGTAAAATAAAATAATTTCTACAGAAGGGTTAAAAAAATAATATAAGTAATACTTACGTAATTATTTTGAATAAACATATAAGTATTTAAATTATTGATAAAATATAAAATAAGTAAATTTTACTGACTATCGTTTCTTTAAACAAAAAAAAAATCCTAATATTATTTTATGAACCTTTCTGTACAAAAAAAATCAGTGAATAGCTGAAAAAAAATATAGCCGGTAAGCCGTTGGCTAATTAATCTAAGCTGATTAACTTAATTTAAATTAACAGATTGAATTAGCTAAATCTATCAGTTAGCTAACTTTATTAGCCGGCTTGGCCGGTTAAATTGTACAGCCCTATTAATTAATTAAATTGAAACTAGGACTCGTGAAACTGGTGGGAGAAACTCATAATACTAGCACCCAGCTCACGTGCCTTAACGTATGCATATGTTATCTACGAAACAATGTACGTCAACGTGAACTATTTACGTAAAAGACAAATACGAGTTTATTTAACATCGAGATAAATGAAGTTCTTAGAAAATATTAGTTTGATATAGATAGTTCAACTCAACTTTAAACGCAGCGCAGCGCTATACATATCCTATCAAAAACATAAATGTGAAATGAGAGCCAAGTTCAATAATATTATTGCCTTAGTTATTGACTCCTACGACAAAAGAAGTGAGATCTAAATGAGTGCCAAGTTCAATGGTCAGTCCTGAAATTTATTTATAATAAAATAAAATATCGTTTCTTCTTATAACTTAGAATAATTTATTGTAGCCTTAGGTCTGACTTGGCTAGTTCGATAGCGATAATTAGTAGCTTATTTGAAATAGCTAGAAAAAAGTTAAATGGGCTGTAGAAATAATCAGAAGCATAGACACGAGTGTAATCTAAGACCTAAGTTAGGGCGGGCGATTACTGGACTAGGTATAATATTAAGTTATTAACTCAAGTTAGTATATTTATGTAATGATTTAGACTGCGTTTAATGATTATATCGGTAAACGTTTTAACGAGTACTATAATAATAACGGATGTAGTAAATTAACAAGATCCTTTATCATTATCAGCGCTGAATATTGCCAGTTCAGTACGAGTCGGTGTCGCGCACGAAGGGTTTCGTACCAGGCAAAACGGCAAAAAAATATTTTTGTTGAATGGATGTTGTATTTTATTTTTAGTATTTGTTATTATTGTGGCAATAAAAATACAACATCTCTGAAAATTTCAACCTCTTTGCTATTACGGTTCATGAGACACAGAAAATAACGAAAACGACTAACTCTGTTGTATGTGAGTCCACCTTAATTATTATTATTTTGATTTTTTTTTGTAGCCACAATATAAATAATTTGTGCAAATTTCAACCTTCTAGCTATTACGGTACTTAAGATCTAGCTCGGCGAGTAGTAGCCATGAAAAAGGGCTAAAATATCACGTTTTTTGTGAGCGCGGAGTGTGGAACCTCCCTTAATTATTATTATTTTGTTATTAGTATTTGTTGTTATAGAGGCAACAGAAATACACGATCTGTGAAAATTTCAACTGTCGGTTCTTGAGAAACAGCCTGGTGACAGACGGACGGACAGACAGCGTTTTTACCCTTCGGGTACGGAACCCTGAAAATTATTCGACATGTTTTGAGAGAGGAAATGGTGGACTTCAAAATGCTGTATTGATAATTAATTCTTTATTTAAAATGTTCTGAGCAGCAGTTGCCCCCTTTTTTGCTGGTTATAGAGGGACCTGCGGGAGGGAGACAGAAAAATATTCAAAAGACTATTTTTCAAAAGTCTCTCAGGCATCCTTACCTCATTATATTTTTTTTATTATTATTGAAATGTTTTTTTATTACTAACGTTTGCACTAAAATACTTAAACGATATCATCAATTAAAACTTTAAATGCTTTTCGGTTTCACTCGCGTATATCCTGTTCTCGTGGAAATACCTCATTACATTGCTTAAATATATTATTCGCTGATAATATGCCTTACCATAGATGAGAGGATTGTTCAAGTCGGTTTTGTGGTTTACGCGTGGAAGCGTTACAAGTTAACCGTCATTCGTATTTACAATATTAGTTAGTATTAGCATATGCTACAATCTCAGTGAATCTCAACCTCAATACGTAGTATGTTACATATTAAGCTGACATACATTTTAGTCTTAGTTTTATGACCAACGCTTACACGTGGAGTAGGTATCCTTAAGCTGTTATTATGCAAATGTTTCATATGATTTTAGCTACTATAGACAGATCTAATATATTTCTATCTTACTTGTCTAATATATATTTATATCGTAGATATTTACTTTATAAATCCTACTACTATAAACGTGATGTATGTTTGATAGTCTTTAACTTAAAGACCATTGAATGGATTTTGATGAAATTTTAGAATAATATAGGAAGCACGTCTGAATAACATAATAATATATTCCCATATTCGCAAGGGAATGAGAAGTACACGGGTGATACCGCGGGGCGCTGCTAGTGATGGCTATGATGTTAGAAGGTACTTCTGTAATTTGTCCAAAATCTAATCCCGCACAGACGAAGCCGCGGGCATCAGATATAGATGAAACGATGTGTAAAATATAGATCCATTGATTACTACTACTACTATTTACTTTTACTACTACTATTGATTGAGGAAGGTTTTAATATACATTTCCCCACCATGGTTCAGGCCTTGTCGTGGCGGTGGGGCACAGTAGCCCAGGGTGACCCAAACACCTTGGGCGAAGCGAATTGAGCCGAGGGGGCTCTTTGTACCCCTCTTATAAGAAGAGGGGACAAAAGAGCAGGGGGCAAGGGGTGAGGATGGGAACCTCACCTCATTGTACTGTCCAGACGTTGGGAGTGGTTGTTCTGTGGTGCGGGGCAACCGCTCTGTGGAGGTGGCGTCAGTCCCCTGAGGGACTGACTAGCCGTCGAGGTGCCCTGTTGCTTGTAGATCCGGGGCACTTCACCAAAGGCGGCATTGGTGGCACTTGCCGGGTTTTAGTGGGTAGAGCTGCGTCCACTTACCATCTTTCGGGCGCAGCGAGTCCCACATACCCGCGTGGGGAGACCCACTCCCCAGCGGTATGCATCAGTGCATTTCCCGGCGTAAAAGAAAAAAAAAAAAAGGTTTTAATATACAACTTCTCAGGGTTTTTTGAAAAAATGTTGAAATGTATGTACTTATTGCATCCGTGCAAAGCCGAGCGAGAATCTAGTTTTAAATAATATCTATATAGAAATAAACCCCTTCTATAAGAAGCGGTAAATGCCTCATCATTATACTGTCAATCAGACCATCGAGTGCCGCGGGAGCATCCTCATTTACCCACCATTATAGGATAATGACCGCTTTGCCGGTCCAATTGGTGGCACCAGATACGAGGTGTTGAAGATGGAACGTCTTCCGGGTTGTTTGCGGGGTTATTTCGAAATTCCAACGCTTGATGAAATTCAATGTTCTATTGTATAGTTTAAAGAATCTGGTTTTAGGGAATTTCCTAAAAGTCCCATTTCGTATATTTCTTTTAAAATAAGTAGAGTTTAAAGTTATGTTTGTGAACATTTGAGAATTTTTATTGACTTGTGGAGTAAGTTCAAGGACACAGACAGTACAATATTTAAAGTATGTACCAAATGCTTTTTATTAATTACCAAAAATCAATTAATAGTTCTACGTATTGTTCATAAGTGGTACGAATAGTGCATGTTTACTAAAACGTAAAAAAATATATCAAACGTAAAGGGTAAAATCAGACGTGATGAAAACTGTATATGATGTATTTATTGTTAAACGGTTGAAGTTTTTAAAGAAGATGTATTTCTGTTGCCGCTGTAACAACAAATACTAAATAAATATTTAAAAGATTGCACTACTAACGTGATTTTTTTTTTGCTCGCTTTTGCTCGATATTGATAACTTCAACATACTCGTTTGAAATATAATATTCACAGAAATATTTATTGTATATTCACGTAAAAAAAATAATTGTTAAGTTGAAATGCAATAACATTTTTAGCACTCCCATACAAGTAACGTGATTTTTTTATTATTGTTCTTTGCTCGATATTAATAATAATGTTACAGAACCCTTTGCGCGAGTCCGACTCGCTCCTTGCCCATTTTCTATATATAATTTTTTTTCGAAACTGATGTATATATAAATTTAAACACAACTATATCGTTAATTGTATATTTTAAAGGAATTACTTTATTGGAATAGTAACTGTAGATCATTCTATCGCAGTGCCAGCTCCTATCGGGTGCCGATCTTAATAGGCACGGCACGGGCGGGCCCCGGGATATGATCTTATTACCGCAAAGGCCGAGACTCCTAGGTAATAATGATACTCCAAATATAACAATTCATTTTCTATCGAGTTGTCACGATAAAGTTATAGCTTTTTAAATTATAACGCGGCTTTAATAAGGAGCGACGATGGTCCAGTGGTAGGTAGACTCGGCTTCTTATGCTAGAGGTTCCGGGTTCGATCCTGACAAGTGTGTGCCTTGAAATGGGTTTTTCTAAAATTTATAAGTGCATCCTAAACACGAGACTGTCGCTCATCCACTGGTGAAGAAAAACATCGTGAGGTAACCTGCATGCTTGATGAGATTGAACATTTTTAAGGTATGTCAAGTTCACCAACCCGCATTTTGCCAGCGCATCGGTAAATTACTATGGCCCATTAACCCTCCTCACCTGATTGCGAAGGGGAGACCCGTGCGCATCAGTGGGACATAATATAAGGGTTGATACTTTACTTTTTTTACTTTTTGACGTGACAACGTCTTAATCTCGATATTACGGGAAGCATGCACAAAAAAGATGACGTCATGTAGCGTTCCGAAAGCGAGAGCGCGGCACGAACGAGAGAGAGACATGATCGACTCGATCGATCAGCTCAGTTCGGTTCGTGCTGCATGTAATGTTTGATGTTGTCACGTCAAACTTAACAGACAACCATTTTCTTAATAAAGTTTTAAGTCGAGGCATCCAAAATTAATTTCCCATTCGCGCTGCCCATTTCACATAGTTTCGATGACATAGCTTAATTCCGTTTGTAAAATAAAGACTACCAAACACAAACACTTATTACTTACGGATAAAGTCACGACACTAGCTACTAGATATTGAAATTAATTATAACCACAGAAACTAGTCGAACCAGACTCGCTAAACATTGATCTAATACCACGTCAAGATCTAGGTTCGAATCTCATGCGGATTACGTAGGACTTAATTAACGTGTAAAATACTATACACTTTAAGTATTACACAATTCATTATCATCATAATCATCATCACAAGTACGCGTAGTAGTTAGGATAGGCTTACTAAGCGACTTCAAAAAAAGAAGTTGTTCTTTATTCGTTTGTATCTTTTTTTCAATAGTAGACTCATAAGAGCTGATGTTTTTGCCATTTTTGCTATGTTTAGGTGGTAAAGACTTGTAAATTAAAAAAAAAATTGTCTATGTAGATTGTAGATGTAAGCAATATCCATTATGTTGCTGATTAGTTATTTCAAATGGAAATTAGTCAGCAGACGCGACGTGACATAATTTAATAGAGCAGGCCAATTGCACAATTAGGTCCATTTACAGCGCACTAGATACGACGGAGTCCTTTTATAAAGGAGATGCTGTATCTAACGATAAAATGAATGTATGGATCATTGTCCGTTTACAGGGTACCGTCCCTTCCCCTCTTATAGAATCTTTGTTATCTCTTTCTCTTTCTGCCAAACAAAAGTCTATAGAATACTTCCAATTGATAAAGAATAGAATTCGGCAAAATACTAATCTGCGCCTTATTTAAAAAAAGAACACTTTTGACAAAGAAACACTTACAGGCCTTTCGATGGATGGATCTATTTCTCCGGGTTCACTTACTACCGTATGGACCGATGAATTTGAGCAATTCCCGCCAACGGATTTACCACGACGCCTATTTAGCGCTCGTGTATAAAGGGCCTTATTATATTTAATACTCTTTATATCGGATCCACACGTTTGTGGCTTGTCGCAAACTCCAAGCCTCCACAAGTCACAAGCATGTGGACGCATCGTAAGCGCTTGCGACAAATTCTCTTTTGTTCCCTTTGTCTTGTGCACAATACCGACACTCGTTGGATTGGCCACAAACCCTTGCAAACCTACGCAAGCCAAGACAAACTCTGTATCCACACGTTTGAATTTTGTGAAGGCTTGCCAAGCCTCGGCAAGCGTGCGGTTCCAGCTTTACAAACCCGTTCGTCGTTTTATGCTTTCTTGAGAAAATACTTAACATTACGTTATAATATTTCCGGCGTTCGATCATAAATTGTAAGTCAACATCGCCACCGGGAGCCGTGTTATTATGGACTTGTAAATTCAATTTGTCATCTTGTCATCTCATAACTCCCGGTTCGATATTAATTATACTATACATTACTGATTGCTTATCAGTAAGAATGTACATGCAACCGAAGACAGGGGTTTCTTTCGCACGATTTAAGATTTTCATAAGTGGGTAGAATATTTGGAAGCTGCGTAAATAGTTGTTTTTTGACGTGACAATAACTCGATATTACGGGCAGCATGCACGAAAAAGATGACGTCATGTCGCGTTCCGAAAGCGAGAGAGCGGTACGAACAAGAGAGAGGCATGATCATCACAGTTCGGTTTGTGCTGCATGTAATGATTGACGTTGTCACGTCAAACTACCGTCCATAAACCGACTTTACGAACAACCATTTTTTTTTAATATTCTGCAAGGTTTTTTGTGCTAGGAACATAGTATCTTTAGTAGGAGAGTAGAGGAAGTGAGATTACTGGCATGGCGACCTTCCATATTGTGTATTTAGTCAACGCCAGGACGCTCGTCTCATGTTAAGGGTGCACTTAGGAATTTAGAAAAACCCATTTCAAGGCACATGAGGTCAGGATCGAACCCGGAACCGCATAAGAGGCCGAATCCATACCCACTGGACCATCGTCGCTCTCCGGTTATTTAATAAGGTGAAGTCTGCCAGTTTGCCAAGAGGTTAAATAGCTATCTTACTTCTAAACAAATTGTAATAGCTCATAATAATCTAAAGATAGTATAGATAATACGTATAGCTCTCGCACGACTATACGTATTTACCTTACTCTTGCCGTGCTTTGGTTGGGAGTAGGGTTGCCAGGCGTCCGGATAAAGCCGGACATAGGCTTTTTGATTGCGTGTCCGGTCAAAATAAACGGTGTCCTGCTTTTGTTAGACTTTTTACGTTTTGCAAACGAGCGAAGCCAAATTAGTTTCAGGCTAAGATGGTCTTGGCATTCGATTTTATCGATTAGTTGACTAGAATTAAACAAAGCGTATGATACTCATAAAAAAGCTTGATTTTCCACACAATTTCTTTGTCGTACCTAAATGTCCAAATCCAAATGTCCAAGTCCAAAATAATCCAAATGTCCGGCCAAGCTGGCTGGTCTGCCCGGCTTTTAGGTTTTGGCAACCCGGCAACCCTAGTTGCGAGCGACGTTTCGGTGTCTGGTCTCTGGGTGGCTCGTGAGGTTACGAAAACACGGATATATATAAACGCCGCGGTTTTTTTATGCTACGGTTTTCATGTTTTGTTTAGGGTATTAGTATAGTTTTTGATCAAACTTTATTTTGTTCTGTTTTTACTGTATTGTTTATATTTTATTGCATCGTATTCTTGATAATATTATAAGGACGAAGCCGCGGGCAACAGCTAGTAATATATTATAATGGTCTTATAAGAAGAGATAGAAAGGATATGTTATGTTCAATTGTATGTATTACACGCAAACTTTACAGAGTATGAAAATTGAATCGTAATAAAGCATACTTTACCTAAGCGTACACGCCACACGGTATAAGCATTCTTATGCTTATTGCTTATAACTAAAATATGTGTAGGCAAGTCACACAGGGTAGAAGTGAAGTTCCTAAAAGTCCCTGAATAAAAATACTAATTGAAAAAATTTGAAAAAAAAAAAAAATCAATTACAACGACATTTAATCATACCTGAACTGATACCGACGGTAGTAGTGCACCAGCTTTAGCTTCTTGCCGCTAGATGGCTACATGTACTTGAGCTCCCCCCGCACCCCGAACGTCTAATGTGTTCTATCTTATTCCCTCCCCGGCTGTATCCTATACACTTACGTGTTTGTCTCTTTGTCTCTCTCTCTTTCTCAGAACTTATTTTTTCGTTTCATAGAATTTGAATTTACAAGATTTTAAAGAAGTTTCACATCAATAATATTAATTTCAGACTCTAAATAAACTGTCGTGAAATGATCCCGTATGTATACAATTTCTGTCCGGGCGCCTTTCATCGAGGGCCATTTGAAAAGAAAATATCAAGTCAATCCGGCTGAATAAACGCACGATATGTTTACTCAACAATAAAAGGTTTATTTTAATAACCGTCTACATTATCAAGCAACATTAACGAGTAACGGCGATAAATAAACGCTCGACAAGCAATGGTCTCAGGAGAGTCAAACACATGTGTGAGTTGTCTAGGCAGGCAAACTAGATTTTCTACATGGGCGACGTCGTTTATTTATCATCAGGCGGCAGCCAATCTGTCTATCCAGATAACTTAAACATAACATAAAATATCTAAGTGTCTGTACGTACATATAAAAGTGCGACACTAACTTCGTTGCCGACTGTACTTGTAATTTTAGACATAATAATAATTGAAGTCACCATACGAAAGGACATGAAATGATCCCTTATGTTTACAAAAATATGTCCACGCATGTCTGTTCGAGAAATATTTGAAAACAAAATAGCATACCAAAATCGCTTTTAAAATAACACAGCGCACGGACATAATTCCGTGTATATTGTACACAATAATAGAACAGATTTATCAAGCGTCTACATTCTCATTAAATCAAGCAACATTTCAACATGTCAAAGACGCTAAACAAACACTATATTTTCACAGTTATCAAGACACATTTCACAAAACACGCCAAAGAAGTCAAACAAACGCGCGAGAATAACTCCCGTGTGTCCACAAGTCTAAATAAAGTCGGCGACACGCTCCGCCGCCGACTCGACTTGTAATTTTGACATATTGCACTGAAGGGCCCGTTATACAGACAGACGGTTATGATTAGTTTTTTTATACTTATTAATTATTATTAGCCACTTCCTTTGAGTGTGTTTAAATTGTGGGTGTTGGAACGTAGGGTAATATGAAATGACACGCATTGCAATGCACGGTTTTCCTCTAATTTATCTAGGACTAGCTGTTGCACGCAGCTTCGCCCGCGTCAACTAAGATTTAATACGGGTCCCTAACTTTTTGAAAATTGAATATAGCCTATGTTCATCGGGGATAGTGTAGCTTCCCAACGGTTAAAGAATTTTTCAAATCGGTCAAGTAGTTTCGGAGACTATTCAATATAAACAAACAATCAAATTTTTCCTATATCTAATATTAGTATAGATAATGATTATTCGACTAGATATATCTAGCTATCCCTTTTCCGCGGTGGTGGCTTTCCTAATAGCATTAAGGCACATCTCGAATGCCTTCGGCCGCAGAGGGTTGCAGGGATCTATCAGCAACAGAGCACTGCGATCCGGTCGTGCTGCCCCAGTTTGGCTAGTCTTTCTTCAGGCCGAGTAGCTATTTTACAAGTTGTGGTCGATATCACTACGAGATAACGTTATCTGACGGATCATCATCGGATTTGATGTATCGATCCTGTTATCAGTCAATCCTCTCCATTAAGAGATGCGCGTTCAAAGTAAGATGTGTTGCGATGCAGAGAAAATTAAAAGATACGGTAAATTTTGGTTTCGAATTCCAAAGATGTACTTTTATATTACAGTGTGATTTAGTTGTTTTTTCGTCTGTCCACCTATCACCGTTTTTTCTCAGGAACGGACGATATTGGTCTGCGGTCCCGTGACTCTCTGATAAGACATAACTTTTTTAATTTTAACTTATCCCTCTTGGAGTGATGCCTATAAAATATTAATCCAATAGCTCTATTTGCCTCTATTTTATATTTTTGAGCTAACATCTAACTCATAATCCTCCTGTGACCGTGGTTGCTGTAAAGTGTACGAAACGTTAGCTTATAAAAACCTTTATAAACCGCGATCAAGTTCTTAAAAATTGTTTCATTATAAAAACTTATACTTATATATGAGTTGACGAGTTGAAAGGGATCGCTCGTCTTGGCGTTTATTGATAGGCTGTGGAGTGATAAAGGCTGATGATTTTGATATGCCTAATATGTATCTTGAATTATTTTGAAGGTAAATTTTTATTTTTTGTTTATCAAATGGCCCATTTTTCCCGCCCAAACGTATAGTGTACTTATCGATCACATGAGATATATTGTTTGTATGGTTTCTTGACCATGTTGCGATGGCGTTACAAGTGGGCATGTTTAAAAATTCCGGGAATATCGTTATCTTACTTTTTATTTGTTTTGAGAGAGATATTTTTATTTGAAAATGCAATTATTGCAAACATATAAAATTCCAATATAGGTTGACTTGCGACTATGGTATAGTGGGTATGGGCTCGGCCTCTTGATCGAGAGGATCCGGGTTCAGTCTAGAGGTTCAGTAGGGCTATAAATGGGTTGAAAAACATCGTGAGGAAACCTGCATGATTTTGAAAGTGTCTGAAGGTGTGTGAAGTCGACTAAGCCGCATTGGGCCAGCGCCTCGGTGAACCATGGCCCATTACCCTCCCTCGCCTGATTTCGAGGAGGAGACCCGTGCCCAGCAGTGGACATATTATTGTGGGTTGATATTTTTTTTATAGATTGACGTTAACTTTCTTCACCTTTAAAGTATGTGCTTAACCTCGAGCCGGCATGCATGGATGGATACCGCCGTTGCGGTACAATTTTAACCCAGGCGTTATCCTATATCTCAGCCCCCCTCCCCAGACAAGTGGTACAAACGAATTACGAAAACGAAACAAATAGACTAGAATACTTATCGTATGGGAATGTCGCTAGCTTACGACATATAATTTGACAACTAGTGTGATTTTCATACAATAAGTATTATATTCTATTCTATTCGTTTACCGTTTGTGCCACTTGTCTAGGGGAGCTGGACAGATATCGCGTAAATATTTGCGTGGTTATTTGTGTACGTACAATTTTCATCAGGTTACTATTTACTAGCCACCCGTTTGTCTATTTAAGTGACCTAAATGCGGTACTGAAGGAAAGTATTGCGTTAAGTCGGGAACTTTACGTACCATATTAATAGGTCTCGATACATACTTAGCCAATTAGTTTTGAATATAATTAGGTACACTGAACCTCACTGGATGCACTAATTTAGTATTCAAGCCGTCCAGGAGGCAGTCAATCGGAAAATTAAGCCTTTGTGATGAAAATACTGCTGCACCGTAATTGACTTTAAACGACTACAATACGACCTGGATATTTACAGCACGCTGAGCTGATGCCCGACTGTTACTTTTTGCAGTATTTTTTTTTTGCAGCGTTGATCACTTTTTGGTAGGGAATATCTTATAGGACATAATGACGTCATTACGTAATTTCTTAATGTCATTATTCTAAGGACAAGGACATGCCATTAATAATCATTACCTCTCTTTCACATAAAAAGTTTTTTCCAAAGTTTCTTTTTCATTTTGCAAAAGTCTACATCGATACAATATATGAAAAAATGTGAGCTCATTTGCTCAATACCTGGTCCAAAAAAATAATTTATTTATTTTATACTATAATATATAAAGCTGAAGAGTTTGTTTGTTTGAATGCGCTAATCTCAGGAACTATTGGTCGAATTTTAAAGATTATTTCATTGTTAGAGAGCTCATTCATCGAGGAGGGATATAGACTAATATACTAGGTTATATCTATTATTATTATCATAATATACTAATATATTAAACTGAAGATCTCGTTTGTTTGAACGCGCTTATCTCCTGCCTTTGCCTTTGTAAAACTTAGGGGGCGTCCATAAATTACGTGAGGTATTTTTTTTTAATTTTTTTGTAACATTAGATGAGATTTGTCTCGACCCCCTCCCCCTCAAACATCTAGTCAATATAACAGCGGGCAACAGCTAGTAAATATACTTAAAATAAGTTAATTTATGATTATGGAAGATTTGGTGCATAAGTTACGACTAGATACAGAGATTCCTAACCGTTAGTTCCGGCTGTCATGGATCTTTGACAGTCTTTGCGGGTCGTCAGAACTCCAAGAGTCTGACAACAAGTCTTACCACGTATCGCCCAGTTACTGAATCGTGGACGTCTGATAGGCAATTTCAAATAATATTATTCTGCTGAATTTGGTTAGACTAAGCCGACCTGGCGGTGAATATATTTGGGAAAAGGCTAGGAAAATGAGATAAAATAAGCTCAACTTAAATAACTATTCATGTCATTTTTTCCATGAAAAAACTGCGAATAAAATTTTCCTGCCGCAATTAATCTTTAAGTACAACAATCTTGTTGTCATCCGATTTTTTTTTAATTATCTCGCGAACGGAAACGGTGAACGAGCGTATTTGCCTCAAGGTCTTTTTGCCAACGCAGATGACAAATTAAACGCAATAAGCTGATTATAATCTGACATCTGGTTATTTATGTATCAGAAATAAAAAGGTCCCGTTGGACTCATTTGTAAAGGGTGACGTTAAGTTTAAGGAGTGCCACATTAAGATTGAATGTCAAGTGATGTTAACGATTTGAATGGTATTACTCAAAACATGTGGAACACGATTTTGTTTGAGGATTTTGTAGATAATGGCTCTATATGGAAAACATGTGACAAAAGGATAAAAAAACGTCTCGTCTACACACACTACTACACATTGCACATACTTTTAGGTAAAAAAATATGTATTAAGAAAATATTAAGATTTCTTTACGCACCTAACACCATATAACGTACCAAGTATTTGGAAATAATTTGAAACCAAAATAGTGAATAGCTGTAAAAAATATTGGCACCAAAACACAACAACATTTTTTTCGGAATGCCGAAACAGCTATGATTCCATAACGCAAAAGTTTAAAAAAAATTGGTTGTCTGTAAAGTCGGTTTACTGACGATAGTTGAACGTGACAGCGTCATAAGAAAATACTGATCTGCCGATTGTGCCTCTTTGTCGCTCGTTCCGCGCTCTCGCTCGCACTTCAAGTCTTAAATGGAACGCCTCAGAGCGAGGTAACGCCGCATGAGTCATGTTTTTTCCTCCGTGCAGCTGGCTTCATCGAATTATAAGACGTTGTCACGTCAAAAGATCACACGACGTGCGTACTATATAGGTACATGTTATAAAAACAGAACTCTCTACCTTGTCAAGGTTGTCATGGTCCTTGTCATGGTCCTTGTCATGGTTAGTCAAACATCCACCAGGAATAGGGAGTACTAAGACTCATGCTCCTCTGATCCTGCATTTATAATGTTGGACACAACAGGTCATTAATTTAATTACATTATCTTTTGTTCGTAGGCAGACCGTATATCTCTGTCTCATTGTTTTGTTTTACGAAATGTACAAGGCTGAATGAATAAGCTCTGAAGACTTATGTAGCCGGGAATAGCGGTGAAGAACATGCGACATAATAAAAGGATTCAGTCAAGGGAATCAGCCAAGGGTATTGTTGCTTGGATAGATAATTTAGGGACAAAAAAAGGGCTTACCTACTCCTATTTGAAAGATCGGCAACGCATCTGCTCATCCTCTGCGATATCTATCTATATAGCTGATCACTTACAAACAGCTGAAACCACTGTAAGAAAACAATCTGGAAATAATGATGTCAATTCGATCGAAAGTTCCAGTTGTACATACACACAAACAAACTCTTCACTTTTATTATTATTAATTAATTAATCACTAATTCACGTACGGTCGTAAGTGTAAACGTGTAGCACGTGTATCCGATCTGTGATGTATAGATCGGATCTACGCGGCGGGTCGTTGATCGTGCGGGATTTATTGCGCCCGCGCATTAGCGGCTCCGAGGGCTTCGGCTGCGGCGTCTCAAACGACCAATTAACGCTATCTGCTCGGCGACGATTGAAACGCCATTTGAATATTGTGTACGGTATAAGTGATAAGAGTTTGGAAGTGGAGTTTTTGATGGTAAGTGGCGCACTGGAACACGTAGGGAAAGCTTCACAAGAACCGAAGATCTGTAGGGCTATTCTGTAAGAAACCATTTCGATATCGAGCTTTACCAGGTAAAGCTCGATTTACCTGAGTGATAGAGCTCCCTTTACGTCACTTCGAAAGCGAATTTTATTTATATAGACAGAGAGTCGAGTTTTAAAGAATATAAATTCGTCATATCACCGCGGATTCCGCTTTCGAGATTCGAAAAAGACACAGAATAGCCCTACTGGTGAGAGTCGCGGGAAGCCGCTAGACGCAGCATAGCATCGGGTAAGGTGGTAAATCGTTGAGGGACACCTATGACCACAGTGGGCGTCTTATGCTTGGTGATTTTTATATCGTCAAATTTTAAATGTGGAATTTAGTTGTTCACGTATAATGAAATAACGTTTAGATTTTAGAATATAATATGAAAACGGAAAATAGGGCAATAGATCCATATAGTTACGGTAATGACATGTTTTAACTAATCATCATCATCATCACCTTTCGTCCGTGTACTGCTGAAAATAGGCGCCTAGACATCAACGAGTTACATTTTGGGTACGTAAGAATTGTTGGAGAACGGAGTGACGATGGTTCAGTGGTGGATGGACTCGGCCTTTTATGTGAGAGGTCCGGGTTCGATCCTGACCCGTCCGTGTGTGCCTTGAAATGGGTTTTTCTAAACCTGCATGCCTAATAAGATTGAAAGTATTTGAAGGTATGTGAAGTTTATCAACCCGCCAGCGCGGTGAACTATTGGCCCATTACCAATTTGGTTGATACTTTACTTTTTTTTACTTTACGTAAGAAATGTAGTACGCTCACCTCTCGTCTCTTTTACCACACACAACGTATTTGCTTTGTAACACGAGTACGTAATTGATTCGTCCAGAAAACGTACATGGGCTCCTACACGCCCGAATTGTATGGCTCTCACACACTTGTAGCTTTTTTGTACATCATCATCATCATCATCATTATTTAATAATAATAATATATTATTATATGGACGCTTTTACACCACGTCAATCTGGTCCCGTGCTAAGTTCTCGAAGAGACTTGTGTTACGGGTACCAGACAACGGAAATACATAATATTATATTTAAGATTTTTACTATATAATACACATATTTAATACAAACGACCCAGGAACACAGAAACTTTTTTTTGTGTTCCCTGGCGGGCTTCGAACTCGCTACTTCCGGCTTGTACAACGCGCTAACCACTGAGCCACAGAGGTCGTACCTATGAACAAAAACTATTTTTCCGGAGACTAGCCCAGGCAACTCATTTATGTTTTGCATGCGATGTTAGTCTCGTGCTGGGTAATATACTGCCTGTCCTGTTCGTCTCTCAAAAACTTCGGTAATACAAAACATCACAAACTGATAGAATCCCTAAAAGGAGGCTTAGACAGTTCTACTCAACTTTGTGCGGGGCCAAAGAAGAAGAGGAAATATACTTTATTGTGCATACAGCTTAACATAATACAATTGACATCTTAAAAATAAAGCTTACAATATGCACAAGGCGGTCTTATCGCTGGGGTAGCGATTTCTACCAAACAACCTTGGTGCGCGTGCGCTTGTGAATTTGTGTGGCAGTGACGCGGTCGTTGTCGTCCACTGCCATAATTAATTAAAACAAGCGCACGCACACATAGCGCCGCGCAAAGTTGAGAGGAACTATCTATATGTAACAACTCATAATACAGACATAGCCCGTGTCTTTACCATGGCTCCACCACCTGAAGCTGATGATGATGATGATGATGGTCTATTTATCTACTAACGCATTTCAAGGTTTGAACACTAATAGCAATGGAGTGTGACGGGCGAGCTGATTGCACTACAACTGGTTAAGTTGGCCCAGTCGTGGATAAGACCTGGATCTAGGTTGTGTTAGGTGCGCCTGTCCGAGCGGTGAAACGCGATAGATCTAAACGCCTTTACACAAGTACTCATTTCGTTAATGAAACTAAATATTAGAACCTGCAACCTACAGGGGGTTAGTGAAGGACACGCGTAGCTTATACAGGGTGTCGCTTTTTTTCTCATCTGTTTTTTTTTATTTAATTATTTATTATCTGCCATTTCTTACATTTCTTATAAGTTATGCTTTTCAGACATTGAAAAGTAAAGTTTCACTAAGATTATTGTAAATTTAATCGAAATTATTACTTTAATGATACCCCTAATACCACTACCGCTACAGACAGTCGGAGCCGTATGGTGACTACCAGGGCTACTGAATTAAAGCGATACGACTGTGGTGCTGCATGGTCTCTCGTGGTCGTGGTGATATACATGATGCAGGTATAAAATGACAGCTCGGTTGTCGCGTTTCGTGCGGTTTTAGAGTTTCCGGGCCGTCTATTGGGGGAAAGAGAAAATAAGGGCAAGGTACCCGCATAACCTCTGTGCGGATGCTTATGAGCGTCGATAGTCACCAAACTTCTTCGATGCCTTAATGCCATAAAAAAAAGATTAATTACCTAAGATAATATCTGACATAAATTACTTGCAGATTGCTTGTGATCTCTAAAATACCATTACACGTCTTATGAGCTACCGTTCAAAGTCGAAAACTAGCTAAAGTTTGCATTGCATACAAAAAGATGCTTAATGTCCTTCCCAGAACATAATGGAGTTGGCAGCGCGCCGGTGATGCAGGAATCTTGGCAGCGAGGAATTTCACACCACGTCTTGTCCGTTCGAGGAATCCTCTATTTATGATGACCGAGTGTTGCCACAAATAGAATCATTTGAAAGGGTTGTAGTAATTAACTGGCTGTTGTCTGATCAGGGCTCTCTGTGTTGATAGCTTCGAGATAGAAGGATTTATATTGTACCAACATGCCTGATGAGATTATATTTGAAGGTATGTGAAGTTCACCAACACGCGTTGGGCCAGCGCATCAGTGAACTATGGCCCACTGCCCTCCTCTCCTGATTTCGAGGAGGAGACCTGGGCCCAGCAGTGGGACATATAAGGGTTGATACCTTTATTTTATCCAAGAATGAGGCTTACAATATAAGTGCCATAGCAGTGGCAAGAGCCTCCGCACTTCCCTAAACTAACCCGACGCCAAGAAGCCATGGAAGCGGCTGGAAGGGAAACCTCCCAAACCCATTGATGACGAGGTGAAACCAACCGACTATGGTTAAAAGTAGCATTTTATTTAAGAATGCCGACAAGACAAAGTATTATCTTTTGCAGTGCATTTGACTATGATTAAATTTAATTCTAGTTTGAATGCAATCAACACGTTTCTACCACTGTCTCGTCTGCCAATCGCTGTGGTTATCTCAACGGTTGCTTGCTTCTTGCACGCTGCAGCGTATTCAAACCAACCATACTCACATAATCCTCTTTCGTCAGTGGACCGATTCTTATATTCTAAGATTATATTCTGCCTTAGTTCTGCACGTGCACAATATTTTTCACTCTAGGTTTACTTTGTTGGGTTACTCTAGGTCTTCGTGTTGAGGTCAATCACATTAGCTATTGATTCACGTCGCACTAATACGAGTAATATTTTCTCAACACCAGCCATGTTTACAATATATTGTGTATACTCATACAATTATTGCCACTCGTATCGGATTACATAGAATAACATCAACAATTATACAGGAGTTATTTTAAACACTTAGAACATTTGTTGCTAAATACTTGAACAAACGTGTGGGGATAAATGGGCACAAGGCAATCATAATAAAATAATAGAGATAGATATGAGTTTCGTAGGAACGTTTCTTATGGATAAATAGAAACAAATTAATTAAAGAAAAAAAGAAATGTGGTGTCGTGGGACACCAGGTAGGAACGAAGTTCCTTCGGCTAAAAATAAAGGTATTATACACTACTCGCTTGTGTATGCGTCAGTCGCGCCTGCGCACGTCTCATTTAACGGTTTTATTAGACGCACTTTTTCTTACGGTTTTACTATCACATTTTTTTCAGTTCGGTCGCGCAGCAAAATCCCTAATATAAACGAATAGAATAGAATACTTATTGTATGGGGGACACTAGCATAACATGTAATTTAACAGTTAGTGTAATTCGAATACAATTTCTATTATATTATATTCTATTCTTTTAGCGTTTCTGCCACTTGTCTAGGGAGGCAGGTACGGCAATGAATGTAATGTTAGGATGATGTGTTAGTAGTCGGGTAATAGAATATCTGAAACGATAGACGCGTTATTGACAGTATTGTTCGACGGAATACGGCAACGAGATAAAGTTAGTAAGTAAGTCCCCGTTCGCACGAGCGTTTAAAAAGCGTCGCAATAGAATCCGGTGTTGGCTCGAGTTGCGAGTTTGGCATGCTGGAGATTCAATTTAACGTCAAACAATCAACGTCAAAAATCCAACAGTGCTCGATAAAAATGCGTTACGCTTTAAAAACGTCTTCGTGTGAACAGATACCTATGTCATTTGAATCCGAATCAATTTATCTCATCCGAATTATGAAATATTTCCGGTCGACCTAGAATTGACAGATTTGGTTAGAAGCAAGGTCTTACAGCCCAAGAAAAGGGAAAGTTCTGAAAAATTAAAAAATATTAAAATTAAGTTACATTTGGTAGTAACAATTTTAAGCGAAAATCTTGATTAAATTATCCTATATCTTTCTTCGTTTTCTGGCGTTCATTAGCTTTTTTAACGCTCGGAAAAAAACGCACGTGCGAATGGGGCCTAATTGTTTGACTGAACGAGACGATGCGTTGAAGACAGATTAGACATAGACAGCTAGATTCGAGACAGGATGATCTTCTAGGGCCACGGTATACGTTGAAGCTGAAGACTTACGCCCGGTTTCCGAAAGGCTGACGCAAAAATTAACTAATCAACTGTCATACCATTTGTTGAGTGTCGAATGAGTTTCAAGCCGGAACCACACGATTGCCGAGGCTTGGCAAGCCTTCACAAATTAAAACGTCCGGATACAGAGTTTGTCTTGGTTTGAGTAGGTTTGCAAGGGTTTGTGGCCGATCCGACGAGTGTCGGTATTGTGCACAAGCCAAAGGGAAGAAAAGAGTATTTGCAGCAAGCGCTTACGAGGCGTCCACATGCTTGTGACTTGAGGAGGCTTGGATCTTGCGGCAAGCCACAAACGTGTGGATCCGGTATAAAGAAGCATAGTTAAATGACATCATTAGATCAGCCTGTCAGTTGGCATGGCCACTACAATGAAAAGCTGTCAAAGACTCTATTAGAATCGTATGCTAACTGCCACTAACAGCCGTGTTAGTTGACAAACACTTTGATCAATGTTTCAGAAACCGGGCGTTAATGTGAGTATCATTGATTCAAACCAACGCGCAGTAGGGATATGCGATATATGTATACGCAAGACAGGGTCGTGATACAGATGTCGTTTTATATCAACCATACTCTCGGACAATTGCTCTTTTGTATTTATGTCATGATCTTGAGTGAATATGAAGAATAAAGAACTGACGTCATTATAAAAATGTCTGACGTTTGATGAGGGACAAGTTTATGCTAAGGCTACTTACCCCTTTACTTAAAGTTAGGGTCCTCACATAATGTAGGGTGAATTCAACCTCTACAATTTTTTTTGGCCGTTCATCTAAAAAGCTGTTTACGAAAGTTGTTGTACAATAGTTGTAATAGTTAGTTTTAGGTACGAATAATGTATCATAAGAAGTAAGAAGATTATTTATAACGAATATTATGATATTAAATTAGATTCTGTATCAAATAAACAGATGTAAAGCCAATTTTAACCATGCATTATTTTCCATTGCACTCCCATGGAATTGTACCTAGGATCTGCGAACAGGCTAGCTGTTGCTAGATGCATGTTGTATGTTATTTTGATCATATTTATTGGTGAACTATTGTGATATTAAAAAAATTCTAGTTGTTTTTACGTATCAATTGAAGTGATATATTTTAAAAAAATGTACTCGAACGATTCGAACGAACATCGGACCATCATGTCGTTTTTTCGCTCCTCTTTCGTTTATACGCAGAGCGACAGTGACTTACCGAGAGACGAGAACTAATCGACCGGCAGTTCGTTTGCTTTACCCCCTTAAATACAATTAAATGTTGTCTTCTCACTACGCCATACTGTGTGTTGTGTACATAAAAATCAAGTTTTTCGGTACTCAGCGCGCGAATTCAGGCAAAGTTGAAGTATTTGGATTTGTCTGTTTTTTTTTGTGTTTCATTTAACATTATACCAAATCACGTCGCCATATCGCGTGCAAAATATGAAATGAAATCGATTTCTCTCAAACATTTGGATGTCAATAACCGTTAGGTCGTAAATGTTGAGGGTCGTTTTGGTAATTCGTTTTTATTGTCGAGTCGACTTCCCGGCGTTTATGGTGTAGCGGGTCAGGCTGTTGCAAAGTGGGATGCAAAGCTACGGGGCATGCATTGTCTTAGGACAACGGCCTCAGTTATTTTCAGCCAATCTTAAGACCAATCTTACTTACTGTAAAAATGTGGAAATTTTTTATTTTCTTTCCAAGGAAAGGCCCTGTCCTCATAGATTCTACAGACTGAGCTGCCATCCCTAAAGTCTGGTCCTGGGTTATTGCAGTTTAGGTGGGTTTTTTTAATTGAGTGGCTCGTAATATGAGGTTATAAATTATTTCACAGAATAAATAGTGGCATATGTCCTGCAAAAATAATGTTCAAGATTTTATTGAGATGCGTTGTAAGCATTATCGAAAATTAACCATCAAACTGTGTTACTGTTATATTTTTTTATTTGACCATAATATAAAAATGAACACTCGTACCACTTAGTACATCGTCGTAAAAAACCGTCATTCTTATGTTTGTTAATATGCTTTAGATTTTTTTGGAAAGTCAATAAAAGCGCTAAGATGATGATTTTCATTTCCTTTATATTAAAAGATTTAATATAACTAATTTAATAATAGTATTATACTAAAGTTACCGATATCACGCGAAGAATAAGCACGTTGAAGTGGCAATGGGCTGGTCACTCACTCGAAAAACGGATGGCCGATGGGTCATTAAGGTTCAAGAGTGGAGGCCGCGTTCAGGTAGACGAAGTGTTGGTCGTTCATCAACCAGGTGGGAAGACGATCTCCGTGCAGTGGCAGGTTTGCGTTGGATGCGAGTAGCAAGGGATCGGTCCTCTTGGCGTTCATTGAGTGAGGCCTATGTTGAGCAGTGGACGGATAAAGGCTGATGATGATTATAATAAAATTCATTAAACACCCGGTCGTAGAGGCCTCTATAAATAAGAGACATCTGCAATTCCATGCATGATTATACACGAAATATACCAAAACGAATCGTAGGTAACTACCGCGTTATAATTTATAGAAATTGAAATTCATCGACGTGGTAATTTATCGATAACATATTTATTGAGCTACACTTCACGGGGTTGACACAATCGATTACACGCCAAATATTTATCGAATCGCTTCTGTCGTTCCTCAGCTATTGTACATGTGAAACTTATTTTAGTGATGTGGCATATCTTTTTTTCTGAATATTTAGGAACAATATTTTCTATACATCAAGCGACTAAATCGTAAAATTCCTGAGAATAATCTTACTTGACGTTCTTTGATAGGTTATCCAGAAAAAAAAGATATTTGTGAGAAATGATCATAATGCTAGGGATTTTGTCGAATGTTATTTGGATTAACATGATGACATATCTTCCTTGCAAACGATAATTCTGCTGTACGTATGTATATCACTGAACTCCTATTAAACGGCTGGACCGATTTTAATAAAATTTTCTGTGAACGTTCAGGTGGATTCGAGAATGGTTTAGATATACAAATCATCCCGGTAGGTAGCGCTGCAGTCGGTCTCTAGGTTATTTATCTACACTGCAACTAAACGGATCGGGACGAATCTGGATCGATTTGTATCTAAAAGACGACATCTGTCGGATATTTTAAAATAAAATTCGAAGTGTTTAATCGATAATCAATATGTATATTATATTGCTTGAAATTTCCCAACGAAACCCGTCATAAAGATTATTTTGTATTGCTAACAGACGATAGTATTTAATATATAATATAGTTACTATTTAATATATAATATTGACAATATTGTTGTATTTTACTATAATATCTTCTACACTATATTCTACTACATAACGTTTGTATGCACTTATACTATAAATGAATCGCCAACAAACTAATCTGTTAATACATTTGAGACAAAACACGAATACGTTTATTGGATTGATTCCAATAATGAACATAAATCGATACAATTATCAATAAATTCGTTTATATAAGTCGATACTTTTTATCGATATCGAATAGCGTTTAGTCGATAATTTTTGTCGATAAATGTCAATAATGAATATCGATATTTTGGATATCTCAACCGAATGCCGTGTAATAATTAAAAGTTATGAATCATCACCGTCGCCCCCAGTTACATTAAGCGTACACTAAGCTGTAATACGTTGATTTGTTGATGTTAGCCCCTATTTTGACCCCCTGTGCCACCAGTATATCCAGACACCCGAGTGCTATACAATTTTAAAAGGTCCCGTCGCGTGTGAGAGGTCTCCTATTGTGCCTTAATCCTTACAATGGATCCTCGCTTGAATGAAGCTGTGTCTCTTTTCCATCCGACGTGTTATGAGCCGGGATTAGTTGTCCAAGGTGAGATTGTTTTTTTTTTTTTTTTAAATAAACCTTTTTATTAAACTAGGTACTGTTTTTTTTACATTCGAAATAGATGTACATAATATGTACGATAATAATATTATTACTAGACAGTTTTACTACTAATAATAGGCTTCATGTATTTCCCTTAAAGCACCATTTTTTTATTAAGAGCGTTAAAAAAAAATTGATGACAAATAATATTATGGATACGCATGTAAATTTTGTTCACGCGAAAGCGTTTTAAAAGCATGGTGTTGGTGAATCAAGCGCTGTTGGATTTACGACGTTGAGCGTTGGTTCTCTCGCGCCAACGTCAGGTTCTAGCGCGACGCTTATTAAACTCTCGTACGAACAGCGCCTAACGCTACTTTACATTTTCACTGTTGTGACTTTTCTAGTTAAATTACAAATAATGCATTAATTTAATAAATGTTAAGGTCGGTGTACCATGAGGTACCGTATAGTAGCCACTATAATGAAACTTTATATACACTTTTTCCACTATTTATTTTATATATTATAACAGTTACAATTTAAACACGACTTTGTCGAAACCGGTCGAAATAAATAGTGGAAAAAATGTATATATATAAAGTTTCATTATTTCCATTTTAGTTTCATATATATATATATATATATATATATATATATATATATATATATAAAGTTTAATTATTAGTGGCTATAGCATGAATTTCCATCAAGGACCGACAGTACATTCTATCAATTGTACCGTATAGTGTCTCATATCAAATTGATAAATGATAAAAATACCACAAAACAAAAAATCAACAAAATATAGCCGTCTTTTAATAATTAATTAATAAATAGTAATGATTGTTTTCCAACATTTACACCACGCTAACCTAGCCCGTGATAAGTTCGAAAGAGTTTTGGTTACGGATACTAGGAAAGGAAAAAAAAATAAGTAATCTATATTAATAACTTACATATGTACGTCCTTGACCCGGTCCAGACATTTATATTCATCATACAAATTATCAGCTGTTTACGGGATTCGAACACCCGACCGCTGAGTAAAGTGTCCAATAGCATGACCACGTGACCATTCGCCCCATTGGAAGTGGGTAATGGTCCAGCCAATTGTTGATGCATTAAAAATGCCTTTACGATTGACGTGTGCATTTTTATTGAACCCAATTGCCTGTGATTAAACGCATTGATGATCAATTCGTAATTTTAATATAATATTTGGGACAGGCTTGACACGCACTCTTCGTTTGAGCGATATGAGCTGTCTTAACAGGCTTTTATTAAACATGCAATGTAAGTTTGAAAAGAGTTATGCAAGTTGAGCTGCAACTTAACAACGACGCGAAAATTATAATAAATAAAACTACAAAGCTGACATTTCAACTGATTCTATTATAATAATAAAAAATATTCTGCTGCATTGTTTTCTGTTTCGGACATAAGCTAGAGTGAGTTTGCATATTATTTGTAGATGAGTAGAACCTTGTGGGATAAATTTTCATAAATTACTCATTAATTGATAGTTTAACGTCGATCAGTAAATAGTAAATGGAGCGGGAAAAAACTTGATTAACAAAAGCCGAAAGAAATAGCATTTTACCAAGATCTTACCGTCTCTATAGCAATGATATTATGTTATGTTACTAATTACTACCGTATAATATAAGTACTCTGCTACTCTATTGCGATTATTTACTGAGTGACAAAAAAACTTCTAAATGACTCGTGTATTTATTCAAACGAAAGCGTTTTTAAAGCGCGACGGTTTTAATAAAGCGCTATAGTATTTTCTACATTGGTGTTGGCAATTAAATCGAATTGAGCATGCGGTACTCGCTACCTGCGACAGTGTCAAGTTTTTCCGCGGCGTTACGGGGCCTTAGTATAAATTCTGATATATTTCTCAAATTAACCAGAGCTGTGGTTGTCGCGCCACAAAATTGCTTTCACTATATGGGACCTAATTAGTAACACTACAACACCTCAACTATCTGTCCTACTTGTGTCGGCTGTGACACTTATATTATCTGACGTGAACAAAACCACTAACGCAGAACCTTCTGTCGCTGTACCTTAAGTTAGTGGTAATACTGGTAGGTCAACTTTAAATGGTTTTACAGTTGTCTAGAATTAGTTATCCCATGTCTTCTATTAGTGCAGTGTAATAGTTATATGTACTTCTCTAGTTCTAAAATAAGCGGTCATCTGACACGCAAAGTGTGGGGCGGCGCGCGCGCATGCTTTGTTTCACAGCACGTTCCGTTGCACGCGGAACCGTCGCCCATCTCAGTGAGTGTATAGAAGTAATGGAAACGGAGGGATTGTTACTTTATTGGACTAGCAGTACATCGCGTTTTAATTCGCTCAAGGAAAAAATAGGACTTTACGGGACTACCCACTAGTAAAAAAAGAGTACAGTAATCAACCATTATATGTCCCACTGCTGGGCCCGTGCCCAGTGCCCGTGACCCATTGAAAGTCTTTGAAGATATGTGAAGTTCGCCAACACACATTGGGCCAGTGCATCGGTGAACTATGGTCCACTACCCTGCTCGCTTGATTTCGAGAAAGATACACGGGTATCTTCCTCGAATACCTTCCTTACATACCTACCTTCACATACCTTCAAAGATTTTCAATCTCATCAGGCATGCAGGTTTCCTCACGATGTTTTCTTTCACCGGTGAGCGAACGGTGATCCGTGTTTAGGATGCACATAGAAATAAAAAAAAAAACCCATTTCAGGCACCACAGGGGGTCAGGATCGAACCCGGGCCCTCTCGCTTAAGAGGCCCAGCCTATTACCCCCTTGACCACCGCCGCTCTATGGAGTTAATTTATATTTAAACTAGCGATCCATCCTGGCTTTTATGGCCTATCACTATGCTAATCGCTGACAATATGGGTTCCTCGAGATTAAATAATTTTTCAAATCGGTCCAGTATATAAAAGCCTATCCAATGCATGTAGAAAAACAAACAAACTAAAAAATCTTTCCTCTTTATAATACTAGTATTAAGCTTAAATTTATAAAAATCCATACCGAAATATGACCTGGAAGTCCTCGATATCGTATCAGACATTTGGTGGTTACAGCTTTTTATCCAGGTTACAGCAGCAGCAGCAGAAACACTGGCGGGAAAGACTGGTATGCCTACTTACTGCCTAGCCCGATAATACATTGAAACCTGAGTGGTTCAGTTTTATTCCTAGAACTTCTGAGAGTTTTCATAAAAGACCCTGTAGACAGCCCTGGAACTTAAAAAGGCCAATAAGGATGCCAGTATAAATTGTTCAGTTGCACTTGTCAAGTCCACTTGCGCGAGTGCGAACCGGCGCTTAAATTCCAATAGCCATTAAACCGTCGTAAATTAAGATCAAGTGTAACAATACTTTTTGTCTTAGTCAGCAATCGTCTATTAATGAGTAGTTATTGTCTTTAACCCTGCCAGCATAGTCTCGAAGACTCTTAAGGGGGCGTCCATAAATTACGTGAAGTGTTTTTTTTAATTTTCTGTTTTTTCCGAGACCCCCCCTCTCTCCAACGTAAGATTAGATGAGATTTGACTCGACCCCCTCTTCCCTTAAATACTCACGTACTTTATGAACGCCCCCTAATGACTTTGAGATTTTTTTTTCGTCCGGTTATACGTATAGTTGTATTTAAGTTAATCAGTACCCGCATGACCGAGCTTGGCTTGGTAAAGATGATTATATAAAATATAAAAAGATAAAACGACATTTTCTAAAATTGAATCCTAGCTAGATCAATTTATCGCCCCCATAACTCCATGATTTCATGAAAATCGTTGGAGCCGTTTACCGAGATTTAGATTATATTATATTATATACTAGAATTTCTCGTTTAAAGGTATACGATACACAAACTTAATAAGAATAAGAATATTTTATTAAGGGCCTGTTTCACGATCTCCAGATAAGTTCCGAATAGGCTATTCACAACATATTTGACAGATAGAGTATGGAGTATCTGTCAAATATGTTGCGGATAGCCTATCCGGAACTTATCTGGAGATTGTGAAACAGGCCCTTAATAAATTGTTTTTTTATTGGTTGCATGTCACACTTATTTTACTATTCTGAAAGTACTTCCTTAAGAACTGTCTTTCTATGTACGTCTGAATTCTTTGACCATCCCCGGTTAACATAGGCTATATTGTTTTGAAGTTATCGACCCGTTTAAATCTTAGTTAACGCAGGCGAAGCTGTATGCAACAGCTAGTACATTAGAATCACATATTATGCAATAAATCATAAAGACAGTGTCATATTCTATTAATGGTCACTCAATGTCTGTCGCATCGACCGAGAGGCGATTCAAATGGCTATCGCCTGAACACTGAGAAGTGCGGAGTAGATCAGTAACAGCGTTTATTCCAAGAGCTATTTCATTTGAAGGCGTTAGTGCATTCACTGTTAGGCTAAGTGCAGACAACATATTAATCGTAAATGGTTTCTGTTTGTTTGATTGCGCTAATCTCGAAAATCGGCGCGGTGGTCCGATTGGAAAAACACTTTTAGCTCTTTTTAGCTCAGTTATGTATAATATTATCAAATTATTATTTTTTTAATTTGATAATATTGGAATGCGTTTGTGACATCAAGTATGTATTACAACTCTTTGTTCAAAAATATGATTATACTAATTAAATCGCAGCCGAGGAAAGATATAGTTTAGGATATTATTACGAAGGTTTGTACCAAAGGTAAGGTGAAGGTTAACAAACATCTTAGAAGTGAAACTTTTTTAGAATCCTTGTGATTTGTTGATGTGAAACGTTGTGATGAAACGAAAAAGTGAGTCCGAGAGTGAGAGACACAAATACGTAAATGTATTGGATACAACCGGCGGTAATGAGATAGAACACATTAGATGGTGGGGGTGCAGAGCTCAAGTAGATGTAGCCATCTAGCGACAAGAAGCTAAAGCTGGTGCACTACTGCTGTTGATAACAGTTCAGGTTACTACCGATCCGGCTGACGAAATATCTCAGCTATTAATGCGCGACGCAAAAGCGCGACGCGAAATTCAAGATATATAAGAAGAATACACACACATAACAATACAACATCCGGGGTTAGGTACTCAGTCACACCGCTTGGGCCTCGGGGTCGTGAGCGACGTCGATCCCTACACATGGTAAATACATCGATCCGGATCGATTAGGTTCGAATCCGATACGAGTCTACACTAATCAAAACCGTGAAAACACCGTTAGCACTTTGCTATCGGTCGATTGGACGGGTTCCGCGCACGACCCACCTCCCCCGTCAGAGGGGGAGGGGAGGGCCGGCCCTCCGACTAATAGTTTAACTTCATCCGCTAATGACTCGTCGACCGTATTGGATTTGACTAGCCAAACACCTACTCTCCAGAGTAGCGCGCGCGATATACCGCGCCCCCTGCGGGGCACGGAGGGGGGCGCCCCCCTTTCGAATTTTACTAGGTGAGCCATCTGCTCACCTACCTACCGATTGAGCTTAAAGGCCATCAGGCCTAAAAGTCTAGACCTTCCGAAAAAAAAAAAACAGTTCAGGTATGATTTTTGACAGGAGTGATTGATAATTTAATTATGTGTGATGTGATTATTTAAAGACAACTGCTCTTTTTCAATACTTTTAAATAAGTATTTTTAATCAGGGAATTTTTAGAAATTTCACTTCTATCGTGTGTGAATTGCACACAAACAAACTTTTTTAAAGCTAAAACAGGGAAACAAGTAATTGAATTATAATGATTTTACATTTGCGTTAGAAATCGTTAGAGTAATTCCATTAGCCCGAGAATCGCGAAAAATTATAATAAAGAGAAATTGTGGTGGTTGGTGTGTATTCGCCTTATTCCTAACAAACGATCTCAGTTTGCATTCATCCTGCGCGGCATTGACGTACGTAGCCGCGGGGCGCGTCTTGTATTTATATGTAAATGTATGATTTCAATACGAATGTAGTTTATATATAATAAATAATGATTACGATAATTTCAGTAACATAAACAATATCTCTATTTATTACTCAAGGTGTCTCCAGTCGCTGTAAGAAAACGCCGGATATAATCGCTTCTTTGATAATGAACTCGAAACATGTTGGATGACTTTGATTTAGCATTTTATTTATTGTATATGATTTGTGATTATCAAACTATATTAAATATTATTTTAATATAAAATTAGTAACTTAATACAAAATAAACTTTTTAAAAACAAGCCCCTAAGTAATTGGTAAAAGTAAAAAACAGGTGTGTGTGCGATTCACACACGATAGAAGTGAAACACACGTTAAATACTCAAATACAAGGAAGTATTAAACAGTGTGCAATACATATTACATACACCGACATTTGCTCTCTCGCTCTTTTATATTTGTGTCTCTAACCTGTCGTTTTGTCCGTTGCTTCCGGTTTGAAATCACAATGATTCTAAAGAAGTTTCATTTCAATAAAATATGTCCCACTGCTGGGCACGGGTCTCCTCCTCGAAATCAGGCGAGGAGGGTATCGGACCATAGTTCACCGACGCGCTGGCCCAATGCGAGTTGGTGAATTTCCCTTACCTTTAAAGCCTTTTATATAAAAATATCTTAAATATATCTAATATTTATTAATATAAAAAGGTATAAAATATATTTATTTTCGTTGTCTGGTACAACACAAGTTCTTCGGAAACTTACCACGGGATCAGATTGACGTGGTGTAATAGCTTCCAAAGATAATATTATTATTAAATGCTATAAAAGCTTTATTATATATCGCGATTGCATCTGCCTGAAAAGGGAACGTCAGGGGACTGATGATGATAATCCCATTACAAGACCTCCGCGGGGCAGTCCTCGTGTCGGACGTGCCATAACAGTTCACGCCTGTCCAATCTAGAATTAGTAGTGCGAATTCAAACCCTATTACTGACACATTTGAACCGTATTGCCAGGGCTTAAAGTATAAATTAGCGCTAGCTCATTGTGTGTGTAGTGTGTACTAGTCTTATTTCACTGCCTAGGTCTGTTTTGACAGTATACGCTTCCCACGGGCCACGATGCGCCTTGTGTGTCTTATATATTACTAGTAGCGTCCCGCGGTTTCACGCGCGCACTACCCATTCCCGCGGGAGTACAGGGATAAAATAGCCTATGTGTTATTCATATGTATAAGTTATATCACTGTAAAGTTTCATTAAAATCCATTCAGTAGTTTAACAAACATCCATCCATCCATCGATACTTACAATCTTTCGCGTTTATAATATTAGTAGAACTATTACTTCAACGGTAAGTGTCCTATTGGTGTCACTTGTTTCAATAGTGTTATCATTTTAAGAATTTAAATGCATACGATAGGATTGATACTGAATAGCAGAAATGGTAAAACTAAAAAAAGACGGGTTGCACTCCGGGAGTGCCGGAAGAAGTGAAAACTTGAAGAAGAGAAATCAATCATGGTAAAAAAGTAAAATGTAGAAAATTTTCTAATTAAGTATTTTCATTTTTTTTTCATACTTTGAAAATATAAAATAATCGAAACCCTTATAATCGCTTAAAAAATATCGACAATCGAAAGAAAACAATCGATTGCTCGATTAATCGATTTCGATGTTAGGTACAACACGACTCTCCAACCGTCTTACGAATTTTCGATCAGCCCACGTGTCCTGACGCGAGTTTCACCCATCCCACAAAAGTGCTCAACGCCGCTAAAGAAGTTTTCACTTCAAAAACGCGAATACACGATTCCATTAGAGACCTCGTAATGAGGATAAAATGATCATACCTTATTATACTCTGTAATGACTAAAACCGTACGAAGGTAAGGCCTTGCGTAACCTTTAAAGGTAACCAGCTTCTGTTGGCCTTTAAATGCTAAATTTCATAGCTCGAGGTAAAAATATTATGGCGGTGTTGTCACGTGACCCAGAGGTTGCGGGTTCGATTCGATCGGATCACTTTTAGGTCAACAACCATTATTACCTAAGACTCCTGAAATTAGTACCCGGTTATGACGTAAAGTCTATACAATTTCTAAAAACGAGAACACTAATGTGTAAAAGTGGAATGATTATCTAGCGTAGTATTTGTAGTAAGTGTATAGCTATCTTAATAGCTATAAACACGATCTCGTGCTCGTTGTAACGCGGGGGGGGGGGGGCACGTCACTACTGCGAGAGCCATGGACGAGAGCGGACGTGCGCCTGCGACCAACAAATATCGTGTGCTATATTAGATAACTAGCTGTTACCCGCAGCTTCGCCCGCGTGAACTTAGATTTACGGATTTATCATGTCTGATGATGATCATTTTCTATTTTAATAATTACTAAGTTTTTGTATTAAAATGGATATATGTTATCTTGAACATAAAGACATATTATATCCCTTCGCAGACTTTCTGTATGCATACGCCGCCCTTTCGAATCACGGCAACACGATTTATTTTCTTGCGTATTATTTTGATTTTCCCATATCTCCTAAAGTATTCATTTAATTTGCATGATGCAAAGGGCAAAAATAATTTTCATGAAGTGCTCAAGTTAATTAACTAATTTAAAATGATAAGGATTCATACCATATTTGCGTAAATAACTTTCAAACTATCGCGTTATAATTGCCCATTTTTTAAAGCATTAAATGGATATAGTATAATATTCCGAAGATGTAGACATATGCCATCGCGGACTTTTTTATAGACGTATTTAAGATACTCAATTCCACCATATATTATTTTGTTATATCTCAAAGGGTTTAGGCAGCGTTTTCGTTGGAAACTCCCAGACGGCCATTTTTTTCCGACACCTCCAACAATTATTGTTATATATTAGCCAATGTATATAAAAACTTAATAAATTATGTACATAAACCTTTCTCTTGAATTGTCCTATCCATTAAAGAAAACCGCATCAAAATCCGTTGCGTAGTTTTAAAGATTTAAGCGTACAAAGGGATATAGGGACAGAAAAAGCGACTTTGTTTTATAATATGTAGTGATATGTAGTGATTATCAGTTACAAACACGTAAACTTTGCGTTTTGTGTATTCCAGTAGTTTTCGATCTTTAGGTCAAAAAGCTGCGACTTACCGGCAAAAGCTAGTCTTATTTTTTTTTAAGTATAACGTATATAATCTTTTAACTTTTTGACGGTTAGTCCGTTTGTAAGAGTCACCCGAAATTTAATGGAGTTACGTGCTTAGAAAGATTGAAAAATACTTCTATTATATGTATATGTATAAGGAAAGAAGAATTGTCAATCTTAAACCCACAATCAGATGCACATTTTAGTGATCATTATTTTATTATCTTTCTAAAGATACGTTACTTTTACAATCCCAAATTCTTTCATTTGCTTTTACAAGATGAAAGCTAACGAATGCATATAATTTTAATCTAAACAGGTGATAAAATTTTAACGTGAACTCTTAAAATAGTCGAATGTTCTTAAGTTTATTATGGTAACGTCGTTATAACTTACAGTTTTACGATTAACTGGTAATAAAATTACGTGGAGTCTACAATATAGATTGTGAATGGTTTTGTTGTGATAAGCTCGCTTTCAGACCTATGACCAGCACTTTTTTTTTCTTTAACGCCGGGAAATGCGCTTAGGCATCCCGCGAGGGAGTGGGACCCGCTGCGCCCAAAAGATGGTAAGTGGACGCAGCTCTACCCACTAAAACCCGGCGAGTGCCACCACTGCCGCCTTTCGTGAGGTGCCCCGGATCTACAAGCAACAGGGCACCTCTACGGGTAGTCAGTCCCTCAGGGGACCGACGTCACCTCCACAGAGCGGTTGCCTCGCACCACAGAACAACCTCTCCCAACTTCGGGAGCCCCCTGGGACTTATATTCAGCACTGGGCTAGTAGAGGGTGATAGAGATGATGAAGTTCCAATTTGAATCAGCTCGTTTGACTAACTGAACTTTCCTATCATCATTATTCGACATCTTCATATAAGTTTGAAGATTAGTGAGGAAACTCTTGGAACTCACGCCGTTATAACTTTCCCTGTGCACCTGGTTAAAATCTTTTGCATGTCTGATGGTAACCTATATTGCCTCCGTGCTTTGTTTCGAGGAGTAGACACGGGCTTAGTAGCAGCCGTATGAATGGTTTGAGGGTCTCGAATTTGCGGGCAATAGATTCACCACAGCAGGACTGGCCCAGGAAGCAGTGCAACATTGATGACATTGACTCACACCAGAAGTCCTTTTCGATGCACAGCAATAGGGTCACCTTGTGCCGCGCCCTTCTTTTATAGAAGAGGGCGCTTTTTTCTCCTGTGAAACGGCTTTTCTGTGTTTCGGAGAGACAAACAGGACACACAATCAGTGGCACAGAGGTTTTACGTTTTTCTGACCATTAGCTGGCATGCATGCCAGATTGAAAAAAATGTGGCATGAGCGGTGGAAGCCAGAGATATAGAAGCATTCAAAATGCATTCTTCGTGCTGTTTTTTTAAGTCCCAAGTGCAGTGAGATCGCTCGCGCACCACGACCGGTTTTTAGAGTAATTATTTTTGGAGATGCAAACATGAAAACAATTTGACGATACAATCTTACTAATTAAAAGTTTGTTTTATTTATTACTCGATCATGCAGACATATGACATGAACAAACTAAACGGCTTTACATTTCTTATTTCAATTAGCTTCGCTAAATGTGGATTGAATCCTTGGTTAATACAGCTTAAAAGGTTTGCCCACTTGATGATGATGAGCACTTTTGGCTAGGCAAGTACTTATAGGCATATTTGTTTATACAAAATACGTCTCATTTGGTTATTAGATCGGTGAAGGACGATCTTCCACGGCTCTTAGACCAATTGCTATTCCTATAAAAGGTGTCAGTGGGATAGTTCTTCATCTGGGCCAGTTCGCGTAATGTCTTAACCACGCTGATAGTCAATCTCAGTCCACGCAGACGAAGCCGCGGGCGAGAGCCGGCATACAATTTAAACCGAAGAGTAAATTAAGATTTAATCTGTAAACCGGGGAAGTGAATTTATTTTTATAGCCTCTTATATTTATTGGTTTCGTCTGAAATGCATTACTTGAATGTACGCGCGATTTATAAGCGGGTTATATTGATTCATCATTATCACCTCGTGAACAGTTTTATCATCATCATCAAGCCATGTTCTGGCTGTTGGACACGGATATCCAAGTGGAAATCAGGCGAGGCTGTTGGACCTTAGTTCATCGATGGGCAGGTCCAGTATGGCTTGGTGAAAACACACCTCTGAAGACTTTTAATCTTATCATGCATGCAAGTTTCCTCACGATGTTTTCCTTCACCGGTGAGCGAGCGATGGTCTCGTGTACTACAGGGGGTCGGGATCGAACTCGAGCCTCAAAAGGCTGAGACCATACCCACTGGACCATCGTCGCCTCAGCTTGCCTAGAGATGCAAGTTACTGTAGTAATATTCTTCATCGACGAAGACGTTTTGCAGTGTAATTATTGGCTATACGGAAACCTATCTTCGATCTAGGATAATAAAGGATAGTTTCGGGTAAACTCAATATAAGGGCGACGGTGACCACCTTTATTATGTCAAAAGGGGACAAACGAGCCGTCAGAGCCTTGTGGCGACCACAGACGCACATAGACATCCGCGTAACCAGAGGTTATGTATATTCCTTGCCCTCATTTTTGCTCTCCCCAATTGGTCACCGAAGACTCACTGACCGCACGAAACGCGACAGCAGAACTGTCACTTTACCCCGGTCGTGTCGGCCCAATTGTGCTACAGTAGGCACGGCACCCCTTTACACTAGATGGCCAATTCGCCAGATGGCCAAATTCAAGAAACACCAGCTCACGCCCGATTTCTGAAACGTTGGTCAAAGTGTATGTCAACTAACAGGTCTGTTAATGGCGGTCAACATACGATTTGAGAGTCAAATTTGACAGCTTTTCATTGTAGTGGCTATGTCAACTGACAGGCTGATCTAATTAAGTAATTTAACCGTGCTTTCAGCAACTCATTTGACACTTAACAAGAGACTTTTGATTTGTTAATTTTTGCGTTGATCAGCCTTTCGGAAACCGGGCTTCATCATCATCATCATCATTACCAACCTCTATCTGTCCACTGCTGAACATAGGCCTCCCTCAATGAACGCCAAGACGATCGATCCCTTGCTAGTCGCATCCAACGCGGACCTGCCACTGCACGGAGATCGTCTTCCCATCTGGTTAATGGCCAACCAACACTTCATCTACCTGAACGCGGCCTCCACTCTTGAACCTTAATGGCCCATCGGCCATCCGTTCTTCTGAGTGCGTGACCAGCCCATTGCCACTTCAACGTGCTTATTCTTCACGTGATAACCGGGCTTAAAATATCGTATATCGTATGATGTAAAGAAATTTGTCCTTAACGGTACTCAAACTCCCGATCGTGTGCTTAACCACTTACAAAAAATATTTAAAAAAAGAAATCTATAATGATCGGTGTCCATTATCGGATAAAAATAGTTATTATATGGTAGGTAGAAAACAATAAGTTTCCCTCGGCAAGAGCTGGTTACGACTTACGTCGGCACAAAATAAATACCGCGGCATAAAAGTCAATAAGATGGTTGGAGCCGATAACATGGACCAATAACTGGATAGTCTTTTGAGTAAAGGTTAGTGCATACATACGTAAACGCAGCGATTATTTTAGTTAACATATTCGTAGCGTTTGTACTGCTATAATAATTGTGTATCTTTGAAAACGTATGAATTTAAAATATTGTTTCTCTAAAATTAATTATTTAACTGCCTCCAAAACCCTCATTTTAAACTTAGCCGTTAAGACGATCATAAGTGATTATTATAAAGATCCTATATGTGAAATTAAACAATAAACCCCTTATCGAGATTTTTTTTCACAGTTACGTAAATTATCGCCAAAATGGCCATGTAAATGGTCGCACTATGAGCATTGTGTGTTTATTTGCAATGCGAAGTATTCATCTACTATTTAATATATGTATAATCTCATAAACGCTATTGCCCGGCAGTCGTCGACATTTTGTAGTAGTATCAACGTTAAGAGTGCGGTGTTTAACACGACTATAATACAAAACAAATATCAGACTCAGATTACCATGATTTGATTTTATTCAAATCGTCTTTTTAACAATCAAAACAGTAGAATCATTTAGTCGTTTGAAACCCGCTTGTGTGCGTTGACCCTAAAACCCGTCCGCGTCCCGCTTGATTGGATGATTGACGTGCAATAAGAATACGGAGAGCAACGTAATTACACCCCGGACTGCCCCGGAGCGGGCAAACAATGATTAACGTGCGATTATTGGCCATTGTTCAGACGGACAACTAGCACAAACTTTCCTTATATATACAGTATACACCCTACTATGTACCGCGGTTTCACCCGGCCCAGGAAAAAAATACCCAATAAGTTTATTTACCTTACATAAAAATTCTCCTATTAGAGGCAAAGAGATTTGCAAAATGCGATTACCGTATTGAGTATTTGTGATTTGGATCTTTAATAATAGGACTCAGCCCGGCAATTACAAGACAAACCCTCATCAAGCCCTATACTGATTCAGTATTACTGGTCACTGGTCAGGTCAACTTGTAAGATAAATAGATAGATAGATAAAAAAAATTATTTAACTAAGTTTTTTTTATAGCATATGATGACAAACGAACAGTCGAAGCCTTTTGGCGACTATCGATGCCCATAAACATCCACATAACTAAAGGTTATGCAGATGCGTTGCCCTCCATTTCCCTATCCCCCCAATGGGCCACTGGAAACTCACAAACCGCACGAAACGCGACAGCATAACTGCTACTTTACGGCGGTATTATGTGAACGACAGATGCCTCCCCGGTCGTGCCGGCCCGATTCGGCTGCAAAGCAGGATCGCACTACCTCTTACGAGAAGGAAGTAAAATGAAACCTTTATCTTAATTTCATACTTAATATTATAATCGATGATAAATTATAGCCTATGTGTTATTCTGATGTATAAGCTATATTATTGTAAAGTTTCATCAAAATCCAATCAGTAGTTTTACATGAAAAAGTAAGGAACATCCATTAATCCATCCATACTTAAAAACTTTACGCTTTTTTCATAATATTCAATATACACAATAATAAGCCCAGATCTTAGTTCTCGTTCCTGCCACTGGATGCGCTAGAATCGAGTACGCAGTACGCACCGATGCTATTGTAGCGGACCAATCAGCGCCACAATACTTCCCGCGTGGAGATTTAAACGAGTACTTATTAAAAAGGCGTGCTCTACCGGCAAAACATCTGTCATCTAAATTGAGATTAAACGAATGGTTCAACATTACGTTTGGACTCCTTATATATAGGGTTGCCAGGCGTCCGGATAAAGCCGGGCACATGTAGACCTTTAGATTGCGTGTCCGACCAAAATAAACGTTGTCCGGCTTTTGTTAGACTTTTTACATTTTGCAAACGAGAGATGCCAAATTAGTCTTGGGCTAAGACTGTCTTGGCATTTTATTTTATCTGTTAGTTCACTAGAATTTAACAAAATATATAATACTCATAAAAAAGCTCCGCTTTTTAGATACAATTTCTTTGTCGTACCTATAAATACTGAGACATAATCCTCAATAATGTTGGTCCGGCGAAGCTGGCTGGTCTGTGCGGCTTTTAGGTTTGGCGATCTGGCAACACTACTTATATCTATACTTCATGCTTACTCTGGATAGGCATTAGGCAACACATGAATATATATATTCTCGGCTAGACACAATGACATGTTAACTAGCTTATACTCATGGGCGACGGTGATCACCCATCAGTAGTTCTTCTGCCAGGTTGCCTATTCACATCATCATCATCAGCCTTGATCCGTCCACTGCTGAACATAGGCCTCCCTCAATAACGCCAACACACGTATCTTATATCTTTAAACGAGCAATTCTTGTATATACGGCTCCAACGATTTTCATGAAATTTTGTATACCCCGTGTATAAAAAACGGCAATAAATCGATCTCTAGCTAGATCGATTTATTGCCGATACATTTTTGGCAAACTTTTTTTATCCGTATTTTGAAACAATGATAAAATGTCATTAATAGAATACGAACGTAAATTTCGCTGTCAAATAATATCTCATGATAGCTCAGTTGGGAATTTAGGCAGTTATGAATCGAAAAGAGCCTGGTTCGTATCTCCGGTCCAATATTTTTCTGTCTTTTTTTTTCAATTTTTTTTTTTTTGAAAGAGAAATTTTATCCTTTTATCACTAAAAGTATATAAAACAAAACAAAAAGGTACTACACATAATTTAAAGCACTAAAGAAAATATGATATTACTAGTAAATATCAACTACAAATTACCATGCAAATTTCTGTCATCATATCTTAGCTGTAATGTAAATGAGTAATCATAGAAATTGTCCAATATGTGGTCGTGCTAAGTCAACACGGACCGGTTTTTCTCATTACTATTTATGATATTGTACTGATTAAACGTGCCCGACCGCTGCATGCAAATATCATCGTAAAACCATTTATATTGAATTATGGTCCGGCAATTGTGACCGGTTGTAGATTGTAAATTGCCGGGCGCTCTTTGTTTCGTCTTGTTAGGTTTGACTGCAGCTTGCGGCGTGGTTTCTTCGTTTTTGTCACGTTTGACGTTGACATAAAGAGGTTTGACAGAATCGGACAAAATGCGAAAGTTTTAAATATTTTTTTACACCAATTTTCGTAATGTTTAGTAACAGGCAACAGCCTAGCAATCAAATGCATTCATTATTATTTTTATAAATATCATTTGGCCCTTGACATTTCATCACGTCCGTAAGGACATTTCAGCATTTTTTTTGACGTTATAACTTCTTATAAATCAATGAAAACGGAGTGCACCGTGCACGCACGAAAAATCCTCACGTTCCGCTCGAGTCGAGCGTGCAAGCGGGAGCGCGCAACAAGCCATAGGCAGGCACGATTGGCCTAAGCGTTCCGGCTTGTGACGCGTGATGACGTCATAAAGCGACTTTTATTTTCAGTATTTAAAATTATTTATCTGTCTTGTTGCAGGTGTGCAAGCCGGACATCGACTGCTCGCTGCCAGAGAACAAGTGGCGGTACATCGAGGAGTTCACGTGCCTCAGCCAGGACACCAAGCTGATGAAGGAGATGCGCCTCTCCTTCCCCAGTGGACATTCCTCCTTCTCCGCTTACACCATGTTCTATTTTGCTGTGAGTTTCCCATCGTATTTAAAACTCGTGACAGAAGGCCATCGAAAGCTCGGAAAAATGAGATATTATTTATATTATTTATATTTAATTCATGACAAAATTATGACAAAAGATGGAATAATTTACAGAGTCAAATTATTTAACGCGTATATAATATGACAGCGACATGCCATTAGCCACCACGGAGTTGGGGCCAACGTTGCTGTCATCATTTAATCATAGGCTACTTTTTCGATTTAAGCGTACGAAGCTGCGGGCAAAAGCTATTTCTCTATATATACCTTTTTTATAGCATAGGAGGGCAAACGAACAGCCGAAGCCTTGCGACTATCGACGCCCATTAACATCCACATAACCAGAGGTTATGCAGTTGCGTTGCCCTCCTTTTCCCTATCCCCCAATGGGCCACCGGAAACTCACAAACCGTAAGAACTTTACGCTGGTATTATGTAAGCGAGAGGTACCGGTTACCACTCCGGTCATGCCGGCCCAATTCAGCTGCCAATCAGCATGGCCTTACCTCTTTACTTTTATATCATATAGCCTAAGAAAGGAACGGAAAATGGTGATAGTATTGTACTTATAATGTAGCTTAAAATTGTTATATGTATGTTTTTAAACTTTGCTTCTTTTAATAAAAGGGCAACTTTTAAAGTTTTTACTCATTGTTCTTACGAGTTTTCAAAGTTGTCATTTCGTTTCAGATATATTTGCAAAAGCGTTTCCTGTGGCGCGGCTCGAAGCTGCTCCGGCACGGCATCCAGCTGGTGCTGGTGATGATGGCCTGGTACACGGTCATGACCCGCGTCTCCGACTACAAACACCACTGGAGCGACGTCCTCGCCGGCTTCAGCATCGGCCTGCTGTACGCTATTGTTGTGGTGAGTGTGGTACTTGGATAGCGAGGGAAGTGGGAACGGACGATGAGTGGCACCGTCGACCTATCTTAAGATGTCAGAAGTCTCGATGCCATTTCGATATCAAGCTTCACCTGAGTGATAGAGCTCACTTTACGGTCACTTCGAAAGTGAACTTTATAGATATAGATAGATAGTCGAGTTTTGAAGAATACAAATTCATCAAATTCGTCGTATCACCGCGGATTCCGCTTTCGAGATTCGAAAACGACCTTACAGAATAGCCCTTCAGTAATTACACCGCCGCTCCTTGCCGAAAAATTATAGATTTTTTTCGATTTATTCGATAGAAGGAGGAGCAGGAGGCAAGTGTAGTATGTAGGAAGCGCGTCACAGCGCATCCCTTCGGTAAAATATTGAACGCTAAAACGATTAAAAAACTTTAAAAATATGTATTCACAAGAGGACCTCAAATAACAATTTATTTACAGTACGCGTTCGTCTCCGACCTCCGAAAATCGTCGCGGAGACAGGCGACGGTCACCCACGACAACGAGCTGACCACCAACGGCAACACGCGACCGGCCGGCTGGCAGGTCTGACAAACCTCCTCGCGCTCCGAGAGCCCCGTCACCGAGGAGCCCTGACCTCCTAACGTCTCGTGGATATCCCACGAGTATATGGACCTCTAGAGACCATTTTATACTGGTGACTAAAATATATGTATATATTACGAGCCAATTATAAAATTAGGCATATAAATAGGATCGTTTAAAAAAGAAAAAAGTTGGAATCGAATTATTGTTTCACAAATACATATTATGTTTTTTCCGTGGCTGTATGTATACATTTTCGTAGCGCATTTGTCTATGGATCAAGCCAAACCATCAGTATTCATAGCAGCGATTATGTCGTTAATATAAAAAGTCAATGATGTGTGCACATCTGGACGTGCCTCTTCATTTTAACAATTATAGATGAATGAAGTATATCATACGTGTAGGATACATTTTCCCTGTAACACACTCCTCTTCTCGGAGAAAACCATTTAAACATAGCACGTCCAGGTGGTATTGTCTACTGTCGACCGTAGAGAATGTAAATAAAAGTTCCACTGAATTATTAAATTATTATCTATGTCTTCCATACAAATATAATAAGACGATTTATGGTCGAATCACGTTTTTTTTAAATACTTGTTACGTCGTGTGTGATACACAACGTGTTAACATTATCGCTTTATTTGTTCAATGCAATTAAAGTTAAAGTTTAAAACTACTAAGCATTTTTATCCAGTACACGAGTTTTGAAATATATTTCTACTAAGCGTTTATTTATATGGGCTGGGCAAAAAGCAAGATAATGTTGGAAGATATGAGTTCTGTTAACTCAAATAAAAATTACCATGGAATATGTAAGTAATGGTAATATTTCAAAAAGTGGTGAAATCAATAACTTTTAAAAATAAAAATCTGCTTCAGATTAGTACATTGTACCTACTTGTCAATGTCGAGTTTAAAACTCGTAGAAATATTTATTTAGTCATATTTTATACTAGCACATTATTCTTACTAGAACACGTGTAGGGTAAATAGTATTTAGTATGTAGCTTTTGGTCTAGACCAGTAATTCCCAAAGTGATCCAGGTGGACCCCCAGGGGTCCATGGAAGAATTGAAGGGGTTCCACGATGAGCGTAACAAAAATGGGGGTCCACAATCGTAAGTCCATGAACTTAAATTAATTTGGTTTCGAGTGAAGAACCAAAAAGAAAAATGTTGGCTTGACTTCTCCTATCAATATTGTTAAGCGAATTCTACTATTATAATAAATATAATGAAATATCTTTTAACAAGCAATTCTTGAAAAAAAAAAGCTCAGCAAGGGGTCCACCTGATGCGGGAAAACTTTGAAAGTGGTCTATGATACAAAAGAGTTTGGGAAGCACTGGTCTACTGAGGTGTTTATTATGGTGCTATTCAGTCATTGTTTATGGGATTCTGGACATAAAACGTATAGAAAGTTCAAAATTATATTGAAATATGATAGTTTATTAGCCTTTATTTTTATTACCACACCAGGGTCCGCGATTCCACCCGCATAGTTCTCGTTTCTTAGCTTTTCATCGGTGAAAGTTTTTTTTTTTTTTATTGGCCTTATTGGTTCAGGCGTTAAAGCGTAACAAACAGACAAAGAAACTCACATTTATAATATGGGGATAGATTTTCGTGTTTGAAAGAGATGCTTTATGAGGATGATTTGCAAAAAGTATTTTATGTTCAGAATCGTTCACACTGTTGATCACTTGTAAGCGCTATAAGTATTTTAAAGAAATTACGTATATTATATATTTATTTAAAACAAAGAATTATCATCAGGTACAACATGAAACAAACGAATATGTCTTCGGCAAGATATTTATTCAACCTACTTATTCTTTACTTATTTATCTAAAATTCTGTTTTAGAAACGTTTAAAATTATTCAAATTTGGAAAGTTAGCTTTAATAAAACAAATATTTATAGCTTTGAGTTTACTTAGTGATATTTTTTTTCACATATTTTAAAGTATCATACTTTCAAGTAATTTATGTTTATTTTCTTAACCTATATTATTATTACTACTTAGACAATTTTAAATATTTTTTTCTATTAATAAATAATATTAAATGTATTATTTTAATTTTTATACAGACAGAAATTCAAATACATATATAATTTTCATATTATGAAATTTTTACCCGAAATTCTATAAGTATGAACTAAATTATAAAAGAACATTTGACATATAAAACATCATTTGACATACTGGCAACATTAGTATACAGTATGTATGGAGTTTGATTATTATTAAACCTTTTTAAAAAGTCAAATTTTCAATTTTATTTTTTCATTTATTTCGCTGCACTCAGTATTTTAGCTCTGACGGCGTTAACGTACCTATAAAACTAATCGTTCTATATGGAAAATCATTTTTGAAGAGTTTTAATAGTGGAATAAACGTGTTAGTTTATAATCTAATAATTTACTTTTTATAATCATACATGAGGCTAGAGGCCACGGCTAAATAAGTACATTTTTTTGCATTTGGAATATATTTAGGGTTGGATTAAAATGTATCCGAGCTTCAAAGCATAGATTATAGAATCAAGAAATATTATGTGTGTGGAGAGAGTGAAGTGTTTTTTTTTAAGGGCGCCACAGAATATGCAAGAACATATTTATATATACATACACCAGAAATTAGTCTGATAATACTACTTAATACCAAACTCTGTTTTAAAATATTATATGCAGTTAAAAATGGACATTTAATCTTCCCTATGACATCCTACTTCTTTAATCTGAGCTTTGAAGTGAATTTTGACAGTTTGTTTTTTATATGAATTAAGACAAAGGCACTATGTTTTTGGGCCTTAATTCCAACAGCTTATTTATTCCTAGTATAAGTGCCCTGAAGGGCTGTATTTTAAATTCTGTGATATAGAATTGTAAATAATTGGTCTAGATTTAAATTGTTGAACTAACGTGTGTCAATTTCTGGGGTTTGTCTAGATTCAATTCCAAGTCTTGTTAAGTATTAAAGTAGGTTTTAGTTAATTCAAGACAAGGATATAAGAGTATGCTAGCACTTTCATTTTATATTTTATTAAAGTTTCAAAAAAATCGACTAAATAGTTCTTGAAAACCTGTTTAAATTTTTAGCAATCTGAAGATTTGGCAAATTTTAATTTGAAATAACATATAAATAGATATTATAAGAATACTTATTGTTTACAAGATATTTTTTTGACTATAACACAATTTTAAATCATAAAAAATCTATTACACTAAGTTATTTTTCAATTTTCCGCTTCTAACTAGTTACTATTTTCTTTGAACTATGAACTCATTTTTTATTAGCTCTTCATAATATTGGTAAAGTCTTCATTAAAACACAAACAGATGTAAATAATTTAATATTGTGTGTCTCTTTAGTCTATTTTATGCAGGCAATAAGAGAAAATCCAATATCCGCAATATCTTAAAACATATTTATGTATGTAATATTTTGATGAATGGATGTATATTCACCAGAAATTATTTAAATAGGTCAAGTACTGGTGCTTCAAAGAAAAACATGGCACGTCTAATTTATTTAACAAAAAATTTGCTTGCTCACGAGATTTATATTATATTATTGCCTATTTATTTATTTTTCTCCTTTGTGAATTATAAAAATAAGTACAAGTATAATTTTATGATAGTTTTATAATAAGTTAGATGTAAATTATTGTTTAAAATGATTATAATTGCACATTCACCTTTTAGAATATTATGTCGGCTTTTAGAAAAAAAAGGAAGCTAGCGTCATCTCTGTCGCACCACCTTGATTGCCTTTGTGAGTGAAATGGACAAAAGAACTTTTTAATTCCTACAATTTGTGGTCGAAATTTATAAATAGTTTAATAAGAAAAGATTATTTGTTGTTCAAAAATGTGAAAATATTTAAGTAATATTTATTTGTGTACAGTGGGATGTTATGTAACATAATATATCTAAGATAAATTTTATAGCGTTTTCTGTAAGAATTTTTAAAGGTTAATGTTTTTTTTTACATTTTATGATAATTAAGGAATCTGTATTCTATGGGAATATTGATTGATAAATTTATAGATCGTGTATTTAACATTTAAGGTAAAAAAAAGAAAGTTGATGAAAAAAACGTCGCATTTTTTTGCACAAGTTTATTCGTCTAATAAGTTATTGGTATTGTCCATAATATTACCGTCCGTCCGTCCGTTAGGGACGCATAAGCAAATATAGCTTATGCGTCCCTAACGGATTTTTTAAATTCAGAAGAAATAATCGTACGAGGAAAATGTACACAGAACAAGAAATCGTAAACTATAAAAACGTGAAATCAGAGTTGTATAATATTATAATAATTCAATGTAATTTTTTTTCATTTATTATATTTGTTCTCATTGTCACTGTAAAATGTGAATATCGAATGTTGTCATATTAAAGTCACTATTCCCATATAAAACAGTAATGTTTAATGCACAAGGTAGTTAAAGCACTGCCCAGCACTTGGATTTTGGCAGCTTATTTATTATATATTTTTAGTTAGGACGTCCTGATGCATAATAAACGTGTTTTGATTCATTTAAGTTTTTTTATTTGTCACTAGCGGTCCATCCCGTCTTTGAACGAGTAAACGTTTGGTAGTCTTATATTATGTTAATCGCTGATAATGTAATTTACTTGTGAAAGAATTTTGCAACTGAGTCCAGTCCTTTAGTTACTTCTTTTTGAAATGCGCTGAGGCATCCCGCGGGGAGTGGGTCTTCCCAGGCGGGTATGTGGGACTCGCTGCGCCCGAAAGATGGTAAGTGGACGCAGCTCTACCCACTAAAACCCGGCGAGTGCCACCAATGCCGCCTTTGGTGAGGTGCCCCGGATATCGATAATATTATCGACAGCTAGTCATCTCTTATTGGACCAACGCCACCTTCATAGAAAGGTTGCCCCGCACCACAGAAGACCAACCAACCAACGTCGGGACAGTACAATGAGGCGAGGTTCTTGTCCTCGCCCCTAGCCCCCTGCTCTTTTGCCCCCTATTCTTATAAGAGGGGTACAAAAAGCCCCCACCGGCACACGCCCAAGGTGCTGTGTTCACCCTAGGCTACTGAGTGCCACCGCCATAACAAGGCTTGAACCATGGTGGGGTCCTTTCGGTACCTACTTAAAACTAATCAAATTTTATAATATTAGTTTAGTCTATATCATGGCCCAGTTGTTCTTATGCTTTTCAACCTACATCCTAGGTATGTACTTATTTGAATTTTATAAATACTTATTTTACAATTAAATAGTATACGGTCTATAGCTTATGTTTTCAAAGCCATCTATTCAGAGTCAAGCTAACTTTTATGTGACCTTGCTAACGTAGTAGTCTATATTCTAAAAACTAGATGGCGTTGTATCATTTTATTTCATGTAAACATTGAAGTTCTCTTGCAAATTCGTTTGAGTGGGCGGTACATTAGCATTATATTTCAAATTATGAAAGCAAGTCACAGGAAAATACAAAGGATTGCATTTGTCACCGAGATTAATGGACTTTACATAGCTTGCGAATATAACGTTACATGTTTATATTACAGTGAATGTGCTAAGTGTATTTGTACGGTATTTCATGACGAAAAATGTGACTAATAGTTACCTCGGAGTTCTTAGATTACTCATTTTATCAGATATTATCATTGCGATAGGGGCTTGATTGTTTTTTTCACAAATAATACAGTTCAGTACAGTTACAATATATTTAGGACGTCAGTGTTTTGGAAAGTTTTTGGCGCGAAATCGTCTCGGGATTTTTGTATTAAAATGGCCGTTGATAAAATAGTATGGAAGATAATTTTGGATTTCCTAGTTCTAGCCTGTGGTAAGTACTTAATTTGATTAAATAGTATTGACTCATAAGAATTAAATAATACTTTCATGAGGATAGATGAGTTATAATTAAATGTTGAAACATGCTAAAAGTTCGAAAGGATGCATTTTATGCATGCGGTTTTTATCCCACTAAATGCTTATTTCTTGTCAAGCGCTATTACCACTGATTCCTTGACATATCTGAGGCCCGTAAAAGTATCTAAAAAAATTCACGGAATCAAAAAGTATATTATACAGTAGTAAATATTAGTATAATTTGCTCTGGATCCAGAGGCTAGTGATCCGTGGTTTATTCTTCTCCCAAGTAAATGTATTATAAATGTAATCATTTAGTTTTGCCAATGTAGTCTGCTATGTTTTATAATTTTGTATTTTATACCCATAGAATTATGTACATAAGTAATATAACATAATAATACCTTATTAGTAAAGGAATCAGGAATCAGTACTCGAGAGATTCAGTTCATAGAATCCTAAGATCTTTAGAGAGTTTTGAATACGATTTTCGATTCAAAGAAGGCAATATGAACTCTTTGTAAAAGGGCATGATTGTCTCTGCAAGAAAACAGGAACACTTTTGGGCGTTGAGGTCGTGTTAAATGGACACGGGCTGATGATTATATAACGGTGACCTCGAGAAGCAAGCTACCGTGAAATAGTCTAGGCCAAAAAGATTACATCAGTCATCAACAGCGTTATATCCGCCTGCGAATGAACTAGTGGCTGGTGTAACTGGAGGCCTAGCCAAAATGCCATTAAGAAAGCGTTAGCGAAATTCAAAAATCATAAAATGTATGAAGGATGGGATTGACATAAGGCCGCGCTTAATCACGTGGTCCATCCTATACATTTTATCATTTTCGAACTTCGCTAACACTTTCTGAATGGCATTTTGACTAGGCCCCCTGACACAACATGACATCTCAGCGACGGGAAGACATAAAAATCGTATCTATAAAGATCTATGCTATGCCTATGCTAATATCTACTTACAAATTTAATGATTTGCTGTTCAAAGATTTCATTTTTTTTGTTTTACATAAGTGAAATGTCACATGACCTTGGCGTAAAATCCTACATTTTATGTGTCGTGAACGTGAAATCAGATTACTGAAGTCACTCACGAGGAATTATCAAGTCACTTTGGTATGTCGAGTCATTGGAATGTTGCGGATCTTTGGTAGTTTGTCTAGTAGCTCTGGAATCTCGGGTCGCCATTTTGGAACTTTTTACTTACGACCAACCCAATTTTTTGCACATATTTAAGATGGAAAGACTATATGGTCGATCCGTGGATGCGATGTGTGAGTGACAAGGGATCGTCGTAATATAAAAATGTAGTTAAGCAATAAGTCGCGCAATAGATATTACTAAATAAAAATCCTTATTTATTATAACTGTAAGACTTTGGAGGCAAAAACTGATAGCAGCTGTACAAAGGTTCCCTACCTTCAGTACAATGTCAAAGAAACCTTATCAACTATTGTTTGGGTTGATTTGTCATATTTTGACGAAATAGGAAACGGTTACATTTTTTTGAAGTAAAACTTTAGGCGCGACTAGGAAGTAACGCAGATTCTTTTTCTGACAGATGTAATGCTTACTCTATAGTCTGTGACCTGTGTAGTTTCCGCTATTTTTTTTTTTTTAATTCCAATAATTCTATAATATGCCGATTGAAATCACCTTATTTCAATCGGCATATAGCATTGCCATACCATTCTATTGCCATATCCAATCGTCTTATCTGGACGTGGACTACTGGCAGTGTCAATTACAGGCCTTATCGCGTATATATCGTATTAGCAGAGGTTGGACAATAAACCTGACGGCGCATAACGCAAATAACCAAACAACAGACCACAGTGCAGCAGTCTGCCACTCTACCGGCGCGGCTGTGTGGACAACTCTAAGAACTTTTCCCCTTAAAGCCTCAATAACAACCCGTAAAAAACCTGTTAATCTGTGGAGTACAGTTATGCTGATCTTTTTTTTAGCAAAAATACAATTCCATCTCCAAAGTTTTCCAATTTTTTATATTTTTATTTGAAGTAATAAAAAGCTATCAAAGAATTACACCGCTCAAAAAGTGCCATTCATATTTTTATATATATTTTTATAGTGGCGGTACCTCTGCTAATGATATTCCTGGTAGCCGAGCCGTACCACCGAGGCTACTTCCCGGGAGACCAGTCCCTCATGCTGCCGTATAAGCAGCAGACCATCTCGGAGGGTCTACTGGCTGGCGTGGGGTTCGCGCTGATGATTGTTACGGTAAGAGTCATTAGACTGAATGTGATGACTGAAGCATCATTGACTAGGTCGTAATCTCCTCAAAATCAGGCAAGGAATAGGCCATGATCACTCGTGGATCGGAGGTCGCAGATTCGAATAATATATATTCTTAAATCACCATGAAAACCGCCATTTACCAGATCCCTTCCTTTTCCGTCTTTCTCTTAAATAGTATCAACGCTTATATGTTCCACTGCTAGGCACGGGTCTCCTCCTCGAAATCAGGCGAGGAGAATAATAGGCCATAGTTCACCGATGCGCTGGCCCAATGCGGGTTGATGAATTTACCTTCAAAGACTTTCAGTCTCATCAGGCATGCAGGTTTCTCACTCATGATCACCATCACCTCACGATGTTTTCCTTCACCGATGAGCGAACGATGGTCTCGTGTTTGAAGTGCATTTAGAAATTTAGGAAAACCCATTTGAAGGCCCGCACGGAGCGTCAGGATTGAACCCGGATCCTCTCGCATAAGAGGCCGATTCCACCCACCACTGGACCATCGTCGCTCGTCGCAAAGTTATAAAAGAATCTCTCTTCAGCATAAGTGAAAAAATAAATCCGAAAACGGTTTACTGTTCGGCATTTCTCTACGCCATGAGGAGACAACCGATCATTTGGAGACTTATCGCGAGCACCGACGCCATAGACGTCTGCAGGAACTCACAAACCACACGAAACGCGACAGCATAACTGTCACTTTACACCGGTAATATGTGAGCGAGAGGTAGGCTTACCTCTGTAAGACGTACATAGAAGGACAGTTCTTAAGGATTTTTTGTTCCAACTTCATTGGAGAAATGTCCCCAGTCCGCACTCACTCGCTGTAGTAGGCTCATACGCTGGGGACATCGCGGTGTCCCTCTCGTCACGCCGCCAAGCGGACGTTTACATCGTACAGTTTGTCCTCAAAGCGCCTATAAAAACTGTCCTTCTATGTACGTCTGAATTCTTTGATAAAACTTAGTGCATTCTTCAAACATTGGTTCAACATTGCAGGTCATAATAACGGAAGTGATCCGAGACAGGCTAGGCAAGGGTGTGGGGGAGAGGTTTCTCTGTGGCTCGCTGGTTCCGGGGTGGGTGTGGGAGGGGTACGCCACCGTCGGCGTGTTCACCTTTGGTGCAGCCTGCCAGCAGCTCACCACCACATCTGCCAAGTACGTCATTGGCAGACTGAGGCCGCACTTCTTCACTGTGAGTTTTTTTAAATATTTTTATAGAAGGCGGGGGGGGGGGGGGGAAGGCGATTCCTCGGAACGTTCCCCGTGGTAGATGCGGAAGTGACATTCAAGGGACTCCTGGAACGCCGATCCTAGACCAGTCAAGTCAGGTGCTCGAAGATATCGTTATCATTTGGTATGGTGGTACCACCATTGGCATGTTTGTGCTGTGAAGCGCTGCTGTCTGCATGGGTACCACCACTATATTCCTCCAACAGCTTTGCTGTATTTCGGAGGGCAAGATAGACAGTATAATTACTGGCACTGAGATTATATCTCGGGATAGGCAACATCTATATGATTCTGGCAAACGCCTGGCGTATTGTCATTGGTAACGTCGACCGCCTACCATCAGGTGGCAATATAGCTGGTTTCCCTATCCAACCAACATAAAACATCCCCTTCCAGGTTTGTGTTCCGGTGGCGAACTCGTCCTCCCCCCTGAATGAGCTGGGCTACATCCAGGACTTCTCCTGCCTTGGTGCGAACGAGGCGCGGCTCAAGGACATGCGACTGTCCTTCCCCAGCGCCCACGCTAGCTTCGCCATGTACACTGCCGTCTTCTTCATCGTAAGTACACTTATGGGTCCTCCTCAAAATTAGTCGAGGAAGATATTTAAATCAGGTTGTAATGAATGGGATCATGATCAAGATTATACTATTCGCTTAGGTCTTCTTCGAAATTAGTCGAGGAGGCTATTCAATTCCAGTTATATTAGAAGAGAACACGATCGTGTTTACAACATACGCTTAGGTCCTGCTCGAAATTGGTCGAAGAATGAATTTATTTCGGTGTGTAATAAATGGGACGACGGCCAGACGATAACCAGGTTTGATCGTGGTAAGGGATCGTTAATCTTAGCATTCGTCATAGAGGCCTAATCCAGTAAACGGGAAAGATGGTCTGACCCTAAATTCACCATAAACACGATATCAGTTTAGCGATAACTCAAACAAGACTATTTAACTTTGCAAAACAGTGTTACGGTGTGAAAACTTTCAATCGATTTGTCAGAATTTGAAAACCGCTCCGCGATCATAAAAAGAGAGAGATAGTGACAGAATCAGAGAGAGTAAAAAGTAGGTCTAAATCGGATCGGAATCCTAAGGGCCGTCGTTTGCATCGACCGATTTTAACGAATATGTAATCGTCAAAGATGGCGGTAACGAACGTTAGTGACCAAAGAGCGATGTTTCTAACAGACGTCAAAATTTAACGAAGTCTCTTACGTTAGCAGATGATTTGAAACAACCGACCCTAAGGGCGGTGACACTGCATCCTATCTGACTTCTTCAAAATACTTTCCAAATATTCGTAGAACATTTTGTATGGAAGCTTCTAGATCCGTTTTCGTAATTCCTTTCATCATTCGTGAACCTCTACTTCAGATATTATTGACGAAGCAGCTATATTCGAATCGGATGTAGTTCGAAAAGGTTCTTAGAGTATTTAACATAACCGATAACCAAATAATCTGAAAATTTTCTTATTATCTATTATAATAATTTAATTAATTTTCATAAATTCAATAATTCAACTGTCTCCATTTTTATTATTATTTTCTCAGACAAATTATTAGATACAAATTAGATTATTTACATATTCGATAGATAGTCTAACCTTATAAAAATTATAATATGTAACATCAATCAGATAGATAAATCAGTTAATCCACACAAACCAGCGATTAAGATATCGCATAGGATTACACTAATACCGTATACCGTATCGTTTCGTCCCACTTATGAATTAAATAAATAAAAATATTTTTTTTCATTTTCTTAAAAAACCCTAGTACCCATAACATAAGTTCTAATGCAACCCCGAAGAAGATTATAGTGTGTTTATTGATTAATATTTATTGATTATATAAAATAATCAAAGCAAATCAAAATATCTTTATTTCGTAGGTAGCAACTTGTTCACTTGGAATACATCACAAGAAGTCAATAAAAAGTAATAACGAAATAGAAAAAAAAAACTCGTTTGAGATGCTGGATCTCCTAAGAAAAACGAGGAACTTAGTGGTTGCTCTTTTAAATGCCTTTTATCGTAGTTTCTAACATTAACGACTGTTTTAATTGTTCCTGTGTTTTTGTTCGTAGATGTACCTGCAGGTGAAGGGTCGGTGGCGTGGCTCGAAGCTGCTCCGGCACGGTGTGCAGTTCGCGGCGCTGGCGGGCGCGTGGTACGTTGGGCTGTCCCGCGTGGTGGACCACATGCACCACTGGGGAGACGTGGCCGTGGGCTTCGCGGTGGGCGCGCTGTATGGGGTCCTTGTGGTGAGTGCATGATCATACTGGTCAGCGTCTGATCCTAGTAGTCAGTACATAGGGGTCAGTAAGTGATCTTAGTATATATATGATCGTAGTGGTCAGTATATGTCATAGTGGTCAGTATACGATCGTAGTGGTCAGTATATAATCGTAGCGGTCAGTCTATGATCGTAGTGTTCAGTATACGATCATAATGGTCAGTGTATGGTCCTAGTGGTCAGTATATAATCATAGTGGTCAGTATATGATCGTAGTGGTCAGTATATAATCATAGTGGTCAGTATATGATCGTAGTGGTCAGTATATAATCGTAGTGGTCAGTATATGATCGTAATGGTCAGAATGTGATCGTAGTGGTCAGTATATGATCGTAGTGGTCAGTAAGTGATCTTAGTGGTCAGTATATGATCGTAGTGGTCAGTTTATGAACGTAGTGGTCAGTAAATGACCGTAGTGATCAGTATATGATCATAGTGGAATGAATCGTAGAATTAGGATATATAGGAGGAGAAACAATCGAGTGTGTAAAAGACGAGAGAAGAGAGTAACGCAAAATAGAGATAACTTCCAGTAGACGCCTGCGCTTAATTAAAACACAGTACCCGAAACGCGCGAGTCGTCTATGACCGACAGGCGCTAAGCTTGTCAAGATAAAGCTGCTATGTACACGTAAAAGGACTGATGGTGATGATGATGATGATGAATATCCCACTAATATTATAAACGCGAAAGTTTGTAAGTATGGATGTTTGATACTCTTTCACGTAAATACTACTGAATGGGTTTAAATGAACAATAATATAGCTTACTAGCAGCGCCCCGCGGTTTCGCCCGCGTACTTCCCATTCCCGTGGGAGTACAGGGATAAAATAGCCTATGTGTTATTTATATGTATAAGTTATATCACTGTAAAGTTTCATTAAAATCCATTCAGTAGTTTTTACGTGAAAGAGTAACAAACATCCATACCTACAAACTTTCACGTTTATAATATAAGTAGGATACATCAGACATAGAGGCTGTAATTTATTCCCGTACTCTCACGGGCACGGGAAGTACGCGGGTGAAACCGCGGGGCGCTCCTAGTATTACTATAATTTCCATTCAATTCAATATTCTTTCTAAACATAATTATTCTTCAACATGTGCTTTTATTCTGCCAAACTAATAATCTTTTTATTTTCAGTTCGTATACGTTCTGAAGCCGAAGACATACGGTGGCGCCATGTCCTGGGAGAACGCTCCTCCGGAGATACCGCGACCCGTCCTGTCCAGATAGTAATGAATGAATGAATAATGAGATGTAAGGAATTATTAATTAATTGTAATAAAACTACTTTATGACGATTTTAGGGCAATTTATAAATACGTTAGAAGAAAATGTCCTAAAACGAATAAAGGTGCATGCAATTAACATGCAAGTTAGTATTGTAAATAATAATTACTAGAAAAAAACATTAATTACTATAAGTTATGAAAAAATATTTTTCTCGTTCAATCAAACTATTTCATAAAATTTTAAATTAAAATGGTTATCACCATTATTTAAACATAACTGTTTCATGGTTATCATTAATTATTTAAACTGTTTTAAACGGGATATTTACCACGTTTTTAAAAACATAAATATTCCGTTTCAGTCATCAGTGTACCGTGCCGCTGCACTGGAACGGTACACTGATGATGAGGGAATTGTGATGATCAGTCCAGTCAGACAGATGTGTTACCTGATGTGGTTAGCGTCGCCCATGTACACACCAGATGACCGAACTATTGCTATTATACTATGGGTATCCAGGCTTTAGTGGTGGCTAAGCCTTATTACAATATATCAGAGATGACTTAGCTCGGCAGCTCCGTCTACATTTAGTCATCAGACCTGACGGTCGCCTTCAAATCCTATGTCCGGTTAATCGAAGTTTATTCATTAGTACTTTGTTAGTAAAATTCATTTTTTTATAAACTCGCTTAAAGCCATGTAACAGTGCGTTGACGAAACGTCAGATTCAAAGCCTTAGTGCTTGTAACTACTCTGTCTTCGCTTTCCAAAATAAAAGAGACCCATTCAGACGAGAGCAGGCTGATGATGATCGTCTAACATTATCTAGTGGCTTTAAACCACTCCGTCAAAGGAATAGTGTAAATTATTTATAACAGGGTTGATAGATAATGCCATGTAAATATTAAGTATTTCTGTAATTAATAAATATATTTAAGTATAATTTGTTATTTTATTTATAATTATTATAAAAACATATTAAGTTCCAAATACGATTGGCCGCTTTGCCAGCGATTTTAAATGACGATAGTTAGTTCCAAATTTTGTACATTTCAAATATTTCGGGGTTCCAAATAAGTAATTCGACACTATATTTAATTTAGTATAAGGCTACTTACGGTGTTTTCAATATCCTAACTATCTTAAAATTTTCCGATCTATCTTAAGATTTGACAGATTTCGTAAGAAAATGTGTCAAAATTGCAAGATAGATAAGAAAATTTTAAGACAGATAGGATATTGAAAGCCGCCGTTAGAGTGTATAATATCTGCCCCTCTAGACAAGTGGCAAACGCTCGCTTCTATTCTTTTGCGTTTACTCGCTAATTCCATAGGGTTGCTGCAAAATTTTTGAAGAACGTTTATTAAGATACATAATGAATATGGTTTAGTTTTTTAAAACGTTTAACAACCTCTGTACTTCGTTTAAAGCGAATATTTTTGCTATAATATTTCTTGAATTTTTTTTAATGTCGTAAGCTAGTTAATTCCTATACAATAAGTATTCTTTTCTATTATATTCGTTAAGCGTTTATGCCACTCTTCTAGGGGGAACGAATTACATACGTTTTTAGACGTTTTTACAAACAAAACCATACACTCTAATCTCTATGTGTCTTAATAAACGTTCTTCAAAAATTTTGCAGCAACCCTATGGAGTTAGCGAGTAAACGCAAAAGAATAGAAGCGAGCGTTTGCCACTTGTCTAGGGGTGCTGTGCTAGTTGCTTATTTTATATGTTTACTTATCTATCTTAGTATTGACAAGGATTGTCCAAATAAAAGTCCACACAGGCAAAGCCGTAGACTATAATATAGCAAAATTATAAATTCTTAACACACACGCACACACATGTAAGATTTCTAATATTGTATTGTAACACCAATATTGTTCAAATCATCAAACTGTACAATATGATAGAGAGCTGATAAACCGCATGACTTGACCACGCCGTTAGATAAGTGTAAGTGCATTTCACACGGATTGCGATACTGCGACCGGTTGAAACACTGCGATATGAGGATAGAGGGGCAGTTCACCTGATGGCAAAAGATAGGGACATCCATAAACTTATGCCACACTTGACACTAGAGCAATTTCTTTGAAATATTTTTATATTTGCTATGTATTGTTGGAAACCTTAGTACGGTCTGGTTTATAAAACGATTGCAGTCAGATTTCATGACGTTTTTATCTCGGTTTTTGTTACGCATTTTAAAATTTCGACTTTCGAATTGTGAATTTAAAAAAAGTAATAATTTGAAAATACAAAAATGGTTCACTTTTGCATAACGTGGGGGTTAATTAATCTCAAATAGCCACTATCCTTTTAATTATGTATGAGATCCCTTAAGGCTGCGTTTCCACCGGAGATGAGCTGAGCTGCGTTGCGAGAAATGTGTTTTACATGACCCAAATCAAATCAAATAATATTTATTTCGTAGGCAAATTACATAGCACTTGAAACGTGTCAATTTTTTTTTATAAGCTAATGCTAGATTCGCAACGTAGCAGTTTTCCTCAGAGAAGAATCTAGCAAGAAACTCTGTAGGATTGCTCTTTTTAAAATATAGTTTTACAATTTTTGTAAATACATCTAAATAACAACATACTAATATACAATAAATAATAACAACATGCTAGTTACATAAATTAATTCACATTTGCCTAAAATATATAAGTAAATAAATTTGGACGTTAATTTTGAGGATGTTAATAAAAAGAAAACAAAAAACCAAGCGAGGTAGAAACTGCATAACACGACCAGCCACCACAGCGGCACCTTCACATAGGTGGACGCGTGTCCCAATAGAGATGTTGCGCTGAACGTGGTCAGGCAAATGAAGCGTTTCTATTGGTTCTTAAAAACACATTCCTCGCAACGCAGCTTAACTCAGCTCCGGTGGAAACGCAGCCTAAAGCTCTCCTCCGACACGGATATCAAGAGACCCCCATGATAGGAATATGGGTTATCCGAAGCGATATATTTGATAAAATAAATATGTATTAAACATATTTAAATAAACCAAGAGATCGGACTTGTGATGGTGGTTCCGTACATGTTTTTTTTGCATCCACAAAATTATATATATTTAATATGCGTAATAAAAATAAATTTTATTTACAATTTTTGGATAAAGATGATGATTAATTACATCCTGTACTCTTGAACACAGTGTCCTGATATAAACATTTGTTATACAAATTATTTAATATCTAATATATAGGCGGGAATCGAACACGGAACTGTTGCGTTCTACCAGTGATCCACACTTGACCAAAAAGTTTATTATGCCTGTATTAGTTATTACTGTTCTGATTTTGATAAAACTTTGCAAGAAATTTAATTAGTATATAATTCATTTCATAATGCATATATTCATCAAACCACGAATAAAATAAAGCATATCTAGTATAAATCAACATCATCATCAGCCTTTATCCGTCCACTGCTGAACATAGGCCTCCCTCAATGAACGTCAAAACGGCCGATCCCTTGCGACTCGCATCCAACACGGACCTGCCACTGCAGGAAGATCTTCCCCCCTGGCCGACCAACACTTCTACCTAAGCGCGGCCTTCACTCTTGAATCTTATTGGCTCATCGGCCATCCGTTCTTCTGAGTGCGTGACCAGCCCATTGCCATTTCAACGTGATTATTCTTTGCGTCATATCGGTAACCTTAGTTCCCTGGTGCAGGTCTTCGTTTCGAATCCTATCTGCTTAACAAACACCCAGCATAGCACGCCCCATAGCACGTCTTCACGGGGAGAACGTATTGGTTGAAGACTTTTGTCTTTTAACTCGGCGATATAGACTGTAGACTAAGGGCCTGTTTCACAATCTCCAGTTAAGTTCCCAATAGGCTATCGGCAACATATTTGGCAGATAGAGTATGGAGTATCTGTCAAATATGTTGCCGATAGCCTATTGGGAACTTAACTGGAGATTGTGAAACAGGCCCTAAAATAAATAATGATTATTTATACCTAATTAATTAAATAGTAAATCTAAATGGAGTAACTTATATAATGTTTGGTGAAATATATTATTCTTAAGGAACTCCGCGCATGTCTCCGAGTGATGACGAGTGTGATGATAAAGCATGTTATTTTACCACGACGATAACCAGGACACGCCCATTATTAAACGATAACGGTTAAAAATAACGTTAACTAAAATAACATATTACTAATTTGACACATGAACCTTTGAAGATTGATTTTAATGCCGCGTGGTATCTTTGTCGAAAATTAGCATTGATCCGTCGGAGAATGTAAGTCTACGTAAGTGACGACGTCAAACATTACATGCACCTCGAACCGAACTGAGCCGATCATGCCTCGCGCCGCGCTGGCGGAACGCTACATGACGGCATCTTTTCGTGCATGCTGCCCGTAATATCAAGTTTTTAGACGTTGTCACGTCAAAAAATACAGTAAATTCGTTAGGTTATTTATGGTCAATGATCCGTCTCTGGACCAAGGATAAATGACTATGCTATCTGCAAGTTTATTCAGTAAACGAATAGCACGGAACATCGGAGATGCAGAACTGATTTGTTTTTGAAATTGGAACGCTCATAGCGGGACGCCGGCGGAGGCCCCTGTAATAGTCAGGAATCTGTATCTGCAGCGCCTCCCCATCACCGAGTGGTACAGGTCCTACGCAGTCCACGCAGGACGCTAAACACGTACTTATAAACAGACTATCAGCGCCCCGCGGTTTCACCCGCGTACTTCCCGTTTCCGTGGGAGAACGGGAATAAATTAAAGCCTATGTGTTATTCCGATGTATAAGCTATATTATTGTAAAGTTTCATTAAAACCCATTCAGTAGTTTTACGTGAAAGAGTAACAAACATCCATACTTACAAACTTTCGCGTTTATAATATTAAGTAGGATATGATTTTAAATAAATAGATAAGAAGTGCAGTTGATTGAATTTGAAAAATTCAATTGGTATTTAAAAAGCTGGGTCTCCTCGAAATCAGGCGAGGAGGGTTATAGGATATAGTTCACCAATGCACTGTCCGAATGCGAACCCGCATTGAAACTTCACATACCTTCAAAGACTTTTAATCTCATCAGGCATGCAGGTTTCCTCATGTTTTTTTTCACTTAGAAATTCAGAAAAACCCATTTTAACGCACCAGAGGAGGCAGGATCGAACAATGACCCTCTCGCAAAAGAGGCCAACTCATTACCAGTCCAGAAGGACCACCGTCGTTCAGCTAGATCAAGCACCGAGTGTAAACTGGCGTCTGGCTTTGACTGCGTTATCTCTGAATATCACTAAAGACTTTTTTAAGCATATTAAGATATTTACTTTCATTACGAGCGTAAAATAGGTCGCCAGCTGCAATGTAGAGAAGTCGTTAATATTATCATTTAAACACCGGTTGAGTTGTGCTAGATTTAACATAATATTTATGTATTGTTGTGATCGCTTATGTATTTTTTTCCATGGAGTATTTGTTGAAATTATGATGCCACACTTAGGCTGCACTATACCTAAACAAAGTTAGTAATTTATTAATGTGGGTTCGACAAAAATTTAAGATTCGTGAAGGATTCAATAGATTTAATATTAAGAGTTATATACTACTGCTGTAACAAGACTAAAAAAACTACTCGATTCTGGAATTAATTTCCTCTCTCATTTTAGAGTGAAATTTAAGTTAGTCGCGTTGAGCACTTTTTGGCTGGGCAAAACCTTATACTAAATTTCGCGTCACGAAATCCTTATAAATCAAGAAATTTAAAAATTAAATAGAGCTAAAAAATATATTTTACTATGTAATCATTCTAAGTTATAAGTTTATAGGTCTATAAGTATAGGGTATTATAAGTCTTCTATCAGCAGTCCCTTTGACTACCAATTTTTTTTATTGCCTCCGTTTTAAAAAAGCCCTTTTTACTATTTTCGGACAATTGAATATGAATATAAGTATATTACGATCCAAATACTCTAAAAAGCCAAACCTTGTCAAAAAGAATGGATTTAAAAAAAGTAGTTTCATTTGGCAACATTGAACACACACGCTGTCACGGCTACCGGGCGGTCGAGCCATGAGACGAAAACGACAAAACAGCGTGGCCAGTGCTGATAGCGAAGCCGAAGACACGCTGGAGAATGGAGATAACCACTATCAGCTACTACTACTACTATCAGCAGGCCGCAGTATCGCCCACGTTTAGGATTTACAGCATTCGCTCTGTTGATGACGATGTTCTAGCCTATATATGATGTCATTCAACGTTCTAAAACTGTGAAAAACTATACTAGGAATGAATTTCAATCGTATGACTAGTTTTGGAGATTCCTTCTACATCCAAACTCACAAACTCTAGCTCTCACCGTCAACTGCTGGTAAGTGTACATGAACGCCAGGACGGCCGAACCCAGTCTCTTATTATCTAGGTCCGGTTACTGTAGGCCCAAAAATTTAAGTGAAAAATATGTTTATATATAAGTATTATAAGGCGACCTCTGTGGCTCAGTGGCTAGCGCGTTGGCGCTCAAGCCGGAGAGAAGCTAACCAACCCGCTTTGGGCCATGTACCCGTGAACTATGGCCCAACTATTCCAGACACCTGATTGTCGAATTCGTGTGTTGCTCTTATTGAAACACAGCAAAGATGTTGCACGGGAAAATCAGGGTGGTACCCGAGCAGACAAAAGTGCGGCACAGCCCTAACATCGCCAATTTAGCATCAATAAGCTCTAACTCAAATAGACTGGGGTATCTGCGCAATTTGTTGTATAATGAGCGAACTGTCGATGTTCGATGCTCAACAATGTTTATGATAACCCCTGCTTTACGTACGTAACTAATAGAGACGTATTTAATTGCATCAACTTTGTTGTGTTCCTGTTGATGTACACGCTTCGTGCGTCATAGATGGATGGTCTTGTACGCTAATAGTCAGCTGTTGCAGTCTGGTTTTCGTAAGTGGTAAGATATTTTCGATCACATTTTTATAAGAATAAAGATTTTTTTATAGCATAGGAGGGCAAACGAACAGCCGAAGCCTTGCGACTATCGACGCCCATTAACATCCACACAACCAAAGGTTATGCAGATGCGTTGCCCTCCTTTTCCCTATGCCCCAATGGGCCACCAGAAACTCAGAAACCCAGAAGCCGCACGAAACGCGACAGCATAACTGTCACTATACTCCGGTATTATGTGAGTGAGAGGTTCCTCCCCGGTCGTGCCGGCCCAATTCGGCTGTAAAGCAGCATGCCACTACCTCTTTACAGATTGCATTTTTAAGGAGAATATCAAATTTATTTTCCATACTTACAGATTTAAAAAAATATGTATAGCTGTTTGTAATATAAAAATAACTACTTTTTACTAAATGCTTATGGATTTATACACGTACGGTTTTCGTGTGGTTTGTAAGTTTTCGTTGGCCTGTTAGGGCGTTAGTGAGGAAGGCATGATACATATATTTTGGTTATGTTGATGTCAATGGGAGTAGAAAGTCGCCAATATAGGCTTCGACTATTCGTTCGTCTTCCTATGCCATACAAAAAAAAATCACAAACGATAAGATTGTGGTCAATTATAGGATGGTATTAAAATAAAATAATACACCATCTTCATCTTATTATGAAATACGAGACATACCGAGACCAGACATATTCTTGTGGTAAGGCCGACATATATTTTATCTATAGTATATTATTATATTTCAGACAAACTGACAAACTGTCAAAAATTTGTTCCTGCTCAAAAATATACATTATATTTTGTATTTAGTTAAAGCTATGTAACAAATTTTTGAGAAAAGCTTGTCGTCATCATTTTGTAGGCTCTCGTAAATTATGCCAGCTACGTGAATTAAACTAATAACTATTATCTTTTATTATAGTAAGCAATAAATATTAATTAATATATATTTTTTTTCAAAATAGTACCATCAAAGTATCTTTTTGAACGTCAGTTGAGTCTACTACCGGTTCCAAAGCAAGCTCACTGAGAAGAACCGGCGAAACAAACTTAGTGGAACTAGTCTTTTTTTAAATATTCTATTACAAAAAAAAAATACAAACAATACATACTACTATAGTGGTATAGTATATAAGAAGAATTCAGCAAGAAACTCTGTTGGGTCCTTTCAAAATATAGTTAACAATTTTTTAATTTCAAATTATTATTAAATTAATTTTAAATCTCACACCAAAGTCTTGTTAAGCAGGAAATATGTGAGTATAGTTGAATGATACCGTAGTATGTAGGTCATCTTGGTTATCGGCCTCACTACTTATAAACGCTCGCGTGTGAGTCGCGGGCAGTTCACGCCAGGTTCTCTTACTGTCTCTTACTTCCTGACTATTCTGCCTGTCTTGTCTTCCACTCTCGTCTTCCTGTCTCTCCTGTTTTGGTGCCATGACGCGGGAGATCTCTCGACATTTATTAAGAAAATTCCTCGTGGACTTATTCCTGATCAGCACCCGTAAGTAAATAGTAATTACTTATCAATAGAAGTAATTTAATATTTATTGAATAATAGTTAATTGATTTTATTAATTTTAATATTGTATTCGCGGGTTTCAATTATATTATATCAAAATAATATTTTAGTAATTTATATATTTTACGCTTTTGCAGTTACAGTACAGTGTTGACAGTAAGAAATTATACAAAAAAATCTAATAAAGAATTCATGTCTAAAGATCTAAATGTATCTCTGAAATAATTTTAAAATTAGCAAAAAAATAGAAACTAATAGGTAGGTGATATATTATGTCCTATAACTAGGCTAGCGTTACGTGGTTGATAGTTAATATTTTATTTTATAATTATCTATTTTTTAAATCAGCCGTACAGATAATTTAATATATTATTACCGATATTTATGGTTCTTGTATTTAATTTCTAATATCTCGGCAGTTTTGTTCGCGATCTATGCCACCGCGACTTTCTGGACCCCCTTCAAGCGGGGCTTCTTCTGTGGGGACGAGAGCCTCATGTTCCCGTACAGGAATGACACTGTCACGGTTGCCATGCTGAGAATATTTGGCCTGGGCTTGCCTGTCATCGCTGTGAGTATGCTTCTTTCTTTCTCTCCTTCTTCTTCTTAGGATGTTCGTTTGATGATGATGATGAAGTTACTTTACACTAATACTGTTGCACTGCATGGCGTGCTGTGATGTTCCGACATTATATGGATACATTTAGTTTTATATTCTACCTAGTACTTACTGTGTGGACTGTGGACATACCGTTTGTGCTCCAAAATTTTCTTTGAGGTATTAAAAATGGATTTATTCAAATGTGTAAATGTTTACACGCAAGAATAGGGATGTTGACTATTTTTTTAAATTGATTTTATTTGATAGATATACTATAGATAAACACGAAAAAAATCCTTTTGTAAAGAAATATGTCCAATTTTAACAAAAAATTAAATAAAGAAAAATAGTTTTTAAAATCGCCCTTGAAACGCTCCAAGCGTCATTACGTCACACACCGTATTCAGAGCTCGCGCTATGTTAGGTGAGTTTGTACTTAGCTCAATGTTCAGTGACGTCATCGCCTTATTGGCGTTTACAGTCACGTGATAATGCATGATAAATAACGCATTTTAAATTAATTTTCTAAATTTTAAGACAAATAAGTAGACTTTTAAAATGTTATTTTAGGTTTTCAAATAGTGTATTTAATATGTAAAACATAACTTTACATGAATTTGTAACATGTGTCAACATCCCTATTTCCATAAGTATATATTATAATAAGTAATTCATTATAGCGTGTTACAAAATAAAAACATACTAACTAATACAAGTTGACAATAACATAATATACAAAAAATAGTATGTTGACCATATGTATAATAATTGTTATGTGTAGTTCCTGGTGTGCGAGTGGGTGCTGCTCCGTAAGGAGGACGACGACAAGCTCTGCCTGCGGCTGCGCGTGCCGGTGTGGGCCCGCGGCTTCTACTGCGCCATCACGTCCTTCGGCTACGGCGCCTGCTTCATCGAGCTCACCACCAACATCGCCAAGAACGTCATCGGACGACCCCGACCGCACTTCTTTGATGTATGTAACTCTGTATTTACCTATAGGGTTATCCCTAGCATACTTATAGCAGCGTCCTACGGTTTCACCCGCGTACTTCCCATTCCCGTGAAAGTACGGGGATAAAATAATCATCGTCTGCCTAGCCTTTTCCCAACTATATATTGGGGTCGGCTTCCAGTCTAACCGGATTCAGCTGAATACCAGTATTTTATATGGAGCGACTGCTGTCGGACCTCCACAACCCAGTAACTGGGTGATACGGTACCCCGCGGTTAGACTGGTTGTCAGATTCTCGAGCTTCTGACGACCCGTAACGACTGTCAAAGATCCACGAATGACAGCCGGGATCAACGGCTTGACGTGGTTTCCGAGGCACGGAGGAGTCTCGGTATGTAAAGATGACCACCCATCCACGGAGCATCCTCGGCAAGCGTTGCTTAACCTGTTACCACTGCGCCACGAGCTCCTCTACGCGGATAAAATAATATAAGGTATTATAATGAAACAACTTTTTACGGATTTTATCGCGGTTTATTTAGTTTTTCCGTGGTCAACCATGGTCCTCCCGTGACCATAGTTGCTGTAAAGTATCCGAAACGTCGGGCTCATAAAAAACTAAATAAATCGCGATAAAATCCGTAAAAAGTTGTTTCATTATAATGAGTGAAATTCGCGTAAACATAAAAAAACAATATAAGGTAATGTAAAGTTCCATTAAAACCCATTCAGTAGTTTACAATCATTAAAAGCGTATAGGCGGAGGATAGACCTTACGGAAAAAATTGCATGTACTTACCTATAATATTTGACTACTAATGGGATTAAAAAATTCGGCAAAGGTTCGGCGAAGTACTATATAAGATCGTTTGCCCACAGCTCTGCAAGCCGTCGGTGGACTGTTCATCCCCGGATTGGCGGGGGCGGTACATCCAGGCGGAGGAGTACCACTGCACCGCCGAGCCCAGCGAGAAGTTCGAGGACATGCACATGTCCTTCCTCAGCGGCCACTCCGCCTGGTCTGCCTTCACCATGTTCTACCTGGCCGTGAGTATTGTCCAAAATAGATAGTACTAGGAACCATCTCACACTACCTTGATGTGTTATTGACGACCTCTGTGGCTCAATGGTTCGCGCGTTGGCGCTCAAGCCAGAGGTAGCGGGTTCGAATCCCGCTAGGAAACAAAAGGGTTCTGTGTTCCTTGGTCATGGATGTGTATTAAATAATAAATATGTCTATTATATAATAAAAATCTTAAATAAGTATAAGTATTAAAATAAAAAGTATTAAATATATGTATTTCCGTTGTCTGGTACCCGTAACACAAGTCTCTTCGAGAACTCAGCAGGGGACCAGATCGACGTGATGTAAAAGCGTCCATCGATATTATTATTAATTATTCTTGATTAAGCCACCTGCCCACTCACTGCTCCGATTTCGCTCTAAGGCCTTTGGGCTACAGCATAGGACACTTGAAAAAAAAAGATGATGTTCGTAATTTCGCAGCAGGTCGATTTTTACGGCATTTCCGACCTCGCACGCCCACCATATGGAGCCAGCTACCACCTTGGTATTGCTCAAGCGACTTATGGACCTTCAAGAAAAGAGCATAGGTACTCATACATATTTGAATGATTACGATAACTTGCGCCAAGCGAACTGACTGTGCTGAAGCCCTTTCTAAGAAATAAAACACTAAGGCGAAGTTTGAAGTGGAGACCTCACTCACGGTGTCTTTCAATATCCTATCTTAAAATTTTGAAAATTTTTGTAAGAAAATGTGTCAAAATTTTAAGATAGATAGGAAAATATTAAGACAGATAGGATATTAAAAACCGCCGTTAGTGGGCACTCAGTTTATCCTCTGCACTCAGAAGAGGTGCACTTCTCCTTTCTGCTTAGTTGGGTCTGACTATCTTTACCCCGATCAGCTGTACTTGGAGAAGCGGATGGTGTGGCGCGGCACCCGCGTGCTCCGCCACTCGCTGCAGTTCCTGGCGGTGATGCTGTCCTGGTACACGGCGCTGTCCCGCGTCTCCGACTACAAGCACCACTGGAGTGACGTCCTCGCGGGATACTTCCTGGGAATGACCTTCGCTGTGCTCGTTGTGAGTTCAATTGAATTAGCTTTACCGGTGGGAGGAATGTGCGGCGCTCCAGGCTGCATGGGTACCACCATCCTTTTTTTTAACACCGGGAAATGCACTGACGCATCCCGCGGGGGAGTGGGTCTCCCCAGGCGGGTATATGGGACTCGCTGCGCCCGAAAGATGGTAAATGGACGCAGTAAAACCCGGCGAGTGTCATCAATGCCGTCTTTGGTGAGGCGCCCCGGATCTACTAGCACAGGGCACCTCGACGGCCAGTCAGTCCCCTCGGGGGGCCAACGCTACCTCCACAGACGGGTTGCCCCGCACCACAAGACAACCCCTTCCACTGTCAGGACAGTACAATGAGGCGAGATTCCCATCCTCGCCCCTTGCTCTTTAGCCTCCTGAGAGAAGGGGGAAAAGCACCATCCTGCTTGATACAGCTTTACCTTTATTAGTTAAAGTATATTTTATGATTCAACTTTGGTATAAATATAATCGCGATAATAGTCATAAAATATAATAATTGTTTCAGTGGACCTGGGGTACCGACATACTGGAGCCGCAGAAACAACACGAGAGAGTGCCTCAGAACGACACAGTTATACCAATGTCCCCGCAGATGGCAGCTCCGGCGTAGATAATTTATGTTAGTAATTATATTTAAGTAATAAGTTAATAAAGTAATTTTAATTAGATTATGTAGCTGGATGCGAATGGAGAATAAGTCTTGGCATCTATTAAGGACGGATGCGGGTTGATTATGATGACAAGTGTATTAAATAAAGAACTGCTTTTATAAAGCAGTTGTGTAAGTAAAAGTTATTATTAAGAACTGAATACTGTTACCGTATTTTTTAAAAATGAAAGCAAAATTCAAAAGTAGAAATTATGCTAATCACTTACAAATGAATGTTTGTAAATACATTACATAAAGTTAATTTATACCTGCTTAATTTCTATTGCAATCGGATCTCACTATTACTGTATTTTGTTATGACTTATGTAACATAAAGCGCCTAAATAAAAATAATAGCAACTGTATATAACTGCATTGCTCTTCTAAGATAAGCTTTGATATATTATGTTAAGCCAATAAATGTTTTTTTTAATATTAAAGCGGTTTTATTTTATTATTATATTACTATCTTACACATACAGTGTTACGATTATGACTTAGAAACAAATTTAAATTGAAAACACGTTTTATGCTAAATATTGTGACTCCATATTTATAAATCATTTATTTTAACTGATAGATAAAGTTGAAAATAAAATTTACTAAATTATAGAAATCTATTGAATCTAACGCATGATATGTGGTAGCAAAACTTTTTCTCAGTAAGACCAGATATTTAAAAGGTTCCCACTGATTGCCAATATCACCTTAACTAAATGATAACTCCAAGTCGGAGCTGTACCCTTTTTACCTTACCTATTCAAATAGATCTAGGTTCCGACTCCATCTGTCTATTATAGCTGAGGCCTCTATTCACAAGGCTCAGACCTCTAATGTTAAATATGTTTGGAGGCCCTTACGGGGCCCCCGTCCCACCTGAGACGGCGCATCGGTCAAGCACCGCCCCCTGCGATGTCAAGGCGTTGAAGTCTTTTATACGGAAATATCATACTATTGATATATTCGCCTATATATTTTATTATAATGGAATAACTTCTACTGATTTTATCGTGGTTTATTCAGTTTGTTCTTCCCGACGTAGCCTGATACGAAAGTATCGAAAACGTTTTTTATAATGAGTAAAATTTGCGTTAACATGAAAACAATATATCTTTTATTTCTTTTGTAAATTGAGATAAGGTAACCGGTAATGGGCATAAAAATGTAAAACTAGCCTTTATCGAGTCCAAATGACTCATTCAATGAATGAGACTAGATATGGAAAGAGAAAAACATAGCCAATAGTCTACCTAGAATATACCAAAATTAGACTAATATAAAAAATCCTACATAATGTGAAGAATTTCTTTGAACACGCTATATCCGGAACTGTCAATAATTAAGGCAAAAAAATATTCTTTTTCAATTACGAGTTTTTTTTAAAGTACATTTTAAACACATAATTTTGTACCTAACAAATTCTAATATGTTAATAAGACCTACCCTTGTTATTAGATAGACTGTATTTTGTTAATATTAAAGCTTTAAATTCAATAACAGGTAACACCACAAAGAATATATAATATTAAAAGCATACCTTCACATCGAGTTCAAAACCCTATTCTAATATACAAAACAAATAAAACCTCTCATTCATATTTCCTTAGGCTATACACGTTTTCGGACTGCTAGTATTGAACTTTACACTCTATTGTCTGTGGTGTACGGTTTATTTAGTGTTGGTGGAGTGGAGAAGAAGCCTCTACATTAGTTTACTTTCTCTAGGCGATTCGGTGCGGAATGCCCGATGTACGGCGTTGACTCTTCGCTACTTTACCCATAGAATATGACCTTCAGTAAACCGACAAAGGTATAAAATAATAATGTAAAAAAAAATGAAAAGTGACGTAAGATTTGTCTTAAATTTGCATTATGCTATAAGCTGCATAAAGTAAAAAAGTAAAAAGTATCAACCCTTATACACGGGGCTGCCCTTATACACTGCTGGGCACGGGTCTCTCTCCTCGAAATCAGGCGGGGCTGCATAAAGTACTTAAACGTTTTGTTTCGCTTGTACTTAACTATTTTATGAGATACAACAATTTTTTTGATTAAACTAGTTTTTGAGTAATTTTGCTAAATTTCTTTGTAAAATATATCACATTCGCAACGTGTTTGAAATAATATCAACCAATGAAATTCGTATATGTATATTAATTAGGCGTCCTCCTGTGTTTTAAATAAATAAACCAACTATATTATGCAAAAGATATTATTTTTACATTTATTTCTTTTAGTAGCTACTTAATTATAAATAAGTAGTTATATGGTTTCTTATATTATATTTGACATTATATATTATACATAATCGTATAAATGTAATAATAAAAGAAATAGCAACCTGCCTCACAGAGACAGAATGTGTGGAAACAACCTGTTCGCAAGTGATTCTTTGTGGACGCGGGGCGGTAAACATTCAGTACTCGGCCGGCCCCCGCGAGCGCCGCGTGTCTTAGCGCCAACGCTTGACAGCTGTCAGATTAATGGCATAGACAAGATTCGTTCTTTCATGAAACAAGTGCAAAGGTTTTTGTCATTCAGCCTCATTTTTTGTGAAGTGTTGTGTTGTGTACACGTATTTAATTTACACAGTTACATCTGAACGCAAAAAGGAAAAGCTTTAATTACAGTTACATCGGAATCGCTGATTTATTCTTTGTTGTGTGAGATTGCCATTATTTAGAACAAATAGTATTTTAGGCGTGTCCCTAGTGCCGACGAATGGAAAATCCCATATAGTTTTACGTCGTTTTTTTAATAAGAATTTGTCAAATAAACAGGTCACGCTATAACATTAACCTACTAAACTAAAGTTCAAAAAGATATCATAAGTACTACTAAAGCATATTAAAAATATCAAATTTACAACTAAAAGCATAGTCTACTATACGATGCCAATTTACGCCAAGATACTAGAGAGAGTAATATTACAGTGTATGTATGTAAGTGTAAGTTACGATCAAGACGGTGTCCAGGTAATCGACGCGCAGTCTACACTTGAGACATAATGTAAACCGGTTACCGTAACACGCACTACCAATATTTATTCACGGAAAGATATTTTTGTATCCGCAACGTAAAATCAACAAACACACACTATAAGTAATAAGAAGTAACCCTATCCTTATATTCTAATGTACTTACACTTCACTCACTACACTTAAGCTATCTGCTAACCTACCGATTGAGCTTAAAGGGCATCAGGCCTAAAAGTCTAGCCCTTTCGAAAAAGAACTATCATTATCATCATCAGTCTGCGGCAGTCCACTGCTCCAGCAGTTACAATGGGCCTCTCCCAAGGCTGCTCAAGATAGAGAAAAGAGAAAAGAAAAGTGGCGTGCCTTGGAAAAAGAACTATACTAAGCACTAAATATAATATTACCAAATAAAATAAATAATTGGGTAAAAATAACAAATCTAATCCCATAAAGTGTAGATTCCAAAGACGAGCTAAGAAACTACCAAAATAAACAATGGTCCAAGATTCAAGTGGGTTAGAAGGTTCGAATCCAGCATCTCCGCACAAGAATCGTGTATGTCCATAATGTCTTGTTAACATTATTTTTATTGATATAAAATCGTTTCATTTAAGATACATTTCAATTATAGGCCACATCATAGCACACAATGCTTGTGTAAGAATTAATCTTAAACTAAAATCCTATATAATATATAATAATAATTAAAATATATTATTAAAAGGCGTCCCTTTAGGCAATGTTTCGAAGATACTGGCAGCGTTCCCCCTTTGAATAGCTAGTCTAATTTTTGTCCGAGGTGCCAGCTCTTCGGTCTCCTGTGATGTCGACTAACCTTTTCGCTATTTCCATAAAGAGCGTTACAGCGCTAGGACCCCACGGATCAAGGGTCTCGACACCGAATGGGACAAATCATAAAATCATATTCGGAGACTAGACCCCTATAATTGCATGCTTTAGTTTTTTCAGCCGCTTCGCAGGCCGCACCAGCACTCATGTTGGTTCCATGTAGATGGGAAGGGGCCAGTGTGTCTGAACAGGTTGCATCCCATACCACCCTGCCCAATGATATTAATTCTTACAACTTACAACTAGCTAACACTAAGTCAACGTAACAGTTTCATTTCAAATATTTAAATGATAATAATAATCTCGTCTAATATGTTTTTCATCGAGTCTTGTAAAATCAAATTGCCATCGAAATAAAATTGATTAGAAAATCATACATATGTAGATAATATATTATACGTGATTTATGACACAGAAAACAGGTTTTAAATCAAAATACATTTAATTATCGATCCAGACATATGCGAAACGTGAATAAATATTTAATTTTAATTCTTAATATTCACCATCATCATCAATAGCCTCTAACTGACCAATGCTGAAAATAGGCCTCTCTCAATGAACGTCAAGACGGATGATCACTTGCCACTCGCATTCTGCCCGGCCACTGCACGGAATTCGTATTCCCACCTGGTTAATGGCTGACCAACCCTAGAAGTGTACCTAAACGCGACCTCCACTCCACCTTCAGGCTTACTTCACCTAAATCCATGGTGCAGGAGTAAGGACTCAGGATTGAATTACAAGTTAGAATTATTTTGTATTTACCCACAAAATGACTACCTTTTATGGCGATACAAACATTAGTTCTTAAACAATGCGGGTACCTAAAGACACTATTCAAGATAAAACAAAATTAGTATTCGGAATGAAGCGTAAGCTCTAACCTTAACAAAATCGCTTCACCCAGTCAAAAGTTATGAGGTAACACTTATAAAAAAAAAAACATACAGTCGAATTGATAACCTCCTTCTGTTTTAGTCGGTTTAAGTCGGTTAAAGATATATCTATGATAACTATAATACCAAGAGCAATCGACGATACAATATTCATTCAATCGAATTTAATTTCGAAATACACAGAAAATGAAAATCGAAATTCTTCACAGACTAAATAAAAATGTTTACACATAAAAATTATAGCTAAACAAAACACCGTATCCCTCGCTAGCTACCAGCCATAAAATACCTCATTTCCGTGAAAAACAAAATATCGTATCTGGTAAAGTCAATTTCGAAAATAATATTGTGTACGTGGTATCACATAAATTTTATCTGAACAAAGTTATATCTAAAAAATTTGTAAAAAAATATTACGTAAAAATATTATCTGGTATAATTGAATAAATTATATAAAACTTTAATTAACTTTAGGTAATTAATCAAACAATAGTAATTATATTGCTTCCATAGGAGTTATTATTTTCATCCATATTTAGGTAACATACAAAGAATTTAAACACAAGACTACGTATATTAAATAATAATAATTTAGTTCCTAGCACCAATAATGAATTATTTCCGTCAACAACATAGAAAAGCTAATTAAATTAACCTCGAAATACTTTGACATTTAATTTTTCCCATTTCTTAAAAATCGAACATAAATCCGGCTGTATGCGGGAATCTTTTGTCTCAAATAAAAAAAATTATAGCTTATGCTTATTCTATGAATATAACGCTCGCGAAACGAACATTTATTCGAAATTTATACAAATCAAATTTTTAATTTGTTTTTAAATCTTGTTATAGCGGTAATTTGTATAAATGTGGCATTCTGATCTCACTGGTAGCCATTCGGCACACCCAGCTTGCCAAATACTTTAGATACACGTATTGCCTAAAAAGTCAACGCGGTACAGCCTGGCCATTACTTTATCTGTTCCAACTTAGTTGGAGATTATTTTTAGTATGTAGTACCTGAATATTATTTCTTGATTTAAAGACAAGTTGATCTCAGTGGATATATCTATATGCAGCCTATGTTACTTTAGTATGGAAAGAGAATTACCTTTTTTGTTCCAATCAGAAAAAAAAATTGCGTGATATTTGCTGAGACCCCCCCTCTCTCCAACGTAGGATTAGATGAGATTTGACTCGACCCCCTCCCCCCTTAAGCGTCTCACGTATTTTATGAAGGCCCCCTTATTTGGTATTATATCGGAGATAAATAACATCAATTGTCTATTTTAGCGTGCCAAAGCCAATAACTAATTAGGTATAATGACAATAGAAGATGAGGCATATATGGAAAATTAATATGAATGAATGTTGAATAATAGTTTTGATTACATAAAGGTAGTTAGGTTCATAGTTCCATATGCGTCTAGGTCCAGTCTACTTCCTAGTACTCGCGTGAGTATCTGTTACCGTGAACACGCATAATATTACCATGATGTCATCTGTCACAGTTTCCTGTAGTTCAATAGCGTAAATATAATACATTTGTTTCTTTCTATCAATAGTCTATACTTATATGTTTTTTAATTTGAATTTAGAATGCTATCTCCAAAACTACTAAGGTAAAACGAGTGACGGTATCATCCTTCTTTAATCTTTTGTCTTTATCATTAAGACGCTGAATAGAGCTAATCAAATCTGCGATTTCAATTTTTAAACCACGCCCACAATGTCTTTGACACCATAGCGCCATAGCGTATTTAAAAAAAGCGGTAAAAGATCGAACTATTACAGCATTTCATATTGCAATATTAGCATTCTCTGTCATCAATAAAAGTAAGTTAACCAATAGATGGCGTTTTAATAAATAATATATAATAGATTTCAGTAGCGTTGCAAGTAAATAGACAGGGCAAATAAGAAAGTCGGATATTTTTAGTTTTATTTTTTTACTATTACAAATTAAAAAATTATAATCAATGCTTAACACATCATTTGAAGGAGTATTTATTGCGTTAAATTTGTCAGTTATAATATTTGTTAGTTCTCTTGTTGTATGTAATACATGCGCGGGTTTTTTATAGAAGAGGATAAAATGGGCAAGTCTAATCTAAACCCAATATTACGGGCACGCATGAAAAAGATGACGTCATGTAGCGTTCCCAAAAGCGAGAGCGCGGTCCGAACGAGAGAGAGGTATGATCGGCTCAGTTCGGTTCGTGCAGAATGTAATGTTCTCAAACTATCGTCCGTAAACCGACTTTACAGACAACCAATTTTTTTATAATTTTGTTTGGTGAACATAATGATACAGACATTAAGCCGAAGTTGGTGATTTTATTTTGACAATATTTGTCAAAAGATATAATATGGAGAGACATGGCATTTGATGACAATGCTTTAAAATAATAGTTTTTTGAATAAAACAGATAGTAACAGCTAACTCACAACCGCGTCGCTCGAAGTGTACGAACTCCCGCACCGCACGCGACACGCGGTCAGCGAAAGTTCATAGCATGTATTTATACAGCGCATGCAAAATACATAAGTGCTAAAAATTAAAAAAAAAAAACGTTTCTGAGATACATGATATATATGTGTCGCAGTCATCAGATTGTATGACTAGCATGTTCATCGAATAACGACATTTAATTGAAAGGACAACTCGTCAAGTTGTTTAATGTAACGTTCAACGTCTTGACTGAACGTCATTTAGCATTGTTGTTGAATGGGATAGAGCCGACTTTTTAATGTTTGTTTAGGGTGATTATAAGTCCGCGATTTAAAAGGTAACTTCCTTTACATAACAAAAATGAGGACATGACGTGACCTCACACCTTATTATGATTTTATATTGTATTTCAAGTCTTAAGATAGGCTATAAATATACCATATTTTTTCAAAAGTAATGTATTAAAATATGGAAGTCCCTGTGACTCCAGAAAGTTGTTAACTCAAGTCTATGTCACATTGTGGAATAAGAGTTTAGGTAAAAAAAAACGAAACATATATAATAACAGGATCAGTTTTCTGCGCGAGCTGTTTTACGCAAAATTTGTTTTGGTGACTACTAACGCCGCGGTGGGAAAAGAATAAACTAAATTACAATCACCTGACTGATTTTACGTTCGCTCTGTTCAAAGGGCTATGTTACAATCCGCTATTTAGTTAGATGTTGAGCGACGCTTGTTCAATCAATGTTCAGCCTAGTCATTCAATTAAATGTCGTCATTCGATGAACGCGCTAGTCATACAATCAAATGACTGATTCAACCAGATGACTGCGACATATGCATTATATAATAGTATATAAATAGTATATTATTAGGTTTCATTTTTTTCAAATCGTTCCAAATACACCCTGTATGTTGTAAATTGTAATGTAGGTAGAAATATTCTGAAATTTTATCACCGTAGAATAGCACCATAGATGTATAGGACAAAATGAATAAAACATTGTATTATGATAGTACATCATATTATGTATGTACTATCATAATAATATACTGTTTGCATTTATGCCGTGTCTAAGATTGTCATAGATCTATGGAGACGAGGATGTATGGCAAATGCAAAACTTACCGAATGTTTGTTTTTTTAGGTGCTTCATTTTTGGTACCTCTACCTCTTTTTTACATATACCTAATATCATTTTACTAATATTATAAATGTGAAAGTGAGTTTGTTTGATCGGGTTTCAAGGCAAAACTGCTGAAACTCTTAGGCCGAAATTTGAAATAGTGATGGCGTATACCTATGTACCAACCTTGTATTAGGTAATGGGTTATATTATTTTATCCCAAAAAAATAAAGTTCCTACGGGAATAACATTTGCCTTACTAGTAGTATTCATAATTACGATTTACGTCAATTGAAATGTTAAAAACGACGATTTATCAAACGAGCAATATTTATATGTAGGTACTAGGTAGGTACTGGCTAAATGTAGAACGTGTCTTTCAATATAGTTTTATAATATTTTATATTCGTAAGGATAAACACTACTTATTTGGTTTTTTTCCAATCTCATTTCCACGCGGGCGAAAGCTAATCTACACTAATATTATAAAGTGGAAAACTTTGTTCGTTTGTTTGTTTGTTTGGTTGTAACGAATAGGCTCAAAAAGTACTGGACCGATTTCAAAAATTCTTTCACCATTCGAAAGCTACATTATCCACGAGTAACATAGGCTAAATTTTATTCTGGAAAAAAACAGGGTTCCGTAAGATATTTGGGTTTTTCGGACACAAGGTGTAAAAAATCAACCAGAAAAGTTATTTATTTTGCGTACGCTGCCTAAACTATAAAATATAGAACCATAAAATGTTTTAATTAATTGTAGATCTTATAAATATCTACAAAAAAGTCCACGACACACTATACCTATCTACGTCGAATGAGGCACAACAACCATATTTTATTCAGAAATTTTGATTTTTTTTGGACTACATTTAAACGAGTTTATTTTACTCATGTTTTAAATCCTTAAGATATGAAGCTAAAGAGTTTGTTTATTTGAACGCGCTAATCTCAGGAACTATTGGTCGGATTTTAATGAAACATTTCAGTGTTCGATAGCCCATTTATCGGTAAAGATATATTATCCCGCTAAGATCCCGTTGTAAATCTTAGTTAACGCAGGCGAAGCTGCGGGCAACAGCTAGTATGTAATATAGGTATTCGTACCCATGAAATGTTTTCTTTGATGGGACATCATTTGCACTCGAACTAATGGTCAACCGTCTTCTTTTACTAGAAGGAAAATAACAGGAACAATATATGTAATATTAGTTATAAATACTTAGGTAGGTACTTATTGTTAGCGAGAATAAAAAAGTAGTTACTTTTGCTACCAAAAAATAGAAAGGGAAAAAACTAAAAAAATTAAAAATACACCAAAAAGAACATAATTATGAGAAAAGGCGAAAATTATTATATAAAAAAATCACCAAAAAAAAAAAGTCGGTTCTGACCGAGGTTTGAACATATGCAATGTACATGGCACATAGAGCGTTATTCGTTCACTAAACCATTGCGCTATTCGTTCGTTTTGTAAATTGTCGAATTTAGAGTTATGTACATATGTACGGAATGTACTAAAATATTCCTTATTGTATTGAAATGCGTTATTTGCGTGTTTTGATAAATAAATGTTGTAAACAGATAGGCACTTACTTTATAACTTCATTCATGTGTTTTTAAAAAAAAAGTAAAGTAAAGTATCAACCCTTATATGTCCCACTGCTGGGCACGGGTCTCCTTCCTCGAAATCAGGCGAGGAAGGTAATGGGCCAATAGTCCACCGCGCTGGCCCAGTGCGGGTTGGTGAACTTCACATACCTTCAAAGACTTTCAATCTCATCAGGCATGCAGGTTTCCTCACGATGTTTTCCTTCACCGGTGAGCGAACGATGGTCTCGTGTGCACTTAGAAATTTAGAAAAACCCTTTTCAAGGCACACACGGACGGGTCAGGATCGAACCCGGAACCCTCGCATAAGAGGCCGAGTCCGTCCACCACGAGAGCATGTGTTTTTATTTTATAATAAATCTTCTTTTTTCTAGTCTCCATTTATTTCTTTTGTTTCGCATTTTTTCAATATTATTTTTCTCTCTCTTATTCACACTAAAGTATAATATTTATTTACACCTTTATTGACAAACTTGTTGTAGCGTCAGATTATAGAGGGTCAATTGTTGACATTGGTGAATGATAGATGGCGCTTATGCCATTGGTAATATTTAGTTTAATATATTTATTGTTATATTATTTAATAATTATCCCGAAATTATTTACGTTGCGCATGCACGTAACATTATATCTTTGATAAATACAATTTTATAGTAAAAATATTAATTCGCGAGCGGCGCGTTGTATTGTGAAAAATGACATAGGTCCGCTTAGCAACGCGCCTCAGCGCTTACTGTCGAATCACATAGAAGTAAAAGAGAAGCGCGATGGTGCCATCATGGCGCACGTTGGCTATGGATATTAATATAAGAAAAGAGTTAATATTATCGAAATCTGAAAAGCAATCAAAAATATAAATTAACACGAAAATTTATAATAATATTATCTGTTACTGTTGTAAATTTTACCAACATATATTGTTAAGTTAAGGCGATATTTACGTTAAAAGTGCACTAAACACTGCTTAATTGGGATTTTTTTTATCGAGAAAATTTCTAGAAAACGTGTTTTTGACTTTTGAGTGAACTTAGAAATATGATGAAGTTTAACATATATTTTTATCACGACCGTAAACCGTGTCAATTTTGCTTAAAATATGTTTAGGTGAAGCCTATTTGACCCTGTTCAGCGCCTTAAGTAGGATATAAAACTAATTAACCTATGACCAAGTACTAATTTAATTTACATTAAAAGTCCGATCCAGTATTAGAGAGGGCAACCTAAGTAAAACATAAAATAACGTAAAATAGTTTATTAAATAAACGGAATTTTATCCATAATAAACTACAGTATTACATTGGTATAATACTAACATTTTTTACGTTCATTCTTTAAAACTTTCTATTATTCAACAATTTAAAATCCATGTGGCTATGGCTGTCAAAAATAATTTTGACAAAAGTCTCTCAAATTGTCTTGTAATAATTATAAGTATCTGCATTACAACTTATGAAAATTTGTGTGAAATTAGTTGCTTTAAGAAGGTAATGGGTTCGATATTTTATCTAAGACTAGCGATTAATATGAATGTAGAAGTTGCTCAAATAAAATAACACCGCGTTAACCTATAAAAACATATATTTTATGTAACATCATATAATTTGTCCTTAACAGGAATCAAACCCGTTACTCTACTGTATTCAACAACCATCTCATTTCATCAACCGTCAAAAGCTTTATATCTGTGTAGCTTACCTACGTGAAATAAACTGGGTGGTTTTATTTGGGGTCAGAAGTTGACCCCAAATAAAACCACCCAGAAGTTATCGTTAACAACCTGATCGAAGATCATTGAGCAATATCGGTAAAAGAGGTTCCAAAGTTCAGCCCCGCCCACGCCCACGCCCACAATCGTTCCCATTCATTGACCAACGCTGGCCAAAATCCAAACCTACATCCATTAATAAATATACAAATATATTATCTCCAATTTTAAGTTGTATCTAAACATGAGCGACGATGGTCCAGTGGTGGGTGGACTCGGCCTCTTATGAGAGAGGTTTCGGGTTCGATCCTGACCCGCCCGTGTGTGACTTGAAATGGGTTTTTTTAAATTTCTAAGTGCACCCCCAAACACGAGACCATCGTTCGCTCACCGGTGAAGGAAAACATAGTGAGGAAACCTACATGCCTGATGAGATTAAAAGTCTTTGAAGGTATGTGAAGTTCACCAACCCGCACTGGGCCAGCGTGGTGAACTTTCCATGTATGGCCCATTACCCTCCTCGCCTGATTTCGAATTGGAGACCCGTGCCCAGCAGTGGGACATAATATAAGGGTTGATACTTTACCTTACTAACATGTTATAATTGTTTTGTAACTGTGTATGTGTGCTTATTCTTCCCAAACGGTTGGACCGATTTCAATGAATTTTAGTACGTGTTCTAGTGGATTCAAAAATGCTTGAGATTCTGAAACTCGGTCCGTTACAAAATGTATTTATAGGACGTCTTTGAAGTCCACTCACTATCACATAAGAACCAACAAATTACGCTTATAGTGTAGATTAAAGCAGTATTTCATTGGTCTCAGCAAAATCATTATCAGCCTGTAACTGTCCAAACTCCCTCCCTCAATGAACGACAAGAGGGCTAGTTATCAATGCTCTTATTGCTTGTGTATTATTTAATAATGATCATTAAAAAAACCAAAGTTCATAATCCCATCAGGCAAGTGTTAAGCAATTACTGGTCATTAAACACATAAAACACACTCCTGAATCTGACTTACAACACACTGGGATTATTATAATAACCTTAGATTATTAATATGTCTAGATGGAGTGTCGCCCTACGATCGAAACAAAAAGAACAGGCCAACATTTTCAAAGATGTGCTCGTGAATAGTGATACCAGCTGGCAGCTACTACAGTTCTCCCATAATCATCCTTTTTAATCTCGTTACACTTCAACACAAACCTTCATTATAAATAAAAACAATAATGCGTAACAATTCATGCGTATTATATGACAGTGGCCAGTGGGACGGATACTAAACACGGAGAAATCATTTAGAGGCGAACAATAAACCGCTATTTTTTTGGACGTGTTTTCCGCGCGACACTCTATCTAGATATATTATTGATCTAAGACAATAACTATAGAATACAAGTCTTAAAACTCTGACCTAATGTCGATACCGCGTGTATGTTTGTTTGTACTTAGTCTACTAAACCATAAAGTCTAAATGTGTGACCCATTAATTTTAGCTTAAATAATGCTCAAAGTTTGTCAACCTGTATTAGCATATAGGTAACCTAACAAAACGAGATTACTCAAGGTAGTTTAAGCTACAGACTCTTTATCTCGGACTCTCTCGTTTGTGTTGAAGCTGTTTATCTCTGTACTTAGTGCGCTGAGCAGGTTACTCCGAGCCCACTTACCTGATAACAGCCGTGGGTGTAACACTTAATCACTTATTTATATATAAGAACCAAGTAAATAATATACAAGCAACATACTATTTAAAAATTGCTTGCTGATTAAAAGATGCTTGAGTGAGCCACCTGCCCACTCCGATTTCGCCCCAAGGCCTTTTGGCCACAGCATTTAGAAAAAAAAAACTATTTATTGAAAGGCAACACAACCATTGCTATGTATGTCGCAGTGCACAATTCCACAGGTGTACCTAACCCTGTGTAATACCTGTCCCGAAACCCCCCCCCCCCCCTTTAAAAGTCCGCCGTAAACTCCCTAAGCTTCCCACTGTTGGTGATGTACTCGAAATCACTTGAGGACAAATAGTTAGTAGTTGGTGATATTTAATGCGCCTCTAACGCCCCTGTGTTCCTATCAGGTTTAGGCTCACCTTTGCACGCCGTCGCGGGCATGCTTAGTGGCTTTCGGGCAGTTTCTCTTTAGGAGAAGGGAGCCAGGAGGTCTATTCCGGAGCCAGGCAATCGCTGAGTTGATTCAGTTTCCTGCAGATCCAGGCCCTTAAAAAGTGGCTGCAGGTGCTCACAAGTGGCTTGACTAGGGTAGTACCCTCCTAAGTGCGAGTCCCATATAAGGTTCAGGAACCGCGTAATCTATAAGGTGCATGTGAAATTCTCCTCTAGTCATCTTTGAGTTTTTTTTTCTGTTAGTCGGAAAGGAAAGGGTTGACGGGCCATATGATGTTACCTGTTAGCCTTCTCAGCAAAACACAGCAAGACTGTTTAACAGGAGACACAAGCAATAGAGTATCTCAATGACTTGTAGAAAGTTCTATCTTGTGCGTCTAGAGTCTAGAAGGTTCCATGGTCGTAGTCGAAGCATCTCGTACGTATTGTAGTGTGTACATTGTACATACCAAATTAACCGTTAAGTGGCTATCGGTATGCCGTGTACGCTCTGATACACGCCACGGTACGAGACGCAAAAAGCGTGCAGCGTGTTAATATTAATTATAGACTTCTATCTATACTACGGCTACGTTTTTACCGTTAAAGGAGCGATGGTTAAGGGGAAAAAGTCTTTCCCGTGTAGATTTTACATGAACCTCAACTAACAATCATAATTTCACCTATTGAAGGACTTCGAAAGAACTATGTTACTTTTTTATAGAACTAGCTGTTCGCCTGCGTCAACTAAGATTTAAAACGGGTCCTATATAGCCTGTGTTCACCGGGGATAATGTAGCTTCTCAACGGTGAAAGAATTTTTCAAATCGGTCAAGTAGTTTCGGGGACTAATCAATACAAACAAACAATATCTTTTCTCTTTATAATATTAGTATAGATAATGATAAAGAATTAGATAATGTATTCTATACGTCCATGACCTTATAGACTTTTCATTATAAAATGTATCTTGGCGGACGCGAACTTGGAACTTCGAGTATCTTGCAAATTCTCTATATGTTTGACGATTACTTACTTAAAAATGTCAACCTCCATGTTCCGTTTAATGTTAATATGGATAGTTATAATATACAACTAAAATAACATTATAATACACTTATATTACATTAGCTGTTTACGGCGAATTCCATCCTAAAACTGAAAAAATATACACCAAAAGATTTAAAAAAACCGTCATAATGTCGGACATTAGCGCGTTGAAAACAAAAGAAAGTAGTAAAGCTATTATAGAAGCTATTATATATATACTAATAGACATTTTAAACTACTACAGATTTGTATGAAAAGTAATATGATTATATGATTTCTCAAAGGTCATTAACCTTACCGATACAATAACTCAATTTACTCCATTATTACTTGCGTGTAGACTCTACTGGACGTAGAAAGGGGCAGTACCCCCTGCAGTCCGCAGATCAATACTCTAGCGTGACCACGACGGTTTTGGACATTACTTTCACTCGAAAAAAGTCGTAAATTAATTATACTATAGTCTTACTTACTTACTTACTTTTAATAAAACAGGAAGTAACACAAAGAAGTCCAATAAAATCAGAAATTGTATTTTTCTACCACATGGTTTTATAGTGTCGCTGGATAAATCAGTTGATTCGCAAACGTACTAAGCAATTTATAAATTCTTCATATTATATTATGCTCTTCTCATAATTATCAATACTGAAAATTGTTCAGTAAAGCTTCTTCTAAGTCTTTTTATCTAAGGAGTCTTTCCTTAAAAGCATAAAAGACCTCTCAAATTATTCTCTCTTCATTCGCCTAATTGTTCCTCTTTTAAAATGTTTATCTAAGACTAATCTTATTCTAGTAAGAGAGACTCACACTATCAGACAAAGTCCAAATCATTTAAAATTGCTCTACAAACAAAGGAGTTTAGTTTGTCTTTCAAAAAGTCTAAATTTAATTTAAATTTCAGAAAAACTAAACAGATGAACTAAAACTTTATATATATATCTTAATCATATTTGACTATAAAACAAAACTAACCTGGTTTATAACGATGTGTTTTGTGTGAAGTGTTGTGAAAGTGAAGTGATAAGTGTAGCCGGAATGAGGCGACGGTAACCATGTATAGGCCGAACTTCTACGAGAGCACCTGCTTCAGGTGCAACGAGATCGTTTACCAGGTGGACCGGGTGGGGCCCCTCAAGGACTTCACCTTCTTCCACAGCGGATGCTTCAAGTGCGCGGTGTGTGGCACCAAGCTGACCTTGAAGGTAAGGATTGGAACTGCTCCTAGACTTATTCAACGCCACTTAAAACTGGATGCGAGGTCCGTGCTGAATGCGAGGGTCAAGGAATTGGTTGTCTTGGCGTTCATTGAGGGGGGCCTATGTTCAGCAGTGGACGGATAAAGGCTGATGATGATGATGATGATGATTATGACATATAAAGATTATATCGGTAGGAGAGAGGGGATGTGTCATACTCATTTGCATAAACATAAACTTCTCACTTCTTGTATAAAGTGGCCTTCTACTGCTTAGCTGTGTTTTGAAGATTTTGGCTAAACAATCAATTTTATCACTGTCATAGAAATTTGCCAGTAGTTCTTATACCTGAGTTTCAATATAATATGTACTTGAGTTCAAAGGCCATCAGGCCTAAAATGTCAGACCTTTCGAAAAAAATAGCACTAATGAGCTATCGGGATTAATCCCAAAGCGATGCTAAAGTTATTCATCCTTTTTAAAGTCGGCTATTTCTTTTCTATGCTATAAAAAAATACAGCGTAGTTCAATGAACCGTTGATTTTAATAACCACAGAAAATACACGTTTATATAATTAATAATTATCATAACACGTTTATATAATTATTAATTATCGGTAATTCAGCAATAGAAGAAAGCTTCAGAAACACCTATTAATAAACACAAGACACGTGTCCTTGTTGGTATTCAAATTATCGACCCTTTCAGCATGCCACATTACCGAAACAGCCGTGGAACGCTTGAATGATTAGTACAAGACAGTCATGATCGATTCTTGTTGTACCATTCAAACTTTACCCGTAAAAAATGTTGTATGCTGACAAGGTCGCTAAAATGTCGCACTATTGTTTTGAGAGCTCAAGGTCAGATACCCCAGGTCAGGCTATCAACTTGATTAAACGGATCGACTGCATCTCTGTTTCTTTAGTAAGAGCGTTGTTCTTGACCGTGAGTAGCCTTTAATCCATTCTTCTTTCCGCGTATACATTTACCTCCTGATATGATACGACTAGTACCTATGATGATGATGACCAGATGATATGTACTCCATATCATCTATCTCTTCCCCTCTTTCCATCAATACTTCCTTCTCTCTGCGAACACCTTTTTTATGAGAAACCTTGTCGGAGCCTTCTGACGCCTAAAGATATTCCCGCGCAACCAAAGTTTTTATGCTCCTTTTCTATCTCCTAATGGGACACTGGAAACTCATCGCATGAAATTCGACAGCATGTGAGCAAGAGTCATGATAGCTTCTCTACCTCTTTCACATCACCTTCTGACACAATACGATTAGTATTTTTTCCTTGATCTGTTTTGTTCCCATTTTCTTGCTTTCTGCTCTATTTTCATTTTCGGCTTATGATGGTTGTGGGTGGCGTAAGTGAATCGGCCACTGCACGGAGGTCGTCTTGGTTGGCTCCCCTGGTTAATGGCTGACCAAACACGTCTACCAAAACGCGGTACTGCAAACAAGAAAATATAATTGGGGACAAATTTGGCCGTTGAACTGTATTTCTGCTAAATCATCTGCACAAAAGTCGCAAAGGTCAAAAGGCTTTTCTAGGGTTTTTCTTTCGGGTTATATCTGAATGTTGGCAACACTGTAAAACACTCATTCAGTGTCAGTCGAACAATACAAGCCATGTAAAACTGGGTGTTACTAATTACTATGAGTAATTGCTTCGTGTGTAAGCTATTATTAGCTCAAAGCCTTAAAGATAAGAACATAAGGCTTTAATAATAAAATACCAGACCATCTGTCATTATTTTTTTCGTTAGTTGTGGTCATAGGTCACTGATGATGCACCAATTGATTTTGTAAAACTATTTTTTACCAAGAATGAGAGGAAAATTGATCAACCAATACATATAAATAAAATTTAAGTGACTGTCCGTCTTAGCTAATCTCCGAAATGGCTGTACCAATTTTGATACTCACTGGCAGATACCTGATATTGTATATTGCTAGGAGTAGCGCTACAAAAAAAGTCATCACTCGGGATACGACTGTAAATCTAAGTTGAGTTAGCTAGTATTAGGTATGTAAAAAACAAATAAAACATTTTTTAGAACCCTTACATTCACGCTTGTCTGGTTTTTAATGTTATATTTTTGTAGTCGACACTGCTCGCTAAAATTTGTGGTCATTTAATCTTTTCTCCGTGTATACGCATATGTACGCAGTATCTCCTTTCTTTTGAAAAGTATAATAGTTAAAGTATTTCATATTACATATATATGGTGAATCGGTAAAACTATTACAATTACCTCACCTCAATGTTTGTGAGTAAATAATGATTAATGTGTATGAGTCATGTGTTATTAACCCTGAGTCCTGACTTAATGTTGTCACATATTGTCACGAGGTCGCCTTTTGTACGTACACCATTTTTGTACACGTATCAATGACGAAAACCTTTTTATTTTTAAAGCCGACAGTTGAAACTATCTTTATTTCTTACTAGCTGTTACTTAACTTTAAAACGGGTCCATAACTTTTTTGAAACAGTGAAAGAATTCTTTAAATTGGTCTAGTAGTTTAGGAGCCTGTTCAATACAAACAAACAGTCAAATCTTTCGTCTTTATAACATTAGAATACCTCTTGCCCACAGCTTGCACATATTTACGGCGGTATTCGTGTTTTGTCGCCTTAGTTACTCTTTATGTTATCAGCTATGTGTAAATGAAAATCTGGTCAAAATTAATCTAGCTATTTCAAAGATTAGCCGGAACAAACAGACAGACAAAAAATTTTAAATTATTTTATTAATGTACATTATCGCTTATATTTTAATATTAATTTAGTGAGAAGCTATTAATTTAAAATTACAAACAGACACGGGACAATTAAATTTTATTTATTTGTAATTTGTATACAATATACATGCATCAAGTAGGAAATTATATCAAAATGAAATTAAAAAAAAACATTATCATTGCTTAAAAAGTGATAAAACCAAAATGATGAATGAAATGAAAAATGATGAATGGCAAAATACGAACATATAATTCCATAGTCAACGTTTACCATATTGTACCAAGTGGTTTCGTCATCTAGTCATTCTAAGATAACATAAATAACTGAAGTAGAAATAATAATAATAAATTCTAGTAAATATCTTCTGAGCGCCTTCCTTTTAGGTCGTGAAACCCGACTTGTATAAAAGTTAAACGTAAACTCGTATTAACTGATGATGATGATGATGATTATATTATAAAAGTTCATTATAAACTAGCAGTTTTCCACAGCTTCGCCTGCGTTGACTAAGATTTTCATTGGCATCTTAGTGGAATGATATTACCTATAGCCTTCCTGGATAAATGGGCTATTTAAAATTGAAAGAATCATTGTACTTCCTGAGATTAGCGCGTTCAGACGAACAAACATTTTAGTTTTATATATAACTAGCTGTTGCCCGCAGCTTCGCCTGCGTTAACTAAGATTTATAACGGGATATTAGTACGCGAAATAAGTAACTTTTCTTGTTGATTTCTTACACTTTGTGTCCAAAAAACCCAAATATCTTACGGAACCCTATTATTTTTCAGAATAAATTTAGCCTATGTTACTCGTGGATAATGTATCTTTCGAACAGTGAAAGAATTTTTGAAATCGGTCCAGTACTTTTTGAGCCTATTCATTACAACCAAACAAACAAACAAAGTTTTCCTCTTTATAATATTATAGTGTAGATGTAGATGTAGACGAGTCGTATAAGATTATGCTTCGTTGAATTACATGATTAGAAATGTGTTAAATTGGAAAGTGCCAGCCATTAAGATATTACAAGCCAAATGTTTATACAACCCTGTTATAATTATTTTAACATTCGATTAATTTGAGATGGCTTTGAAGACTGACTGTGTTCCGTGACTTCGATCGTTTCAAAGTCGATAGTATTTTAGTCATCGAATGCCCCTTTATCAAGTATTCAAAATCTAGTTGTGGAATTTGGCGTTAGATGTCTTCTATATAAATAAAAATTAATCCTCAAAATGTATGTACACGCATATTTTCAGAAATCTTTTTTTGCTATTTTGGTTACCACCAGGATAAGGTTTGTATGCAAAAAATTATGATGACGCTAAACATTTTTGGATGTAGGCAAGACAACGTTTGCCGAGCTTAGCTTGTAACTAACGAGACAAGGCAGAATACATTTTCGGACAGCGTAAAATAAATCTGAAGAGTACACGGCAAAGTTACATTAACAGTTATATAAACATAGCTTTAACTAAGATGGTGACGGACTGATGATGTGTCGGGCTCAGGTTGGGTACCCGGGCCCCGCTAGGCACGACGTCAGGGGGACAGCTTAGTACCGTCGGGCAGTCCCCTTAATAAGGAGAAATCTGATCTTGCCGGGGTCGGTGATCCTGTTGCATGTAGATTCAAATCAATGTCCCATTGTCAGTAATTTAAAAATGTCAAAATTACTCATGAATGTAAATGGTGTAATTGGACGGGACGAATCGGCGTTAATGATGTGGAAACTGCGGATTGTGAGAATAGTGCGGATTGTTCGGAAAGAGCGGATTGTACAGAAAGTGCGGATGGTGCAGAAATTGCGGATCGTGCGGAAACTGTTGTGTGAGAACTTCGTAAAGTGCCGATTGTAAAAGCGGATTGTACGGATTCTGATGAAGATATTGATGATGTGAAGTGCGGCTAATGTGCAGATGTTGCAAATCATGCGGAAGCTGATGGTATTGCGTATGTGGATGTAGCTGATGGTGCGGATGTTGAGATGATGCAACTTATGCGGATAAAGCGGATATTGCACATGGTATATCGATCGATGCGGAAATAATTTATTTTTTCAGCGTTCAGTCTGACTTTATGTTGATGAATGTATATGATACTAGCTGTTGCACGCAGCTTCACCTGCGTCAACTAAGATTTAAAAAGGCATCTTTGCGGGAACATATTTGGACTTTGAATACGGGTCCCAAACTTTTTTGAAAATTTAATATACTTAGCCTATGTTCAGAGGGGATAGTTTAGTTTCCCAACAGTGAAAGATTTTTTCAAATCGGCCAAGTCGTTCCGGAGCCTATTCAATACGAACAAATAATCAAATCTTTCCTCTTTATAATATTAGTATAGATAATAATAATGGTGCTGAATAATGTGTGAATAAAGTGCTAATAAAATAGTATAATTTTTAATACATAAAAACTAAGCGACTAATGACTAAAAACAAACTAATAAATAAAAAAGCGTAAGGTTATAATTAATGAGTAGATATTACTATCATCATTATCAGCTCGCTTCCGTTTACATAACCCGTGCAAAGTCACGGACAGTAAATCATATAACCGCTAGTTAATTTTAACGTAACTATTTCGTTAAGTAGAATAATATTAGCATATATTTATGCTATTAGAAATTCTCTATCGTAACATTAGATAACTCATGTTTAATTACATAAGTTTACCGGCAACTTTTTGACCTCCTAAAGTATTTGTCTGTAATAACCAGCGTGCTAGCAGTAGAGGATGAATAGATGATGATCATGATGAAGGGGAGCATCAGATAAGTCTCAAGTTTATCTATCGATTGATTAGTTTCGAAAGGTGTACTATAATTAACTTCTGGAATAAATTGCATTCTTGTTAACGGAAACTTACCATCCAACGGCCTGAAAATGGGCCGTGTAATAAATGGATGACCATTAAGGTTAGATTCACGAGTGGCAGAGCCACCTGGAACTAGCCCAGGCAATGCGTTGCTTATCCTCACATGTATGAAATCTAAGTCATAAGTGACAGCGTTTTTTTTTCTCTTTTCACTTTTTACTTGGACCAACCGCCTTGCAAAGCACATCGAAAATCTCGCTTCGCAAAAATTTTAACCTACCCGCACTTCAAGACATTTTAATGTAATTAATTGTTCTCATACAAGTGATGTAATGACTTCTCGGGAATAAAGATTAAGTTGTAGTAAAGTAAAACTTAGTGCTAGTAAACTGTGAGTCAGCTGTTATTTATTTTGAAACAAATCAAATTAACTTGTACACCCACCAGGAGTATATTGTGTCTGTATTGTCTTACTTGTATATAGCTGTACCTGATTCTTTTATTATGTAGTATTCGCAGACAATGTAATAATGTGACATGTAGTATCCTTGCTGTATTCAGCATTGCAGCAGAATTGGGCTGGCACGAACAGAGTACCTCTCACATTATGCTGGCATAAAGTGACTATGCTTTTCGTTAGATTGTGATTTGTGAGCTATCAGCGACTCCTTGCGGGGATAGGGAAAATAAGGGCATCCCATCTGCATAGCCTTGGTTTGCGCTGTTATAGGCATTCATAAGGTTTAAAAGTGAAGGCTGCGTTTAGGTAGACGAAGTGTTGGTCAGCCAGATGAGAAGACGATCTCCGTGCAGTGGCAGGTCCGCGTTGGATGCGAGTAGCAAGGGATCGGTCGTCTTGGCGTTCATTGAGGAAGGCCCATGTTCAGCAGTCGGCGGATAAAGGCTGATGATAATGATAAAGGCTCCGCGTGCTCGTTTGCCTCCATATGACAAAAAGTTGAAATAGTCTTCGGAGCGAACCTAATCTCCTTTTTAACTCATCTCTTACAGACGTACTACAATAACCAACACTGGACGGAGGACAAGGAGGTGTACTGCTCCAGCCACGTGCCAAAGATCGGGCCGGGGCACCTGGACAACTCCTCCGTGGGCATCCGAAGTGCCCTAAATGTGCCCAAGAGCAATAACTACGTGAACGAACAGATACGGGGGCACACGAGGAATAGCCACGAGACTGAATGTGAGTATTTTAATTCAAAACTGATTGTTACTTATTTTGTAGTAGTCTAAGGGCCTGTTTCACAATCTCCAGATAAGTGCCGAATAGGCTATCGGCAACATATTTGACTGATACTCCATACTGTATCTGTCAAATATGTTGCCGAAAGCCTATTCGGCACTTATCTGGAGATTGTGAAACAAGCCCTAATATTAGTGACTCTCCTTCATTTATGTTGTAAATATTTCCTACTCCTGAATACTTCTGATTGATTTTATTGCTGGTCCCAAGGCTGTTTTAACAAATCCCTGGGGCTACCTGAGATCGTATCAAATTATCATTTTAGGTCGAAACGACTGGTGAAACCAGCCCAACTTTAGCATTATGGTAAGTTCGTAAGGACTGTTGTTAAGCCCCGTTTTTGTTGCACGAGCGTTAAAAACTTAAAACCCGACGTTACCGCGAGTTGCTAGTTTGGTATGCTCTATTTGATCTGACGTCCAATTCTCAACGTCCAATCCAACAGCGCTCGATAATTAAGCGCCGTTCTTCAAAACTTTTCTGTTGTGAACGAAATTCAACTTGCAACTTGAAGGTCGTCGCATCTGCTGGGGACGACATAGTGTGTAATGTAATCATATAGCCCGGGAGCCGGTAACAGGTCTTCATGACCAAGTTCCTCTCAAACGGATTTGCAACTACGCCGGAATTTAATGAATTTCACTAAATATAAAAGAATTTATTTCTTTTATGCCTTTAAAAGAGGCAAACAAGCTGTCGGAGCCTGGCTACCGATGCCCATACATTATCAATAATATGTCATTTGGTCAGTGCCATAAACGTTCAAGCAGATTTACTTTATTGGTATTTGATAATAATAGGCTCTGTATAGTTGCGAACAATGTAATCGATCCGGCCCGTTGGCATTCATCCATGACATGACAATGGAGTGCATCCATGCCGCCATGCCACCATGCCGCCATGCCGCCTTGCCGATACATGACAAACGGCCTTGCATGACCTGCATTGGTGACCAAACTCCGTTTACGGCTTTGTCAAGGTGTTACGTTATCTAGAATAATGTGCTATATAAAACGTTTGTTGTATCTGTGCGCTTGTGTTCAATGGAAAAATATTGTGGTACAACTTACAAACCACTGGCCACACCAGCCGGATGTGATGTGAATGAATATTAGTAATAATTACAATATGACAGTAATAAATCTAAATATAATTAATAATGATATTATTTAATAATGTGGGTATTTACAACAATTATTTATTATACTGGCTGTTGACCGCATCTTCGCCTGTGTTAATTAAGATTCAAAATATATAACAAAATAATACAATTTCCCGAAACAAAAGTAGCCTAAGTTACTCCTTATTATAACAGCTACCTGCCAGTAAAAGTCCCGTCAAAATCGGTCCAGCCATTCCTAAGATTAGCCGGAAAAAACAGACAGACAGAAAAAAATCTGTTTTGGTATAAAGTATCAACCCTTTATGTCCCACTGCTGGGCACGGGTCTCCTTCTCGAAATCAGGCGAGGAGGGTAATGGGTTGGTGAACTTCACATACCTTCAAAGACTTTCAACCTTATCAGGTATGCAGGTTTCCTCACGATGTTTTCCTTCACCGGCTTCATCAGAATAACACATGGTCTATATTTTACCCTCGTACTCCTACGGGAATGGAAAGTTCTTATATTAAACCACGAGGCGTTAATATCCAATAGTTCAATGATAGTCGAAGGTTCAACTAGAAAAGCATAGAAAGAGGCATACGGTATAAAAGGGTAACCATTAGGGTTTTTACGTCACGCTGCCGGATGGTATAATATCCCGGATGCGGTGAAGGTCGGATAGCTTACCCTATTTTATGATGCCGTATCCATGGCGTGAATCAGACAGGAGCTGTGGACAAATGATGATGATGACATAAATCGGGGATGACATGAGGAAGATTTGCACACAATTAACTTATTGTTATAAGCTCGAAAGATTTTTTTTTTCGAAAGGACCTATGCTGTTGGCCTTAAGGCCTTAAAGCTAAAGGCCAACAGCATAGGTCCTTTCGAAAAAAATAAATCTTCCGAGTTTATAATATTAAGTAACTCGATAGATTGTAAGAATATATGGATGTATGATAAATCTAACAAGAAAAGCTACTGAATGAAATTTGATCAAACTTAACATTTATATTATAGTTTACACATCTGAATATTGGCTTTAATTTAATCCCGTGCCTACGTCCACGGGAATCGGAAGTACTCCAGTGAAACCGCGTATAATTGCTAATGCTGAAACATAAAATATTTTAAGTTATAGAGGTTTTAAGTTATCAAGGGTCATATTAGTGATAGGTTAAGGGAAGGGAACATATTATTTTTTGAAGTTAAAGAAGTTTTTAAGTTATCCAGGTTTGAGTTATCGAGGTTCCACTGTAGATACTTTATAATTAAAATTATTTGGAAAAAAACTAAAGCGCTTAAATTCAATTATGTAAACTGTAGAGCACCATATAATTGACATGAATGGGGGGAGAGACGAACCATGACCGCGTGTCATGACAGGATACGTTGACACAGTTCATGAGTTATGAATTAGGCAAACAGACAAAAGTATTCCGTCGCCTCCCTAAAAACTAAAGAGTGTCTAGAGACCTACTTAATATCAAGGCATGATATACAATGCCACAGCGATTATCATGCGTAGGTTGTGTGATAATCTGGTCTCTCGAGCCGGATAGGGTGTTAAAACAAGGTAAACCACTGAGCTGCGGATGGGGGTACACCAATATTTTCCCATGAGTACAGATATTGTAGCTTGCTGGTCTGTTCTAATCTCGTCTTAGTCTCGTTTTAATGTCGTAACCCAACAATTTCTGGAAAAACATAAAAATACATAAGTGAATTCTGTAATAAAACGACATTCATTCGTATTTCTCCGTTTTTCCCTATGGTTCACTGCGAGAGCATGCATTAGGATTGAGTCCGCCAATTTGTAACAGATTTTTATATTTGGGACCGTAAAGTTTCTTAAAAAAACCTAGTAGGGATATAATATGTAATAGACACAGGCCAGATGTAGTACAAGTGATTTGACTTACAAAACGTTGAAAATGTATCCATGTATCAAAATCTACGTTTGTGTGGTAAAGGATATTACAAAATAGAAGATTTCATGGAAGATACCAAACCTTGGGAAGGGGGCGTTCCAGGCATCAAAAGATAACATGTAAATTTTGTTATAGAATATTTGAAAAGGTTGGTTCCACTGAGTTTGTTTCGCCGGCTCTTCTCAGTGAGCTTGCCTTGGTACCGGTGGTAGACTAAAAATGTGACTCTGATCCTAACAATGAACACCAAAACATACAAACGACTACAGGTACCAGAAACAGGCGATAATCATTCTTATTGCGATTGAAATAAAGTTCACAAATTCCGAGATTGCTAATTCTCATCAGACTCATTAACAATATTTTAAAGGCATATCTGTGGAATGCAGCATCCTCTGATTATGAACCGCCTATCTAAAATCAGCTAACCAGTCTCTACCGAAGACCAGCTTCGGGAGTGGTCGGAAATCCTCGCCGTTAGAAAGGGACAACATTGACTGTGTGAAGAGTGAGGGAGAGGGGAGAACTTGTTGCAAAAGCGGCCACATTCCACATCACAGCCCAGTGACCCAAAGCTCGGGCTCCGGTCAACGGATTGGATTACTGAAATTTATGACTATTTTACACATCTTCGCGCCATTAACAAACCATTATGCGTAGTCGAGGTGAATTTTTTATAAAACTTTTTTCGTTATCGAAAGGTTTTATTTGTTGAAAATACCTATCAGGATTTTCTTCCCTCTCTATAGGGTACTTCTTGAGCTATGTCTCCCTTTCTACAGCCAATGACGCTCATACATCTATGATAATATAATAATAATAATATCTATGGACGCTTTTACACCACGTCATTCTGGTCCGTGCTAAGTTTCCGAAGAACTTGTGTTACGGGTACCAGACAACGGAAATACATATATTTAATACTTTTTATAAGTATATAATATAGTGTTAGACACCCCCTACTAGATGGAGCGACGATCTGCGCAAGGTGGCTGGCAGCAACTGGATACTTAAAGCTCAAGACAGAGAAAAGTGGCGTGCCTTGGGAGAGGCCTATGTCCAGCAGTGGACTGCCGCCGGCTGATGATGATGATGATGATGATGAATACTTTTTATATTAATGCACATATTAAAGTATTTTATTATATTATAATACACAAATTTAATACACATCCATGACCCAGGAACACAGAAATATTTTTTTGTTCCCTGGCGAGATTCGAACCCGCTACCTCCAGCTTGAGCGCCAACGCGCTAACCACTGAGCCACAGAGGTCGTCAAACATTAAAAAAAAAACATCTGTTCTTAAATTCTGTTTTTTTTTTTTATTATATTTGACACTAGCTGTCGTCCGTAGTTCCTTTTAATAAACTATCAGCTATCTGCCAGTGAAAGTCCCGTCAAAATCGGTCCAGCATTTTCAGAGATTATTAGCCTTCACAAACAGACATACATTCATATACTTATGCGTTTAGTTAAAAGATTTGAGATATGTAAAAATCTTATCAAATAAATAAATAAATAATTCCTATTTATTTACCACGTTTTTCATTTTCATTGTCTTCTTCGTGAATGTATTTGAATATTTTACCATTCGATAAACTGCGAGACTTGTTGTTGATTAAGAGCGATCTTCACCAACTACCTTATCGATGGTCATCTAAGAGGTATTCGCCAGTTGTCAATCCGACTAACATAAAAATACACTATCTACAAACGAAACAGTAGAGCTATTCTGTAAGGTCGTTTTCGAATCTCGACAGCGGAATCCGCGATGATATGACGAATTTGTATTCTTTAAAACTTGACTATCTATCTATATTCTATATCAATAAAGTTCGCTTTCGAAGTGAGCGTAAAGTGAGCTCTATCACTCAGGTGAAGCTCGATATCGAAATGGTTTTTACAGTTACCCAACAGACATACGGAAACACTCCATATATTTTTCCCTGTCGTAACCACACTAATATGGGGGTTTGCGTCAAGCCTCTATATACGGCTTAAGTCTACTTTACATAGGCTTTAGGTAAATGTAGGTGTATATAATAAAATACCCAGTTATAATAATTTATGTTTCATTTCGCCAACGCTAAAAATTTAATCCGAAGATAAAATCTCTAATTGACATTGTGACATCATCTGCTCCCACTGAAGACCCTTTACTAAAAACTATCAAACCACAGAAAACTTAATTATAATAAAACAAATGACATGCTATTACGTACTAGACAACTAATGCCTAGTTATTGAAACGTTGTTCAAGGTATATATATATGCAACTTACATGGCGGACGGCGGTTAAAATACGATTATAAAGTAAAATTTGACAGCTTTTAATTGTAGTTGCTATATCTTTCTTAAATGTCTTTCTTACCATGAAAAAGTTATGGGACCTTCCCATAGCTGGGCACCGTTAATCAAATAGTTCACTTCGTTTATCGTTAATCCGCTAAAAATAGTTAGCTTCGTTAAACGTTAACGAAATGGAAGTTAACGTGACCGTTAACATTTTAAAAAGTTAACTGAATAGTTAAACCGTTAATCAAAATGTTAACTTCGTTAATTAAGGATTAACGGATTAACGAGGTAATGCCCAGCTATGGACCTTACCAAAGCTGCTGGCCATCAATAAAGGATTTCCCTGTGATAACAAAAAAATATTATAATTAATAGTTAGTTAATGCCTCATGTGCCTACGGCCTTGTTGTGGCGGTGGGGCTCAGTAGCCCAGGGTGACCTCAACACATTGGGTGAAGCGAATAGAGCCGAGGGGGCTCTTTGTATCCCTCTTATAAGAAGAGGGGACAAAATAGCAGGGGGCAAGGGGTGAGGATGGGAACCTCACCTCATCGTTCTGTCCCGACGTTGGGAGTAGTTGTTCTGTGGTGCGCAACAGCCGTTCTGTGGAGGTGGAGTCGGTCCCCTGATGGACTGACTAGCCATCGAGGTGCTGTTGCTATTAGATCGGGGGCACCTCACCAAAGGCGGCAGTGGTGGCACTCGCCGGGTTTTAGTGGGTAGAGCTGCGTCCACTTACCATCTTTCGGGCGCAGCGAGTCCCACATACCCGCCTGGGGAGACCCACTCCCCTGCGGGATGCGTCAGTGCATTTCCCGGTGTTAAAAAAAAAAAGGTGCCTACGACCTATTTCGAAATGCTTTACATATTTTTATGTGGTATTGGTATCTCAGTGCTAGTAATTACTGTTCCGACTGCCGACCATCTTGGACGCACATCCCCGCTTTCATATACAAATATGGTGACATGTTAAATATAGTTTGTAAGTGGTTCGTATCCGCTGTTGCTAGGGATGTAGCCACTTAGATAATGCTGAGTTTCCTGTCAATACTCCACGTGAACTGCAATATCCACCGTCTGATGTTATCATGTTGCTGATCTCGGCATCATGTTTCCCGGTCTTCACTGAGGACAATATGCATTATCATCTTTAAAAAAAAACTTTATTTCTATACTAGCTGTTGCCGGCGGTTTCGCCCGCGTTAGTAAATAAATTTCCTTTTTTTATGTATCCTATGTATGTATATGTATCCCTGTAGTTTCATGACGATCGGTTGAGTAGTTTTCGCGTGAAAGCGTAACAAACATCCCTATTTTCACATTTATAATATTTTATCTACACTAATATTATAAAGAGCTAAACTTTGTTTGTTTGTTTGGTTATAATGAATAGGCTCAAAAAGTACTGGACCGATTTCAAAAATTCTTTCACCATTCGAAAGCTACATTATCCACGAGTAACATAGGCTAAATTTTATTCTGGAAAAAAAAGGGTTCTGTATGATATTTGGGCTTTTCGGACACAAGGTGTAAAAAATCAACCAGAAAAGTTACTTACCTACTAAGATCCCGTGATCTTAGTTAACGCAGGCGAAGCTGCGGGCAACAGGTAGTATTAAGTAAAGATAGAAGATATTATGGAGCTTTATTAAGCACCTACGTTGAATCGACTAATCTAATCACACTAAAAATATATATATTAAATGCTTTTAAGAAGTCGCTCGAATGTTAGAAGTGATAACAACTGTTATCAGTTTGGTTCTTGGAAAATGTCTAATAACTATATCTCGTAAGAGTTTAGGTGAATTTAGAAGTGGAATGCCTCGAAACAAATTCGTTTGTTACTTGGAATTAGAGTAATCTGTGTTAGGTAACGAAATATTTTAATGACATAACAGTTTCCCTCGAATCTGGGCTAGTGATCTCGCTAAGGAATGCGCTAGAAGTTAGTACCAGTACAAATTAAATAAATATCTCCTAATAGGTTTTTTCATAAGTTGCGTAAGACCGGGTTTAAAAATAATCTCTATTACTTTACTCGCGGTCTGTGTATTTAAAATTTAATCAAAATGTCTAATTTTGTAGGTTTCTAAATCAAAATATTTACCCTTAGTGGCCAAAATACTTGGCCACTAAGGGTTCCGTTCTATCTACGCGGAAAAAAACATATTTCTAGAATGGGAACTGAAGTATTTATTATTTATTTTTAAATCAAATACCATACAACTAAATACTTTGTGAATATTTAAAAATTTCTACTAGTAACCGTTATTATCTATCGTATAAAAATAGCGGGAAAAATCACGTTTTTTGTATTGGACCACTTAAATGTTCCACTATTAGTTAGTATAGTTTAGTACTTGTTAGATACAGCCTGGGACAAACGGACGGACAGCGAAGGCTTAGTAACGGGTTCCCGTTTGGCACCCTTTGTGTACCTGAAATATGTGTGAATATTAACAGTAACATACGCGTTGATCATGATTATTATTACCATTAGGTTCCTAAGAATAATGTCAGCTAGCAGCGTCCCGCGGTTTCGCGCGACACTTTCCCATTTCCGCGGGAGTACGGGGATAAATTATTGCCTACGTCACTCACAAATATAGGTACATACTATTATAGTTTTAATTAAGGCTAAAAGAATTTTCAAAATCGCTTCAGTAGATCCAGAGATTACCCCCTACAACCTCACAAACTCGCAAAATTTTCACCTTTTCTCCCTTTCTTCGGTAAAATCGTACGGGTTCATGGGTGACGCTTAGCACTTACCATCGGGTGGCACGTCTATATGTCAATCCAAGTAAAATAAATAGTTATGTGTAAAGTCGGTTTACGGACGGTAGTTTGACGTGACAACGTCAAACATGACTGCAGCACGAACCGAACTGAGCCGATCGCTCGAGCCGATCTCTTCTCTCGTTCGTGCCGCGCTCTCGCTGGTGGAACGCTACATGACGTCATCTCTATCATGCATGCTGCCCGTAATATCGAGTTATTAGAAGTTGTCACGTCAAAAATATATATGTTAAGGCCTATGAGGTCTATGTTCAGTAGTGGGCGGATAAATGCTGATGATGATGATGATTCAGGGAGAGTCCATGAACATGAGCGACCATGTAAATCTCTTACCATCAACTTGTCTGCTAGTTTGCCTACATGTCCACGTATTAGTATTGCTCATACGCAAGTACTTTCTAAGTTTCAATTGGCAACCGGTCAAATCTTACACGGTATGTTACAAGGGGCCACACCTCACACCATTCAAACGTACTTAAATACTTCATTTTAAATGAGAATATGGTAGACTAGTCAAGCGGGGGTCCAGTTTGGACCCTATAGTGCTTGTATTTAATTATTATCTTACTATATTATTTTGTCCGTTTGGTGGACTGAAATCTTTTTCGGGATCGACATAGGAAATTATTTTGAGAAATTGAACACACACAAAAAAAGGTTTTTTTGTGAGTCCGATGTAATCGAGAATAGCTTACAAGTCGGTCCCCTGCAAAATATTTTGTAGAAGACGAAGTCTATCGCTTGCGCTGATATAAATACTAGCAGCGACCCGCGGTTTCACCCACGTACTTTTCATTCCCGTGGGAGTACAGGGATATATTACAGCCTACGTTTATACCGGTGTGTAAGCTATATAATTGTAAAGTTTCATTAAAATTCATTCAATGGTTTTGTTGTGAAAGAGTACTAAAAATCCATCCATCCATCCACCCATTCTTACAAACTTTCACGTTCTCGTATTAGTAGGATCAATAAATTTTAGGTTTTCTCATTTTGGAAAAATAAATGTCTCATAAAATATGATTGACTGTTTTAAATATATGCAATTTTTTCTAAAACCTATTTAGTATATAGATATTTGTTTTTTGCACTTTTTCTCGATATACACTTTACCATACGTGTCGTGTTAAAATTCGCACTGGCTTAGGAGAAAGTAAAAGAAAATGGTTGAGACAGTTTTTAAAAGGTTTTTTTTTCATATAACAGTAAATAGCACAATGTAAAGTACAACCTTTATTCATATGGGTATGGATACGGGTCTCCTCGAAATCAGGCGAAGAGGATATTGCGACATAGATCACCCATAAATTGCCCCATTGCTGAGAGGTAAACATCGCACACCTTTCATCATAAAACTTTGTACACATATTCTTGGAGGTACTAGAGGTATACATTAAAAAAAGGATATTTTTTTGCTATCGCGGGTGAAGCCGCGGGCAACAGTTAGTGCACCATAATTCGATAAGATTATTCCATTTTCCAATTTGCAAAAGCAAAAGCGAGCGTGTTTTTGAACTAATATTTTTTTCGATACGAAAACCCGTAAAAGCTCATTACGATGTCCTTCTTTTTCTTTGACTTTAAAAAACCAACATAAATTACGGGTGATATACGTCTTGCGTCTGTCTGTGTAAGTGGGTGGTGTAACGGAGGATCTGCATGGCCAGTCATAGGATCCGTACTCGCTGGAGCGTTGGTACGTGCTGTCTACGTGCTGTGTACGTACTGTCTACGTGCTGTGTACGTACTGTCTACGTGCTGTGTACGTGCTGTGGGCATTCTGTGTGGCTCAGCTCAGCTTTACCAACGTAGAACATGAATAGCGATGCAAGGGTTATCGGTGGGAGATATGAGATTTGCCGCGTTCACGTCATCTTGGATACACCATCCTACTTGAAATAGCTTTGCTGTCTTTCGGAGAGGAGCAGGCGGTGTAATTACTAAAAACATAACATGTTAGATCTCAAGATAAGCAGCACATGAATGCGTTGCCCCTTTTTTACTTTACCGCCGGGAAATGTACTGAGGCTCCCTGCGGAGGAATGGGTCTCCCCAGACGCAGCTCTACCCACTAAGACCCGGCGAGTGCCTCCAATGCCGCCTTTGGTGAGGTGCTCCGGATCTGCAAGCAACAGGGCACCACGGGTCAGTCCCTCAGGGGACCGACGCCACCACCACATAGAGGTTATTCCGCACCACAGAAAAACCCCTCCCAAACGTACAGTACTGGACAATGAGGCGAGGTTCCCGTCCTCGCCCCTTGCCTCCTGCTCTTTTGCCTCCTCTTCTTATAAGAGGGGTACAAAGAGCCCCCTCGGCTTAATTCGCTTCGCCCAAGGTGCTGGCCCTTGTTACTGAGCCCCACCGCCACGACAAGGCCTGAACCATGGTGGTGATGAATGCGTTGCCAGGGCTAGTTCCAAATAAACGAGGTCATGCCAACCCACAGCTCCGATTTCGCTCAAAGGCCTTTTGGCCACAGCATAGAACATTGCGAATTAAAAAGTCAAAGTCAAAGTCAAAGTCAAAAATTTTATTCAAAATAGTACTATCCAAGTATCTTTTTGAAGGTCAATTGAGTCTACCACCGGTTCCAAAGTAAGTCCACTGAGAAGAACCGGCGAAACAAACTCAGTGGAACTAGTCTTTTCAAATACAATATTACAAAAAAATAGTAATACAAACAATACATAATACTATACTAGTATAGTACATAAGAAGAATTCAGCAAGAAACTCTGTTGGGTTGCTCCTTTCAAAATATAGTTTACAATTTTTTATAAACATACATAATTACATACACTTATTACTATAACACATTTATTACAGTCTTATCCTAAGATCTTTATCCTAAGAAAAGTAAATAAGTAGATAAATTTAGACCCCGCAATATCCAAACAAACCAGTGGATGTTAATAAAAAAAAAAAGAAACTCAGCTAGGTAGAAATCGCATAACACGACCAGCCACCACAGCAGCACCTCCACATAGGCCTGGACGCGTGAGCCAGCGTCAACCTCTTCCGCATATTAGAGGGAAGTGGAAGACCCATCCCACAACGCCACCACTGCAGTAGCGTAAGCGAGCATGACATGTCATACGTTTCACCTTTACACAAGTTTAGTTCAACACACTGCAGGCTCAAAATTTATCTAAATTCTAGATAAAACAGCTTTATAGAAGAGCAATTTAATCCCAAGGTTTCGCTTCGTCTAAATAACAAATTATGAAATTTATAATTTATACATTGTATAAAACCTTATGAGTGAGTGTCTTATTCCCAAGGTGTGGTATCTTCAATAAAATCTTTTATTAAAAAATTAAAAAGCATATGATTATTATTTAAATTCGGTTTTCTCACGATGTTTTAGTTCACCGGTGAGCGAGCGGTTGTCTCGTGTTTAGGGTGTACTTAAATTTATTTCTTGGCAGGAAATTCTTAACATTGCATCTTTCTCGTTCCAGAACACATGGAAGCTCTATTTTTACTCCGTTATATGCCTGTTAATCAGAGCAGGCTAGTATTCTACCCGCTGTATGCATAATTATGCACTAACTACCTAAGCATTACCATTGATTGACGCTACACCAAGACAATAATTAATTCTTCTAGCAATACCAAAGAATTCAGACGTATATAGAAGAACATTTCAAGGATTTTTTGTGCAGACTTTATTGGGGACATGTCCCCAGTTCGCACTCGCTCGCTCTCGTAGGCTCATATGCTGGGGGCATCGCGGTGTCCTTCTCGTGACGCCAAGCGGACGTTTGCGTCGCAGAAAGATTGTCCTCAAAGCGCTCATAAGAACTGTTCTTCTATATATCCGTCTAAATTCTTTGGCAATACATCTAGATGGACGAAGTCACGTGTATGTTGTAAAACTTCAACTAAATATGGAATATACCGAGACAGACTATTTGCCGTTATTACTACCTTTGAAGTTTGATTGACTTTTATTTATTTTATTCGTGCTGTTGGTTGCCTTGTCTACATCTTTTTAAACGATTTAACTATGATAGATAATTATGATCAAATTTAGAAGTTGTGATTGCTTGCGTTCATGCTTTATGCATTGCATGGGGATGTTTGCTACGCTTTCACGCAAAAACTACTCAACCGATCATCATGAAACTTTGTACACATATTCTCGGAGGTGCTAGAAGTAACATCAAACATGGGATACATTTTAAAAATGAATATTTTTTGCTAACGCGGGCGAAGCCGCTGTCAACTGCAATTACATAATATTGAAGTATTTAGTAGTAACACGGGTTTTTGATTTATGGACCGCTCATATTTACTAAAGTTCAGAACTCATTTTTTTTAGCAACTCAATGAACGTAGATAAAAACTAGGAAACCAATAGTGTTAAATACTAACCCATAAATCATTTTCTGAAGTCTTTCTCTTCGGATAGAAAGTGTCAACTTTGGCCTGCTGTGCAAGTCGAAATTCCTTCTATACACACCATAGGAAGTTCATAGTCACATGAAAACCTCAGCTTGGCTTCGTCTATCCAAACGCGGCCTCTTGAACCTTATTAGCCCATCGCCCATTCCTTCTCATGAGTGTGACCATTCCATTGCCATTTCGACTAGTTTATTCTTCTCGTGATATCAGTTACTTTAGTTCTTTGCTAAGAAACTAAATAACTTTTGATGACTTATGAAAAATATAACTCAGATCGCAAACCATTCTTCTTCTCTGTCTTCTAAATAACCATACCGTTAACGTATATTTTCATGTACATACTTAAATTTTGTTAAATTTATTTCCTTTCCTAATACCCATAACACAAGTCCTTACGTACTTACCACTCGGCTGGGCTAACAGTGAACTGTGTAGTTGTTACTATACTTATTTGTTGTGCCCAATGTTACCTTACCATTTTGCAGTCTTCACGATGTATATAGAATAGCTGTTTCTAAACTATTACAAAATAATAATAATAATATGTATATACGTTTTTACACCACGTCAATCTGGTCCCGTGCTAAATTTCCGAAGAACTTGTGTTACGGGTACCAGACAACGGAAATACATAGGTATATTTTTAATACTTTTATATTAATACATATATTTAAGATTTTTATTATATAATGCACAAATTTAATACACATCCATGACCCAGGAACACAGAAAACTTTTAGTTCCCTGGCGAGATTCGAACCCGCAACCTCCGGCTTGAGCGCCAACGCGCTAACCATTGAGCCACAGAGGTCGTTAAAAATATCATGCAGGGCTATAACTGTTTCTCCATTTTCACCCATTCCTCTTGTTCTAGTGTCTCCGACGCGAACCAACGGCAGCGTGCACGCGTCTCCCGCGCGGGAGTTGGCCCGGGACACGCCCGACTACCAATATGGCCGCTTCGACGCCAGCGCCCTCCACATCGCACACGCGCTCAAACAAACGGAGCTGCAGAAGGCCTACCACAGGCCCAGGGAGAAACCCATAGACTGCTATTTGGTGAGTTTTTTTCTTTCTTTTTAAGGTCAAAATATTTTTTTTGTTGGGTACTTTTCATTGAAAGATTAATAAAAGTGAATAAACAGTTCCCGTGCCCATTGCAACAGGTTGCTAACGTCGGGTATCCAAAAATGCTTAATAAACCGCGAAAGTCCGTAAAAGTTGTTTCATTATAAATTATAATAGAATCTTGAAATTTAGTAAACAGTTTAACGGCATAAGTGAAAAAAATGGACATCATACGCAGATAGTTTAGGACAAATAAATATATGGCATAGTGAAATATTATATACAATAGAATATTCAAAATGCTTCATTGGGTCAATAAAGAATATTGTTAAAAACATAAGCCTGTTTGCAAAAATATATATATATATATATATATATATATATATATATATATATATATATATTAATACATACTTAACATCTTGATTGTTATATTTATTCCATATTATATCAATATACAAAAACGAAAAAGAGCAACTTAATTTCTTCGAAAAATACGAAAAAAAAGATTCAGACCTCTATCAAATTTTACGACCAAAAAAGTTTAATAAGGTCCTTTATTGTAATCGAAAATAGGAATAAAACTTTTTTTTTCAAAAAATTAATCCTAGCTAGATCGATTTATCGCCCCCGAAACTCCATGTATACTAGATTTCATGAAAATCGTTGAAGCCGTTCCCGAGATACAGATTATATACTAATATACAAGAATTGCTCGTTTAAAGGTATACGATATTCCACAAGAATGTGTGTTACGTATCTTATGTAATCTGTACCGCTAATTGTTTCATATTAATTAACGTTATCTGAAGTATTTTAACATCCACATTACGATGGTTAAGATCCAATGTCGGATCATATAACGAGGCCTAACACTAGCTATTGCCCGTGACTTCGTTTATGTCAGTTCCGACATCAGTCATCTGTATGTCAGTATATAAAAGATGTTTGTTTCACTGAGTTTGTTTCACCGGTTGAATAGCCTTCTAACAGTTGGTAGAGTCATTTAACGTTCAATAAAATACTCATGTATGTACAATTATATTTCTTTTTTACTTTTACTCACAGATTTATAAATAAAGACAGATGGAGCATGCCGAACACGCGAACACATTTATATTATTATGAAATTATTTTGATTCATTAGTTTATCTTTCAGTCGCGTGCATAGCAAGAAACAGAGCCTGTTTCTTTGGTATATAGACATCAAAACGAAAACATTCGCTAGAGAACTAAAGTCACTGATATCACGCGATACGTTCAGCAGGGGACGGATAAACGCTGATGATGATGATTCGCGCGTCTTCCTGATATTAGATAGGGACAATCCGGGGTATATTAATAGATTCTCCTTTTCGAAATTCGAAATTTGAATTCGAAATAATCCATATTTGCATACCTTTTTACCTAAATCATTATAATTCCTATCTGCCAGATAAAATAATGTGCAATGAAAGTATAAAGCGCGCGATAAACGCAGCCAGTCAGTAAGAGCCTTGCAAGGCTGTTTAGTTTCCTTCTATAATGAGGTCAGATCTTTTCACTGTGGCACCTCTGATTCAACTTATGCTTTATTGCCTTATAACGTTATAATATCTCATTTTACATTGGTCTAATACAAGCGTCAATTAATCTTTATTATCTAATGAATATCATTGCATAATATATCTATATAAATATGATAAAATAAGTAACTGTTGGTGGTCAAATTTATAGCTTTTGACAAAATGTATATATAATATTAAAGTGTATACAATACTTGCATTAAAATATTTTTTATTAATTTTTGTATAATATGTCTATTTGTTCCGGCTAATCTTTGCGGCTGGGCTGATTTTAACTAAACTATCAAGCGACTACACACGGCCATAATATCAGTGCCGATATCGGGAAAATAGTGGTGTGGATCAAATCGTTGTTCGAATTGCAATAGCAATAGGGTTGATAATAAAATGATAGTACGACTTCCACCACTTCACTGATATTGCCTCTGATTTTAAGGCGTCATTTCATCAACCGAGATAATATTTGCTTCGGTGAGCCATCAGCCCAGTGCCCACCTACTGTTCCGATATAGCTTAAAGGCCTTTAGACCACTAGCATAGGACATTTGGAATAATAAAAAAGTAGATAATAATTTTTCGTGGATATTGTTTATAGATGATTTTAAACATCCTCACTCCACAAACATTTCATAAGCATAAATTGACAAATTTCTTTTTGTAAAACTTTATTTTACTTAGAAACAATTTTATCATCATCATTATCCGCTTTTATCCGTCCACTGCTGAACATAGGCCTCCCTCAATGAACGCCAAGTCGACCGATCCCTTGCTACTCGCATCCAACGCGGATCTGCCACTGCACGGAGATTTTCCCATCTGGTTAATGGCCGACCAACACTTCGTCAAACAACAAAAAACACAGAAAAAAAATTACTTAGAAATTTCTTCGCTGTTTCTTTAAATATTGATAATAACGATACAAGTAATTAAGGTAAATTATACAAATGTACTCGGGGAGATCTGGCGCGCATTCCTGCCACACTGACCAGAACGATCGCGTGCGCGAGAGGAATGTGGGCTGGCGCAAGTCACGGGAGTTAGAGGGTGACTTTATAGAGCTGAATTTGGCTACACCTAAGCACCGTTTTGACGTTAGATAAGGAACAGGTTATGTCGTATCAGGAGGTGAAGGTGATAGCGGAGGGAAGACATGACTGGCGAATACTCAACTGACAAGAGCAAGGCTCTTAAATAGTAAGAGAGAGATATAGACGAATAAGATCGTTATTACTTATTTCCATAGCCGGGCACCGTTAATCAAATATTTAACTTCGTTAATCGTTAATCCGCTACAAAAAATTAGCTTCGTTAAACGTTAAAGAGTTAAATTTCGGAAGCATTAACGGAAGTTAACGTTAATCGTTAATCCGTTAATATGTGTAAAATTGCATTTTTATATCGTTGCGTTAGTGAGCTTATAAAATATTTAAAAAAATCTATAGACTACGTGGCAGAAATGAAAGTCTCCCTCGTCATCATCATTGTTACTCACATTTGCCGCATACCGGCATTTGTCGTTTCTGAATACTAATTGTCGGAATCTATTTTTCGCGCCTTTTTTCTATCGAAGTTTTTAAAAGGTATGTTTTTAATTTGATTAGATAATTAATATCTCTATAATAATAGTAAATTTGCTTCGTTAATGTGTGCTATGGGCAAGTTAAAAGCGCCATCTTGTTAAAAACAATAGTAATTAAAAACGATAATATTTTAAGCCAAATCCATTGAGTATTGATTTTTTTCTTTGAATACTATGAAACAATAAATAAAACGATTGTATTAATTAAAATCATCGTTGAAATCAACATCACCTCCATATTATCCATTTTACTAGAATTATTTTACTTTATCCCGACTCTCCTCACTTGGACCACGGACATATGAGTGTCCAATCGAAGCCTGTCATTACCTGTAGAGATCGAGAAGCGATTCTGGCAAATGCCTTATCAGCTAATACCATCGTTCGTTCCGCTTCCATTCATTCATCTGTAGTTTCTAATAATTAACAAAAGATATATTATCTTTAATAGTTGATAATTATTTAATCACGCGTATGCAAAGTTCTTTGTTACTTTTCATTAGAAAGCTGGAAGTATAATAATAAAACGTATATAATACATACATGTGAAATGACGGCGGCCTCACAGAATATCAAGGGCTTACTCATGATTAAAAGCAAACAAAATGTAATCTTATACTAATATAAAAGGCTGAAGAGTTTGTATGTTTGAACGCGTTAATCTCAGGAAATATTGGTCGGGTTTTAAAAATTCTTTCAGTGTTAGATAGTCCATTTATCGAGGCAGGAAGATAGGCTTTCAATCATCCGCTAAGATCCCGTTGTAAATGTAGTTAACGCAGGTGAAGCTGCAGGCAACAGCTAGTATTACAAATAAATTATCAAAAGTTTTGAGGATGATTGCAGACCATAATCCCGAGTTTTAATTCATACAGTTTAAAATCTGGTTTTCTATCTCTTTATCCTTTGCCTTAACTATTCACGTGTCTAGGGTTGCTAGGTCGCCAAACCTAATAGCCGGACAGATCAGCCAGCTTGGCCGGATATTTGGGTAGAAAGACCGGACACCCAACATTATTGAGGAAAATTGTAAATAGAATCAACCTTTTTTTATGAGTAAGTATTATACATTTTGTTAAATTCTAGTGAACTTATAGATAAAATCGAATGCCAAGTCAGTCTTACCCTAAGACTGATTAGGCATCACTCGTTTGCGAAATGTAAAACGTCTAACATAAGCCTGACACCGTTTATTTTGGACGGACACGCAATCAAAAATCCTACCTATGTCCGGCTTTATCCGGACGCCTGGCAACCCTACACATGACCATAAAGCCGGAACCGCACGTTTGCCGAAGCTTGGCAAGCCTTCACAAATTCAAACGTGTGCATACAGAGTTTGTCTTGGCTTGCGTAGGTTTGCAAGGGTTTGTGGCCGACCCGACGAGTGGCGGTATTGTGCACAAGCAAAAGGGAACCAAAGAGAATTTGACGCAAGCGCTTGCGATGCGTCCACATGCTTGTGACTTGTGGAGGCTTGGGGCTTGCGGCAAGCCACAAACGTGCGGATCCGGTATTATATAGGCGTTTCCAACCTTCAATGGATCGTTAAGGGCGTGCTATCTATATGTTAATTATACGTGGCATTACCTAACCACTGTGTAACTTAATTGGCAATATCTTATACTACGTTGACTCACATCATAAAATGACGCCATTGGCCAAATTGAGTGTATCATAAATACCGTATCTCGTGTTTGGACAGTTGGTCTATAAACGGCTGCGTAGGACCGGCGGTGGGTCGAATAAGGCTATGGTAATAGTAAAACAGACTCACTGTATACGTGATTGTGAAATATTATACGATGAAAAACGTAGAAATCGTTGATTGGTATAAGAATACAGTTTATTACTTCAACTGCTATCTATATTCAATACTAGCAGCGCCCAGTTTCCACCACCAGTTTCACCCGCGTACTTCCCATTCCGGTGGGCGTACAGAGATAAATTATAGCCTATATATTGTCCTGATATATAAGCTATATTATTGTAAAGTTTCATTAAAGTCTATTCAGTAGTTTTTAAGTGAAAGAGTAACAAACATCCATACTTACAAACGTTCACGTTAATAATATTAGTAAGATAGATAGCATGCCTCTATTCGTTGCGAGATTGAAAATGCCTTTATAGTCAGGTAAAGAGCTTAAGGCAAGGAAATTAAATAAAGATTAGGTGATAGAAAACCGGATTACAAAGGTATGAACTAAATCGCGGAAACATATTCTACACACATCACACATAATAAATACAGGTCTCTTTATAGTTTACTAGCTATTGCCCGCAGCTTCGCCTGCGTTAACTAAGATTTACAACGGGATCTTAGTACGCAAAATAAGTAACTTTTCTGGTTGATATTTTACACCTTGTGTCCGAAAAACCCAAATATCTTACGGAACCCTATTTTTTTCCAGAATAAAATGTAGCCTATGTTACTCGTGGATAATGTAGCTTTCGAATGGTGAAAGAATTTTTGAAATCGGTCCAGTACTTTTTGAGCCTATTCGTTACAACCAAACAAACAAACAAAGTTTTCCTCTTTATAATATTAGTGTAGACAAGCAGTGACTTTCACCCGCGTACTTCCCATTCCCGTTGGAGTACAGGGATGAATTATAGCCTGTCTTATTCTGGTTTATATCTATATTATTGTTAAAATCATTGAAATCCATTTATTAGTTTTTGCATTAAAGAGTAGCGAACATCCATAAAAATATTTCAATATAAGTAAACAAAATTTGTAAATCAAAATCGCCGAAAAAGCAAAAGAGAAATTAATAATTTATAACTGTCTTACAGCAATAACCAAAAAGATTCGGCCCCGTCCAGTGATGTTGCGATGAATTAAACATTAGTCTGCAAGTGAACGGGCTCTGAATAAGGCTGTACGTCCTTGTGTCCTTTGTCGAGTGAAAACCGGAGCTACGGACGACAGTTCTTGACGTTTAAAAGCGGGAACCAATTGACAGCTGTCAAATAGTTGATCCTGCTTTCTTTATATTTTATGAATTTTGGTTTGTGCTACGTGATATATTTATATTTCTTATTGATGTACCTGTACTCTGTAGTATCCCTTAGTAGTTTTTGATGTACCTCGATTTTCTGTAGCGCTTGATTCATACTATAATAGAGAATGAAGAGTAGAGAGAAAGTTAGTAATTGCGTTGCAATTTAAGATAAATTAATCTTAATACTTCGTTTTTATTCATAAAATTCTGGTAATTTTAATTTCAAAGTTTTAAGCTTATATTTTACTTTGAAAATTTTTCATGTACGTTTGCTAAATTTATCCATTGTATTAAAAATATAATTTTATAGATACTTCAAAACATGTGGTAACTGGTAACACTTGTTAACGTCGATCTCATAGATAAAAATAATTATTATGCAAAATATAATATGCAATAGTTCGTTCTCATTTAGATAATAAATTCATGAATGTCACTGTGTGATATAATACGGAGCAGGCGGTCAGGTTGTGCTGTGAATGAAGACGTGGGACGCGGCCTTGCGCCTACCCGGGCCATACCCATTTACTGTTAGTAACCAACATGTCAAATGGAGGTATTTTTTTTAAGTGAAAACTTTAGTGAACCCTCATAGTTTTTACGTACCGTACGTTACGTACCATACTTATATCAACGATGTACCACATCAAATGTGATGTCGCGCATCAATCGCGGGCTATTGCCATTTCTAAAAGAAGAAGAAAATTAAAATATTGTGTTACATACTACATAATAATATATAATACATATAAATACTCACCCTAAAAAAGTACATTTATTGTAAGAAAACATATTATTCTAATATATTTGGCATTATACTCTGAAGGCGGATGGATCATATTAATAACTATTATAGTGGGACTTTGTTTAAACTCAGCCTATTTTCCTAATTAACTCCAATAATAATATTTAATCTCACCAATTCCAGTTAATTTTACTATCACAAATTACAACAAGCAAAAAAAAAAACAACTGAGCACGACAAGTCGCTTTAATATATTATTTCGCGCCAAGAACTCTAGCTATTACTTCATAATTAAAATTTTATTGCGCATTACAAATTACCAACACAGTTCTAGAGCTCGATTTTTAAATTTAAAAATTTACACAGATTACAAAACTGAGCTCTTACATAGACCGTGAATAACTGGACTGTCCCGATTGAGCAATGTCTTGATTTTAGTATAAAATCTAAATGGGCGTTACCTGATATTGACAAATCGCTGCACCCCCGGGGTTTCGCTCGCGTACTTCACATTCCCATGGCAGTACATGGCTGAAAAAAATATATATATTATTATATTATGTCACTGACAAATAGACCTGCTATTGGTAAAAGGATTTTCAAAATCAGTTCTTTACATCCAGAAATTAACCCGTATAACCTGACAAACTCGCAAATTTTACCTCAATATAATATTAGCCACAGACTTTAAATATTCTTCTATTTTTAAATCAGTGATATTAGTATCTAAGATATTTTTGTACGTTTAAAGACTTTCTTATTTACCAAATATGTTTCTAGAAGACTGTAGAAAGCCTTGAACATACGCATGCTTAAAATCCTAAAAGCTGGATTAGCACGCTTGGCAAACCGTCACAAATTCAAACGTGTGGATACAGAGATTGTTTTGACTTGCGTAGGTTTGCAAGGGTTTGTGATTGATTCGAAGCGTGTTGGTATTGTGCTTAAATCAAAGGGAATTTGCCGCAAGCGCTTACGACGCGTCCACATGTTTGTGCCTTGTAGAGGTTTGGAGTTTGTGGCAAGCCCCGAACGTGTGAATCTGGTATTAAACTAGAGAGAGAGATCATCACGACTTCTTCTAATCTTATAACTTCTCCTTTTTACACGTTTCATATTTTTGTCAAAAATGTTACGAGTTACAAAATAATATTCAATAAAACAAAGAATTGAACTTTTTTAACATAATCGTTAGTACTTAAATAAACAAATTTCTTTCGCAAATGCTGATGTAATTTAAAATAAATCATAGCATGTATTAGCGTGGGATATTTTTATAATTTAATTTACATCACTAAGGTCATCTACTCACTGGACTACTAAATGCGCTAGGTGTAAAAAACTATTTAAAAACTAGTTAGGTTTTTAAATGGTGTTATGCCTTGTAATTGAGAATAAGAAAAGGTTTTTCATCGAACCGAAACACAGCCGCGCGCCCCGTAGTTTACGGAGCGTGCGGTTGTACTATGATAATTTGGTTGTAAGAGGTTGATTTTATTGTGTATTTTAAGGACAATTTTTATAAACAGAGATCGTGCTCCTTGTTTCTAAGCTAGCTCTATATTTAAAATATTAAATTAAACATGTTTATTTTCATTACCAAAACTATACTAATAGGATATTTTCCATAGTTTTCACCTCGTATCACGTGAACAAGACATTAGTAGATAATATCAAAGTATGAAACTCTTCGAAGTATAAAAGTAGAAATAAAACATATAAAACATAAAAAACATTATTTATATTCATTTCATTCATTCGGTACACATTCCGTTTTGAATACTTCTTTTTTTAAATTTATTTATCCCATTAGGGAAAGGCAATGAACTGTAGTCCATACAGCCTGATGATAACTCATAATAAAATTATTATGTACGTTTTATCTTCTTCCTCTTCTTTCAACTACACGATCGCCTTTTGCATTCTGCCAATATCAAAATTTATACTTTTTAATCACAGCATCCGCCTACATCGATTGACGATCTCATATCCTGACCAGTTACGTATTGCGTGTAAAGATATTTGTAACAAAGAAATGATAACAACAGAAACATTACACCAGAGCCCTTACACCGAACAACATAATAGCAATGTTGTAACACCGCCGTTACGACATTCTAGCGGTACGCGGCAGAAAGAATAAATATGCATAGTAAGGCCATTTCAAAAGACCTTTTACGATCTCTCTATCAAGATAATAAACTTAGGAAAATAATGGACATATCTAATTGCATGCGAGTATCTGAGGACCAGCCGTCTTCCGTACCACGGTTCAGGCCTTGTCGAGGCGGTGGGGCTCAGTAGCCCATGTGGACGAAGTGAATTGAGCCGATGGGGCTATTTATATCCCTTGTATAAGAAAAGGGACAAAAGAGCAGGGGGCAATTGTACTGTCCCGACGTTGGGAAGGATTGTTCTGTGGTGTGGGGCAACCCCTCTGTTGAGGTGACATCGGTCCCCAGAGGGACTGACTAGCCGTCGAGGTGCCCTGTTGCTTGTAGATCCGGGGCACCTCATCAAAGACAGCATTGGTAGCCCTCGCCGAGTTTTAGTGCGTAAAGCTGCGTCCACTTACCAGCTTTCGGGCGCAGCGAGCGGTACCTGCCTGGGGAGACCCACTCCCCCACGGGAGGCCTAAGCGCATTTCCCGGCGTAAAAGAAAAAAAAAATGAACTAGCCTTCTTAACCTTGCGATGTGTCTAGCAGCAGATGCTAATAGTCTGATAATGATCACACATAATGTAATTTTTAACTGACTCCAATAACAAATACAATACGAAACGGAAATAGATTCTTACATTGAAAGATTCTTATCCTTATTCTATCGAGACTTCAGTGTTACTGGACATTTTAGCATTTATTATATTTCGTTTGTATTCGTTTTATGGATAATATAGACACATCAGACAACATGCACACATACAAATTCATAAGCCAATAAACAACATTACCATTGACAACATCACTCTTGTCTATGGATAAAAAAGAGTTGCGGAGACTACAAAGCACCGAACAAATATGAGACGAAAATAATACAAAACATTTAGAACGCAAACTCTTGCTACTATGATTTTACAACAGCAATGATTATTTAATTCTTCACTTTAACGAGTATAGATGCTATTTTCATCATCATCATGTCAGGCAATCGACGTCCACTGCTGGGCATAGACCTCCTCCAAAGGACTAATAGTTACTAATACATAACACAATTACAGATTTGTTATACAATATTTGTATTTAAAATATCAAATAATATTCCTTATCAAGTCAAGTTGCTTAAATCCAGGGAAACTGGAACATCATTAATTAACTGTCCCACGCAAATTAATATACCGATATATTATCACGGAAAAACGACATAAAATCACGGTACCCCACAGAGTCATGATATTTCGCTTCACAAACCTTTCCGCGTTACAAGTAATGAGCTTACGGTAACTTCAACGTGAGAAAATTAGACCTTTTGTTGTAGCGTCAGTGGGTTAGAATATTTTGTATTTGGGAATGGGGCCTGCTGATTGGAAGATAACATCAGATGTGCATTTAAATGGCTTTTTAATTATCCCGTGTAAACCGTGCAATCAGAAAGCGCAGAAAATTCCGTCAAATAATGGCGTAACTCTAAGTTAAACTACATGATGTACACACATAGTTTGCAATAATTTATTGAACAGGATTGTTTTTATGGTGGATATATTATGTTGCATGTCCTGCTGAACTTTCTGGAAGATAGCGGAACTGCTTTAGCATAGAAATAGGACCTCATGTGATGACTTCATATCTCAACGATTATAGGAGAACGAAAACTCTATTTAAAGGCCTTAAGGCCTTTAAGCTTCATCGGACAAGTAGATGAGCAGATGGTTCATTATCTAAGAGTTTGTATGAGGGGGGTGGCCACCTCTGCCAACCGCGAAGTCTAGAACGACCGCACGGCCTGCTGACATCGGATCGTACATCTCACGAATGTTGTCCTCCAATTTGCAGGCCCCATTACGAAACAAATATTCCACAATTAGAGTGACGATGTCTGAACTTACTATGAGTATGGGATCGTACCCTTGAGTAGGAGGTCCGGGTTAGATCCGACCATTGTGGTGTCTTGAAATGTGTTTCAAAAATGCATCTGAACATGTGAAAGCATCGTGAGGAAACCTGCATGCCTGATGATATTAAAAGTCATTGAAGTGAACTATGGCTCAACACCCTCTCCTGATTTCGAGGAAATCCGTGCCCAGCAATAGGACATATGTGTTGATATTTTACTTTTCTATTAATAGAAAATAATCATTTAAATATCTATTATAATATATATTCTATGATAATAATACTCTATATTAACATATTTATTATATATTACCATACACAAACCTTCAGAAAGTCTAAGGTAGCATACAGATGAGCAAATTAACTATTGACACAATTATAGTATAGTTTATCTTTGCGTAACTACAATGTTCATTTCATTTATGTATATTTCTATTGCATATCTATTGCCCATGCCAGAAGGCCTTGTCACATTACAATACCTAAGGTCTAAGTATTAATATAGTGTTTCACTAATTTTTAATTAACCGACTTCAAAAAAGAAGGATGTTATCAATTCGTCTGTATGTTTTTTTTTTTTTTGTACGTTTGTTACTCGATTACTCCGCTGTTTGGGAATGGATTTTGGTGATTCTTGTTTTGTTAGTAAGCTTATGTTTCCGAATTGGTCCCATATTAATTTGTTCGACATCTGATAAGCGGTTTTTAAGTTATATTCAATAATGCTTATTTGGTTGGTTTTGTATACCCAGACGATTTTCTCATTTTATTACTTGTCGATGTAATATGAATAATATGAACAAAAACCACTGAATAGGATATTTTGGAAAGTATCAAAGTATTGTGAGTTCATCATCATCAACTTTCATCCGTCCACGGCTGAACATAGGTTCCCTCAATAAACGCTAAGACGACAGGTCCCTTACCACTAGCATCCAACACAGATCGGGAACGCCAAAAATTTTGCAAGAAAAAATAAAAACTATATTACTTATGTATAAACTTAACTAAAAAGTACAAAATAAAATTAATTTTAAATAAAAAACCAAAAACAGACTTCAGAACCATACCTTAATTAATGTACAACTAAAAATTTTAAAATAATATTGAAATACTTCGAAGTGAAGTAGAAGACGTATACTATTTAAAATCGGGTATTTTTGGAGTTGGTACCAGCCAAAACATGGCTGCCCTTCACAGGCATATTCTTAATACTTGGTGTATGTGATTCATCATTAAAATATCCTCTTTGGCTGGCGCCGACTCCAAAAATACCCGATTTTAAATAGTATACGTCTTCTACTTCAGTTCGAAGTAAGTATTTCTTATTATTTTAAAACTTATATTATTTTAAAATTTTTAGTTGTTCATTAATTATGGTATGGTTTTGAAGTCAATTTTTGGTTTTTTATTTAAAATTAATTTTTATTCAAAAGCGGTTCACTGTTACAGCCGCCCCAAAATTTTTATTTAGCTGCGTTTAATATTTTAAGCACCGTCTACGAATCTTGTTCGCGAGACTGAAATAAGCGCATTTATAAAACGGATTTATGTTTATTTAATATTTTATAATAAACAATTTCTTAATTTAATCTCATATTCACATCAAGTAGTTTGCAGGCCGATATTTTTTTTCTCTTTATTCTGGAACCTATACTTACATCCAATAAATAATATATTGAAGTCATCATATTTAATAATTCGCATGGGTAAAAACGATGACTATATTGTTCTCCATTACAATAATTTTATTCTTTATAACAATAATCTAATAATATCCGTAACTAGCATAAGTCTCAATCTTGGAACAATCGATCAAAAAAATAATCAATCATTGAAAGGTTTCTCTTTATATTCGCATTTGACGTAAATAAATATCTTTGTCGCGCCAACGTGGAAATTGCAAATGGCGGAAATATAAAATGACAGTAACAGAAAATTATTTCTATCACAATCAATAATATTTTATTGTTATTATACATTGAATTAAGCATTAGTTTAATAGTAGTCAAGACATGCTACAAATAAATTGACAATGGCTTTTGGAATTCAAAAAAAAAGTGAATTCAATTATGTATAATATGTATAGAATTAAATTCAAAAGTTAAACATTTAAACCTTATTTAAGGTCTATTAAATAGAAAGAACTAATCCAGTGGGAGTGTGCATACAAATGAGCTACTATAAGAGCCTAGTCACGTTTTACAAAGGCGCCAGGTAACATTAATGACAAAACTCAAAAGCCAAACGACCGGACGTATTTGCACCATAACAGTATAGTCATGTTCAGCAGCAGCAGCAGCAGTCAGTCAGCAGTCAGTTTGCGCAGTAAAATGCAATTAATATTCGACTCTTGTACTCTTGTTGTAGTTACTATTATTGGTAAGGATTTTTACCTATCTATTGGTAAACACATTCAAAGATGCACTTTGGCAAATCCTCGTGGGAGCTATGATATAAAATGAAAATGAAGAAGAAAGCGGTGTAAAAAAATTGAGATTTTTTTTTAATAAACGAGGCGAAGAGTGGTGATGGTACTGTCTGAATAGGTTGTGAAATAAAAAGCGGTGCAACCCTGAAGGAAAAGGCTTATTTAAACCATGTACACCTTCTTAACTTTTTTACATCGCTTACTCAGAGAAGAAGAAACGAATATGTTATTGTCTTTGGCTCAGGATATGGAATTAAGCCAAAAAGTCTTATGCATGTGTTCTTTCCATCTTTATCAGAATTTAAAACGAAGACCCGCATCCAGCAGTGAAACTTATGAGGATGGAAATAAATTATATTTTATGCTAAATGTATCAAAAAAGATTGTATAACTCGTGGAATGTTCATATCACCCAAGTAGGTAAAAGTTCTTGATGGAAGTTTTGCAAAATCATTCATCTTGCTAGATTTCTTACTACATTTAAATTTTTGAGTTCTTCTTCGTCTTGTTCCATGGTAGCTTTCTCAAGGATTTTCCAATGTCAGAGTGAATGGAGTATATTTTTACCGTAGAATATACTAAATTTTATTGCATAAGATGACGTGACTCTGCAAATACTGACGATGTGACTGTTTTTGCGTTGTCATGCATTATTTAATTTTTTGTAATATATGTCTGGACGAGACTTTTAAAAATAAAACCGTTGAATACTACACATTTGGTACCGTTTTACTCTGACATAAGCATTTTATCCTAACGTTTATGTATCTGGTGATCTACAGATATAATTAATAAATGAAGATCACGTTACGATATTAAATTCTTCACAAAGGCTTATTCAATGGTTTACGCAATAACTGCTTATCAAGAGTAAATTACAGTTGAAGGCGGAATGTTCGGTTTTTGCCGCCATCGCGTTGTATGATGTATGCTTACCTTTGAATGACAACGGTAAATCGACCGCTATTCCCACGACCAACGCTAAGCGTTCACATGTTGGTTAATTTTAAATTTATTGTGACTCGACTGTACAAATTCTCTTTGTAAACGTAAGCATGATTTATTAGCTGAATTATTATTACAATAATAAATTTTCGTGCTTATTTCGGTTTCTAAATAGTTAATGTGATTAATTTTATGTTTGAAGATTAACCACAATTTTATTTCATTAATTTTAATTGCCTATTTAGTATTTCATAATTGCACTGGCTAATTCTTTTAAATCCAGTATATCGATTATTATCTGCGGACAAATGCCAAACCAAAACTTCAAAGCTTTAGGGCATGTTACACAATCTCCAGATAAGTTCCGAATAGGCTATCGGCAACATATTTGACAGATACTTGACAGATACTCCATACTCTATCTGTCACATATGTTGCCGATAGCCTATTCGGAACTTATCTGGAGATTGTGAAACAGGCCCTTAACATTTAGGACCACGAAAAAAAAAGGTTTTAGCTATTCGCTATTTACAAATAAAAGTAGGTACCTATGTTATACATAATATCAACGGAAATGTCGTTATTTACATATTATTCAGAATTTAAGATATAATAATAGTAACAAATATTCATGCTTAAGAAAGACCTAAGCCACTATATACCTGTATCTTACGGAGTAAAGAAATTGTTTGATATTTCATCTCTTCAAAGTATTTATTGCACGAGATTTATTTCTTAGCTTATTTCTATTAAATGACAATGACAGCATAATGTCGTCATGACTACTAAGGTTAATATCGGTAAAGTGATATTTAGCCTGTTTGAAACTTATCCACAACTAGCTGTTGCCCGCAGCTTCGCCTGCGTTAACTAAGATTTACAACGGGATCTTAGCGGGATGATATATCTTTACCGATAAATGGGCTATCGAACACTAAAATGTTTCATTAAAATCCGACCGATAGTTCCTGAGATTAGCGCATTCAAATAAACAAACTCTTTAGCTTCATATCTTAAGGATTAAAAGCATGAGTAAAATAAACTCGTTTAAATGTAGTCCAAAAAATCAAAATTTCTGAATAAAATATGATTGTTGTGCCTCATTCGACATAGATAGGTATAGTGTGTCGTGGACTTTTTTGTAGATATTTATAAGATCTACAATTAATTAGAACATTTTATGGTTCTATCTTTTATAGTTTAGGCAGCGTACGCAAAATAAATAACTTTTCTGGTTGATTTTTTACACCTCGTGTCCGAAAAACCCAAATATCTTACGGAACCCTGTTTTTTTCCAGAATAAAATTTAGCCTATGTTACTCGTGGATAATGTAGGTTTCGAATGGTGAAAGAACTTTTGAAATCGGTCCAGTACTTTATGAGCCTATTCATTACAACCAAACAAACAAAGTTTTGCTCTTTATAATATTAGTGTAGATATATAGGATAGATAGATTTCGCCATAACTTCAAAACCGATCGTCCAATTTTAATCATTCAAAGTCAAATATTATCTACATAAACTGTACTTAGTGATGAAATAATTTATTTTGTTAAGGATCCAAAGCATGAATAAAATAAACGCATTTAAATGTAGTCCAAAAAAATTATAAATATCTAAATAAAAAAATGGTTATTGTGCCTCACTCGACATAGATAGGTATAGCGTGTCGCGGACTTTTTTGTAGATAATTATAAGATCTACAATTAATTAGAACATTTTATGGTTCTATCTTTTATAGTTTAGGCAGCGTACGCAAAATAAGTAACTTTTCTGGTTGATTTTTTACACCTTGTGTCCGAAAAACCCAAATATCTTACGGAACCCTATTTTTTTCAGAATAAAATGTAGCCTATGTTACTCGTGGATAATGTAGCTTTCGAACGGTGAAAGAATTTTTGAAATCGGTCCAGTACTTTTTGAGCCTATTCGTTACAACCAAACAAACAAACAAACAAAAAATCAAACCTTTCCTCTTTATTATATTTGTATAGATAAATAACATGTAACGTGTTTCTAAGCGAGCAATACGTTCTTAATAGAACAGCTTTGATAAAATTTAGTATGTATTTACATACAAAAATAAATACCTTAGAATCTTTAAAAAATAAAATTCTATTTGTAATTCGATAAATTAACATAGGGTCACAAACACTATTCTTACTAATATAATAAAAACGGAAATAGTAAGTCTGTCTGTGTTTGTTCACTCCTAAGCCACTGAACTGATTTAGATAAATTTGTACTAAGTTGGCTTCAGTTTCAATGCTCTATACGCATTGCAAAGATCAAGTTAGCAAAGTCGTGCAAATCGCGAGGTTAGCAGGGCGGGGTAGCATCAAAAATATTGTTACAATAGAAACTTTGAAAAATCTATTAAATTATATCAAAACTTTTTAAAAAAATATTATTGATGGAGTTTTCATATCCAACATAAAAACCCAAAAAAATATATTTGAAAAAGCTATTTTTTATGATGCTGGTTATCAATTTCTGCTGCGGTTACGAATATTTTATAAATAATCTTTCTATAATATAAAAGATAATCGCAAAATGTGTTGGTAAGCTCGCACATCTCAACAATACCTGGGCCAATTTTGCCAATCCTTTTCTTTGTATTCGTTGAAGCCCAAAGATGGTTTTTCGATAAAAAAAAATCTAATAACTGCCGGGAAAACCTCGAAAACATCCCGACAACAAATTGGAATGCATCGCTCTTTTTAGTCGATAACCCTACAGCTAACCGTGAATAATATTAATTGATGTTATTCTCGATACTTTATCTGGTCGGATAATATTACAGAGTTCTTGAACAGGGCACTTTGTTGTAGCAATTTACAAGCTCAGCTCGCGGCACTGCGTGCCTAATGTTATGGTAGCGTGCTTCAATAGGCGAAGTGTTATAAATTCAAGCGATTCGTTTAATGTGGGTAAAGACATAGTTGAACCTCTTTATATTGCCTTTGGGTTAGAACATCTACTTTTTTACTGCCTGTAAGGATGCTTTGTTGCGCTCTCCCGTCTGCATAAACTACTTGTTCGGTAGTTGTATGCTTTGCTGCATATGTAAATTTGCTGTTTATTCCTTACCTTAAACAGCTTTGCTGTGTTTTAGAAAAAGGCACTGAGGCTATATTACGTGTCTGAATAAATAACATGTGAATTTCCTGGACTCCGTAGTAAACTGTTTGATGTACATCGGCGTTGCTGGCCACATCTATTGTCTGCCCGTTAGCGCACTAACTTTTTCTTCAGACCGAAATGCGAAGCGTCATCCATCAATCAACAGAATAATATAGCTAATGATGCGCTTTCTGTCCGTACGCGAACGTTGACTGCGGGTGAAAGTCGATAATTAAGATGATAAAGATTGTGCAACTCTACGCAACAGATAGAATAATCGCAAAGAGAACAATAAAAAACGTACCAATCGTACTTGTAGCTAATGGCTTCCTATGTTTACGTAAATTTCATTGATTGCGACGGCTTTAGTGCGGTTTATTACCACATTTATTATGTCTTAGAATATTCTTAATGGTAATGCCAACGTCGAGAAGGACCTTCGAATGCTCGCAAACTGTCTAAAAATGCTTCCTTGCTGCCCTAAATTCGGAGGGTTGAAATTATTTATTTATTTTTATACGACTCTATACATAATAGTACTATATTGTATTTTTAGCATTTGTATTGTGAATGTAAAGTATTTTTTTTATTTCGCCAAGTGCTAATAATTTGTATAATGAATACTAGCAGCGCCCGCGGTTTCTTCCGCGTACGTCCCATTCCCGTAGGAGTGCGGAAATTATAGCCTATGTGTTATTCCGATGTATAAGCTATATTATTGTGTTTCATTAAAATCCATTCAGTAGTATTTACGTGAAAGAGTAACAAACATCCATCCATCCATCCATCCATCCATCCATCCATCCATACTTACAAACTTTCGCGTTTATAATATTAGTAGGATTTCCTATATAATATGTCTACACTGGGTCACGGATAAATTATTTATATACAAATAAATTTATATAATATGTATGTATGTATGTATTTATATTAAATTTCAGTCGCTGATAGGTCCCTGCCTGTAACATAAGCTCCTTCTAACTAATACCACTGATTTCAAGGAGATGAACGCATACAGTTGGACATAAAGGTACTTTAATATCTTTACCACCTAGTAATATACAATATTTACTACTTAAATAGCGAAATACCGTAATCATTGCAATAGGTTATGTACTAGTAAGTACTTTATAATATTATCTAGTCATCTCTTCCTGATAGTAAACATAAATTATGTTCATACTGCAATTTATAATAGTCCCCGGCAATAAACCATCGTTTATTATTAGTATTTTCCATTGAGTTTAAAATCCCCTACAAATCAATGGTCTTACCACAGCTGATGAACGCTGGAACGGAAAATGTCTCTTATACAACTAAATTGTCGCTTAATATAGGTACAAATTAAATTAAAGTAAGTTTGAAATGGGTTTTTCTAAATTTCTAAGTGCACACGAGACCATCGTTCGCTCACCGGTGAAGGAAAAACATCGTGAGAAAACCTGCATGCCTGATGAAATTGAAAGTTCAAACGATCGATTTCCTTCACCGGTGATCAAGCGATGGTCTCGTGTTTAGGGTGCACTTAGAAATAAAAAAACCCATTTCAATGCACATGGGGGTCAGGATTGAACCCGGAACCTCTCGCACAAAAAGCCGAGACAATACCCGCTGGACCATCGTCGCGGACTAACAAGTCGGATGTACTTTATAATGTTTGTATGTTGTGCACAATAAAGAATTCATTCGTTTATTGTTCTTTAATCGCGATAGAAGATATTTTTTACACTACGGTAACCTAGCCCCGTAGTAAGTTCGTAAAGTGTTTTACTGGTAACTATGTATTAGACATAGAGATTAATTTAAAAAAATCATATAAACATATACACGTCCATAACCAGACAGAAATCTATATATTTTCAAAAAATTGTTTTTACTTGGTTGGATTCGAACCTCGCGATCGCTACGCTGTGTCCAGTTACTGGATCACTCGACCGTCGAACATCATTCGAGTCATTCATTAGAACATCATTAATACATTGTCATTTTAGTTTTGATCTGTAAAACCTCTTCAATTCCATTCAGTATCGTCCCCGCCCGCTCTCTTGCTGCTCGTTAGCGCGTTTGTTTGTTTCATGTAATGTTCAATACGCCTCACCGCCCACAGCCAATGCAACTCGTGTTCTAGAATCACATGGAACCCACACGAACTTAACAGATTCACAAGTCGCCGCGAATACTCAATACAAACAGCTGCACCTATATTACTAAACAGCTATCAAACCAACCCGTATGGTTGCAGTGTACCGCGCTCCCGCCTGCTTGGAATCTTCTTAAGCGTTTCTCCCGTAAAACAGCTTTGCAGTGTTTCGGCATACTGCACCGAGATTCAAAGTCTTTTGTCTCAAGATAGATAAGTGAATGAGTTGCCAATCAATATCGTGATGGAACCTCTATTTCGAAACCTTTTTGATCTGTATAAAACGGACTCCCACCGTCCGATGTCCTTCCGCCATCTTGTTTTTAGACGCTACTTCCATTTCTACTTTGCCTTTACTTACTTCAGAGACTGCCATTATTCCAGCTAATTCTACTCGCTACTTAATATTAAATCTCATCATCATCAGCCTTTATCCGTCTGCTGAACATAGGCCTCCCTCAATGAACCCTAAAACAACCGCTCCCTTGCCATTCGAATCCAACGCGGACTTGCCACTGCATGGAGATCGTCTTTCCGCCTGGTTCTACTACCTTAACGCGGCATATCCCAATCCCATGCCCAACAGTGGGACATATAGGGGATGACTAATATACCACCAGTAGGTTAAGGTATTTACTCCAGAGACTAAGAATCGATTAATATTCCAAGTCAATGCGGTTAATTAGTCCCAATGAGTATTAATTACGCATGGATATCGGAATTGCATTCAATTGAAACACATCAATTGCGTAATAAGACCTTGCGTTTGTCCTGATCATCTATACTGTAATAACGTAGGTAATAGCGTTAATTTTAATGGGCAAACGGATATTCTACTCTTTTAAGTTTCATCTTCAAAGGAAGGTAATACTTAGAAAGAGGTAGTGCCATGCAGAAAGAGGAGGTGCTATGCTGCTTTGCAGCCTAATTAGCCGGCACTAGCTCTCGCTTACATAATACCGGCGTAAAGTGGCAGCTAAGCTGTCGCATTTCGTGCGGCTTGTGAGTTTCCGGTGGCCCGTTGGGGGATAGGGAAAAGGAGGGCAACGCATACGCATAACCTCTGGTTATGGGAGAAGATATGAATGAACCAGATATGAATCTTCAAAATCATAGGCGAGGAAGGCCCATTTAACGAGAAAGACTATAGGCTAGACACTATTATATAAAGCTGAAGAGTTTGTTACAAGTTAAGTGTTAAGGCTATAGAAATAATGTGATTGCTCGCAGCTTTGCCTGCATTAACTTTGATTTACAACCATCTAGCGCGTCTCCTGACCAATCATTATTATTTCTATATTTATAAGACTGAATAGTCTTGTTGCAAGTATTCTAGTTCTTCCACCTTGGACACTGCGAAGTCAGGTAACTTACACACGCACAAGGGTAGAAGTAGATAGTGGAATTTAGTAGACATTCTCTCGGATTCAATTAAGTTTTTTAGATGCCCTATGTTTTTGATACTTAGCAACCATGGTCACAGGAGGTATATTATAAAAATCGCAATCGCAGAAAGAGAAAGCACCAAACCTCCCGCTTGCACACCTCAGGCGACGATAAAACAAATGACCGCTGATTAAAAAGTAAACGACATTCCTAATTTATTTTATTACATGTGAACACGCAAAAACGCTAACATGTCTATAACGTACATTTCACTCTGCTATTACCGCACGATGCCACAAAAACAGTCGGACGCGCGGACGGCATACAAATGATCTATTAGTTGAGATAATAGTGGATTTCTTATTAGGAATGTCAGTGGCAAAAACAAGCGAGCGTGCAGATTTGAAAGCGTAAATGTCTGATGAGTTGCATGTGTTTCATGTGTCGCTCGAGTGTTTATGAGCACGTTAATAGGTTCAAAACAGAACTATGGAAAAAATAACTAAACAAAACTAACTAGCTATAATGAAACAACTTTTACAGATTTTGACGCGATTTATTTAGTCTTTTGGTGGTACTTTATGGTGGTCTTTCTAACATAGGTCAAAATTAAGGATGTTAAAACTCGTGTCAAAGAACATTTTATAGCTGAAAGAAAGCGTCGCTATATCAGCAATCTGTGAACATAGTCTAGACAATGCTCGCTATTATATTAGATTTAATAAACCATAGGTCCTCGCAAAATAACACCAATTCCATAAGGATGATTTGTGAGGCTATTGAAATTAGAAAACATAATAATTTTAATAAAATTGCTGGCCACTACAACTAGCTTGGGATCCCGTAATAAAAATAATAAAATCTAAATCCAAACATGCGGATAATGATAATGATTGAGGAATTGTATTGATCTGTTTTCAATTTTGGTGCAGGCAAAACCACGGGTAAGCACTTAGTATAGACGATAACAATAAAGGTTGCGTTCTTGAACTGGTTGTGTCGAGGGAACACAGAATACTCTTTAATATGCGTTCTGTGCTCGCTTTAAATAATGTATGAATTTAATTATACACAATACGTATATATACACATAGTACACACAAGTATGTGTATGGCTGTGTGTGTATTTTAGTAAGTTGACTTAAAATAACAATTTATTATTAATAAAAAAAAATAAGTTACCCTATGTTTATAACCTTACGGTAGGAGATAGCCTATATCCATCTACTGCTAAATATAGGCCTTCTTGAAGGAAAGCCAAGACGAGCGATCCCGGTAGCCTAAATATGTTTATTCAAATTATTGACCTATGAAATTATTATACGCAGACAAAGAAGCGGGATGCCGCTAGTTTGACAAGAATGATAAAAACTCTGTAGATAAATAGTTTGTTTACATATTTACATTATGATATTATCGTATCTTACAATTAATAGAATGATGAAAACTACCATCATTATAAAACATAAAGTTTATGTTGTAATTATACATAAATATGGACCGGTTAAGTATGTGTTGGAATTATATTACTTATACTGGGCTTGTGGCTAGTAATCTATCGTAGGAATTACCACTCAAAATCTAATTAATAAAGATGGTTTAAGCCAATTTTCCAAGCCCTTTTAGAAAGTGAAACCGCGGGAATCAACTATATAGAAGCTACATGCATGATAACTAATCTGCCGTGGTATGACTAAAATGCCGTTATCCAACATCTGGGCGATTTTCGTTTTTTGACACTAAGGAATAGAGAAAAAAATTCTCTATCGATCTGTATTTTCAGTTTTTTGATATCTTCATTAGTTTTAAAAATAAAAATTAAAAGATTACCGTTAACGGCATACGTTATGTACTTACAGATCATAGTTTTTTCGCGTTTACTCAAAACTATGATTTGGTAGATAACGGCATTTAAGTCATACCACGGCAGTAATTAGAACACGTAAAAAGTAAAAATAGTCGCGCGGGTCGATCCATCAGGTTAAGCTACGCTTCCCGTGGTCGGTCCACGTGGATGGGGTATCGATGTGTAAATATGGTCAATATTTACACATCGAGACTCCTCCGCGCCTCAAAAAGCGTGAGCCCCTACTCCCTGCTGTCATTCGTGGATTTTTGAAGTTATAAAATAACGTATGTAACAATAACAATATAACTTTAATGATAAAAAATGCACAGTCTAATACTTATATAACAAAAATAAATTCTCTTACTCAAAAAATGAGATTACTCCTAATTTGCATAACAAATAGTTACCACAAGATTCTTTATATAATAATGTACCTCTCAAAATATCTTCAATGGCAAATAACGTACAATCTTATCTTTCATACTTTGGCCTAAACGTTTAAAACACGATAGCAAATAATAAAGTTATCATTACACATATTGTACAGATTCTTGTCCGTGGCAGACACTTATTACATTCTGAATATACCGAATTTACTTTCTCTAAACGGTGCATTCAGAGCAGCGGATAGACTGAGTCCTATAACTTTTCTTGTATCTTTTGGCGCCACTACTCCATCGTCCCAAAGGCGAGCTGTGCTGTAATATGGACTACCTTCCTTCTCGAATTGAGCTTCTAAAGGCGCTCGGACTCTTCTATCGTCTTCCTCAGTCCAGGGCTTTCCATCCCGACCGGCCTTTTCTTTTGCGATTATAGACAGTACCGTGCCCGCTTGAGGGCCTCCCATTACAGAAATTCTTGCGTTGGGCCACATGTACAGAAAACTGGGTGAATAAGCTCTACCACACATACCATAGTTGCCTGCTCCGAAACTGCCACCAATGATTACAGTAATCTTAGGCCCCTTGAAGCAACTGACTGCTGTCACCATCTTAGCACCGTTTTTAGCTATACCACCCGCCTCTGCGTCTTTTCCAGTCATAAATCCGGTGATGTTCTGCAGAAACACTAATGGTATTTTACGAGCGGCGCAAAGTTGGATAAAGTGAGATCCTTTTAGAGCAGCCTCCGATACCAGTACACCGTTATTGCCAATCACGCCGACTGGGTGACCATACACGGATGCAAATCCACAAACCAGTGTGTCACCGTACAATTGCTTGAACTCGTGGAAACGACTACCATCCACTATCCTAGCGATGACTTCGCGGATGTCATACGGGGTCCGAATATTCGCACTCACTATTCCGTGTAAATCTTCAATATCATGTAACGGTTCTTCTACGTTGGTCGCTTGAATCCTAGATGGCTTATCACTGTTCCAATTTAAATTGGCTACTACATTCCTTGCTAGATGAAGAGCATGCTCGTCGTCTTGAGCATAATGATCTGTGACTCCTGATTGGCGACAGTGCAAGTCAGCTCCTCCTAAATCTTCGGCTGAGACGACCTCGCCAGTTGCAGCTTTCACCAACGGTGGCCCGGCGAGGAAAATTGTGCCCTGATTTTTTATAATGATACTCTCATCTGACATACTCGGTATATACGCGCCCCCGGCGGTACATGACCCCATGACAACTGAGATTTGAGGGATCCCCTCCGCAGACATATTCGCTTGGTTGTAGAATATTCGTCCAAAGTGCTCTTTGTCCGGGAAGACATCGGCTTGATCCGGCAAATGGGCACCGCCTGAGTCGACGAGATAAATGCACGGAAGACGACATTCCTGTGCAATCGCTTGCGCCCGAAGGTGCTTCTTAACAGTGATCGGAAAATAGGTGCCGCCCTTAACTGTAGAGTCGTTAGCCACGATCATGCAGTCCCGGCCTTGAACTTTACCGATAGCTGTAACAATGCCGGCGCTCGGAACCTGACCTTTGTACATGTCGGTCGCAGCCAGCGTACTCAGTTCTAAAACGTCGCTGCCTTCGTCAACTAACCGGTTGATCCGGTCTCGTACGAGTAATTTTCCTCTTGCGGTGTGCCTTTTCACTGCCTCATCGGGCCCGCCTTTGATCGCGTCATTTGTTTTAAGTCGGAGCTCCTCGACGAGTTCGTCCATCTTGATTTTGTTTTCTGCGAAATAAGGGTCATTTTTGTTTGGTTCGCTGCCGACGATGGTGGCGTAACTCAACTGTCTGTAGCCCGCCAGTCGTATTACTTTGAATAGTTTTAGCATTTTCGCGATGTAAACGACACGACCGGTCGTCGGGTTTCTTGCTCGCTACTGACGGCTGGTCCCGTTATCGCGGTGATTAAATCGCACAAAAACAAATTCATGCCGGGTCGCCGGTCTCCGCTCGCAGCGATAAAAACTCACATAATGAAGATAATATCATACGCGGCGCTTCATTGTTACTTTTTAGCTCGGAATTTAGTTGTTCACATACATAATGTACTAATATAATATATGAATGTATGTGATCGTTCATTATTCATTAGTATGAATTGATGCTTAATTTATGGAATGATAGGTATTATCATGGTATTATTTTGAATGAAGTTTTTACAGCCTTCAATTTACTAAAGAATAAAGGCGTCACGTAACAAAATATTATATAAATACAAAAATTTTAATTGAGCATTTTCTTCTTGAGTTACTTATTTATTTCGTCGCTCTTGAACATAGGACCGTAACAAACCAGCATATAGACCTCTTTAAGGAACATCAAGACGGCTAATCCGCCACCACACAGAGATCCTAAACTCATCTTAGTACTTGTCTTAATGTTCTACTAACGTCTAACAAAACTAAAACGGTGACAAACATTTTACAGTCTCACAAATAGCACAACTCTTACAATAATTGTAAATTACAATACTATTAATTTTATCGCGTTACTTTATTGTCGAAATGGTCACGCGACGTCAAAGTGTTTTGTAATGGCCTGTAATACTAAATTACTTTATACGCTTTATTTGTCGTCGATTTACACTTAAATTTTATTGATTTACTTAATAGAATTGTAACGTGAGAATTTGTAACAAGGCTGTATAATGCCTGATCTTTGCGTAACTTTGTAATAAAAAACATTAAGTCTATGATTATTTCAAAAATAAGAAAAACAACGATTAGCTGTTTCCCTCCCTTTTATATACTTAAAATAGTTAAACATATTATGCCATAACCAAACTCCAATCAACAATTAAGTTACAAAAGAGATAATTGATATCCTTAAAAATATATAAACAAATTACTATTCCACAAATCTTACCTACAAACCTTATACCTAACCTTGCCAACTTCTCTAGTAAAATATCTTCCTAAATACTATTGTCCTGATGACTACTGCTAACTACGCCATATGCGCAAATTTATGTCTGTATTCTTTGCCGATAAAACTAAAACCTGTTGTTTTTGAATGTGGCTTTATACATCAGACCTCTGAGGCCAGGTTCCGGCACGCACGCAGCAAAAAAAGTGAATTGGAGCGTAATAAAAATGACGTCACAACATCAAAAGTGACCAATCACAAAACGATGCCGGATTCAGTTTCGTAATTATTTTGATGACAATTTATTTTGAGTTTTATGTTTAGTTGGAGTTTTATGGTATGGAATGGAATGGAATAAATAAATATATTACGTAAAGTAGTTACCCACACTTACCTTACATTTTATGATAATATTTTAAATATGTTTAAAAGTTTGGATATAGAAAGTAAATATTTGAAATTATTCATCCGTTGATACATTAAAATGTTGCTTAAAAGTATAAAGACAAGCCGTAACATGTTTTTCAAAAACACTCTCAAATAAAATCCTCGTAATTAGTATTCCTCATAAAGAAAGCCTTGCTTTATAGATCGCGACAAAGAGGATATAAACACTACGTTTCGCGACAGCCGTCAACAAAACAACAGTACGGTTTGTCGATCTGATCTCCGGGTGAATGACTCGGTTTCACTTTCGACCGCGAGGGGGCGACACCGCGACAGGTGATTAGGCGTTATGTCATTAATATTCGAACAATGGAGCCATGTGCTGTGAGCCAATAGACAATAGTAAACAATACAGACTGACGCATTATGTGTAGGTACTAAACGTTTTTAGTGTCCGCATAAAAGACGTATGAAACAATGTTTCTTTCTAGCTAGTCCGAAGTCTACGGAAAGCTTTCTTCTTTAGGGTTGTTTTTAAAAGAGTGGGGAAACGGACAGTCATCTCTCTGGGTGGTAAGTGATCAAGGGGCGTATTGCAGGTGCGTTGCCAGCATTTCCACGTAAGATATTTTCATGAAGTTCCTAAGTAGCATCGGATCGAAGTATGAAATGAACCTTTATCTATTGTGTATGAAAGAATCGTGCCTCTTTTGTGTTCGTATAGGAATTGTTCCTCTTGTGTCTTCGTAGTACGGAAAAATTGTTCCTCCTTAGGGTTCGTAGTATGGAAGAATCTTGCTGCCCTACGATACGACGTTATATCTTGAACTTGCCGATACCTAATAGGGTTTCCAAATAATCAGTATCGTAAAAAGAGCCCGCATAAATCTTCCCACGCTATATAAATAGGGTAGACAAACTCTGTGGACTTAAGGCTTCGGATGGAAAAAAATATTGTTACCACCAAAGGTACAATATACGAATACTCCATAAAACAGTGAAAGATGTTATATTCTTAAACACTAAACCTTTTGTCTTGTAACACATAATAGTCGGTCTAGTAGTACAAAAAGAACAAAGGGCTAACACTAAAATGATTTGAATGAAGTTTCTCTAAGAACACACACTCCAGATACCTAATCGGTATTGCCATGTGCTTCCATCATAAGCTCGTTGATATAAATGTTCACGGTACTATAATGTTCTACAGTCAAGGCAGCCGGCGTCAACAAGGACCCTTGTCTTTTTTTTTTTTGAAAAAATTGTAATTGGACAAATATTACAATTATATATTGAGTAAATATTTTAGAGGTGATGAAATTGATTATCGACCTTGACGTTAATACCTTTAGTATTTTTTAAAATATTTTTTTTTTCACAACCTAACTATAGAACTTCATCACACAGGTTTATTTTTAATTGTCAGAGCACCCGGTATACTTTATCTAATTATACAATTAGATTGTAAACCCGCCTTCATACGTTTAATTAGCATAATATGAGATTAAGTGTCCGTGACTCCGATCATGACTAAAACATGAAAAACTTTCACCAAAAAAAAAATTATGGCTAAAACCATTTTAGGCATATTCATTTATTTGCGTAGGGAGACCACTTTTTATGAAATTGAGTGTCACCCGTGTACTAAGACCTCAAAAATAAATCCATAATAAAAAATAGACTCCAATGAATACTGTTTAAAGTAATATTTAATGTTATGACTTTATTATTCGATCTTAACATAGTAATTTAACAATTTTTTTTATTTTGCCTACAGGATCGAGATGAGCAGACAAAATTGGAGATGAAACACCGCCAAGAAGAAGATGATCTGTATAGAAAATTCTCGAAACATCGAGAAGAAGAGAACAGAAGGATACGAGATGAAATACAGGTATTAGGACTACACAAATATACTATCATCATCATCATCATCATCAGCCTCTATCCGTTCATTACTGAACGTAGGCCTCAATCAATGAACGCGAAGGTGGTAGATCTTTTTCCACTCCCTTCTAACACGGACCGGCCACCACACAGAGATTGTCTTCCCAGCTGGTTAATGGCCGACAAACGCTTGTGATGGTCACACACTCAGGAGAACCGATGCAGATCAGACAGACAATAAAGTTTAGGAATAGAGGCCGCTATAGCCGATAAGATAGACGAAGTGTTGGTCGGCCGAATATATATTATACTGTTCTAAAGTAGAATTTTCTCAACGATCGACTAATATTTTCTTTCCTGGGGGCCTAGCCAAAATACCATTAAGAAAGCGTTAGCGAAGTTCGAAATTATAAAATGTATAGGATGGACTACGTGACGTGACGCCTTATGTCAATCCCATACATTTTATTATTTTCGAACTTCCCTAACGCTTTCTTAATGGCATTTTGGCTAGGTCCCCAGTGTGTCTTAGTTCCATTCGAGAATATATTCTAATTTTTTTTGGTAACTATTGATTGATTGTCGTACTTTATTGATTGGGTACGAAAGATTTTTTTTTTTTTTTTTCGGTTGGATCTATGCTAATGGTCCTAGTGACCGTTATGCGTCATCGGAAATGGGATGATCCGGTTGGATCATCCTATGACGTTATAATTTGGGGGGTTTCCCCCCGCTATGTTCATGGCGTCGGGTTTGTACCTAACTTGGTCAGCTACGGTCGACTGGTTTGGAACGGGTGACGTTAGAAACCTATCGTGAGGGCCGGCCCTCTCCTCCCCCGGTAGCGGGGAAGGCGGGTCAAGCGCGGGACCCGAGCAAGCTGCCGATAGCAGAGTGCTATCGGTGTTTACACGGTCTGTATTGGTGTCGACTCGTAGCTGATCTGAGCCTATGCTGTCGCGGTTGATCCGGATCAACTGGTCAATGGAGTGTAGGGTTCGACGTCGCATACGACCCCGGGGCCCATGCGGTGTGAATGTGTGCCTAACGCCGGCTGTGTTTTGTCTGAGTGTGTGTTGTAGCTTTCGTCGCGCTTCAGCGTCGCGCTTTAACAGTTCTGTGATTTTATCAACAGGATCGGTTATGACATTCTTAGGTAACCTAGACTTATTAGGTGCTAAGCTATCGGGGGTGAGGGTACGAAAGAGAGAGGGCTTTTATAATATAGACTTAGTAGATCGCTGCGTAGAAGACATCTAAATTAAATGCATAAATAAATTGTTAATAAGTAAATAATAATTTCAGGATGAATGGGAAAGGGAATTGGAGAGGTTAACGAATAGATTTCAACAAGAGATACAGGTGAAGAAGAGAAGACCCGAGTCTGAGATAGGCGCTCTAACTCTTAGGCACCAGCAGGAGAGGGCAGACTTGGAGAAGAATATGACGCTAAGAAGAGACAAGAAGAAAGAAAGTTTGACGAGAAAAATGTTGGAGCATGAAAGGTATGCTACTAACTATACAAAGGTGGTTTATTTTCTGTAATTGTATTGAAATCTTAATCAGATTGCATAGAAATTGTAGCGGCATGAAATATGGGTGAATTAATAAACACATATCAGTGCAAATAATTAAATGTCTGGTCACGACGAAGTAAGTGCCCTTACGCTGATTTTTGAGGGGCCGTAGAATTTATTCATCATTAATATTCAAATCTTTAAAAACCAAATCTTTGAAAAAAAGTCTTTGAAGGCATATGAAGCTCACCAACTCGCACTGGACCAGCGCATCGGTGAACTATGGCCCATTACCCTCCTCGCCTGATTTCGAGTAGGAGACCCGTGCCCAGCAGTGAGACATAAAGGGTTGAATGCGTACTTTAATGTTCAAATCAATAGTGTAGTATTTATCATAAGGGTAGTCGGTATGTCTCTTAAATATTAATTTAAAACAAACCTTCTCGAATTACTCAAATCAATGAAATAGCTGTTAAGATTCTCAAATTATGCGTATAATTCCATCTAATAATTCTGAGCACTCTTGGATTGTTCGTAGAGAAGGATTTGTCCGTTATACGTAGCCAGATCTAGTTGGTGGCAGGATAAGTAGCCCGGGGATTCTTAGTGTTGATCGGTCATTAACCAGGTGGGAAGACGATCTCCGTGCAGTAGACGGTTCGTGTTGGGTGCGAGAGGCAAGGGTATGTGTTAAGGAGTGACATGCTGCTTTGCAGTCGTTCTCGCTCACATAACAGCGCCGTAAAGTGACACCTACGCTATGTCTCGTGCGGTGTGAGTTTCCGGTAGGTATTTGATAGGGAAAAGGTAGGCAACGCATTCGCATAACCTATAATTGTAGAACCTCTATGGGCGTCGATATAAGGTTCCGACTGTACGACTGCCCCCTTATGTCATAAAAAAGGAATCATCGTCTTGGCATTCATTAAGGAAGGTGTGTGCAGCAGTCGAGTTTAGGCTGATGATGATGATGATGGATTTTAAAATTTTAACCAAAATAGCATTAGAAAGGTCAAAGCTAATTTAAGATTACTTCAAAGCAATGCACCACATTTTGTTTGGGCTCAATTCCGAATGGGAAAACTTGTATGAATTGAAATCAAACATAATTAATTTCAAAACATACAAAATTAACAAATATCTTGTTGAACACCTGATCGATTTTTCAATAAAGTACATCCAAAGTCCAATAACATGAGCTGGCGATACACTAGGATCAATCTCTCTTTTAATACTTTCAGGGCAGCCACAGCGGCCCTGGTGGAGAAACAGAGTCATGAAATGATGGAGCTGATCCAAGAGAGGAGGTCGGAGTACATGGCCGCTTCCTCCCTGTACCTGGACGGGGAGGAGGCCCCGCCGTACCCCGCGCGAGCGCCGCCCCCCCAGCCTCCGCTGGTCTCCAAGTTTCACATATACACGGATCCAGCGGAGTTTACGGATGTCGATAAAATCGCTATTTCGGTAAGTGGTAAAAAACCATTTTTCCTCCTTCCTTCCTGCGAAAATGTCTCCTCGTATACTTTCGAGGAGGAGGTATATCTCCTTATTGCGTGAGATCTCATTAATAAAAGGTAATGACCATAATGTGAATAAGGATCGGTCGACGGTCATCTAAGCGTTCACGGAAAGAGTCCAGCACTGGACATGAAAATGTCGATAATCATGATGATGATGAAGAAGAAAGAACGACTGCGTAGTCGTCCTTTCTTCTTTCTTTACATAGATGATTCGATTATTCGAGTGTGCTTTGTTATTTTTTCTTTAATCTACCGAATTGGTTGGAGGTACAAACCGAAATATATTTTGAAACTAATTAAGTAAATAAAAATAAAATTTTTGGTCATTTTTATTACCCAGATTTCCGATGTCGAATCAATCTCATAGACATGGTAAATATTGATCGCCGGTTACTCAAACTGGTTAAGGTGGTACAGGTTTTTGTGGCAAAACTAAATTTTATAATAATGCTGCTAGCCCATTATATGTTTTAATTAAGAGATCACATAACAGATTATAAAATATCAGAATAATAAAAAGTTGTTCGGTGTTCGACCACATGTCCAATAATGATTGGCAAGACTCATCATAAGCTACGTTTTGACGCAAGCCTGATTTTAGACTGGATATGTAAATAAATTATAAATGTGTGCCTGTGTGTGTGTGTGCCACGAGGCAAAAATTTCATAATTTTTTTTTTATTATTAATTTATATTATATGTTGTATATACTTTTTTATTATTTTATATTATATGTTGTTTCTTTTGATTGATTGGAATAAATCATAAAACGCTACTGTCATCTGCAGCAGGTCTAAAATAGCGACATTACATGAAACATTTGTAATAAGTATGTTCAATTTACTGAATTGTAGGAGAAACACTTTTTATACCTTAAAACGATGCAATTTAATTATGAATTGTATTTTTGACTTTTATATTATTAATTTGCAGGTGGCGCAAGAAGACCAGAAGACGTTCACTGACCTCGTCCGCCAGCTGGTGGGCCGGTGCGCGAGCGACGTGGAAAAGGCCAGGACTATTTTCCGCTGGATCACCGTGAAGAACCTGAACAACATCCAGTTCGACGACAACCTGCGGGGGGACTCGCCCCTCGGCCTCCTGCGAGGCATCAAGCACGGCACCGAGAGTTACCATGTGCTGTTTAAGAGATTATGCAGGTAGCCCGTAACACTGATTTGTGTGAAATTTTACATCTGTAGATAATAATAATATGATGCAATGGGATACAAATAGTGTACCTAAAAAGAAGAAATCAGAAGTAAATCTTCTGCTAGCTTTATTATATGGAGAGACAATCTTAGTGCAGAGTTTGTATGTCTGTCTTCCTTCAACTATTATGAAAGGCATCTCTCATTATAATTCAATTATTGAACGAGCGTAAGGATCTGAAATAACTAAACTAAACTGGCTTAATGTTTTTTTGCATTTAAATCTAGTAATACCGAGGCCTAGCGAATAACGTACAATGTAAAATGTTAAAGATATAATATTTAATCTCAAAAAACAACATAGCGGTAGATCAATAAAAATAAATTCCCCCAAATTTGCTTTGACGCAGCTTCGGTTCTGCGCTCTGATAGGCCGACTACCACTGGTTGGTTGCATTGTTGTTACATCAGTGACAAATTGATCGGATGTCCTCACATTACTAATAAATGATGACATTATATGATGTTGATAGTAATGATGATTTACAGTTACGCTGGACTCCACTGCGTCGTGATCAAGGGCTACAGCAAGTCCGCGGGGTACCAGCCGGGCGTGCGTTTCGAGGACAATCGGTTCAGGAATTCCTGGAACGCCGTGTACGTCGCGGGCGCTTGGCGTTTCGTGCAGTGCAACTGGGGTGCCCGCCACCTCGTCAACGCCAAGGACGCGCCGAAGCCCGGCAACCGCGGCAAGAGCGACAGCCTCAGGTAAGCAGGACATGGACGTGTGGATGGAACGTGGGACATGAGATCAGGGAAATGAGACATTGGACAAGGGAAGATGGATTAATTCCATATTGTATTAACTAATCACATCATGTTAGCTGGGTGCCATTATTGCATTAGTAATGAAGGTACTGCTGACCACACCCTGGCACAGAACCCTGCGTGGGCATCAGCAAGAGCGGATCTCGTCGCCGATGTCGGCACCGATCCCTCACTCCCTGCAGTCATTTGCGCAATGACCGGCAGCAAGAGTGCGTGGGAAGCGGTCCTCTCCCTCTGCGAGGGTGTGGTGTTGGAGTGGCAAGGGATCGGTCGTACTGGCGTTCATTGAGGAAGGCCTATGTTCAGCAGTGGACGGATCAACGCTGACGATGATGAATCACATTATGTTAACCTTGTTTCGCTAAATCTGGAGTATGCGAAATCATTAACCTGCCTCACCAAATAAATGCAACTCACTCATGTGTTGACTATCGTGAGATGTTAAGATAAGATATGAAGCCTCTATGCCAGTAATGGTCCTGCCCATCAGCCATCCAAAGCACAATTGCATAACTTTTTTTATGCTATAAAAAAAGCGCAACTCGGAGCTGCGGGTAACAATAATATACTACTAATCGTGGTTTCAGATATGAGTATGACGACCACTACTTCCTGACGGACCCGCGCGAGTTCATCTACGAGTTCTACCCGCTGCAGCCCGACTGGCAGCTGCTCAAAACGCCCATCACGCTCCACGACTTCGAGGAGTTGCCCTTCGTCAGGTCCCTGTTCTTCCGCTACGGCCTGTACTTCAGCGACCCTAACACCAAAGCTGTGATGTACACAGACTCAACGGGTAAGATATATTTGTCTAGGTGATATAAGAATGCAAATTTTTTGTATTTGTGTCTCTTACCTGTCGTTTTTTCCGTTGCATCCCGTTTGAAATCACAACGATTCTAAAGAAGTTTTACTTCAATAATGGGCCTGATGTCATGTATGATGCGCAGGTGCGGCGACTATGCGCATAGCCATGCCGGCACACATGCAGAGCTCGCTGATCTTCCACTACAACCTCAAGTTCTACGACACGGAGGGCGACGGCTTCGACGGGGTCAGCCTCAAGAGATTCGTCATGCAGGTTATTATCAATATGTTTACGAGCCGACCTCTGTGGCTCAATGGCTAGCGCGTTGGCGCACAAGCCGGAGATAGCGGGTTCGAATCCCTCCAGGGAACAAAAAAGTTTCTGTGTTCCTAGGTCAATCAAATCAAATCAAAAATCTTAAATATATGTATTAATATAAAAAGTATTAAATATAATATTATGTAATTTCCGTTGTCTGGTATCCAGGGACCAGATTGAAGATGTGTAAAGAGCGTCCATAGATATTATATTATTATTATTAGTTTCTTATAAATAAACAAATTTTACTGATCTAGTATCGCCATATTTTATATCTACCACGACAAGTCTTCCCTTGGACATGCCTTGCCTTTGTTGCCTTAAAATATAACAAAACACTAATCATCATCATCATCAGCCTCTACCCGTCCACTGCCGAACATAGGCCTACCGCAATAGCCGACCACACTCAAAACAAAACGCTCCCGCTGAAAAATTCAAAATAATACTGTAAGGGTACCTACTTACTAGTTACTAATATCAGTCAATTACTATGTTAGTGTAGAATTTATGGTAGCCCTGAGCTTCCGTGCAGATGGGGGCAGCGTACAGCCAATGAAAAGTCAGACCCTAAAGGCATACGAGATATCGACCTAAAACTTTAGTTTTGGTCAAAAATGTCAGTTTGCTGCGCTGAGTTGCCGTTCAGGCTCTTAAGCTATTATACTTAGTCGAAGAGCTAATGCCGTATACCACCCTCAGTCGGTTGTGGGCAACGTGGTGTCGTTCCGCGTGCACGCGCCCTGCAGCGGCGCCTTCCTGCTGGACATCTTCGCCAACGCCGTGACGCCGCGGGAGTACCTCACTGGAGAACCCATGAAGTTCAAGAGCGTGTGCAAGTTCAAGGTAAGTTTTTGACGTGACAACGTCTTATAATTCAATGGAGCCGGCTGCACGCACGAAAAACATGACTCATGCGGCGTTACCTCGCTCTGAGGCGTTCCATTTAAGGCTTGAAGTGCAAGAGAGAGCGCGGAACGAGCGACAAAGAGGCACAATCGGCCCATCAGTATTTTTTTAATGACGTTATCACGTTCGACTGTCGTCAGTAAACCGAAATTACAGAAACCGATTTTTTTTGGTAAGAAAAACGGACAGTCGGTTCACGGTAATGATTAGTGAAATCATTTTTATTTACCTAATTCAAAACACTAACAACAAAGTATATTTTTAAACGTGAAAGTATATTTAAGAATACGACAAGCCCACTGAGGCGAACCGATATACCAAACTCGGTGGAACTAATCTTTTCAAATAATATACAATAAATTTTACAGAATACATTTTTTTGTTAGTTAAGTGTGTTTGCAATTCTGTATGTAGCACGGATTAAGCGTGTAATCCAAATTGAAAAACAAGTTTTCTAGCGATATTATGTTTTATCGAAATTCATTTATCCGTTTTAAGGTCGTTAGCTCTGATTTTCATGGTATTTAGGGCATGTTTCACAATCTCCAGATAAGTTCAGATAGAGTATGGAGTATCTGTCAAATATGTTGTGAATAGCCTATTCGGAACTTATCTGGAGATTGTGAAACAGGCCCTAAGTTATTTAAGTCACGTATCTCACAATCAAAGAAACTTAATCAAATTTCAGATTTGCTGTGCCGAGCTGCAGACGGTGATGGTGCCTCTGCCGGACTGCGCCAGCGGCGAGTGGGGCCCCACCAAGGCCACCAGACTATTTGGCCTGGTCCCCATTACGCATCAGGTGAGATGATCAAGACTTATTGTCGCATTAAGGTTTTCTGCCTACTCATGTTTATATTTCTCACGTTCCTAATGTTAATGTTTAAAATACCCAGCCGTGTAATGCTATTTCTCATTCATCGAGCGATGAATACAAAGATTTTTATATTATCAGAGTAAGACTCTAATTTCATCATATATGAAGGTCCAGTACTGGACGTATGTACCTCATACACCACAGCCCACAACCGATATACACAATGATAATATAAAGGTTGTTTGTCAGCTCTACATATTTTTCCTTTCCTTCTAACTGAAATACGTAAAGGGGAGAAACAAGCGTCACTCCTACCGGCTACCGGTTCAGTTGAGGGTTAGGTCCCCTTTGAACCAGCGCTTCATAAGCGTCGTGGTGAATCGAGCGAGCTCCGCATGCTAAATTCGATCTCACGTCCAACGCTCAACGTCTATAATCTAACAGTGCTCTATAAAAAAGTTTAAAAACGCATTCGTGTGAACGTAGGTATCCATTTGTCTCTCAACTCTATTTTAACGCTCGGTAAAAAATCGCTCATGTGATCGGGCGAGGAGAAGGGAAAGAGAACCACCTGCAAAAGTTTACGTTTCTTCACTCGTCGCAGTACCTTGTTCATTAGCGACTCTGGGTCCAGAGACGTAACCCACATTTCAATTGCTTCTACTCGTTTCCTGGGGTGTTCGTTAATGGTCCCAGATGACAAAAACGTCTACTTGACCTTGGATACCGTTTTGTACTCAGGACGCGCTGGTGTTCGCGGGTCGCGAGCTGGAGATACAGTTCCGCATGTCTCGCGCGCTCGCCGACTTCATGGCCACGCTGCACAAGAACGGCGTCGATGAGAAACGACTCTCCAAGTACGTGCAACAGAGCGTCGCCGAAGACGTCGTCACCTTCTACATCACCTTCCCAGAGGAGGGTAAGTGAATAGCCCCAGCGGGGCCCTTTTTTTGAAATGTCCTATTCTTGTGGCCTTAAAGCCTCTAAGCTAAATTGGAGCTGTAGGTTGGCAGGTGGCTCAACCAAGCATGCGAGGCTCCATATTATCGACTAATAGTATACATAGCTAGATATATAGGATTTTAAATTAACATGGTTATTTTCATCATTTAAAGTATTTAAAACGGGATATTTACCATGTTTTTTAATATTGTTTTGCGGAGCTCGATATTTCGACATTGTCTACGAATGTAAAAAGTCTCGTGAACATGACATTCGTAGACAATGTCGAAATATCGAGCTCCGCAAAACAATATCAAAAAACATGGTAAATATCCCGTTTTAAATACTTTAAATAGCTAGATATTTTCAAGAACAACATTGGGCACCGTCACAATATTAACACCAGCCCGCTTATTAGGTAGGAGGGGTGAAAATATATGTATATAGAATATGGATAGGGGTCAGAGGTCACAGTTGACTTTGGACGCTAACAGGCTCAATTTTGAAGTCACTTTTAAGTCTTCTTTACATAGTATGAAACAAAGTCACTTCCTTTGTATGTATACTTTAATCTTTAGAAGTACGCAACGGATTTTGATGCGGTTTCTGTTAATAGACTCAGATCCCGTTCTAAACCTTAGCTAACGCCGGCGAACTGCGGGTAACAGCTAGTAAATTAATAAACAAGTGTGTAATAATGGCAACATCTTGCACAGCAACAATTCTTAGGTATTAAAATAGAAACACAAGTAACACAAAAAACTAACCTCAAGCAGTTTCTTGCATCATCTCTAGGTAATACGATCAACATTGAATACCCCTGGAAAACTAGGCTTAATATGAAATACTAAAATCAAGTAAGTACTAATCACATCAAGATCTAGGTACTAAAAAGGAAAATTAATTTCAGGACAATACGGGCTGGACATTTACACCCGCGAGCGAGGGGGGCCCACCGCCATCCACCAAAACGGCTCCACCGAGAAGGAGAAACACCTCCTCACACACTGTTGCAAATACCTCATCAATAGCAGTAAAAGGAATTAAACATTTCCTCCATAAGCTGGTCAAGCTATGCTATCAGTAGCTAACAATTACAGCTTAATTTAAGAACAGAATAGTTGTCTATATTCTTTTTTAAAGTATTTACCAAAGGTAAACACAAAAGTAGAGGTTTTCTTATTCGACCAGTTTCATTACCAGTAACAGATTTCACGCTTTACTGTTTAGTAAAATATTAAATATTAGTCATTAAATGAAAATAATGAAAAGGATGAATAGGTGTTAGGACATGTTTTATAAAAAAAAAACACTAGCTATATATTATCATTAAAAAAAATAACATTTACTACAGATATACAATAATACACAGATTTTTATTTCGCACATATATTTTATAAGCGATTGAGATGAGATTTTTATAATTTCTAAACGAAAGTTATATTAGGCTAGTCTTCGTATATAATATATTATATTAAGTTTTCGGATGTAGATATAAATCCGCCCGTTGCTGTAGTTAATATATGACTGTACATTATATATCTAACTCTAGGTTGTGCTAAAGCAATCCAATTGCATTATTGTAAGTTACTATTAATTATTATAAATGCATATTTTATGTCTAACGCACATTTTTTATTAAGTAAATTGATATATTTTAAGATTCACCGGGATATAATGTATAGATTATATACAATAAGATATGGCAATAAGTGGACGGACCAAACATTCCATAGACAATCAACATTCCATATGACACTTGGATTCCCGCCAAAATATTTATAAACTAAAATATACAACAATATAACCCAAATAAAATGTCTCGAAATCGGACATTTTATTTAGGTTATATTTAAATTAAATATAGAACTATGGCAATTCGACACGTCAGATGCTATATCATCGAGACAAGAAAGATGAGACTATTTTGTGCACATGTAACAAATGAGATATGAAGAATGATTGGATAGAGGAAGCATCGATCAAATATACCCTAGATTATTACCTACAAATCCAAATCGTAAACGTGTCCCTTGCCCGTCGCCATTGCTGTTGCAAGTCAAAAAGTAAGAGTCAAATTCTTTTTTTTTATATATGTTCCTATTCCTTAACAATAACGTTCTATTTTCAATACCGAGGTTTCGCACTTATGGAATTACAGAATACGCTCATGGCGGAAGTCGTAAAAAATAATTACCAGATATCATACAATTATTGTGCTTAGAGCACAATTGGATCGATACACTTTTATAGCGTTCGTGCGGTATCTTGGGTGTATTTGATAAATGAGAGGGAGACAATAATTATCATTGTAATTCTAATCTAAGATACATTTTATACATTTCTACTAGGATGCCTATGCATTTAAATTCATCAAAAACTCTTATCGCACAACACATTCCATAAAAATATTTTCATGAAGCATTTACATGTATAATATGATACACACTAGAAAAAAGACCGCAAATACGAGTTTTGTACCGCATTGTAGTGCGTACAGAAATCAATGTTACATTATAAGTGTATCCGACCTACCTACCATTTGATCTTAAAGGCCTGATGGCTTAAAAGTCTAGACCTTTCGAAATAAAAAAGTGTAACCGCTTCGTACGTATCCGCAGCCTGAGCGGGTAATATTAAACATTCAAACATTTTTAAGTAGAGCCGCATTGTCAATTACAACGTTATGTCAGTCTTAAGCAAAAAAAGTCTTTTCGTGTCGTCTTATAATCTTTTTTGAGCTTGTATGGCCTAACATACATCCCTAGGCTAACCTAGGCGCTTTTCTTGTCAAATAACTAAATAGCGTTTAGTACTAATGTCAAAAGGCGCCATTTTAATAAAGGAGAAAATGGCGGCTTTCATGTTAAAAAAGTATCGTATTTCAGTTTATTTATCGTCTATGTCAGCAGAAGTATGTGAAGATATACATCTACATAATAGTTACACAATCACTTACGCTTAACCAGTATAATGTAATTTATTAAAAATAATTAAACAACTTTAAACATTTACTTAAAGTACGTAATTTAAATGATAATAATTTTACTTTAATATACACAATGTAAATTTTTATAAAATATATACCATGTTATTTTCTAAACAATCGTTTTATTTCTATTCGCTACTTAAGTCTTTTGTAAGCACCAAAATGGTTTGGACGGAGAAATAATCTCAGATTGTACTTATAAGATCTTAACTTGTATATTTTACTTAAAAAAACAGATACTATGTTATACTTTACTTACTTACTTTCTATTGCTAACAAAATCATGGTCAGTATCGTAATATAATTTTCAATTTTCTAATATTTTATGTTAACGTAAATCTAGAAATCGTTTGCCCGGAATTATTGACGTGACAACGACATATAATTTGATGGAGCCGGCTGCACGCACGAAAAGACATGACACATGCGGCATTACCTCGCCCTGAGGCGTTCCATTTAAAACTTAAAGTGCAAGCAAGAGCTCGGAACGAGCGACAAAGAGGCACAATTGGCCCATCAGTATTTTCTTCAGACGTTGTCACGTTCAACTATCGTTAGTAAACTGACTTTACAGACAACCGATTTTTTTTTTAATAATGTGTTCCCAATTATTGGCACTCTATGAAGTCTGAATAGTTTGATGATTGAGATTATTATAGCTTGAGAGATATTCTTAGAACTGTCTTAAACATTACACTGGGTATTATACATCAAAATTATAATAACACTAAGGTTTATGTTTTTCAAATTAGTAATTACATCTAAATAGAAAGCATTGTGTTCGCAAGTCAAACCTATGTACACAAAGAACTCCTGTACCAAATTATTCCAGTTACTACTGTCTTGTACATATATTCAAGGTCTTCGTGCCACCAATATTCTAGTCATTCAGTTTGTTTTAATAATTACTAGTTATTATTTCATTAATTTATTTATCTACCTAGCGAGCAATATGTTCAAAGTCCAACGTCTGGCAAGTCAGACCAAGGTCTCCCAGGTCTCCCCGAGAGCCACCAGGCCACTATCAGACTATGCCCTTGGCGGCGTGAAGCGTGGCGCGCTGCTCCACCCCTCGTATAAGCGTTCCCAGCAGTCCCTCCATCTCGTTGGCCGTCTCCCGCAGCTGCGTATTGTCGAAACACGACTCTGGAAATGAAGATGCATAAACATTGACAACTTGACGTTCATTGAAACATGCTTGTTTGGCGGTGGATGGTAAAGATTGATCATGAGGATGAACAATATTGAGAAGACGGACACAAGAGACCGTCAACTATAGTGATCATGGTTGCTGATAAGGGCTACTAACTAACTAAAAGTTGTTTTATTGTAAAGTGTTATTTTCACAAAAAAGTTAGAAACAATAAGTACATTGAAATTTTCTAGTGTATTTTTATTTATAATTAGATAGACAAAATGGCAGATGCTGTTCCTCCTAAACGCACCACAGCTGTTTCATGGGAGAGATAAGCATGGCATGGCAACCCTAGAGTTTCTTGCTAGATTCTTCTCTGGATTTCTTCAGATGAGATGGTACTTTTGCGAATCTAGCATTAGCTTATAATAAAATATTGACATGTTTCAAGGGCTATGTAATTTGCCTACGAAATAAATAATATTTGATGTGGTACATACAGTTGCAAGTGTGGTACTCCTAACTCTTCTCTTCAATCAAATCAAATATGAAAATTATGTAGCACTCGCATACAACCGTTGTTCGCACAGTTAATATGAAAGTTGGTATTGGTAAATATTTAAAGCTCTCACCGTCAATCGTAAAGTTGTGTGTGAGGATCTGCTGCAGTCGATCCAGCACGGTATCAAGGTCAGCGTTGATCTCCTTGACCTTGTCGTGTGAGGTCTGCACCGAGCGCAGGTCGGACAAGTATCTCTGCTCCGTCGCGCTGATGCTTTGATCATTGTCCACTCTATTTGTATTGTGTTTGTTTGTGTTATCTGTTAATTAAAATCACCATTATTCGTTTGACATGTAATATAATTATTAAATACACCTGTTCATAATACATAAGCAAATAGTTGACAAATGGACCCCCTAATACTTATACTATATGTTATGTGTTAAAGAAATAACCCTGTTATTTCTTTAACACCAAAAACCTCACGGGAGTAGACAACTAGACAACACATAAAAAATGTGTGCTCCGAGACTTTGGACATATTAATTTAAGGCAGTTTAGTGATTTTATTTATTTTTTTGTGTCACTATTAGTTTTTTCACGTAAAATCTACTATAATAGGTCGAGATTGAGAGTTACTAATAAAAATACAGAGCAAAATGAATTGAGGATAAAATTTTTAGTCTCAATTCATTTTGCTCTGTATTTTTATTAGTAACTCTCAATCTCGACCTATTATAGTAGATTTTACGTGAAAAAAATATATCTCTCACTCACCATGATACCAATTGCTCATATCATTCATAGAGACTGTGGCTATACTGTCCGAGGTGGCGTGCACCACCACCGGTTTGAGGGCGTCTCCTGACACCATAAGCAGGTTGTTGTCCGGCTTGGACACCACAGAGAAGTTTCCAGAGTCCATGCTCAGCACCCTGGGCGGATTTGTGTCCGTCACTTTGCTCTGTTTGTCATCAACCAGTATAGGACTGAATAGATCAAACGCCTGAGGTCGATCCATTTTCTCAGATTTAGAATTTTGAGGAACATTGTTACTTATTATATTTTCCTGTAATGTAAGAATTTTGATTTAAGTATTACTTGAAATAAAATAAATGCAAAGTATTGTTTACACTAAGATTACATTGTGAATATGTTCATTATGATTCTGTGAATTTTGCATATGCATTCTAGTAGCAACACACAAATACCTACACGTCATCAAAGTGTGCGCGCATGCACGCAAGTGTACGAACGTGCACGCATGTAAGAGTATTTGCGTGCATAAATCCTTACTAATATTATAAATGCGAAAGTAACTATGTCTATCTGTCTGTCTGTCTGTCCGTTACGCTTTCAAGCCTAAGCCACTGAACCAATTTTGATGAAATTTGGAACAGAGATAGATTAGATCTTGGGAAAGGACATAAGGATGAAAGTTTGTATGGAAGTTCGTCACTATACATAGAAGATGACGCCATGAAACTTTGCATTTAGGCACTTGATAAGAATTAAATAACCATTAATAATTGCATTGCAAATAAGCAGGGTAGTTCAAGAAAAATCTGTCTGTGTATACTATACGATCGTACGGAACTGCGTTACTCTGTATTTAACGCGAGCGAAGCCGCGGGAAACAGTTAGTATTAAATATGTATCTAAGTATGAGCATGCATTGGTTTATGTGGCCAAGAGCAATTTTATGTAATTGATTGTTGAATTAAACATTACATGAGATAATTGATAATACAATTTATCAATTAAATACTGCTTCTAATCTTACCTTCAACGTTTTAAGCCTATTTATTTGCGTGGACACTTGACTGTAGTGAGACTCCACTTTCTCTTTGAGCTCTCCATCACCATCTTTGGCCGCGGCTTGCAATTGTTGTGTCAACTCTTTGAGGGCTCTAAAATTTTAGGTTTTATAATATGAGATTAAATGTAACAGCGACAGCGTTTTTTTAAATTAATATAGTAAGTCTTCACGATGTCAAATGTTGCTCATTTGTTGTAAAGAACCTTTTAAAATCATATTTATATTCAAAAAATATGTTTTTGTAATAATATCCCTAAATTTAAAAATCTTTTTCAGACAAATTTTACCTCAGCATATTTGTTATTCATACCATAACCATTTGATATTCATAACATAATTGTAACATAATTCGGTAATTGAGTAAAACTGGTTTTAAAAGTACTTATTTGCACATAAAAGGTGTATACCCTCTTAATAAATCTCGATAAAATCCGTATAAGTTGTTTCACTAGATAGATTTCTTTGTAACTCACCTATTTTGATTTTCCAACTGAGTAATAATATCTTGTAACGTGGAGGCAGGATTATTGGCGTTGTTCCCTGACGCCTTGCTGACAGTAGACGTGAAAATGGCCGGTTTGTTCTTCGTTCTTTTCAAATTGCCCGCCTGTTTCTCGCTAACTTTAGGTTTCCGACTTGTCTTCTTCTTTTTCGTTTTCGTACAAAAGAAAAACTTCTTCATACTTTTCATAAAACTAAGGCATTCTGCTGGTTTCATCTGAAATAGAAATTGTATAATGGAAACATGCCATTTAGACGGAAAATGCAAGGAAATAAGTTTCTATATAAATATTAAATAATTATTACAACAGCGTGTTTCAAATTTCAATAGGATGGTCAGCTCAGGTAGTTTAATAACTTTTCTTGAGACTTGCCAGATGTAAAATATCTGGGGCTAGCCGCTAGGCAATGCATGAATGCCATTTTTTTATAACGCTCGGAATTCCATTTAATACCAATTCCTTCCGCTTTCAGCCGCTTTTTGAGGGTCCCGGGTCTGAAGACAACGGCATCACCTCAGTGATAGGCTGGTGCCGGCAGGGGACTACGACTGCCTGATCGCCACTACCACAATAAGCATTTTCGGGACGTTGTATCTATCTGGGTCCGGTTCCCATCTGGAACCCAACACGAATATTGCCTAGAATATTGTCTGGTAGACTTATTTCATGGTTGACCATTTACCATCTGGTGTTACGGATGCTAGTTTGTCATTGCAACAAGCGTATAAGAGAAGAGAATTGCTTACCTCGCCGTCAACGATCTCGTGCACCACATGAGTCCTCTTGTGTCCGGGTACGTTTGTCAGATCTTTGTCGTACAAGTAACATTTCTCGCACAGAAACACGTCGCTACATTTAGAACATTTAAATTTGAGAACCTGAAACAAGGGCCGATTTGAAATTCCGCCTAAAAGGGGGCATAAGATACTTACATGTAATGGACTTTTAAGTGGAAAAATTTTAAATTGTCAATTCATATTGAATGTAGTTATGAAACATTTTGAAGATTAAAGATTTTTATCTCACTCCTGTCCTGATCAAGTGACCCATGCAATGATCTAGATTCTAGACGTCATTTCAAAGCATACAAATCAAAACACGTTTAAAGTATGAACCCCTATTTGATCCATCTGCAGGGCATGCTCCTTGAAATCAGACAAGGAGATTATTGGGTCATAGTTCACCTATGTGCTGTCCCAATGCGGTTTGGTGAGCTATACATACCTTCAAAGACTTTCAATCTCATCAGATATGTAGGTTAACTCACTTGTTTAGGATGCACTTAGAAATTAAAAAAAAACCACAAATATGTTACCTGTGCAAGTGGTAGTCCGCAGGCAGCGCAAGGTGCGCACAGCACAGCACTTTCAGTACTGTTGCGGCTCGTCACAATTCGGTGCAGCAACGCCAGCCAGCGAGTGCTGCAGCACTGGGCACCCCACTCTTTCACATGCTGAGTGGTCACGCCCAACATACCAGCGCTCTGCAACAAATTATGTATATGACAATGGTCATGCCTGAAAAGCTATCCAGGCTCAAAATAATATACAGTTATTAAGTTGTTGCGGTATAACTGACAAATCCTTTTAGGCACAAATTACCCGAACTTAAAAATAAAATCTTGCATCGCCCGTCGTCCTCGAGATTCTATCACTATGGACTCTTTGCGGGCACCATGCGATTAGACAAAAAAAAATCTCACATATTCTTACAGATCGCTATGTATCCTATTTTTTTTATATACAGAACAGGAGGCAAACGGGCAGTCAGTTCTGATGATTAGTGAGAGGGACGTCTACAGACACCCGCTACACCTGTTGATTAGCAGGTGCATTGCCTTTCAAATAGAGATATGCTCTTTTCTTAAAGGTCCTAAAGTCGTATTGGTTCGGAAATATTGTGGGTGGCAACTGATTCAATACAATGGTGGTGCAAAATAGGAATTTTGATATGAATTGTTACATGTGAGTTCTCCAATGACCATGGTTGCTGTAAAGTATCCAAAACTTCAGGCATGTAAAAAAAAATCAGGATAAAATCCATAAATTTGTTTCATTATAATGTTTCATGTTAGTTAAAAAATTTGAGTCTTATCTATGAATCATCATGTTGTGTCTCTGTATAGTATGTAAAAGAAAAGGTGTTGAACAGATAAGAATATGATCCTTTCTATCAATATCAGAAAAATACTAAACTGATACTCATAGGGTATTTTGACACTATGCAATGCAACTTATTAGGCTCAATTGGAATAAATTGTAAGTTACCTTTTCAAAACATGCATCTACATCAGCTTGCAATTGATCACATTTGCAGCCAAGGTATTTTGGCAAAGCCATAACATGCACCAGGAGTGCAGCCAACCGCTTTGGTGACACACATCCGTTATGATCAGCTGCACAATCAGCCAATGCTGACCACTTGTCGTTCACTGACTCCTCGCTAAGTAGAATCAATAAAGTTTTAGCACCCAGCACCCGTATTGGTGATTTTCTTTCGCTAAAATGTTAAAATTGATTTACTTATGTATATGGTATGCGTTAATACCTTGAGACATTGACATGGTGTAATATAATATATTTTAATTAATGGAATAAAATGATTCTCCTCTTACAAAAGATCTTTATCAGTAACTGAACAAAACATAGGCCTTCCTCAATGAATGGCAATACAACCAATCTCTTGTCCTAACATTTTTAAAAGGAAGCTTCATCATATTATGTTATCTGAGCAGTGTATATGCATTATGTGTGGTATGTTTGTTTTTCATAAGTGAGAAGCTGTATCCCTACATGTTAGTATTTTCATGGGCGTAGCCACACTGGAGCAATCTGGGGCGCTTGCCCCACCCTGGTTCTGACCTCTTAGATCAAACAATTTCTTTTTTTTAACACTAACAACAATCATAATATCCGTAAGAAAGTTACACAAAAAAAAATTGACATGAAAAAAGTGTGATCAAAACAGAAAGTATTAACGAAATCCCTCTAAATTTACAGATTAACATATAAGAAAAGAGCCCAAATGTTACAAAAAAAACCGCAGGTTGACTGCTGACCCACCCTTAGCCCAAGACTGGCTATGGTCATGAGTATTTTCAATATGATGTTATTCTTTCATCTTTCATTATATTTTTAACAATAATATTCCTATTCTCTAGTATCATAAGTAGTAGGTATATAAATATACTCACCCATCATAAATATTTAACAACAAATTTATTAAGAGATCCACAGCCAAATCCACATCTCCATCAAAGAGACCTTCTTTAGCAGCTGCAAAGTATATATCCGCTAACACTGCTTCCAGTTCTACTGTGTCTAATGATAAACTGCTTTCAGACATACTTAGCTGGTGCCTTGCGAAAACCCCAAAGCATATGCGAAGAGGTGGAACTGCAAGATTATTTTTTATTGTTATAATTTTAATCTGGTCTATTTACTATTTTAACTATAGGTATAATCATATTACATATATAATAACAATACTAATACATATTAAGAGAACGTAAAATATAAAAATAATGTAAGTTTATACAAGTTTTACCTTTAAGACTTATCTGTAATGAGAAAATCTTAAAAGCAATACGATATGTACTGTATTTGATATCGTCATATTTCTCCAGGGTAGTCATAATATGTTTAAAATGGGGATGATCATAACTTTCTTTTCCAGTAGCCTCGCTGAAATATAATTAAAGTTTAATAAATGTATAACCATAATTATTATATTAATATTTTGAGCGGTGAAAGTTGTTTTGCTTACTCAATATAACACGGATAACCAGATTCATTTTCGATTTTTTTCCAAGATTTTGAATCCATTGCAGTAAAATAATTTAATTACTCGCTTATCATTATAAAAACAAGATTTCTAACTCCTTTTTACTAACAAAATAGAAAGGTTTTGAACTTTTATTTTTTAAACTTCAATGACAGATCTTTCGGGTTTCAACTTTTAACCGTCAAAAACAAATTTTAAAAATATTGGTGAGGAGCGGCGAAAGCGTCGGAGTTGGTCGGAGTGCGCGATTGTTGTTTTCTCTGTTTCTCATCAGTCATCAATTAAATATTATTTCCTATTTTTTTATAGACTTTATTTACTCAATCTTATAAAACTAAATCTGTTCATATTATGATTTGTTGGCGAATACTACGGAATTCTGGAGTGGATTTGCATATTATATGACTCTTTGGGTGTTTTTCTATAGTGTTTGTTTTAAAGACTTTACCCGTAAATATTGTAATGTTCTGGATGGGTGATGTTGATAGTGATAGTTGATTGATCATTGATGGCTTGGGGAGGTAAAGAGTGAAACCACGCCCCTTGGCGCTTCCCGCCGTTTCTCCATATTATAGACTAAATATATTATACGACAAACATGATAATAAAATGGCCTCTGGTCTTTAAAAAAAAATGGTCAAATAAGGAGTCCGAACGATATAGGCTAGTCTTGGGCATAATAGTTCACAACTGAGATCGCTCAGTTTAGTTCGCCGCTCCTAAACGAACTAGTTCGTTCTTCTAGTTCGTTAGTTCCTAGACCGAATTAGACCGATTCCATCGTTCGCTCGTTTTAATACGGTTCCTGATGTATGTTACAATATTTATGGAATGCTTTTCATCTCAAAAACAGCAAAATCCTATAAATTAATGAATATCTACAAAAATATTGGTGCAATAAAATAACCCTTTATATTTTTCGCCTTTTAATATTTTTATTACCTAATTAGAAAATAATGAACATGTAGATAATTCTGTTCCCGGACAGAATCATCTCAGTTCATTCGATAAGTCGACGTCAATATCGTTCATTTGGCACGAACTAACGAACTATAAAATAGTGAATGAAGGAACTAGTTCGCGTAGTTCGCCTGTAGGAGCGCTCTTACGAACTAGTTCGTTCACGAACTACACAAGACTAATATAGGCTCTTCCATAGTATTCACATACAATACATATTATGTACAATAATAAACCCGGATCTTAGTTTATTTTTCTGCCACTGGCTGCGCTAGAATCGAGTGCGTACAGATGCTATTGTAGCGCACCAATCAACGAGTACTTATTATATAAAGAAGGCGCGCTTTATCACTACTTTTGTCTTCTAAATTGCGAACATTCGTTCAACATTACGTTCGGAATTCTTAAGCCGGAACCGCACGCTTGTCGAGGCTTACCAAGCCTAGCAAGCGTGCCGTTCCGTACACGAGTCGGTGCGTACACGAGTAGAACAATTTAATTTCTTCGTACTGTAAGAAACTATTAGTTGACAATAATTATGATTTCGTAGGCAACGCGTTACATAAGGCAAATATATTATATGACAAAAACCTCTTCTAGAAGCAAAAAGATTTTTGTAAACTTATGAATTTTAGAATTAAAACATTATATTATAATAATTAATTAAATATTTAAAAAAATATATGCAGGTTTATTTGCTTCTTATAATTATCTTTAAGTTGAATACACTCTTTTGTTTGTTTTTAACTATCTTATTATAATGTATAAAACTTAATTAATGAATATTGAGATTTAAATATTATTAAAAAAAATACCGGAACGTTTTCTTTTAGAAGCATGTTCTCATATGCACATTTTATTTCTTTAAATAAACCAACCAATAATTTTTGAGGAACACATGTTTACTTCGAGATATAACCAATCACAGCTTAGTAACTTGACGCATATTTTAATACAACATCCTCTTTGTAAAGGAGACGCCATTTTGAAAGCGTCACTTGGCGGTGTGTCGAGTTTTAGCTTTTACACAATAGTTACTTCAGTGACAAATTCAAAATTGTTTTGTTTTCGTAGACTATGTCGTATCAGTCTAGTGTAGCGCAGGATACTCTTTCTGCAGCTCAATTGGAGATGGCCGGTAACCCCAATGCTCTGGCCCTGCGTCGGCCATTCGATCCTGTGGCGCACGATTTGGAAGCTAGTTTCCGTCTAACACGGTTTGCCGATTTAAAAGGAAGGAGCTGCAAAGTACCTCAAGATGTTTTATCTAAGCTGGTTGAATCGTTACAGCAGGATTATTCCCAGCAAGATCAAGATCAATTTATGCATGTGGCTATCCCGCGCATCGGAATCGGCTTGGACTGTTCTGTTACTCCGTTACGACACGGTGGACTATGTCTGGTGCAGACAACTGATTTTTTCTACCCTCTAGTAGATGACCCGTACATGATGGGTAAAATAGCTTGTGCCAATGTACTCAGCGATTTGTATGCCATGGGGGTTACGGAATGTGACAACATGCTCATGTTGCTCGGTGTCTCGACTAAAATGACTGAAAAAGAACGCGACGTTGTTATCCCCCTCATCATGCGTGGTTTTAAAGATTCCGCGCTTGAAGCCGGCACCTCTGTTACGGGCGGACAAACTGTTATTAACCCGTGGTGTGCTATTGGAGGAGTAGCTACGACTATTTGTCAACCGAACGAATACATTGTTCCCGATAATGCAGTGATGGGAGATGTGTTGGTATTAACAAAGCCTCTTGGTACTCAAGTAGCTGTGAACGCCCATCAGTGGTTGGATCAACCTGAACGCTGGAACAGGATTAAATTAGTTGTATCCGAAGAAGATGTAAGGAAAGCTTACCACCGTGCGATGGACTCTATGAGTCGACTTAATCGTATTGCTGCTAGGCTAATGCATAAATACAATGCACATGGTTCTACTGATGTAACTGGATTTGGTCTTCTTGGACACGCACAGAATCTCGCATCACATCAAAAGAATGAAGTATCTTTTGTTATCCACAACTTGCCGGTAATAGCTAAAATGGCTGCCGTTGCTAAGGCTTGTGGTAATATGTTCCAACTACTACAAGGTCATGCACCAGAAACTTCCGGAGGTTTACTGATATGCTTGCCACGAGAACAAGCTGCTGCATATTGCAAAGATATAGAAAAACAGGAAGGTTACCAAGCCTGGATTATAGGTATTGTTGAGAAAGGCAACCGTACAGCTAGAATCATTGACAAACCTCGAGTCATTGAAGTGCCCGCTAAAGATTAAACTAAAACTTTTTCCAGACAATTGACACTTGAGGTTAAAAATTTGATATAGCTGATAAAATCTTAAATTCTATAACATGTAATGATGTCTTTTGACATTTTTGTTTTAACTTCCATAATATAAGTGATAAGAAATGGGGAGTGGATATAGAATGACTTAAAAAATCTTATAAACTCAGTGTTTTTAGTTTGTAAGAAATGACTATTAAATTGTAAGAAATATTCCACTTAACATCCAGTTTACATAATGATTATTTCTGCAAATTGTGAGAATAAAGACAAATTCAAGTGTTATGAAAGGTCTTTTACTAAGTGTAAACATTTTTTATAAAACGGGCATAATATGTATGTATTAGAAAACATGTTTCCTTTTTTTTCTTTTAAAAAAAGTAAAATTGATAATATTATACTTACCTAATACTTGAATTGTCTTTATATAATTACTAGAATAAAATTATTTTCGGTGATATATTGTTTTATTTCCACATTAACTCACCAAAAGGTTCCATCAAATACTATATGATTCTGCCACTGTCCCCATATAATGTTAATTATTAGTAAGTATTACCAAGGGGTATGTTTCATCTCGGGAACTCTTGTGGTTTCAGGTTGGTTGAGGTTTATTAGTAGCTAATATTGGGATCATTCGTAGATGTCAGATAATGATTTAATCATCATCAGTCTTTATCCGTCCACCATTAGATGGCCTATATCTAGTTCTTAAATTAACGTCTAGAGTCTAGACCACTAATTCTTTGGCAATTGCATCCAACATAGACAAGCCACTCCACGGAGAGAAGTCTTCCTATCTGTTTAATGGCCGACCAACACTTTGTCTACCGTAGCCTATAAAAAACTTAAGTAAAAAGATGTCGAATATGTCTAATGTCTAGATTAAGACAGAAAAATTCAGAGTTAAATAACATTAATTGTTGAAACGGATTAGTTGAATTTTCCTTTTACTGGAAACCATAGATTATACACTTATATACTGGTACTGGAAACTGTTGCGGATTCAAATCCCACCTAGTACTTTTAAATAAATTATAACATGCTTAATATTTAATTATTTATTTACACACAGTTATGACAATATAGAATTTTGTTATGATGTAAGTTAATGTTAAAAAAAAAAACAGAATGGTACTTCATAAGAGCCTTATGAGCCCTTTGAGACCTTTATTGTAGACTTAATTATTTTTGTGTCTAGTTTATTTTGCAATAAAGACCTGATGTGTTGCATGTTAGTAAGTTGGCAAATTATCACAAACAAACAGGTTGCATTTATTATCTAGAGAGATAGGTTTTGGTTCCAGTCATTAGGCTGTTAACATAATATGGTGCGCAGTGGCATTAGTATCATCTTCGGATTTGTTTTAAATAACAATGCTAGAACTATGTTACCTAAATCCATGGTCTCCTGTTAGTATTGTCTGCAGCTCTTAACTGTATCACTATATTTTGAAACATCAATTATTCATAATTAATAAAAAATGCGTGCGTACAAAGTACACAGGACAGAAGTGATACTTTAATTCCTAATATTTAACTCTAGATTTAACTACTAAGCGAATACACCAATCCTATAGCGTTCCTTCATGCTATGTTCGCCCTTTCTCACTTTCTCACAATCGGTCTCAACTCTCAATCGTCCGCTCCCTTTTTTCGACAACGTTGCGCATCTTTGTGACGCGTTTCATCCGTAAAAAATGCGCATGCGCGTAAAAAGTTTCACTTCAAAAAAAAGTTGTTACATAGTTACAAAAGCAGTCTGTTGACTTATAGCACTGTTTATTGATCTACAAACTAAATGCATTTATAAAATTAATGCCAATTGGAAAATGGTATAAATGATAAACAATTTATATACTTAAATATATTTACTAGTTATTGATATAACAGAATGTCCTCAACCTAAAAAGGTCACTTGTTGAAATACAAATATAGACAAAAATTATAGTGTGCACTAGGTACATAAATTTTATCATTAATGAGGAAATTTGACAATGTGCATAAAGCAATCCCAAGACAATATTGTTCTTGTGCTGTATAAGCTCCATGTATGCTAATATTAACTACAAGAAATAAAAGCAATGCCAGTAAAGAGAAACTGAAATAAACATATTGTTTAGTAACATATTTGATTTACATTTATATGTGAAAAATGCTTTGATGCCATGCATATAAGGCAAGAATGGTTATACTTCTGTAATGTATTTTCATTGCTATATTTTTTTAAATTAATATTACGGTACTTTAGCAAATACATTTTTTTGGGTTTAAATATAATTAATATTATATTGTTAACAAGAAGTGTTGACTTGAATCTGCTTTCCTGTATCCATCAAATATCATTAGCTTCAATGGAATGAATAAATGTAATTAAAATTAACTTCAGCATTGAAAGTTAACAGAAAATTTAGGCTCTAAATTTTTTAAACTTAAAATAACACTATTGTCAAAAGATGGCACCGGTGACAATTTGAAATATTAATTATCACAAAACAAAAAATTCTTAACATTGAAAAATTTGTCCTCAAAGTGTGATACAATATAAACATTGATACAAAATGTCCGTACACCAGTATAGTCTGTAACTGAAGCACAAAGTAAAATTCTGCATTTGATTTTGTTTCAGTTTAAAGGAGAGTTCAAGCATGGCCTTTTGCGTGGTCGACTTTCCTCACCATTTTGCTCTATATGACTCTGGTCACGTTTTTTAGGTGAAGTATTATTCTGTAATGAGAATACAAAAAATGATAAGAATAAAATGGATTACCACTTTTAAAATATATCATATTGCCAATCAACAATTTCTTACTTCTTATACAATATAGTAACAATACAATTCTTTCAATTCATATTTTACAATTCATAAGTTAAGCTGAGTATGTTTTTTTGCTTAAGTGTGAACGAAGTTAAGTTACACCTAGTAGTAAGTACACCTAGTTAAGTTGTCAAGAAAAGGATAGTTTTGATATAAAAAATGGGACTGAACAAACACTTGTAGAGGTCTATTTATCTACTACTAGTTCTTGCCCACAGCTTTGCCTGTGTTAAACTAAACATACAACAGTTTGTTCAAACCGTGAAATTTTTCTTACTTGAGGTTTTTTATGTCATAATTTCTAAACAAAAAATCCAATCTCAATAATTTTAATTAGAATTTAGACATAGATAATCAACCATATTTATCAAACAATTTAAATGCTACCAATTTCATCACTACAAAATTTTATTTTATTGGGCTCATTCACTTAGGAGGTTAGCTGGTACAAATAGACAGACAAACAAGTTCTATTTAACTTCTCACATCCCCTTGAATCGGCTGTCATTATTATTTTTCATGATACAAAAATACAGTACAGGTACAGTTTTATTACATGTAATAATGTATAGATTGCATTATTTTCTTTAAATTGTTATTTTTAAATTTGTTCTGACTTTTGAATGAAATGTCCGATTTTCATAATTTAAAGTATTTTATAGGTATTGAAACTGCTTTAAAAAATGTATTATTTAATGGGATAAGGATTAATACAAACATATAACTAATATGGTTTCATTATTGTCGGTACATTGATCAACTTTTAAAATGTAAATAAGTAGTTATTATGGCATAACTAACTATAGTTATATCACAATAACTGTTTTTACACTTTTAAAGTTGATAAAAGTGCCTACTGAGTTGGATATATGCTAATTTTTTGCAGATAATAATATGTTCTATAATACTGTAGAACATTTTATGTTCTATCATCAATAACTTCCGCAGTGCAAACAATAACAATATTTTTTTATGACTAATAGTACACTTTGGGTTATATTATTGCATTTTTGCTACGGATCCCTATTTTTTTTAAAATGTTATAAGGCTATTTGTCACTCAGGGAAGATACAGCTTTATAATGATGAATGAATTTTGAAAATAGTGCAGTACTTTTTCATGGCAACATTACGAATATACATAAAAAAAACAAAAGCTTCATCTGTATAATATAAAGTTTAGATGTTATTGTGAGAAAATTATAGCATTTTTGGTTTTTATTTTTAATTACCTTTTTCTCCCACTGCTGATGTAGGTATCTTAGCAGGATATTTGTTTTTTCTGTCACGATAACTGAAAATTATAAACAAAAATATCTTTAGTCTCACACACACATGATACAAAACAAATAATTATATTAATTTTCCTGTGCACATGGTTGGGGTTATAGTATATCAATTGATATGTGCATATTAGTAAGTTTAGACGTTCCACAAAATAAAGATTGTATACTCAACTTTGTTCAGAAGGTATGTCCTTGGTAGGAAGGTATATTGAGGGTCGTTTCGAACAATTCCTTATTCCGTGGTCTGTATTGAATAATGTAAAATTGTGTTCATCGTACGAAGGCAAATCCTTTAAAAATTCCATTACTGACTGCAAACAATCACAAATAAACTCATTAACGAAAACTGTGCAAATTAGTGATGGTGGTCACAACACACGAATTTACAAAATCGAAAGGAAACTAGTTTCCTACCATTTTCAGCATACAATGTTATTTCTAAAAGTACTAAATTTAGTCACACTGTAAATTACAACACCCATAGGACGATAAAATACTCTAAAAATACAAATTCTTCCTGATGGTCCAAAAGAAACCAGATGAGTTTGACATTAGACATATGACATTTTTTTTTTTTTTTTTTTTTCCTCTTTTGGCAATAGCGTTTACTTTTTGCCAATGACGTAAATTAAAAGATTGGGAAACTAAGATAAATAAGGATACGGAACACGGGAAAAGATCAGATAAGTAGGAAGAGGTTTGAAACGGATAATAAAAATTTCATAAATATACATATATATACTTACACACCAAATATTTAAACTTTAATATGGTTTTGAAGGATGAAAGATGACAATATTTTATAAAATTTACATGGATACATAATTATACAGGATATACAGGTAGGAAATGGAACATTAAGAGATATTAGATCATTCAGGAATGAGGAGCGGTCGTATAGAGGACATGAAAAGAAAATGTGATCTAGATCACATTTATCGGATTCACATTCACACATGTCAGTAGATACAATGCCTAATCTATTAAGATGAACAGGAGTGCAAACGTGACCCAAACGCATTCTTATGATAGAAGAACATACTAGCTTATTGCATTTCGCACGGAAAAACCATGGTTTAAGTGAAATAAGTGGCTGAAGGTTAAAATATCTCCTGCCTTTTGATTGACCAGTTTCAGTCCAAAGTCCATTCCAGCAATCCTGAAGGTGAACTACAGGAAGAGCACCTAGATCCTGGCAATAAACTTTATAAGGGAAAATATCGCCATCGACCACGGCTTCATTAGCTAGTTGGTCTGCTTTTATATTACCAGGAATGTCTCTATGGCTAGGGATCCATACAAACAACACAGAAAGACCAAATAAATTACATTTATTTAATAGATTTCTTATTTCTATGATAATAGAAGAAATATTTTTTGATTTAAATGGGAACCTATTGAGAGACTGTAATGCACTTTTTGAATCAGAGAAAATTATTGTTTTTGGAAGTTTAAATAGAATAATATATTCAATAGCCTTAAGAATACCGTAACATTCCCCAGTAAACACCGATGTTTCCGGAGGAAGTTTGATTTTTTGTGATATTTTAAATTGGGCGTGATAGACACCTACACCAACAGGATCAGAAGAGGAGTGTTTAGACGCGTCTGTGTAAATATGATGGTAATCAACCCAAACAGTATTTTTAAGAAAATTAAATGAAAAATTTATACAAATATCGTGCTTATTTAAATCTAAGTTAAAATGAATTTCTGGAAGAGACATTAATGCTTCAAAGCTAGTACTGAAAAGAGGGTAATTAATGGATCGATGAATAGGAGCTTTTATGTTAATAAATTTCTTAAAACTATTGATTAGACAAGGTGGTATTTTATGTGTCCAATATGCAGATGAATCTATACAATGAGAAAGTTGCTGAAGTTTGTTATAAAGAGGGTGATTAATAAACTGAAAAGATCGGAATATAAATTTGTCAGCTAAATATTGACGACGTAGATGTAGTGGAGGATCACCACATTCTACTTGAAGAGCATTGATAGGACTTGACCGCATAGCACCAGAAACTACTCGTAAAGCTTTGGACTGTATGAGATCTAGTTTTTTAAAAGCCTTAGCACTGCCAGGCTCCAGCAAGAATGTACCATAATCTAACATACTTCTTATAAGAGCATTATATAACAATTTCATGCAAAAAGGGTGAGCACCCCACCAAACACCTGATAGACATCTTAAAATATTAAGAGCACGTTCACATTTAGTATTTAGGTAATCACAATGTAGGATACCAGTTAGTTTCGAATCTAAGATAATTCCCAAAAACTTAACATTATCTTTAACTGGAATCTGATTATCCTCATAAAATATAGAAATAGGAGGAGGAGTTCTTGATCTCGTGAATAAAACTATTGTACTTTTTGAAGGTGATAGATCAAGGCCATTTAAGTCCAACCACTTTTTTAAAATCATCAGCGATTGTGTTACAGAAGAACTAGCTTTTTCAATAGAATTATCACAACAGTAAATTAATAGATCATCAGCATACTGAAGAACATTTACACTATTAAGAGATGATTTTAAATCTTGTGTATAAATATTATATAATATTGGACTAAGTACTGATCCCTGAGGGAGGCCCTTTGAAACAAGACGAGTAATTGACTTCCCGTCATCTAGTTTCAGGATTATGTATCTTTCAGAAAGCATGTTTATGATAAAATTTGTTAATAGCAGTGGTATATTAAGTTGTAAAAGCTTACTCTTTAAAATACTTATCACGACGTTATCATAGGCACAGTTAATATCTAAGAATGCAGCTATTACTGATTTATTATTTGAAAATGATAATTGAATATCAGAAATGAATATACTTAAGCTATCAATAGTACTTTTCCCACGTCTGAAACCGAACTGTGATTCACATAATAGACCGTTATGCTCGACAAACCATTCTAAACGATTTTTTATAAGATGTTCTGTAATTTTCATCAAAACAGAAGAGAGTGCGATTGGGCGATAGGCAGAATGGTCTGAAGAACATCTATTAGGTTTCAGAACGGGAATTATTTCTTGACGTTTCCACGTGGAGGGGATGTTACCAGATGTCACTATTGAATTTATAAGAGATAAATAATAAAATAAAGCATCATCGTTTAAATGAGAGATAAAGGAATAAGGAATACCGTCCAGTCCAGGAGCAGAATCCTTAACATGTGACAATACACATTTTAATTCAGTGAGAGAAAATAGACAGTTTAAACCAAAACAATTATCATTATTTATATTTATTACAGGGTAACGAATTATTAAGTCTTCAGGAACGAAAGGTGGAGCCAATTTATCTAAAAAGCTATTAACTAAATGAGAAGGGATTGATTTTGTAGATGAATCTCTGTATGCAGATCTAAACCTCCTTATATTTTGCCATACAAGAGATGGTCTGACATCGGGTGATATTGAATAGCAGAAGGTTTTCCAGCCATCAAATTTCTTTTTCTTTAGAAATTTTGAAGTTTCTGACATTATCTTTGTAAGAATTTCAAAATTTTCATCAGTGGAACATTCACATGCGACCGATTTAAGGTTTCCCGCCCTTTTTTTTCGCTTCGACATATGACATTAAAAATAATTTATTAAGAGGTGGATACAAGTCTTTTGCCACATAGGACAATAATTTACAAATAGTTGCCAGTGGGCACGTGCCAGTATGAAAATGTTTTATAAGTCTATTACTATGAATAACGGGGACTATCAAGGGGCACTATTGGGTTCTTTTGGTTTCCCGTTAATTGATTGTTTTTTATATTTTGTTCATTCGAAGCTATTTTCTATACTTTGATTTCCCAAACTTAGTCTAACTTAGATTGTGATTGCTTAGCGAATTTTGTGATAAACCTTGTACCAACCTTGTAGCTTTGTTCTGTTTTCTTTTAGTTTAATAGTTTTGTGTTAAAGTCTCCTGTGTACATAAATAATTAAATAAATAAATAGTTTATTGATGGTGACGTGAAGGGTAAAGCAACGTCCCTTGCCGTTTACTACCCTTTCCCTATAGACTAAAATATGCATACAGGGCAGCATGGCCTCTGGTCTTAGCCTGTTCCAATAGGAACGAAGAAAAAAATAAAAAAAAAAAACCGCGAATGGCTAATTGCATAAAATGTAATTCTTGATTCTTCAAACTTTAAATTAATGTATTACATTCCTAATTTTAATAGATTTTCAAATTATTTCCACTAAATGAATGCGTTAACAATGTATAATATGATAAAGTCTAAATTTAATCGTACATACAATCCTATCGGTAATCGTAATGCTTTGAGTGATATTAAAAGGCTTTTAACTTCAAGAGATACTGTAGGTCAGACCAAAGCATGTGGATATGTAGTTGAAGTGATAAAAAGATACCATATTAATTCTGAAGAAAGAGTTCGGATGATAGAATATTTATTAGACAACGATATTGTTGTATTTTTATGTGAAGCGACATCAAATTTATCATTCCCTTTATTTAGGTTCGTATGTACCTATGTGAAAAAATATATTTATTAGAATGAAACATTTTAACAGATTTTATTGCTGTTTATTAAAATTAATAGTTAGGTATTAAATTTCATGTAAACATCAAAAAAATATGTCTATTTTAGAAGTTATAATTAGTATTATTAATGTGTACTTACAATTCAATATTATTTTAAGGCTTGTTTTGGAATGTATACGTTTATTATGGAATAATCGTCGTTTTTTCTCCGAAGAGCATGCTGCTAATGCACTGGCAGCTGTTCTCAGATCCCTGTCACATTATTCGGCAACAAATACAGCTGTCGAGGTGGATTCCTGCTTACATTTCCTTTGTGATCTTCTCAATGGGTTAGTGAATGATAGATGGCGTAATTTATATAACATAATATTATCAGACAGTGAATATACATATTAAATTTCATTAAAATCGGTTAAGCCGATTCATAGGAGTATAAATACTAAAACTAACACAAGAATTTTATATATTAGATTACTATGTACCCGGGGAGAAAAATTGAGATTAAACGTTTGCAGGGCCGGATTTAGGGGGGGGGGGTCAACCGGGGTGGCCGCCCCGGGAGCTCCACACACGAGGGCCCCCACAAAAGATTTCTGGCCTTTTTTTTTTCAAATCCCGACTAGTAAGCACCAGTAAACAACTTTTCCAAAAAATAGATCTATATCTATATTTGTTCACTCTAATTTGGCGGTCAGTAAAATACCAAAATCCTAAATTAAAAAAAATGTACTTGGTTTCACAGTAAATTAGTTATTAAGAAACTCGACTGCGGAAATCGTCTATTTTATTTAGAAAATAATTTTGGTCCAAACGGCCTCTACTCCATCGCTGCTCCGAGGCCTCCAGACCTCTAAATCCGGCCCTGGATGTTTGCTATCATCTTACTCTGTAAAAAGTAGTAAAAATATAGGAAAAAATCAATAGCAATGACTATATTAAAATCCTTACAGTCTCTTATTTTTTCATACAAAATAAATAAATGATAATATTTCTTCTGTACTCCACGTCTTTAGGTATACAATATGAAAAAAATTAAATACCATTTAAACTTATTGTAATATATTTTTTTTACCACTTTAACAACTCTGTCCTTAATTTATTTACTGAGCATATTTGAAAATATATTGTTTTAATTTTTTATTAAATGTATCTGTTCATGTTTTGCGGTTCGTTAGGGTTGCCTTTATAGTAAGTAGTAACAAGTGAAGAGGTCCATAAATTGGCCAATCACTGAGATTGGCAAATCTATAGAACCGTGTGATTGGCCAATTCACTGTCCCTTTCTATATTTCGCCCAGCTTCGCATCCGTGGAAACGCACCCTGTGTCCAACGAACCCACGCATGACTACGGCTTTACCATAATACCTAGAAATATTAATAAATGCATTTCTCTCACAGTATTAGCAGTTTCGAGTCAACTTCAGTGTTGTCACATCAAAGCCCATACAGTATCGACCAACTGCTCGCTTGTCTGCAAGACTTAGGTTCACGTTTATGCGGAAATCCAAAGACAATTTTAAGCAGTGCTTTGGTAGTTGATGCTTTGATAAGTTACCAACCCAAGGACTTGGAACTACGAGCACTGGTGGCGAATAAGCTATTTGAGGTCGTGAACAAGTGGTTCGATTTGCTTCTCGGTAGCATGAAGCACCAACTGTTATTAGATGATAATGAAGAGTTTGGAATGTTTCTAGTGGTGATGAGTCAAATTGGGATTGATATTTTGAGGTATATAAAGCATATTCACTATCGGGTTTTTGGAGGCTATGGTCTTTATCACCGGTGTTTAACCTTTACTGGTAAACAAGGAGACCAACCAGCGTTCTTCCATGTAACAGCTGTGGTCACGGAAACAAGGGTACCACAGATATAGTTACTGGCATATTGACTTACACCGGTATTCACAAACAATACTTTGTGGTGTCACAGTACTTCCGAACGCATAGGGTCATTCAAACCAATATTTAAATGAAATCCGCCACCGTGTGTCTGTCAAACCTAAATAAAACCCATTATTGATACCAGGATAAATAGAAGCTTTTTTTGCATAGTTATGCGTTCTGTAGTACTGTGACACCTCATAGTGTGGCCTTTTATTGTGCGATAGCAGAAAGTTATATTAAAACAAATCGTATTTTTTAATTATTGTGTCATATAATTAAGGCTTATTATTTACATAGACTTATGAAAGTACTAGACACGGAAAAACATCCGAATAACTTCGTTCAGACAATAGTGGCGGACAGCCACGAGATCCTTGCACTGCAGCAAGGTGTGGTAAATATGAGGAGCAGCATACTGCACAATTTTAGTGAAATAGCTGTTCTAGTGAAGGTACTTGATTGTATTGAATGTGTCTTCTATTGCTGCGCCTAATAGTAGTTTTATTTTATTTGCCACCTTGAGTTATACACGGTGTATTTTGAAAGCTTTGAAAAACGAAGAAGTTTGATAGTGTAGGCATGGCCTGACATGATAAAAGAGAAAAAAAACGCGAAATTAAACATTTTTTTTGCTTGTCTTTTTTAACTTTTATTTATTTATTTATTTATTTTGGCATCAAACAGTCATAGATATAACATAGTAAGTATATAATATAGTTTTACTACATAAAAGACAAACAGTGCCGAAAATTACAATATTAAGTAGGTGTAACGCTTATAATATTATGTGCTAAGTTTAAGATACAAATATACTTAAATATAGGTATTTAAAAATGTCTGAGCAAATCCAAAAATTAAAAGGAGCAACATAAATTAAATCTACAGTATTAGTTAGCTTATGCAAGTTTAAGAAACAACCTTTTTTTAAACTTATTGTAGGAAATCCCAAACAAATCTATATCAGAAAATTGTTTATTATAGGAGCTTAGTACTCGTGGGATAAAGCTATTTAGAGCATAGTTTTTTGTGTAGTGCGGTGGAACAAAAATATTAAATTTACGACAGGAACGAACGGGTAGCCGGGCACGTGCAGTAAATGATATTTTAGAGAGTAGGTAAGGGCAATCTATTTTGTTATTTAAAATTTTATAAATGTACAAAACATCGATGAACTTGCGACGATCAGCTAGGCTGAGGATACTAAGTTTTTTAAGAGAGTTGACGTAATCAAGGTTTGTATTATTAAAGTGGTAGTTAAGAGTATTTATAACTTTTTTTTGTACTTTCTCGATGCGATTTTCATGAAGTTTGTAATTAGGATTCCATACACAACAACCAAATTCCAGAAGTGACCTTACAAATGAGAAATATAAAATCAAAAGTGTTTGGGGTTTTTTAAATTGCTTAATTTGTCTATTAATGAAACCTAAGTTACGAAAAGCTTTTTGCAGAATTACATCAATGTGGTGATTGAAAGAAAGTTTATGATCCATCAGTATGCCGAGATCTCTTACTGTTTCGACACGACTTAGGTTGTACTTATTTAAAACATAATTATAAGTAATCTTTTTCTTATTGTTCCGAGTATATGAGATAACGGAACATTTATCAATATTAATAGTAATTTGGTTACAGTCACAATAGTTAGATAAAGCTTCGATATCTAGTTGTAGTTTATTGCAGTCATCTATTGTTTTAATAACGCGATATATTTTTGTATCATCGGCATATTGTAGGAACATTGAATTTTTAAAAATTGTTTCTATATCATTAATATATAACGAGAATAACAAAGGGCCTAGATGGGAGCCTTGTGGTATTCCCGAGGGAATCAGCAGGAACCCAGAACAACAACCTTTGACACAGACAGCCTGACTGCGGTTCCGAATATAGGAATTAATCCACCGCAAGAGACTGCCGTGAACACCCACTTCCGAAAGTTTCGTGATAAGGATATCATGGTTAATCCTGTCGAAAGCCTTCGAGAAGTCAGTGTACACGACGTCAATCTGTAAACCTTTATCCATATTGTGTAATAAATAATCAGTGAAAGTTAGCATATTGGTTTCTATACTTCTTGATTTTCTGAAGCCGTGTTGACTATCTGAAATGTAGTGCTTGACTGACTCATATATTTTTTCGGTCACTATTTTTTCAAAGATTTTACCGAGAACGCATAATTTTGATATTGGTCTATATTCCGAGATTATATGATTTTTTGAATTTTTGGGTATGGGTGTAACGAGTGCTTTTTTCCATACCTGAGGGAATACACCAGTTTTCATTGATACTTGAAATATATATGTGACGGGCTTTGTTAGTTCCTCAGCACTCGATGAAATTAGATACGGATGCAAACCGTCACTTCCAGCGCCTTTATATATATTAACAGTTTTTAGGAGTTTATAAACGGTATTTTCATTAATATTTATAAAATTTAAGTCAATTGACGATTTTAAACTATAAGAGACTGCTGGGGTATCTATGACAGATGTGTTACTCGACGAAGTAAACACGCTGTGAAAATATTGATTGAAACAATCACAAATTTGTTCACCGCCCGATACAATTCTGCCCTGATAATGTAATTCATTCGGAATACAACCTTTTGTCATTTTTGATTGCACAAAAGACCAGAAATATTTTGGAAAATTATTTATTTTGTTCTCGGCAAATTCTAAATATGAGTTGTAACAATTCTTTTCCATTTTTCTAAAACGTGTCCTAAGAAGAGCGAAGGTGTTATAATCGCTTTGATTACCGTATATTTTCCACTTTTTATGGAATTTACGTTTTTCTCGGTCTAGTTTAATTAGTGGAGTAGTAAACCACGGCGGACGTTTTGTGTTATTTAATGAATCTCTCGTAGGTACATATTTATCTATATGATTAGTTAAGACATTATAAAAACGATCAGTCATAGCGTCTACATTATCCATTGGTGACAATAGCTCATCCCAGTCTATTTTACCAAGTTCGATTTTAATTGAGTCCATGTCCGCTTTAAAAAATAACTTCCTTTTAAAAGTCTTACCCCGGAGTGGAGCAGGGAGTAATAATTGTAAGTCAATTTCCAGAGATTTGTGATGCGAATCTTCTGGTGTTAATGGGGTGTCACAAGAAGTTACGTAACAAGTAACGTTGCTAAATATTAAGTCGAGTAATCTCCGGTTGCAGTTATATTCTGAGTTATACTGGTTAAGTGAGGAATATGTCATAAAATCCGCAGTCAAGCAGGCTAAGTTGTTATTATTTGTAATAATATTCATGCTGTTAAGTACACTGTCGTAGTACCAATCAGCAGCGGAGACGTTAAAATCGCCTAATACAATATATAAGTCATCAGTGTGTGTGTCAATAAAATTAGCAATATTATCATAAAGATCGGATAAATTAGTCGCGTGTCGATCACTGTGTGGAACGTACGCGCATATAACGTGCAGTGCGGGATTGGTTACTGCCGCAGTGCCCGACACGGGCGGTCGCAGCGGGACTGATACCCATAACGCATCAGCTGGGTGGGGCACACTGAATTGTTCCCGGATTTGCGCATGAAGTTCGCGCCGCACCGCAATCAGTACGCCGCCGCCTCGCGGGCTCCCACTACTACATAAACTGGAATCTGCATCGCGATCACGCCTATATACAACGAAGCGATCATCGATAAATTCACCGTTATGAAAATTTAAATTAAGCCATGTCTCTGTAATACATATTATATCATAATTACAGTTGAGTACGTTTGTCAAAAAATTATGAGATTTTGTACGTAGGCCCCTGACGTTTTGATAGTAAATGGATAAATTATCATTAAATGTCATTGAGATCGCTTGTACTGAAGTTATATAGTATTATGTCGATTGTTTGTTCCACACACACATTTATTTTTAAGAGAAAAATATACTTACATAGCTTCCCACTATAAACAAAAGATAATACTAGAAATATATAGTAACTTATAAAATACCTCATATTAAGAAGATAGGTAGACACTTTTGTAAATATTAATATGTATGTATAGTGACTTATTAAAGACCTTGCATTAAGAAGATAGGTAGACATTTTTGTAAATACTAATATGTATGTATAGTGACTAATTAAATACCTTGCATTAAGAAGATAGGTAGACACTTTTGTAAATATTAATATGTATGTATAGTGACTAATTAAATACCTTACATTAAGAAGATAGGTAGACATTTTTTAAATATTAATATGTATATATAGTGACTTATTAAATACCTTGCATTAAGAAGATAGGTAGACATTTTTGTAAATACTAATATGTATGTATAGTGACTAATTAAATACCTTACATTAAGAAGATAGGTAGACATTTTTGTAAATACTAATATGTATGTATAGTGACTAATTAAATACATTACATTAAGATAGGTCGACATTTTTTTTAGTACATATATTGACAAGTTCTTACTTACAAGTACTTTTTGGCACAATATTTTGATGTGAAATTGACAGGCATAAATATTCGTTATGTGGGCATAAAAGAGTCATTTTATATTACATAGATCCGATTCCTTTGTAATTAGAATCGGTTTGCTAGTCTCACTCTTACGGAGAAATATTTTACAATCCTTAATCCAAATGAATTTATAATTTTTGTCCTTGCCTAGTTGTCGAGCACTTTTATACAGTAATTTATTGTGTGGGGTTAGGTGGTCGTTTACAAAAATCGGTTTTGCCGGGCCGTCGAAATCCAAGTCAGCCGTGGTCAGTCCTCTTCGAGCACGAACAGATGCTAGGAAGTCACTTTTGTATTTCCGCAGGGCGAACCTTATGATGATGTTAGGTATTGTTGAGTTCGTCGACTGGGTCTTGTCATGTCCTTTGTGTGAGAATTTTCTCACACGATGAATATAGTCGATGCTGGTCGTGGCTAGGTCGAAGCCAATTTTGATTGCCAAATTGTTAATAATACCATTTAAGTTTTCACCTTTGGCGACGGGCACCCCGGATATCTCCAGGTTGTTCATGCGATTCTGTTGTTCATTCACCGCGAGTTTGTTGGTCAGGTCGGCTATGATGGTCGTGCTATTGTTTAATGAACTCTCTAGCGTTTTTATTTTTTCCGTGAACCAGGAGGAGACATCTGATATCTTAGTGTGAAGTTTGCTTTGTTCATCCTTTAAAACTAGGTTGGATTGTTTCAGCTCGAGTAGTTCAGTTTTTATACCATTAATGCTGTCACTTAAATTCGATAAAACTTCATTCTGTTTATTAAATAGTGCGTTGATGGAGGCCATTAACTCCGAGCGGAAATTGGCCAAGGTCATAACCAATTCGTCCTCTGGCTGTTTCCGTTTTCTAAACGTGATATGAGAATCGGGATCAGACCTTGATAAATCTGGAGTAGATCCTGCTTTTGGGGGTGTTCTTTGGCAGCTCATTATCACACACAGAGTTTTTAATAAGAAAATATGAAATGTCAAGTCACATTAATTTCACACTTAACTTGCTTGGTATATGGTCTATAATTGTATGAGCGTAGTATAAAAATATTTTACGAGTTGCATTACACGACAAATAACTTTGTTAACGTTTACTCGCAACGCGGGTAGTAAGCGTACTGACTTTTTTTTGTATAATCCGGTTTGGTAAACATAATGATACAGACATTTGATGACAATGCTTAAAATAATAGTTTTTTTTAATTTAAAACAGAAGTGTAACAGCTGACTCACAGCCGCGTCGCTCGAAGTGTACGAACTCCCGCACCGCGCGACTCGCGGTCAGCGTGAGTTCATAGCGTGGCCATACATCGCGGCCATGCAAAATACATAAGTGCTAAAATTTTCTTAAAAAATCATTTCTGAGATGAATGGTTATATGCAATGCATAGTATAGAAATATTATATTTTAAGGCTTAAATTTTTTAAAGCATTCCAAATACACCCGGTATATTTCTATGAATTATAATATTACCGCATGCTTTACATATCCTTTGATTAACTTTATTTATTATTATTAAGCAGCTAGTGGCCGTTACTACCTTGATATTTATAAATTGTAAGATAATTTTATCGGTTTATAATATCATGAAAAATAGAGCGACCATACGAAATTTTGTTCTAAAAAAATGTTAATGTCCTTTCAGGACAACCAGGAGAAAATAAACAATGAAGAATACAGTGTGTTCCTTAAATTTTTGCTTACATTCTTAACAGAGAATCCAAAATTAGAAACGATTTCGGAATTATGTGACGTTCTCCTAACAAACGGATACCTTGCCGTTTTACCTCAGTATCAAATTATTCGGTAAATATATATTAATATACTCAATATCTAAATAAAGCAGAAGAATTAGTTTGTTAATGCCATTTTTTTGACGACGTCTGTTGGGTTCGAATCCCGCCAGGGAAAAAAAAGTTTCTGTGTTCCTGGGCCATGGATGTCTATTAAATTTGTTTTTAAAAAAAATATCAAATAGTTCTCAATAAAATTTCATCAAAATTAAGACAACACTTTCACATCTTAGAATAAAAGCTCATAAAACATTTTCTTAAAAATAATATGAATAGACATATGTATAATACGCAATGTATCCCTTCTGGTGCATTCTATTCAAACAGTACACGAGCTTAACTCAGACCACAGACCAGTATTAATTCAATTAGGTAACCCCGAGAATAATACTAAAAATCTAAAGAAAAAGATCATCGACTTTAAATTATTAAACGAAAATTTAAATTCACTTCGCTCGAGTCAACTCGACAACATCCCGGACACTATAGATAGTCCCGAGGCGGCCATTGCGGCCAGTTCCGACCTTACCGACCATCTGGTAGCGACGATGGAAAAGTCATCTAGGGAGATCTCAACGTCCAGCGATGGACACTGGGAGCTCCCGGATGACATTAAAGCACTCATACGCGCCAAAAACACCGCAAGGCGCAGATACGCTCGCTACCCGGCGGACGAGTATCGTCGTGACCTCCGTAACCTCGAAAGAGACGTTAAAACACGCATCTTAGAGCACAAAGCCGAAAAGTGGGATCGCCTCCTTAGTGAAATCTCACCCTCCCATGTGGCCTACTGGCCACTCGCTCGTTCTTTTAAAAAGAAAACGGAGGCATCTATGCCGCCATTAAAAAGACCAAATCGCGCGCCTGCACTAGAGGACGCCGACAAGGCGGAACTATTAGCCGACACACTAGAGAGCCAGTGTACCCCCAACATCACTACCCCCTCACCCTCCATAGGCTCCCACGTAGAGGAGGTAATTAGGGTAGTAGAGTCGAAGACTTCTGCGCCGCCGGAGGGGGATCCTATCCCTCCGACGGATGTAGAAGAAGTCCAAGACATTATCAAACGACTTCACTCCAAGAAGGCCCCCGGGCCGGACGGGATTTCCAACAAAGTCATTAAAATACTCCCACCCGCTCTTGTTTACCTCCTGGTTAGCATTTTCAACGCCCTCCTAAAGGGCTGTAGGTTCCCAGACCAATGGAAAGAAGCTACGGTTATCGGCATACCTAAGCCCGGCAAACCGGGCACGGAACCGTCTAGCTATCGGCCCATCAGTCTACTAAGCTCGATTGGCAAAATCTACGAACGGGTTCTGCTTAAGCGGCTCAAAGCCGTTATAGGCGAAAAGAACCTGTTCATAGACGAGCAATTCGCCTTCCGCGAAAACCACTGCTGTCCAAGGCAAGTCCACCGTATGACCGAAGACATACTCAGAGGTTTCAATAAAAAGAACTCCCGCGATACGTGCGCCGTATTTTTCGATGTAGCTAAGGCCTTCGATAGGATATGGCACGAAGGCCTCGTGTACAAACTGTACAAGCTAGGAATACCGGATAGGCTAGTCATCATCATCCGCGACTATCTGTCAAACCGGTCATTTAGGTATAGGGTCGAAGGCACCCTCTCTTCCCTGAGACCTCTGAGGGCCGGAGTCCCCCAGGGCTCCGTGCTGTCCCCAACTCTATACAATCTGTACACATCAGATATCCCCAGACCTCCGGACGTCAAACTGGCTCTCTTCGCTGACGATACAGCTCTATACGTTACCCACCCTAATGCTAATAGAGCATCGCTATTTCTCCAACGTGCCGTCACCGAACTAGGCAACTGGTTCGCAAAATGGAGAATAGCTATTAACCCCGATAAAAGCGCGTCGATTCATTTCTCTCGTAAGAGAAAGACACGCTTACCTAAACGCAGACAAACATGGTTCACGATGAAACCAATCTTACTAAATAACGTCGTTATTCCCAGAGTTAGACAGGTCAAGTACCTGGGGGTCACCCTTGACAGGTCGATGTCGTTTAGACCACACATCGCCGCGATTTCTAAAAAAGCCCGTTTCGTCAGTAGTAGACTGTACTTCCTCATAAACAAAAAGAGCAAAATGCCCCTCAGGCACAAGCTCACCCTCTATAAATCATGTATCCGCCCCATCATGTCATACTCCTGTGTGGCATTCGCGCATGTGCCTCAGCATAGACTCAGAGGCCTCCAAACGATCCAAAATAAATTCTTACGTGTGGCAACCGGTTGCCCGTGGTACGTAAGAAACATCGACCTACACCGCGACCTCAGACTAGATTCGATTAGGGGCCATTTCAAAGCTATGTCAGAACGTCACTTCGAAGAGGCACTTCTCCACCCGAACCCACTCGTCGTGAGTGCGGCAAACTACACCCCCGATAGCTTAGCACCTAATAAGTCTAGGTTACCTAAGAATGTCATAACCGATCCTGTTGATAAAATCACAGAACTGTTAAAGCGCGACGCTGAAGCGCGACGTAAGCTACAGCACACACTCAGACATAACACAGCCGGTGTTAGGCACACATTCACACCGCATGGGCCCCGGGGTCGTATGCGACGTCGAACCCTACACTCCGTTGACCAGTTGATCCGGATCAACCGCGACAGCATAGGCTCAGATCAGCTACGAGTCGACACCAATATAGACCGTGTAATCACCGATAGCACTCTGCTATCGGCAGCTTGCTCGGGTCCCGCGCTTGACCCGCCTCCCCCGCTACCGGGGGAGGGGAGGGCCGGCCCTCACGATAGGTTTCTAACGTCACCCGTTCCAAACCAGTCAACCGTAGCTGACCAAGTTAGGTACAAACCCGACGCCATGAACATGGCGGGGGGCAACCCCCCAAATTTTTAACGTCATAGGATGATCCAACCGGATCACCCCATTTCCGATGACGCATAACGGTCACTAGGACCATTAGCATAGATCCAACCGAAAAAAAAAAAAAAAAAAAAAAAAAAAAAAAAATAATATGAATAGTTAGTATTGATTTCATATTTTAGAAATGACAATTTAGTTCGCAAAGTTAGCACGCTGATACTTGGGGAAATGTTAAAGTTTTTAACGCAGAAGTATTTGATAAGTCCTACTGACACAGAGTCATACGCTACAGACATTCAAGTAAGAATACTTTTTTTGTTAAAAAATAGTTTTAATTAGAATTTATTAGTATGAAACATTTATTAGTACATTAAATTAGTTTGCAACAATGGCCCAGTGGGTAATGGCCTCGACTTTTTTCGAGAGTCCGGGTTCTAACGAACTCCCCAGTGGTGCCTTGAAATGGGTTTTTCTAAATTTCTGAGTGCACCTCAAACGCGAGACCATCGCTCGCTGACCGGTGAAGGAACACATCTTGAGGTAACCTGCATGCATGATTAGAATAAAAGTCATTTAAGGTTTGAAGTTCACCACCACAATGGCCCAACGCATCGATGAACTATGGACCAGTCCTCCTCGCCTTATTTCGAGGAGACCCATATCCAGCATTCCCATAAAAATTGTCTATAATCATTTAATTCTAATTTAAACGTAATAATGATGAATATGTAATACTTGTAGATGGGTCTTGTTGAGCTACAGTACGGGATAGAGAGGCCGGATAACATCGGTGTTCAGTTGCAGAAGGGCCAACCGTATAGTTTGCTCATATATATGTACTTTTATTGCCAGTCTTCGGAGAAGTAAGTATTCTTCTTTACATGGTATAAAACAAAGTCGCTTCCTTTGTATGTATGCTTAAATCTTTAAAAGTACGCGACGGATTTTGATGCGGATTTTTAAATAGATAGAACAATTCAAGAGGAAGGTTTATATGCATAATACATGCACAATATTATGCAGCTCAAATCCCGTTCTAAATTTTTGTTAACGCAGGCCAAGCTGCGGGTGACAGCTAGTACATTAATAAACTACAAGTAAGAAATAGAAAAATTGCTTTATGTCTTCCCACTTACTTAAACTCCGCTCTTGAACTTTAATGGCCCATCGGCCATTTTCTTACTTACCGTAAGGCCATAGTAATATTTGCAGGCCTGAGGAGTGTACCGCGCCGCTCCTGCCGCATCTGGTGCAGCACGTGTTACGCCTGCCCGAGTCATTCAAACCTCCACTGTACATCGTCAAGGCCCTTTGGCTCGTGTTCGCTGTAAATATACACATAAATACTGTTTCTATATTTTCATAGTCATTTAAAGGTGTTAAAATAACTACTAAAACAATATTCGTTTTAAATTATCGCAATAAGGAAGTTAATCGTCTATAAAAGTAGAGCATATCAGCTACTGTAAAGAACAGGTGGATTATGACCATGACATGCCATGTCATCTGATAAAATATACGACTTCCTCAAGGAACCAACCAGGCCATGGCCAACCAACACTACCTATACGTGGCCTCCACTCTTTAATCATTTTGGTTCATCAGTATAACAGCAAAACGAAAACTAATTATGATAATGAATTGTCAATCAGATGTCTACAGTCTCCAACGGCTCCACAGAGTCCCTCGACGAGAGGATCGCTCTCGAGAAGGCCACAGACCGTCTGGTGGTGATGTTACACCCTGAACCAGCGTCTCTCTACACCCACCACCCGGCTATATTGCTGTGGGCTTTCACCTCCTTGAGAATACCGCATACACTCAGATTAAATGTGGTAAGTTAGTTTTTATTTAGACATACAAATCAGATAGCATGTGCATATCCATCCAAATACAGGTTATTTTTTGAATGAGAGTAGGACAGGTAAAATAGAGTCTATATAATCAGTTTATAGAGAGTTTCAAAAAAGTGAAAGAAAAGAACAGTAAAAAGGAAAGACCAAAGGGTTCTAAATGTCCTTAAGTCCGCCGTCGCATTATACATATTTTACTATTCTTGTATAGAAAATCGTACAAGTCGTCTGTGCGTACTTGTGTCACTGATTTTCTTCGAAGCCACTGGAACGATTTTGATAATTTTTGGTGCGTGTACAAGTGCATTCGAAAATGGCTTAGATTCACAATTCTGCAGACTACAAAATAGGTCCGCTTACCCTATTAATACAGGCGAAAATTTTTATGTATGGATAAATAATAAAAATTATAAATCAATCAAAGCACGTGAAAAACTTGTGTTACGGGTGCTAGGAATGGAAATGTTATATAAATACATATCATACACGTCCATGATCCGGTGTAGACATCTATATTCATCATACAAACTATCTAGACTAAGCGGGATTCGAACCTGCAACTGCTGTATAAAGTGTCCAATAGTCTGACCGCTCGACCTAACCACGAAATACAATTAAAAAAACAAAGGGTAGATGTTTTTTACACTTTCACACAAAAACTAGTGTTTTTTTTTATGAAACTTAATAATATAGCTTTAAATACATTAGAATAACACATAGGCTATAATTTATATTTTTGTTAAATGTCCTAAATATAATCCTGCGCAGACAGAGTCGCGGGCTCCAGCCAGTATTTGATATTATTTTTAGCTGTCGCAATGGTTGGCAACAGAAAACACATTACCAGAAGACCTAACCAAGGAGCCCATGGTCTGGGAACTCTTACTAAACGTTCTGATTCACACGAGTGAGACCACCGCGTTAAACTGCATGGTCGCAATCAATTCCTGTCTGCAAAACGATGACGTCAGACAAGATTTCGGTAACCTGGCATGGTCCATGATACCCAGTGTCTTGTCCAGAACACTCATTGACTCCGATGAAGTCATTAGTAAGTACTTACAGTTTATTAACTTAAAATGTTGTTATTTATGTAAGAGTGTAACAAGTTACTTGTGTGTAAGGGTAATGTAACGTTTGGCCAAAATGCATTGTTACTTGTGTAACTACAAACGTGTACTTGTGTAATTACAAGCAGAAATAGACTTTTAAAAATTGTTTTATTAGAATGTTAATTATTTCCTTTAGATTTCATAATTTAATATTTTCTACTGATGTATAAATGAAAATATATAGAACCTCATAATCGGTATTCTCGTAGATGTATATCTATATTATAAAGAGCTGGTTTCCTTCGTATTGAATACTTATTTTTTGTTTCATTGTTGGCAATAGCCATCCAATAAAATCATTAAGATTCTTCTATATCCTTAAGAAGTGAACGTATACCTACGGCGATGATTTTAGCTTACTTTAAGAATTCAACAAAAAAAAATTAAAAAAAAATTTTGATATAAAAAAATAACAGATCCAAACATATGCTACCTTCTTGAAATCGCAACAACTCAGCTACCAGACACCTTGGAACAAGCTGACTGTCTCAAGACAGCCATCCTCATTACCACACTCTTCTCCAAAAACAACACGGAGTCCATGGAACTAGAGTCTAGACATCGCTACGAGTGCGCTTCGCTTAGGCTTTGTTTGATGTTACTAGATATGTCGCAAGAGAAAAACGACAGTAAAAGTAAGTAGATAAATCAAACTTAGCTGTTTTTAGTATTTGAACCCGGTTTTCTGATACATTAAGGATCTATCAATGTTAGAACTTTAAGCTATTACAGGTTTATTTGTAACACACCAGCTAAATAGGTACATAGCTATTATTATAAACTACAACCTTAATTTTATCGTTACACAATAATTTGTGATTAGTATCAATCACAAATTGACATTTCATATTCTGTGTACATAAGGGGATGGGTCTATAAGTAAGGTAGAGCAAGCAAGTGTTGGTCGGCCATTAACTAGGTGGGAAGACGATATCCGTGCAGTGGCAGGTTTTGGCGTTCATTGAGGGAGGGAGGTGGTTCATTATGTTCAGCAGTGGACGGGTAAAAGCTAATGATGATTATTGTACCTAAGTAAGAGTGCATAATTACACACTGTCATGAGGTGTTAATCGTTGAGATTTTTAAAATATGGTCTCTTCAAATTCAGGCCGAAAATAAGAACCTATAGCTGGCCAAACTAGTATAGATCATCACCAAATTAGGCGTCAAAGTTTCGAGTTGCGGAAAATGGCCTGATCTCAATTATGTAGCAACATTAATTTCACAATTATTTCGGATTATGTGAAAAATCTAAATAACTCGACACGACGACGACGGTTCATATCCTTGAAAAAAATTGCCATAGTTACTACTAGAGTATATTTTTTTTTAATCGAGGAGGTTAGCGAAACAATGTTTTGTAGTTCTACTGACGTTCGTGAATCGTGCGGGTTTTCTCCCGAGTGTTTTAAAAGCTACAGAGAGCGTGAACGACGACGTCGCATGTATCGCCTTGCAACTCCTCTCGTACACCGTCATGTATTTCACCAACAACAAATACCAAGTAAGATATAACCAATGAATCAAGTATCATACTATGAAACAAGGATTCCCAACCACAATACCTAAGGCAAGATCCGCATAATTCACCAATTAACAATGAATACCATAGATGCAAGCTCTACAGTATCATTGAGATAATGTTAACAAATACAAGCAAGACCACTCTAACGTTAAAATAATGATAATAATTTTATATTAAAGATTGTATTATTTTGACATTCCACTTTTTTTTTAACTTGTGGTTAGGGATGGATTTAAACTAATCGCCGTCCCTGAGCACCCGAAAAATGCTCAGCTATTGGAGGGGGTTTGGGGGGGGGGAGCTATGTGGGACTCTCTGTCAAAGGATGGTAAAGTAAACGCAGACTCTAAGCCGAGACCAAGACTTTTTTTAATTTCCAAATTTTGCCACCCTAGAAAATTTGCCGCCCTGGGCACTAGCTCTTATTGTCTATTGTAAATCCACCGCTGCTTGTGGTACGTGTTAATCACCTGAAACCAAAGTGGTTTTTGATCAATAAAATATTGGGAACCACTGGTATAAGGGAACCATATTTTACCATGCATGTTGCAGCTGCATGGATATTGGGCACAACCATCCTACCTGATTCTTCTGTGAAATTTTTCTGTCAGCTTTGTTGTGTTTTGAAAACAAGTTCAGAAAGTGCAGTGCAATTATGAACCGAGGCTAATTACCATCTCAAGATAAGCACTTGTTTAATTATAATATTATATAGGTATCTCTTCTGCCCGTGTTTAAAAGTGAAGCTATACTTTCAGGCGAAAGCGATATTACAAATACAAACGGACAACATAATAAAATCGCTCAGACACGACAGCGTGAACGACAGAGGCGTTATTTTGCTGCACCTCATATACACGGTGCTCAGCTCTGCTCATACACCGCTCGTGTTCACGCAATACATCAGCGTGCAGTTCTCAGGGGAGCAGCAATGTAACGCGCTGCGTGCGTTGCTCTTTAGGGTGCAAATGATGCTGTGCTGCGAGGTGAGTTCATTTCACAGGTTGGAGCTTATGTTTAAGTATACAATAATAATATAATCTATTGGAGAATGTAGGAATTTATTTAAGATATGGCTCATTATAATGAATATTTTTTTAATGATTCTATCGCGGTTTATTTGTATATGTATTTAACATATATTATAAATATATTAATATATATTAATGAAAAGTGTTTCTATTATATTATATGAAATTCGCATAATCCTGAGAAAACAATTAAGGTAGTAGTACCTTTCAACTTGTAGGATGGGTTTATATTATCTTAAGGTATATATTTTTGGCTTTAGAATTTCATCGATTGCTTGACTCGCTTATTACTAAAACATTTATAGAATATGGAAAATCAATCACCGATGGGATGGAAAGCGCTCAACTCTATCTTCAAGCACGCGATCGTGTACCAAAACGATCCCAAGCTGGTCGCCAAACTCTCCACTCAGCCTTGGACGTTCCTTCTCATCCGGTTCCAACTGACACAAAACACCACCAACGAGTTCCTAACCTTCACACACAACTGGTTCACACTTCTCAGAATTACAATCTCCAAGAATCTCGTCAACTTTTCCAAGTATAGTTTGGTGAGAAGAACGTTGGTCATGATAAAGAGGAACTTGAAAAGTGAAGACTCCGAAAAGGTGGTTCAAATTACGAATGAGATTTTGAATGATTGTAGTGGTAAAGATTAATAGTGTAAGTCATCAACAAAAATACGTTTTTCCTGAAGAACGATTAAGACACAGACGCAACTATATAGAATCTAGTTAGTGCAACTCAACTTTTCGCGCGGCAATGTGTATACTTAGTGTCCGTGAAGAGGTACAGTGAAAAACAAAATACAAATACAATTATTTCAAGTTTAGATTATTGTGTTTTATACATGTTTATTGAACATGTTAATATGTATACATGTTATAATTTTTTGTTATTTTCCTCTCTGATTCCTTCACTGGCATTGGTGTTCTCTCTAGCGTACTGGTCAAATCTTCACTATATACCATGTTAACATAACACCTGCACTGCAAACTAAATCACTAACTAGTTGTGATATAACTGTCGCATCATTTTTCAGAAATACCAGAAAAAATATTGCCTAGGGCAATACTTTTACGAGTCTTAAACAATAATGACACATTAACATTACTTTTTAATATACATTATTTATTAATATTAACAATTATTATAAGTATAGAAATTATCACATAAAAAATATTTACCAGACTTATCAAACATTTTCGCCGTAAAAACTAGATATTTTCTTTAACGACTATACCCGTACTTTTAAAATGATAAGAATATTATGCTGGACTGTGACGGCCGCGTTGCTGTCACACAAAAGCTGTATAGGTATTTATTTTCATAGACAGGGCTGCGCGCAAAGTTGAGTTGAACTAGATAGTTCAACTCAATATAGCATTGGAATCTTCGGAAGTGTTATAGATATAACACTTCCGAAGATTCCAATGACGTGATTCAGGCCACGAATGATTTTGTTATAAATAATAATAAAACGAGGTTTTATTACAAATAATAATAATAATAATAAAAAACAAGAAAAAATGTATTTTTTTTATGAAAAATGTTTTCATAAAATGTCTTTTTTTTTAACTTTACTGATTTTCGTAATAAATAATATTAAACCAAGAAATTTTTTACTACCCGTGTGCGAAGTAAGGTATTTTAAGAACGATCTGCTTTTATCTGCAAATATATTATCACGTGTTACAGACAGTCCTATTCAGTGTTGACTATATATCTTCATTCAGGTCTGTAAGAACCATTACAGAATATTATCATTCATTAAAGCAGCACAGTCAATTACTGGAACACAAGTTACCTATAAAAGAATTTAAAGATTTTGGTTTGAGATAACTACTTCAGTATTTTTTTGATTGAAGTTCTTCTAAACGGCTCGACCGAATTCGATTACTTTTATTGTGTGTGTGTGTGTGTATAATTCGGTACTTACACTACATTTTTTAAACCTACCAGAGAATGTCTGTCCCCTGTTATATATATGTAAAGCAAATGTTAAAATTAAATTATCGATTGTATTGGATGCTTTGCCGGTCGCTGACGTCAAGTTTATCATTTTAATGAAATCTGTGTTTTTCAAACTGATTTTCTTTATATGGTAAGCACGTTTTATACAGTTACATGAATCAATAATTTTAAGTTAAAAATGCGTGATTTGTTAAAAACAATCGTACTTATTAACATTGATGAAGGCTAATGATGATGATAATGTATATTATTTTTGGTTAGTAATACCTTTTCATCTAGAATATAGATCCTAGTTGTATTATAGGCAGTGGCGTAACTACAGGGTGGCAGGGGTGGCAAAATGCCACGGGCCCCCGACGGGGGCCCCGTGGCCTCTTGGGCCGGGGCCGTCTTGGCTTAGAAATAACCTAACATTTTTACAAAATTTTGTACATAAATACTTAAAGTTAAATTCTAACGTGACTATTTTTGCAGGGACGCCGGAGGGCCCCATCTCAAAAATTTGCCACGGGCCCCAGATGGTATAGTTACGCCACTGATTATAGGTACTTATACAATAAACAGATAAGCTGAAATAATTTCGCTTATTATCTTGGCAACAAATTTAATAATATCATTACTGAAACAGATTTTATTTGCATATTGTAGGTCACCTAGTATTTCAGCTTTCATAAAGGTGTCACAGATGTCGCTGTCAGGAGTTGAATCGCGATATAGGTTCCTCCGCGACTATAAACATATCCCAGAGTCCAGACAGCCATCCGCGCCCCATGGATCGTAAGTCCTAAATCAATTTTGAAGCGTAATTTCTGTGTAACGGCAGACAAGCGCATTAATTATGTTGATTCTCGCCATAGTCTGTGTTTATGTTAAGAAGTGTATTTTATACTCTAATATTGTAACTAACAAAAGTAACAAACTAACTATAGTCTATACTATATGAGCATACTTTTCGCGTCTGAAATAAAGATTTTCTATTCTATTCTATATTCAATGTGTTTTCCGCAGCGTTGCCTCTGTAAATTTTGCATCCATTTTTTTAATGTTAGGAGCGTTCAAGTATTACGTAACGCAATTTTGAGAGATTTTTAACCCGCCCTCCTCCCTATGTAACGCGCCGTAACGTATTGCCATCGGCCACATAACCCATAGACTCCTAATAACAGGGGAACTGGTTCTGGCGACACATCTGACTTATAGTTCCGATGTAAGCCGTAAACAATGTACTCAAACTATCGTGTCGTCTCATTCTTTCCCGTTGCGAAATATATCCATTTCTTTTTAACGTTCCGTGATTTTTCCGTGATTTGATTCTATGACATTGAATTAGCTAATCACAGCATTGCAACCCCTTTCGTCTTACCTCAGCTAGTTGCCAGAATTCATTTAATACGAAAAATCAAACAGGCTATACGTTGTGTGGTCGATGCGTATTGCTGTATATTGTTTCTGGTACCCGTAACACAAGTCTCTTAAAGAACTTCCCACGGGACCAGATTGACGTGCTGTAAAAAGGTCCATAGATATATGTATGTATGTATATTATATTATATATTGATGGGCGACTTCAATCACTTGCAATCAGGTGGCACGTCTACCAGTTTAAATATCCGACTAGCATAAAGTGTTTTAGGAGGGAATGTGTAACAGACTAACAAAATCATATTTGCATATTTTATAGCATTAGGATAATCATTAAATCAGATCAGAGTATATTTCATACACCGGATATTAGATGTGTGTATGAAATGTTGGATTTTAGTTTTAGGTTCCTTCAGAAATTTCAACACGCATTCTGGTTCGCACGCCAGTGTGAGAAATACGCGTTACCAAACAGTTTCCTAACGTCACACGTAACTGATCGCTGTACGGAACATTTCGGAAACTACAACCATTTAATAGTTGAGGAAGTACATGTAACGTCCGCATTTACATACACTTATATTATATGTTTAAGGGTGCGGCCCTAGCATGCTAGTCTGTTCTACGAAGTACATTAATGTAACAAAGAGGTGAGGTTAGTGGAACTAGGTCTAACGTATATCCGATTTAAATAATTATTTTACTATCCTTAGTCGAATTATACGCAACTTAGCCAGTTCTCGCAGGCTACCCTCCTCTCGTGCGGAGACATTAATGGACATCACAATATCATCCCATTTTTACTAAAATTTGAATTGATGTTTGTTGATGGTAAAAAAATAAATACACAAAAGCGCAAAATGCTAAGTGTTGTGTGGGTGAAACTAAAAAGGTTTTTAAATAGTTTTTTACTCTGTGGATGAGACTACCCATTTTTTGATGCTGTGGAATGCTTTGCGTATACCTACGGGCCCGGTGGCTTGGACGCTCTGCGCCAAATTTCTCCTCCTCATCTGGCTGCCTCGGTGCGGAGCTGAAGACGTCCGTTCTTGGCTACGACGACGCCTGGAGGCGCTCTTTTCGAGTCTCTTCTCCAACTTCTCTTAAGGTGCCTGAGGACGCGCAGACCCTCCATCGGCCACGAGCAGGTGCCTTACGTCGCTTTCCTGCGGATAGGTCCGAAGAGGCAACATTGCTTTGCCTCTCCCACTCCGCCTGATCCTTCTGCGACATCACTATCAGAAGAGAATTAAGTGTATTACCAGTCTAACCATAATTTTAATATATTTCGTTATCAACGTCAATAAGCGCAGTTATTACGAGAACGTAATAGCTGCGTTCATTGATGTTGACGTCTTCCGTTCCGTTTAAAAATCAAGTGACCATAAAGTACAAAGCTCATAGCCATAAAATTGCCACATAATAAATATAATTTAAAAAAAAAAAACTTATCCGAAAACGAAACCTGAAAAATGATAACAGAGAATTAATCATAGCGAACCGTGAGTTCAAGGTCATCTCGAGATTAATTCGTACGTAATTGTTGAAGTAAGTAGACCACATCTTTCACGCGGTCGCCTATTACCAGTCACTTTTACACTAATTCATAAGAGGCTTTAGTATACGTATTAGAAACTAATCGCATTTCTTACTTTGATGATGAACAAAAGTATACAGGCAGAGGGATGCGCCGTACAACATATTGTATTCTGCATATTTTTTTCGTAAAAAAACTTAGCTGTGTTTCAGAAAGAATGAATATAGTAATTATTGGCATAGCGAATTAACATCGGGTTGTTACTAGTTGCTGGTAAACCTTGTTAATGGTCGTTATTGTAAGCAGTTAAGTTCGTTCAAATTTTGAATATTGAATTTGCGGCCTCCACTCCTGAACCTTATTGTCGGACATCGGTTCTCCTGAGTGTCTTCTGTTCTGAATGTCTTCTGTTCGTGCTTATGAACGGTGACTAGATCACAAGCTTTTGTCGGCCATTAACCAGCTGAAGACGATTTCCGTGCTTGTCGGTTCGTGTTGGAAACTTGGATGCGAGTGGCAAATGATAGGCCGTCTTTACGTTTATTGAGGGAGGCGTGTGCTCAGCAGTTGACGGATAAAGGCTGATGATGATGATAGATGTTACGGATAGTATTAGTGATGCGGTGCGGGTCTCTTCATAGTATTTTAGAATAGCTTTTGAATCATAGTGTGCTTTATACTCAAAGGTTACCTACTACCTGGTTACCTACTTACCTAAGCCGTATGTCATCATCATCAGCTTTTATCCGTCCACTGCTGAACATAGGCCTCCCTCAATGAACGCCAAGACGACCGATCCCTCGCTACTCGCATACAACATCCAAGCCGTATGTACCTTCTATCTATTCTCTATCTATCTATTCGGACATGTTGTGTCACCCGGAACTTCCCGTATCGTATTTACATAATATCCTGTCGTCATATCACGTCATAATTAGCTTTCTATTTTATCGGTTGTCCAAAATATTCCGACAGCACTTTCAATACATTTTACATTCTAAGGGACGAGAGAAATTATATAGTGACGACTCTATACGCGCGCAGTTCATGCGCGGAATCGTAATGAACGAAGAAAGTTATAGATTATCAATACTGAATCGATGGATTATACATTACTACTTACTAGGTACGTAAAATTTTAGTGGCAGAAAGGAAAATCCCCCGTAAGATCCTATGTCCAGTACAAAGTATCCGTAACAGTATGGTAGCTGGATAGTCCGAAAGAACGCAGACATTGAAGAACTAGTGGTGGAACCAAATATCCTTCGAGAAAAAAAGCCCACCACCCACCTCGGCCACTTGGTCAGAATGGGGCAGGATCGAGGAGTATTGATAGCATATCTGGGACAACAGACTGGACAGCGTCCAGTTTGTCGTCCCAGATATCGCTGGAAGGACATGGTGGAGGCTGACCTGCGTGAGCTCGGGGTTGAGGACTGGTCAGAGGTTGCGCGGGACAGAGACCGGTGGAAGTCTCTCGTTTCGGAAGCCAAGACCCACTTTGGGTCACTGAGCCACAGAAGTTAAGTTACTTACTAGGTAGGTAAGCGACGGTGGTCCAGTGGGCATGTGTTCGGCCCCTTAAGCGAGAGGATCCTGGTTCGAACCTGACCCCATGAGGTGCCTGAAATGGGTTTTTCTAAAATTTTATTTGCAGAGTGCGCACACGACACAGATCATCCTTCGCTCACCGGTGACTGAAAACATCATGAGGAAACCTGCATGCCTGATGAGGTTAAAAGATTTTGGAGGTGTGGGAAGTTCACCAACCCGCATTGGGCTAGCGTATTGGTCAACTATGGCCCAATAGGGAGACCCGTGCCCAGCAGTGGGACATGTATGGGTTGATACTTTACTTTTTTGCGAGCTAGCTGCTCGTTGATAAATAAAATTATAGTGTCTGTTTTTGTTTATCTGTTTTTTCTAGATTTCCAATTTCCATTATGATAAAATATTGAATAAAAGGACTAAAACTTAAATAATTTTAGTACCTGAATTCGGAACAGCTTTATGTTATTCGTATGACATACACAGTTTTATATTTATTGAGAGTCATAAAACATTGTACACCATGTAGACTGTAGAGGAATAAAAAAAATAAGCAGTCTATGGACCAAAATTTTACAGTTAGCCACACGGGTTTTGTGTTTGTTTCCATTATTTGTATTAAGTAATTATATCAAAATTACTTATTCCGATCCGATAATATTGTGGTCATCAATGACATCGTAATAAGTACCAGTCAAGTACAGGAAAGCTTACAGTCGCTGTCAAATGAACTTTTATAAAGTTAGGCGATTGTAAGTAAAATAGGTAGACCGTAGTTAAAAATAAAATTATATAGGTATTTTTTTCTTTATTTTATTGAAACAAATTAACATTAGACTTAAAACACTAATTCAGAAAAAAATAACACAATATGCATCAATCTTTACAGAGTTACATACAATAAGCTAATGAACATGTTATATATAAAATAGAATCGATAAAGAGTTAATCAATTACAACGAATTCACAGTTATGAGGGATTGATTGAAGTATTTTTTTCATATCACGAGTCTCTTTAGAATGCACTTCGATATGTATTAATAAGACTTTACTTACACCATGAGTACTTTATGAATTTTAAGCGAGAAGGAACATTGAAGGCGGTATTTGGGCGGTTTTGGGGCGAGATAGACACACGTGACACGGTACCATTTTCCCGGGTACCGATTATTGGACAAAGGGCCCATAACTTTAGATGTCAACAAAATACAGCTTGCTTTTGCAAACAAGAATTAAGGAAAGAAAGTAAATCATGATCACGTATTGTCTTTTGATGAGGTGCAGAATTACAATGTGTTTCTGTAAAACAGCTTTGCTGTATTCTTTTGGAAGGACAGAACATGCAGTAAAGATATTGACTTAGGGATTCTCTAAGTGAACCAATTGCTCACCTACCTACCGATTGACCTTAAAGACCATCAGGCCTAAAAGTCCTTTGGGAAAAAAGAGCTTAGGGGGTGACAAACTTTTAGCTTATCATTCTCATAAAAGGTGCTCTTTTTTATTTATATATAAACCAACAAAGTGTAAGTTATATCAATAGATATTTATTAAACTAATAATTACATTGAAAATACATTAGAATTAGCGTTTTGTGCTCCTTTCAAAGGTTGATAGAGCAAACAAATACAATTCAATTAGAATGATGACAATTAGCATATAATCATAAAAGCCAAAGATCAAAGAAAGTCATTGCATCATAGAATGTGTCGGGTGAAACCGCGGACTACCACCGAGTGCGCAGACCCCGGCAGACCCCGGCATACCCCGGCACTCGGCAGAAACCATCCGACCACCGGCCGGTGTGGACGTGCCGCGAGTGACATGTGCTGTGTATAACCCTGTGTCATGACTGTGTGGAACCGTTTTACAATGACCGGTGAGTCCAGACAACCTTTACTATGACAAAAAACGCATATTTTTTTTACAGAAAAGATGTGATCAAAATGATATAATTTAATTAGTGCTTTCATATACGAAATACGATAAAATTACCAAAAAAGTTGCAATTTTTCATAAATATTTGTAAAAAAAAAGTATGTAAATGTATGTAAAAAAGTATACAAAATGCTAAATAGTTCTTTAATATCCAATTTTTTTTGAAGTCATTAAAGCAAGCCAGCAATTATTAAACTTTACGAAATAGTTATAATTATATCGAGTATATAGTTCAAAATTTTAAGGAATTTACATATAAAATATTTAATGTTAACCAAATTAAATATTAATAATGTATAAACTTTCAATTTTTATCATATAAACTATTGTTTGTTTTCTACTTGAATAAAGCTTTAGCTTTTAATTTAGGGCACAACAACTATATTATGCTGACATGACAAAAATAACAATTAAGTACAAACAAAATTAGGTCCATTAAAAACTTCGAATCAAAGCAAATTTTTTGTATTATGGTCGAGTTTAGCTTAAAGCTTCTATATATATTCGTTGAAAATGCATTTGGCAGATGTCATGTAATAGTAAATGATCAGCTTCGCCCATTAATATAAACGGTCTGGTCTATTAATATAAATTAATCTAGATCTATTCATGCGATATATCGACACATGTAAGATGTCTCTCAAGGTACCAGTTATTACACCGCTCCTCTTTCCAACAAACAACAAAGTTGTTTGACGGATCGAATAATCAGGATTGGACTACTAACAAAATTAAAAAAAAAGTAAAAAGGAAAGTATCAACCCTTATATGTCCCACTGCTGGGAACGGGTCTCCTTCCTCGAAATCAGGCGAGGAGGGTAATGGGCCAATAGTCCACCGCGCTGGCCCAGTGCGGATTGGTGAACTTCACATACCTTCAAAGACTTTCAATCTCATCAGGCATGCAGGTTTCCTCACGATATTTTCCTTCACCGGTGAGCGAACGATGGTCTCGTGTGCACTTAGAAATTTAGAATAACCCATTTCAAGGCACATACGGACGGGTCAGGATCGAACCCGGAACCCCTCGCGTAAGAGGCCGAGTCCGTCCAACACTGGACCACCGTCGCTCACTAACAAAATTTACATCGTCTTAATTCCGCCTGTAACATTTACATTTAATATACTTATACATTTCAATATTCAATTTTTTAAACTAAAGTACGTAAATCTAAAGGCCGAGGTGGTACCTCTCGCTCACATGATACCAGCGCAAAGAGGCAGTCATCCTGCATCTTAAACGAGTTTTTTTTTTGTTAATACTTTTGACTATTACTTTTGACATGTTTCAACTGTAGAAGTTGTTACCTACGAAATAAAGATATTTTTATTTGATATAATAGAAATTTGCCTCCTTTAATGATTGCCAACACGACAGACCCCTTTTCACTCGCATCTAAAACGAATCGGCTATCGCACGGGGATCGTCTTCCCACTTCGTTAATGGCCGACCAACATTTCGTCTACCTAAACGCGGCCATCACCCTTGAACCCAATAACTGCTGATCATAATCATGTACTAGGTTAAAGCGGCATGATGGTTTATTACAATTTTTATAATCTAATATAAAAAAGTTTTTTCCGTGCGGTAAAAAGTGTTATACCAGAATACCAAAGAGAAAACAATTGCGGTAATAAATCTAGCGACTCGTTGAATAATTGAAGAGCCCGTTGGTGGTTATCAGGGCGTTCCGCGGCGCTCACGTCTCGTTCAGAAATGTTCAATTACTATTAGCTGGGCCTGCACCTGCGCCCTGGGCGTTAGGATAATGGGCCAATGTTAAATCAAGGTCCTGTCAAAAAACAACTAATCCAATATGTATTAAATCAACTATTTTGTTCATGTTCAACATGTTCTTAGTTTAAAACAGTTCCATTATTTTTTTTTTTTTTATTATTTTTATCGGCTAGTGACATTATAGGATTGTGGAGTTCCATCATGCGTGGGGCATTGAGAGAGTGCCGCAGGGCAGTATGGTCTTCTCTGATGTTCTCTCTAAAATATTCATCCTCACAATCCTCATATAAATGCTGATACAGATATATAGTAAAACTCAAGTATTTGTTCGTTTGTTTGAACGCAATCTCCAAAACTACCAAGAGCATATATAAAAATATTTTTTACATTTGATAGCCCAAATATGAAGGAAATTAATTTTTATAGTTATTTTATGATATAAAAAGCAATCTGTAAAAATTAAATTTTGTTATTTTATTCTGTTATTTTATACATATACGACGATCGTAAGTGATCATTATAAAGATCCTATATGTGAAATTAAACAATAAACATTGTTTATCAAATTATTACATGATAATAATTAAAAGCTTGTAATATTTATGCGCCATTGAAGTAAAACTTCATAAAAATCAGAGCTGCCCTATCTTCCAGTCTTGAAAGATATATCTATAAATCTTCTTTTAAGACTAAAATATTGATGACATAATTATAAATTTAGTTAATTATTGAACGTAGAAATCAAGTATATTAAAACACTTAGTTCATTCATTCGGTAATAGAAACATCTAGAAAATGATAGTATTGGTTCCCGTCTAAACCTGTCTCTAACGGTACATAAGTCCCGTAAAACTGTGCTGTTTGGTCCACTTATGGAAACGAGTACTCAAGATGCTATCTCCAATATAAAAACTATTACTTCAATATGAGTGAGGAAGATCAGTTACAATCGATACTTTCTTAGCAATATCGAAAATGCGTCGATCTGTATATTGTACTAGATATTCAGCAAGATTTATTAGACCGCACATAAAATACGTTCACAGGGGAGCTGCTAAATATGACGAGAGGTGACAGTGAGAAAGAAGAGGTCTACGGGAACGTAACGTTCGCTTAAATTAAAACTATAAAAAAATAATTTTCTAACTATAAAAAACCATGGCTATTTTTCTTTTTAAATTTTTATCATGAAATTATTTTTATAATTTTAATTTATCATTTATTTCGCTATTGGTAAATATATTATGGAATCTTAAACGTATCTTAGATACTGTTGTTTCATTAAAAGTAATATTTTAAGTTTAAAAACTAGCGGGCCCTACAGACGTACTGTCTGAACCAAGTGTTTTTATTTTACATGTTAAATCTATATTTTACTGGCAATTTTTCCACATTTTATCACCGTTTAAACCTTCCCTGGACTCCCGCGAATATATCAAGACTAAAATTAGCCGAATCGGTCCAGCCGTTCTCGAGTTTTAGCGAGACTAACAAACAGCTATTTAATTTTATATATATAAGATTTGTGCAAGAAATAATTTTAGCTGGTCACAGAAAGTGTGATAATGTGGACAGGTGGTAGAGGTAGGGCGTAAAAATCCGATTTAAGTAATAAGTGTGACGTATTTTATATTTTAGAGTAAATCCACCTCATGACCGGACGACTCAAGAGTTTCAACGATTTGTACTTAAACCTTCGAAGCTCTATTAATTTCTACTCTCCTATGGCTTAACAAACCAATTTTCTCTTTTAAACAAACAAAAAACGTGATCCGAGCCATTTTCACTCGTATCATTATAAACTGGTTTTTATTAAAGGCTTGATTCGCATTTATAGTTTAGCACGAAACAATCTTTACAAACTTTGAAATCGTTTTCGAATACGACTGTTAAAATATAATGAAATTTTGGTAATCTTCACATAAATAATTCTTCTATGTACGTACGAACTAAAACTTAACATTTACTGAACCGATTTTTTTGATTTATTGTGGCTATGTAACATTATCGATACTATCGATAGTGTTTAGAGTCTGCTCGATCGATACTTATATCGATAACTATCTAAAATCAAAGTTATCGATGTTTAATGTACACTATTGCCAATGAAACAGTTGTATGATGAAATAGATCTGTGATATTATATATTACTACAAGCTGCTGCCCTGAGGGATTTAAGCGGGATGATTCCTTCCCTTGATAAATGTTCTATCTAAGACTTAAAAAATGAGATAAAAAATACTTTTGATTTACAAAAGTCGATGCAATCAAACGTCCTAATCAGACATTGCTCTCTGGCGTTCTTACTCTTTTATGTGATATTACCACGTGCATTGCGAATGGAATAGGAGCACTCTGATGTCCGTCTGTCAGTCTGTCGATCTAAACCCACAGGAGGAAGACATGATGAAATTATTAAAGAAACCAGGTCCTACAACATAATTAAAGAAAAAATCTAAAAAAAACGTATTTAAAATAAAATCACATTTTAGGAACCCGCAACGTGGAAGTCGGATTCGCGCTTGACTGTTTCAATATATACGTTCTGGTCAATATAAGCGACGGCGACCACTTTCCACGTAATTGGCTTGTTCGTCTATTACTAGTATTAAAAATACTCGACACTCGAGGCATTAGGTAATATACAAATTCATATACAAGGAGTTACGAGGAGCAATTTAGGAGTCCACAGACCATGGAATTGTGGCAGCTGAAGTGGAACATTACGTGCCGACAAATTATAGAGAATACTACGGAACCAACGCAGGTCAAAATGATTAAAGTTTTAGGAAATTTTTACTATCTTCTAATCCAGGGTTTCTCAAAGTACGCGAACCCCTAGGGTTTTTTCTTCGGATGGAGCTATGTTAATGGCCCTAATCTCCCTAATGCTTCGTCGGAAGAGGAGCTAGCCGGTTGGCTATATCACCCAGTGATATAGTAAGTGGGGGGGGGGGGGGGTTGCCCCCCCACAAGCCGTGGAGTGTGACTTCCACGGCTTCATGGCGTCGGGTTTGGAACCCCCGGTCGCCAATGGGGGGCGGCAGGGGGCTCGCGACAAGATTTACGTAATGATGGCTTGATAACTGACACTCTCACGCAAAGCGGTTGATACCCAGTCAGAATTAAGGTTATTTTATGTTATAAGGCCATTTGTAACAAGAAACAAGCACACCAATGACATCAATAACAAAAATATATTTCTATTGGCACTTTATTTATCACCCTTTATTCAAATAAAAACCTTATTTTCGTCAACAATCAATTTGTATTAGTTAGGTTTGCTGTCACCTGAAAATTTTAACAGGGGTTCGTGGAGCCCAAAGTTTAAGAAATCCTGCTCTAATCTAACAAGCAGATGGATAAAGTATCTTTTTTTTCGGTTGGTCAGATGATAAGCCGAGTTTCCGGAATTGAATCCCGCCAAATGTCAATAATCTTTATGATGAATATAAAAGTCTCCGCCGGGTCACAGCATATACTATGTCGGTATTTAAACAAATTTCCTAAATTAAGTTCCGTTCCTAATAACACAAGCGCTCTAGCTAGCCATTGAGCGAAATTAATAAAATAGTAATTAATTTATTAAATTTCTTTTATTAAAAATAATAAAATTAATTTTATTAAAAATAGTAATAATATTATTATTAAAATAGTAATAATTAAAATAGAGAGCCTAAAATAGAGATAATGAATAATTCAACAGCAGTCAATTATATATACAAACATACATGTTCTAATTTTGAAAATTTAAATTTTGTAATGAGAAAAACAGGTTGGGAACCTCTGGTACAGATTATATCGCAGCACATTAAGGTAGTCGTGGGCATATATCCGAAACTTTGTATCAAAAACAGCAATGATAAACATAAAAAGTGGTATTACCACAATAAAAGAAAACTCTCTCTCACATGCGACCCTTAAGTGTTTTTCCGTAAGCCATTGAGTGACTTCAATGGTCTTCCGCGGTATACAGAGCGCTTTCTAATTGCATGGGAATAAAGGAATGCTCATACATATTCATAATTTATATGTAAATACTGAGTTTTGTCGTAAATGGACACAATGATAAGTTCCACGGATTGTAGGACTGTTTTAGTTTGACTATACAGTGTGTCCACAAATAAACATATAATAAGCTTTTGTAATTTTGTATGCGTTGAAAGAAGAGCAAGTGTTGATTTAAGATGGCCTGAAACGAAAAAGAAGAAAAAAACCAGAGAATAACCCTCAAAATAGAGAAAATAAATTTAAATTTCAGTGGTTTTGTTAGCCCTAACAATCTTTTTGCATTGTACAATGTGGGTTCTCTAATCCAGGAAACGAGCATATGCGACTCTTTGTATCACTACATATTATAAAAAAAAGTCTCTTTTCCTGTCCCTATATCCCTTTGTACGCTTAAATCTTTAAAACTATGCAACGGATTTTGATGCGGTTTTTTTTAATAGATAGGACAATTCAAGAGGAAGGTTTATGTATATAATTTATTAAGTTTTTATATACATTGGCTAAGATATAAAAATAATTGTTGAAGGTGTCGGGAAAAAATAGGCCGCTTGGGAGTTTTCAACGAAAACGCTGCCTAAACCCTTTGAGATATAACAAAATAATGTATGGTGGAATTGTGTATCTTAAATAGGTCTACAAAAAAGTCCGCGATGGCATATGTCTATCTCTTAGGGATATCATACTATATCCATTTAATACTTAAAAAAATGGGCAATTATAACGTGATAATTTGAAAGTTATTTACACAAATACGGTATGAATCCTTATCATTTTAAATCAGTTAATTGGCATGTGCATTTTATGAAGATTATTTTTGCCCTTTACATCATGCAAATTAAATGAATACTTTAGGAGATATGGCAAAATTAAAATAATGCAGAAGAAAATAAATCGTGTTGCTGTGATACGAACGGGCGCGGGCGGTTGTCTGTTGTCTAAGGTCGTAGTGTAGGTATTCAACTCTGGTAGACGTAATAATATGATCAATGTATGGTGGAATATATTATTATAATAATAGTATTATATATCCTAAATATGCCTACAGAAAATCTGCGAAGGGATATATGTCTTTATGTTCAAGATGACATATATTCATTTTAATACAAAAACTTAGTAATTATTAAAATATAAAATGATCATCATCAGACATGATAAATCCGTAAACCTAAGTTCACGCGGGCGAAACTGCGGGTAACAGCTAGTATCTTATAGAAAAACTTGATATAACAGAAGAACTTATCTTAATTTGTTATGTTATTGAATACTGAAATGTGTTCACGGAATGTTTAATATAAGATAATAGATTGTTTTAATAAAAAAGTGATTTTTTAAATTAGTCTGTTCTAGAATTTGAGGTTTACGAAATGAGTTTCTGTTTTGAAATTGTTTATAGGTATCATTGATTATTACCTCATTTTATCTTATGCTACTAAAGTTATTTGATCTAAGACGTAAAACACATGTTTTAGTCCTAGGTTAATTTATTCATGACTCTGTCGATGTTGAAAGCTTACCACTAGATATAGATATTGTCCGGTCATAACCTAGCGAATATGCTTGCTTTAAAGTTTTGTGGAATGATTTGCGCATTATTCCGGGGAAGGGTCGTCCCCGGGGATTTGCGGGAATCCCGCCGCTCCTCCTTCACACTGCTGCCTTAAGCCTTGATAATCTTAATCCTTGTGTCCCGGATCTGTCTAACACACGATGCGGCTGTTAAGTAAATTAATTAATAAGGAACGTAAAATACATTAAAATAGAGATTTTTGAGGACATAATAAAATGCTTTAACTCATTTGTGACGAATTATAACAATTATGTATTTAAATATTTTTTTATATCTAATGGCTATTAAATAAAACTTACCTAACTATCCATATAAAAACTATTATACAAGCAATACGATGATTGGTTTTCACTTTCTACTCGGACGGGTACAGAATGTTTATTACACATCCTCTACTTTTGGTGACGATTAGCCGTCCATGTCAGTACAATACGCAATATAGCCTGACGGGTGTGAAGTAAGCTATATTATATTAGACGCGTTACGCCATCGGCTAGGTCAGTTGCCCTTATTATTAAATGAAATGGCATTGTTAGGTTTCGGAGAAAAAATCGGAAGTGCAAAAGTGAGCGACACTTAGACTCCGTTCGCACAAGCGCTTTTTACCGAGCGGTAAAAACCGTTCGAATGAGACATTTAGCCATGTGTCTGTTCACACGTAGGCGTTTTTAAAACGCAACGCTTTTTTATCGAGCACTGTTGGATTTTCGACGTCAAATCGAATTTAACCAAACTCGCAATTTAATTCAAGCCGACGTCGGGTTTTACCGCGACGGTCTTTAAGCGCTCTTGCAAGCGACGTCTTGTCATTTATGATAATATAGGCACTGTGTTGATCGTGGCTTGGCTGCCAGTTTGCCATTAAATCTATGCAACTCCATCTCAGTCCCGAGGGGAGATAATGGATGGCCTCATATATTGGACGCTTACTTAACTTCTTTATATCTATTCACCGTATTCCTGCGTTGTGACAATGTGCTTACCTTGTAGACTATGTAATAAGATCCATAGATAGAGACCTGTTCTTTCTTCCTTGTATTCTGTAAGTTATTAGTGACGTCACAAAGTGTGACTAACTTCACACTGGTCAATATGAATGGCGCGTATTTTGAAAGCCGTTTGTACTCGCATGTACCCGACGTATGCTATTGTAAACGGTTTTATAAGCTATCCCTTGTAGGTACAGTTGCGCAAGTAAGCGCTCTAGTTTTCATGACCTGTGACTACCATTGTATGAACAATGCCTTACCACACAGAAACCGGATTTTACATAAGTCTCTATAACTGTAATACACATATTAAGATTGACTATAAAATGGCCTTTTTTCACTCGAATTGTATATTTTATATTTATTATCTTGGTTAAACTTATATCTTTACAGGATTACCTACTGAAAAGATTGAGAGTTTATATAATTATTTACTTTTAGGGCCTGTTTTACAATCTCCAGATAAGTTCCGAATAGGCTATTCACAACATATTTGGCAGACAGAGTATGGAGTACGTAGATTTTCTAGACAAATTCTCGATTCGAACGCGCGAATAGACAGCATCAAATGTTTACATCATAATCATCATCAGTATCAGCATTTATCCGTCCACTGCTGAATGCCAATATGTTCAAATGTTTATATACTTTATAGTAATTCAATTTACATGTTGTTATAATTCCATGGAAAACAATTGCTATAGAAAAAGAAAGTGACCGATTCTTACTCACGTCGCGTATAAAAATATTTTCAAATTAAAATCACTTTCCACTTATTTACATATTGTTAGGGAATTTCGTTTAAATTAATAAATTATTGATAAATAAATCTTATTAAAAATGTTAATAAAAATATATTTTTTAATTTCCTATTACTTATTTTATTATTTATTTACTATTTTTATGAGCATGTAATAATTGTAAAAGGTTGCACATTATTTGACGAAAACTATACTTAAGTACATAAATATGTAGTTTTAAAAGAGAAAACGTTAATATATATTGTAAAATCGTTTGCTGAACATAAAATACAACTAATAATAACATACTTGAAGTGTTATTTTAAATAAACATTCTTATTTTCACTCTTGAAAGTATTCGAATAGTTGCCTTATTATTTTTACGCGAACGGCTTGTTCCTGTTTTCGCAAAAAGGAATTGACATAAAAATGAAGTGGTAAATACTATAAATGATATTTTTAATTTTTAAGTAGTCTTAAATCCTACGTGAAATTTGAAAAATAAATATTTACCTATTTAACAAATAATATTTCGAATTATGCTGTAAAATTTGTGAGAACTTTTTCCATAAAACTATATATATAACTTTAGCGATACGTACTAGATATCTGAAATAATACGTGATTACTTAGAATGGATGTTTATTAGATGTTTACGGGCTAATTATAATTTAGCACCTTGTAGCCGAGCATTTACTCGGTTTTTTGTTTTGTTTTGAATACCCTTAGTGATATGATAAAGTTTTTCTTCTAAAAAAATGTACATGAAAAAAAGGCAAAAAAATAATTCTAATTTCTAGCTAGATCGATTTATTGTCATTTTTAACCCGTGTATACAAAAATTCATTTTTTCAATTTATGAAAATTGTTGGAGCCGTCCTTATATATATATATATATATATATATATATATATATATATATAAGAATTGCTCGTTTAAAGACAACTGAATTATGAATTTTACGTTTACGGGAATCGAACTCGCTAATTTTGTGTCTTACATCAGGCATTTACATTCATAGCCATATAAAAAGGTCAAGACACATAATGTTGATTCGTGTGGTTTATGCGACGATAAGTATAAACTAAATTAGTGGAAAGTGTTTGGGTTGCGGAGCGTGGTAAGACATGTTGGGACGTGGTCAGCCGTGGTAAGCGGATCACGTCGACGAAAGTGACCACGTGGTCGCTAAGGTCACGGACGCGGAATCACAATGTCAACATACATGCATGCTAACATTGCGTTTAATATAAGACTGGTAAATAGCTTACACCGTGTGAATTCTAATTTACCATTATTTTAATGTTTGGATTTTAATGAAATACGTTTTAACCACTCGTATATTCGCAAATGGCGAGGATTGGCCGTCTTGTCAATGGCGGAATGGTGGAATTGTGTATCTTAAATAGGTCTATAAAAAAGTCCGCGATGGCATATGTCTATCTCTTCGGAATATTCTACTATATCCATTCAATGCTTTAAAAAATGGGCAATTATAACGCGATAGTTTGAAAGTTATTTACACAAATACGATATGAATCGTCATCATTTTAAATCAGTTAATTGGTTTGAGCACTTCATGAAGATAATTTTTGCCACTTACATCATAAAAATTAAATGAATACGTTAGGAGATATAGCAAAATCAAAATATTGCACAAGAAAATATATCGTGTTGCCGTGATTCGAACGGGTGGTTGTCTGGTGTCTAAAGCCGTAGTGTATCAACTCTGGTAGACGTAATATTATGATCGACGTATGGTGGAATATAATATTATAATAATAGTATACTAAATATGCTTACAGGAAATCTGCGAAGGGATATATGTCTTTATGTTCAAGATAACATATATCCATTTTAATACAAAAACTTAGTAATTATTAAAATAAAAAATGATCATCATTAGACATGATAAATCTGTAAATCTAAGTTCACGCGGGCGAAGCTGCGGGTAACAGCTGGTATATCAATATCTCTGGATATTGGTCAATCAATCTCCGGATATACAATACTAGTCTTTGGTACGAATGATCTATCGTCACAATACACATATTACCCAACGACATACATTACAATATCACATTCGTGGAGGGTTCCGTACCCAAAGGGTAAAAACGGGCCCCTTTTACTAAGACTTCGCTGTCTGTCCGTCTGTCACCAGGCTGTATCTCAAAAACTATATAGCTAGACAGTTGAAATTTGCACAGTTTGTGTATTTTTATTGTGGCTACGACAACAAATACTAAAATCAAAATAATAATAATTAACGGGGGCTTCTATACAACAGAATGGCGTTTTTTTGCTCATGAACCGCAATAGCAAGGAGGTTAACATTTTCACATATGTTATATTTTTATTTTATTACCATAATAATAATAAATACTAAAAATTTAATAAAAATAATATTTAGGGGGCTTTCCATACAGCAAAAGTATTTTTTTTACCGTGTTTTCTGGTACCCTTCGTGCACGAACCCGACTCGCACTTGGGCAGCTTTTTTTTCAAATTTTCTTATATTTATAACGTAGCCACTAGATTTAATTAATGCTATACTAAGGGCGTGTTTCACAATCTCCAGATAAGTGCCATATTAGGCTATCGGCAACTTAATTGACAGATAGAGTATGGAGTATCTGTCAAATATGTTGCCGATAGCCTATTCGGCACTTATCTGGAGATTGTGAAACAGGCCCTTAGTCATATCTGGACACTAAAAGTGTATTTAAACCACCATCGCTGAATGAGGAACCAATAATGATGTAACTCAATGAAACTGGAGGCGTCAATCGAATCACCTCGCGGTGCAATGTTCCCACACGCTCTGTTTTTGTGTTAATGAAAGTATTACATGTTATTACAGAGAAGCCTTAATTGTAACATGTGAACTGAGGTTCGTTCACTCTACTTTTTACATTAGAAGATGTTTCTATCACTTTATGCATAGTTTAATTCGACCGAATGTATCTAGTAGACACTGCGTTCTTTATATATTTTTTTTACGTCCCATTTCTCCTATTAGCTGTTTATTACATTCGAGTCCATGAATTTTATTATATTCCCTAGGTCTTTTCTGAAGGTCTCTTGGGGTAATTGATGGTGAAAGAACTTATTGAGGCAATCTCGTAAAAAGGTCTGTCATAAAATTTAGTGTAATGTGTATAATTTTTGTCGTAATTCAAACCAAAAATATTGTAGGTCACCTTTCACCCAATAACAATATTATAAAGCTATTAGATTCCAGCGTAAATTAAGTGAACATTAAATTAATAAAATTATCAAATAAAGGAAGTTAAGTCGATAAAATATCTTAATTTGCCAAAAAATGTACAAACTTTCTCTCGTTTCAATGCATTTAAATACAATATATTATATGATCCGGATTGAATATCACAATAAAAACTTATCTGTGGGTTATGAGAATTGTGTCGCCGTTCTTGAGACTGTTAAAAGCATTTTTGAAACTACTGTTGGATAACCTCATTTCTGGTGCAAATTGAAAAAAATCTTGACATGTTTTTATTGACTTCAGTATATTCGATTCGAATTCGAAGCGAGCGACGATGGTCCAGTAGTGGATGAACTCGGCCTCTTGTGCGAGAGGTTCTTGGTTCGATCCCGACCCCCCATGTGTGTCTTGAAATGGGTTTTCTAAATGGCTTTTCACAAGACAATCGTTCGCTCACCGCCTGAAGGAAAACATCGTGAAGAAACCTGCATGCCTGATAATATTGAAAATTGAAGGTATGTGAAGTTCACCAACCCGCATCGGGTCAGCGCATCGGTGAACTATGGCCCATTATCCTCCTCGCCTGATTTCGAGGAGGAGACCTGTGCCCAGCATTGGGCATAATATAAGGGTTGATACTACACTTTTTTATTAGATGGTATCAATTTTGTTTCCACATTTTAGTAGCATCTTTCTTGCCAAAGATTCTTTCCGTTCTACACTTTTCTTCATTTCAAGTGAAAATAACCATGTAACTTTAAAGTTGATATATTATATAACATTATAAGGAAATATACTGCTTAAATAACAATTAGAAACGCACAATTAGTATCGATATGGTTGTTAGATGCTGTCCGAATTCTAGTTCTACTTGAATAGCATTTGGAGCATGTTATGTTATTTTATATAACCATCGCGTGATACTATCGGACTTTTAAAATAGAATTTGCACATAAAGCATTTAGGTAATAATGAGTATGAGGAAAAGTTTATTATAAAAAAAAGTAAAGTATCAACCCTTTATGTCCTGGGCACGAGTCTCCTCCTCGAAATCAGGCGAGGAGGGTAATGTACCAATAGTTCACCGCGCTGGTTCAGTGCAGGTTTGTGAACTTCACATACCTTCAAAGACTTTCAATCTCATCAGGCATGCAGGTTTCCTCACGATGTTTTCCTTCACCGGTGAGCGAGCGATGGTCTTGTGTTTAGGGTGCACTTAGAAATTTCGAAAACCCCATTTCAAGGCACACATCTGTCAGGATCGAACCCGGAACCTCTCGCATAAGAGGCCGAGTCCATCCACCACTGGACCATCGTCGCACATTTATTATAAAATTAAAGATTTTATGACCTACTATTAATGAGGTGGGAAGTCTTCGTGCAGCGGTCGGTCCGTCTTGGATTCAAGTAACATTATCAGTCGTCTTAGCGTTCGTTGAGGGAGGTCTATGTTCTGCATACTCTGCAGTGGACGGATAAATGCTGATGATGATGATGATTGAGATACCACCTTGGGTGACATTCACTTGTAAGTGTAATAGTGTATTGGACTTCATAAGATGGGAGAAAAAACAACCTTTATTGTTAGATCTGAGACAAGTCAGCCGACCATCAAATAGAAGGGTCAACGTCCTCTGTTTGCTGGTCGTGGTTGAATGCAGGGGATCGGCCGTTTTGTTGTTCATGAAAAATAGTCCAGTAATTGACGGAATCAGAGATCTTAATGATGATGATACAAATTACAATAGAGAGTCAGCCGACTTCATAGTCATGACTACAGGCGATCTCCGTGCGGTCCGATCCAAATTACCTATATTAGAGCTGGGAATGGTTTTCTTAGTCCCTATTGAGGCTTCGGTCCAATATACAAGCATACCACGGGATAGAGAGGTAATATGAGCCATAAAAATCTAATAAGTCTGTGATTTATCACTGATGTTATAGCAAATCACTGATAACGTTCTCGGTTACTAGGAAACTTCAAAAGAGGGATTTACCCTGACGAAACCACCTGCGGCATTTTGAGGATCCCGGAACTGCAGGGAAGAGCATCTCCAGCGACTGGCTGGCGCGGCGGAGGCTAGACTACTCCTGGCAAGGGGAGATTGATCGGCTGCCACTAAGCAATCCTCGCAACCATTTGGTCCAGGTTCCCACTTGTCCACGAGCATGATGACCTGGACTTTCAAATGATCTTTGTAATGTTTGTCGACGGTGACCAAGAAATTTATCAAAGAGCATTATCACCCCGACGCAACCAAATCTAAACTAATTTAAAACAGCTAGTAATGTTCGAGTTTAGAAAAATAAAATGTGAGTAAAAGTCCCACGTTATACATTCTCCACCAAAAAGAATACAAAGTTATAAAAAACTAGAACTCCATTACTGGAATGTTGACCAAAAAGTATTAAACTCTCGTATCAAATTATAGCGTGAAATCTTATTATGGATTCTTATTTGAACGATTCGATTGACCGTGTTTGTCAAAGTATTTTTATTATAGTCACACTTCGGTTCAGCTTTTTGCCACTTGACTGATGATTTAAATTAAAAATATTTATTTTATGTACGAGGACAGAACAACAGATTCATAGACAATGCTAAAATGTTGTGACAGTGAATTTACATATTTTGAAGGTGTAGAGTGTAGACTGAAAGTTGCTGATCTTTTTTACTCTAGAATTAGATTTTTTAAAGTTTCGTAGCAGCAGCGGATTCACATATTTCTATAGGGCGAAGGCTGAGCTTTTTTTCTGATCTTTCTTTGAGTTAAACCGACGCGACGTGCCTCTTCGTCCCAAAATCGCCGTCCTTTGCTTGCTACCTGTCGCGCTTAATGCGCTTCCAGTAACACCCCTGTGCTCGAGTCGGGCTCGGGATGGGTACCCGTGCCCTGCTGAAGACACGACGTCGTGGGGACTGCCAAGTCGTAGCCGGGCAGTCCCCCTACTGTGGAGAATCTGGTCTTGCCGGGACCAGTCTGTCGCTGAGGGTTTCCCGTCGCCTGCAGATCCGGGTCCCTCAGACATAGCGGCTGAAGGCTCACGCAGCAGTTTTAGTGGGGTATGGTCCGAAAAGGATTTCCGCTGCGTCACAAAAAAAAAAGATATTTCAATAAGTACGATACGAAGAACGATATATTGTAAGCAAGGTAAGTAGGACCCACTCTCTACAGTGACTTCACAAAATGACCGTCTATTGTGCGAACTAGGCAACGTCAATATTAGAATAACTTCCATTTGGACAATGTACGAGAGAAGATAAATAGTAATTTACGATTGGAAAGTTAATTATCTTGGAATTATAGAATTACCCGATATTGTTTGATGAAGTGTGATCGAATATAGCTTTGTGTTTTTAACAAGCTTTAAACTATAATGTTTTGTTTAAGTTTTTTCTTCACTACTAAAAGTATTTACCAAAAATATCGAGCCTCCGAATTGAATATGAAAAGAATATAGATGTTTCAGTTTAAGCATTCAGTCTAAGTTTAGGACAAGAAGCTCTAGAGTAACTAGGTACTTAGTACAAGAGTAGCTGACGACCTTCGTGACCCATATTTGCCAGCATGGTTTAACTTCTTCTGCTTTTTTCATCCTCTATAAATCTGCTTGACAGAGGAGTGTAATGTAACCCCACCACTGTTCAGGCCTTGACGCGGCGGTGGGGCTCAGTAGTCCAGGGTGACCCCAACACCTTGGGCGAAGCGAATTGAGCCAAGGGGACTCTTTGTATCACTCTTATAAGAAGAGGGGACCAGGGGCGAGGACGGGAACCTCACCTCATTGTACTGTCTCGACGTTAAGGGTTGTTCTGTGGTGCGGGACAATCCCTCTGTGGAGGTGGCGTCGGTCCCCTGAGGGACAGACTGACTAACCGTCGAGGTGCCCTGTTGCTTGTAGACCCGGGGCACCTCACCAAAGGCGGCATTGGTGGCGCTCGCCGGATTTTAGTGGGAAGAGCTGCGTCCACTTACCAGCTTTCGGGCGAAGCGAGTCCCACATACCCGCCTGGGGAGACCCACTCCCCCACGAAAAAAAAGGAGCGTAATGTAATTCAAGTTAAAACAAATATTTCCGAACACAACCTTAATTTTTGTATCCAAATCTGTAGTTACGAAACATAATTCAATGTACGTTTTTTAATTATAGAAAATTCAAGCCCGCAAGTCACGTGAAAGTGGTCAGCGTTAGGTTCCCCCTAAACTAGGTTAGACGATCGCCCAGGCAACCTATTGCCTATCCTAATATTAAGGTAGTGTTTTTTTTTTAAATTAAAACACAGTAAAGTCTGTGTCTAAAGCACAAGAAACTCGTATCATGGGACTAACACAGGCGCGGCACATTTCTCCCAAAATAGTAAAATCGATTTTGTCCGCGTCTTTAAATTTAGTACGCATATGTTTAAAAACGTATTATATTGAAACAAGTGGCATTATTCCGGTCCAAATCTGTTTGTTATTCATCAAGATAAATGTATCTCCGGTAAGCAGAGCATAGCAGATGTAATGAACACGTTTTCATTGACAAAAATTTACCTACTATATATACATACCTTTATAATAAACTTTTTGTTTATTTTAAGAAAATATATCAAAGTAATAAATTTAAATTTTTATCTCGTAAGGCCTTTTTGGCTTATTAGCTTTTAAGCTCAATCTGAATTGTAGGTGAGCAGAGGGCCTGCTTAAGAGTAAAAATATAAAGTTAAAAGGTATTAACGAATTTATAGACTAAGAAATTTACAATAGAAATTGTTAAAACTACGGAATCAGAATGGAATCAACAAATCCAATGAGCAAATTGCTTAAAAAATCTATTTCTTATTCGATCCAGACCATCCATCGATAATTTTAAAAACCACAATCAATTATAAAATAGTAATCTCATTTATTATTAGATATTAGAATTGAATTGAAAACTTTTTAAACTCCTAAAATCTGTTTCGTATACCACATCGAGCCAGGACCTCCATGCTTACTTTATAATGAGCTAGCAACAAAGCGTAATGAAGTAATAACTATCTAATAAATGATATATCAAACATAGCCATAGAATGTACAAGTAGTTTTATTTCAATCAAAAGTGAAATTCGCGTAAACATAAGAAAACGATATAATTTCACAAGCCATATTATTCTCTTTATAGTCATATATTACTTTTATTAAAAATCATAAAAAGCGAAATGCTATTCTTTACGGCTACTAGTTTTTGCCAAAATATAAAAACTATGTTTTTATGTAATTTGCTTGTATTTAAGTATCTAAAATTATTATAAGCAGAATACATTTACATAAAATTGACTGTGGCCACGGCGCTTTGCGTATTCAAGGAATTGGTAAGTCTTATATTATAAAGATAGATAAGGAACCGGTCATCTTGGGGTTTATTGAAGGAGGCTTGTGTTTAGCAGTGGACAGATAAAGACAGATGCTGGGAATTATTAAGCATTATCCTCCCCCAAGGATCTCCACAACGATCGGTCCTTTTTAATTATTATTTTATTAAAATTATGAGGCGAAAGTTTTTTTTATTATTTTTGGTTCGATTGAACTGTGAAGAAAAGTTAATTTATCAATCAATTTGTTTTAATTTGTAAATTGTTACTAACCCGTTTCAGTCATTAGATATTCTATATTTATAATATGTATATATATATTTGTATAAAATATTTTCAAAGGAAGTAATGACATTTCCTCTAAGAGTTAATAAAGTTCAAAAATTGGCATGTGGACAGCATAGCTGTGGTCTCTACTCTCCCCGTCTGAATGAAGTAATCTCTTCCAAGCAGCAGCATTTATATTAAGCGGAAACTTAAATAATGTGATCACTAGCTATTTAAAGTGTAGAAGCAAAAACTCTAGAATATTTGCAAATTCGCATAAATGTAATTTTATAACATTTAAATAATCGTGACTTTAGATATAAAGTTGATTTTAAATGATACAAGTGAAAATAACTTTTACTTTAGAAATTGATTCTCAACTCGGCCAGTTATACAAATTTATGTCTTTAAATTCTGCCAAAATCCTATTATGACCTATTCCTATACGACAAATTGGTATTGACTTAGTTAAAGAAATAAGCTGAGATGGTATTGCGTATGAATTTGGTTAGCATTTGGTACAGACCATCTGTGGCTTTTGACGACCTCTGTAGCTCAGTGGTTAGCGCGTTGCCGCATAAGCCGGAGGTAGCGGTTTCGAGTCCCGCATGGCAACAAAAAAGATTCTGTGTTCCTGGGTCATGGATGTGCACTAAGTATGTGTATTATATAATAAAAATATGGGCATACCATATGGCTCCGGCTGCTCAGTTGCCTCCTGACTACATAAAAACAAGGTGAGTAGTGATGATGATGGTGATGATAAAGTGACTTGTTACCTGATGCCTAAGAAATTACCCAGCAAGAATTGATCTAATCTGGCCTGCGCGTTTCACAGGTGCAAGTAATTATACTGTGCCCATTAATCAAAACAATTTAGTTGATTTCTAATGTTCACATTAGAATGATTTCAAATTTATCATAGGGTAGTTTCGAATAACCTTGTAACAGTAAGACGTATGACACCTCAGACCTCCCGTGACCATGGTTGCTGTAAAGTATCCGAAACGTGCAAAGTGCAAAATTTACTCGTAAATCTACACTATGTAAAATTGTTTATTTTTTATCTGTGTGATATGGTTTTATTTAAAAAAAAAAGAATCGCAACAGTAAACAGTTTAATGATGGTCAAGAAAATACCGATCAGACCACTTACCGTAATGACACTTTCATTCATTCAATTCACGTCTATTAGATGGAAAAATTTTAAATCACTTTTCTGTACACTTTCGCTGTTTATAAAATAACCATTGTCTCAGAGCTGTGTGTTATTAGGGCTTGTTTTTTTTTTACTGTGTTACTAACTTATTAGTAGTAGGTACTGTGCTAGTTTATTTTTAACTAAACGCAAACGTTCCCTATAAACTCTATAGGGAAAACAGTCTTAGGAACTGCAGATAGGAGTAAAAACTCATAACTTCATATTTGCATGTCGGCGACGTGAATCTATATGATTTACCCCTACCAAAAAATGCTAAATGCATCTAAAGAAATTCAATTTTTTTTTTGTAATTATCAAAAGTAATACATAAAAATATACATAAAAGTGTGTTGTTTACTTAGATAAAATGACCACAGAACCCATAGGTTGTGTGGTCGATGCTTAGATACTAAAGCTTTGTCAATAGTTTTATATTAAAACCTACTGTTTACAAAAAGCCGCATATAGGTACATTAGGTAGTACATAAACAGAGACGCCATATATTTTGTTTCACATCTACATACCAACAATTTATTTTATTATATTTTTATTTAATTTAACTCTATTCTTTTATGATTACAATAATTTTAATTCTCTCTTAAATTAGTCGAATCTTATTCTGAGGAGTCAGCAACGTCTATAAACTTTAAAAAAAATATCAGATACTTTTTATCAGAATTTATCTTTATATTATATATCTAATAAGATAATACAATTAAATACTATAAAAAAGAATGATACCGCTATCTTTAATTTCCAAAGATGAGTTAATCATATTCCGGACTTCTTTTTACCCAATCTTACATAAGGCTAGTAGTCAATACAGCTGTTCACTATACTTAAACTAAGAGTACATTAACATTAAGAAACATCTAAAACTACAATTAATATCAAAATAACAACCAATTCGTGCGACAAGTGCAAGAACTCTACCTAATGTAGAGTCACTTTTATTTTCACTTGCATACAGTTCAATATAACTAACTCTTGATCTGCGTGCTGAACGAGATAAGTGTAAAAATGTACGCCGGTGTTTTCTAGTGGCGAATAGCTGGAGTGAAACGTGCCACGCTCCGTGAGCAGCGGCCGTCGTGACTGGACGGGCTGAGTGATAAAAGTAAAAGGATTGGCCAGATATTTTCCCTTTGGTCTAGGAAATGTGTAGCGATGATTATGATGATGATGTCCTCCTTGTCGTATCCGACAACGGCGACCGGCCGGCGAACGGCGAATGGAAACGAATGTGACTTGTAAAGCCTATCTTTGCTTTAAACATTGACAGAATGTGCGATGTGAAACACTGTGCACGTAGAGATCCAGAATTATTGTAGGTGTAATTGTAAGAGGGCTTGGGACGGGTTTTTCGTATCACGCTTGGCATCTCGGTCTTCGAGACGCTACTCTTCAAACTTCTCGAGTCCTGTCTGAACAGCGGCGCCTCATTCCGGCCTCCTCGGGGCAAGCTCCTCCCACTTGTCTGGGGAAATGTCACATGCGGTCAGATGGCGCTTAAGCACGTCTCTGTGTCGCAAGAGTTGCTCGCCTGGATTCCGTTTACCACATTTCAGTTCTGTATAGAACACGGATTGGGATTTTGGAATCTGAGCTGATACTTCATCAGCATGGCTTCCATGCTAGTAGAGCATCATACAGACTAAATGTATTAGGAGCTGGAAGTAATCTTTTTTGTTGTGGAAATGTCTGGAACAAACAACATAGGCGGGACGAGCATGGTGATAAAAGTAAGAGGACTAGCCTGTTATTTTTCTTTGAGTTCAGGAAATAGCTAGGATAATAGAGAGTAGCAACCAATATATCACCCTGCTAAAGGGTCAGTATCAGGCCATAATTCACCGAGGCACTAGCTCAGTGCGGGTTGGTGATCTTCACACAACTTCAAAGACTTTCAATCTCAGCAGGCATGCAGGTTTCCTCACGTTTTCCTTTACTGATAAGCGAGCGATGGTCTCATGTAAGGGTGTACTTGGAAGTTTAGAAATACGCATTTCGAGGCAGCACAGGTGTTCAGAATCGAACCCGGTGCTCTCACTTAAGAGGCCAAGCCATGCCCACAAAACCACAACTCATCGCTACACGTTACGCTACGCTACGCTTTACGATTTTATCACGGATTAAAATAATTCTTTTTTTTTTTAATTTACCATAAAAAAAATATAGCAGAGGACGGTAAAGGGCTAATAATGATGAATAATCCAGTTTTACTCTTGCGTCGAAAGAGGTAAAAAGAAAACGATAATTCTTAACCCTTTATAGCATCCACCGTCTATACTCAATATAAAAGACATCGACGACATCGAAGCACGCGATTCACCACGTGGTCATATTTCAATTTCTCTTAAGACTTGTTACTTGTTAAACAAGTTGATTATATACTTGGTCATAATCACTTTGTTTATAGTAATGTATTTATTTAGATACAAAATGTCCAGATTTCATCATCATAAGGCCCGTAGTTCTTAATCATGGGTAGACATGTTTATAATAGAATCCCAGAAAACGTTTGGAACCTATCAGTAGATAATTTAACAAAAGAACTGTTTGTGTGGCCTAGGATATTATATTAACATATAAAACGTATTGAAGATGAAGAATTGAATTTGCTAATAGATTTCTGTGTATATATTATGCTAGCTTTGTGGCGCAACTTTGTCCTCGTATACTTTAATTCTAAATTTGTTACTAGGTATCCATATGTTGTTCACTGCGAGATCAGTTTTGACTTTTGGTGCCCTTTATCATCATCTTCATCATAGAAAATAGGCCTCCCCAATAAACGACAAGATGAACGATGCCTTGCCACTCGCATCAAACATGGAATGGCCACTCGTCGGAGATCGTCTTCCCACCTGGTTAGTGACCAACACTTCGTCTACCTCCGCGGCTCTTGAACCTTATTGGCAAAAGGTGCTATTTATGCGTCACTTATTTAAAAGGTTATTATCACGTGCCCCCTCCCCCTTATTGTTGGCGTGTATTGCTGAAGTCCTGGGGTATCTTGTGGAGCCTTAAGGCTGGTCTATTCACGTGGTATGCTAGCGTACAGTACCGGCGCGGCGGAGTCGTGGGAACAGCGCGGTCACGGTCGTGGTCGGTTCCGCTCTACATCGTGGTCGTTTTTCACCGTCTTTATTAACTTACTATTGTGGCCGCCATCTTTGTTTATAATGAAAGTTGGTTATTAGCCTTAACCAAATAGACGCGCCTTTAAAATAACTATACCGTTGTCTTTTTTTTTTTGCTCTATCATAATGGCTACGAAAACAAATCGTGGGAGGTTAGTTGGTACTTCAGTTCTGTTCTGTTCGTGCGAGTTTGCGATAAGGATGCCTTCAGCTATATATATGCTGTCGTGGTTCGCGCCAGCGCATCCCACTTTTGCCTCTCTGGACACTTATCGCTGAAGGCATCATGGGCCGTTTGCTCATGCTTCGCTTTGATGCAGTTGCAGCATTTAGGGGCCTCCGGCCACTTAAGGCATTCCACTTTCTTGTGCGGTTCTGTGCAATGGCTGCATCTTTCGATGCTGTCTTCGCAGAACCGCTTACTGTGCCCGTAGCCGAGACACATGGAACATTGCACGAGTGGGGATTGATCTGCAACTCTAACCCGTTGCAAATCAATCCTCACTTTGCCTTCCTTTAAGGTTCTCGTCCACATTGCTGGAGACATTTTAAGAACTATGTAATGTGCTGAGGGATTTTTTCGATTTCTTTTTAAATTTGATCTCAATTCGGCCCTCGTCCTCCGGCCGAATACTGGTTAGTGAACTTCATATACCTTCAAAGATTTTTAATCTCATCAGGCATGCAGGTTTCCTCACGATGTTTACCTTCACCGGTGAGCAAACGATGGTCTCGTGTTTGGGGTGCATCGAACCCGGAACCTCTCGCATAAGAGGCAGAGTCCACCCACCACTGGACCATCGTTCCCTTATTAAAATAATGTCAAAGTTATTTACTAAATCAAACGTTTCGTTTCAGGTTTACGGATATGTACCCTGGCGTTCTGCGTGCAGGCTTTGATAGCTGTGGAGGCTGTGAAGGCGCCCCACCACCGACGGTCCATGGGACCACAGACGGTGAGTTATAAGAGCATACTGTGTATTACATGACATTAGTCAACTGAAACGAACCACTTCATAGTAAGTAATCACTACTCACCATGAAGTGGTTCTACCTGTGAATCACTTCAGTTCAATCGGGACTGAGCCATTAGTTCATTTAGATTTATCTGCTGGGGACCTAGCCAAAATGCCATTAAGAAAGCGTTAGGGAAGTTCGAAAATGATAAAATGTATAGGATTGACAAGGCCGCGCTTACTCACGTTGTCCATCCTATACGTGACGTGACTCGCAACTTGCCTGTAATACTTAGATGGCTAGCTGGTCGATTGGTCGGGCTACTGAATATTTTAACTAAACTGAACCTTCGCGAGTTCGAATCTCTTCAAGTGCAAATAATTTGTTTAATGAATGATGATGTGATGTCTGAACCGGCATGAACGTGTACGTATCGCTTATATAACTTACCACAGGGTTAGGCAACCCTGATGTAACTGTTGAATAATATTTACAAAAAAAGACCCTTACTGTCTTTCTTTACGAAGCATCTTGGAAGGAAGCATCAGGATCTCAATCGTCTAAACCAGATATATTATAACCACCAGTAAATTCAAATTAATTAGAGAGCTTTAAGCATGAATTCATATTAACAGACTTGTTTCTCGTTTCTAGAATCTACCATCAAAAGGCGGTTGGAGACCCGTGGTTGGTTCTAGTGGAATATACTATGGACATCTGGGAACGGCCCCACTTCACGCTCCATCCTACAAGGTGCCCCTTCTGGACATCTACCAGTCATCAGCTCGACCGATAGCCACGAGAGATGTCACCAAGCTCACTTCCATCGCGCAATCCTATCGTCCCACGACCCTTCGCACTGTCCCAGTCCATACATCACCCCATCCTGGGCAGCAGCCCATCAATTCTTATTTGAACCCATACGCCCTTCCCAATGGACTGACTCATTACAAATTCATCCAAAACTATCAACCTGACACGGTCTTGATAAGGAATCCCCATAACCCATATGTTGCCCGTCCAGTCCAGAAACATCCTCAAAAGCAGAAGCCACAGTACCACAACAACATCTTGCATCAATTGACCAATGTACAACAGATTCAGTTCGGTCCGTACTCCACGGGAAAACCCCTGGATCTTTTCGCAGCACCAATAGATTACCAAAGACCGGATAAGAGACCGAATTCAGCTGAAACGGAGATTTTCAAACCCGAGGTATATAAAATTTCGGAAAGTGAGTCTTCACCGCAGTTCATAAGCCAGCAAGTAAAGACAGCACAGCAGCAGACGTTAGCAGGACCGCCCAAACAAGTTCCAAATCCATATGCTCAATATTCGTATCATGACTTGACGAATTTCCAACAGTTTCCCCCGAGTATTTTAGGTAAGTAATTTTCCTCAAAACATTTATCTACCCGCAAAAACTTAAAATGTTAAGATTGATGATATGGCTCGTTGAACATGCAGACATTTTTAAAGAAACTATGTATTTTTATCAATCTAGTTTAAATTACCCAAAGCAACCATAGATGTCATGCCATAATTAAAGACATTTTTAAAAACATAATAAAAAAATACTTAATTGGTAACGAGCTAGTTAGTAGACCCTATTGTAAAAATTAAAAAGTCCTGAGGTTCATAATGCATTGCATTCATCCATCCATTCATTTATTAAGCCGACTGTTTCTTTTCAGGGAGCTTCGGATCATTTGGACTACAGTCAGTGAAGGGAAACCACTTACACCAAGTGACTAAGAACACGTTCTTACCAACCCAGTCGACTAAACACACCATATTCAATTCATTTGGATATACTCCCACCTATAAATCAACTCCCGCGCTCTTCTCAACAACAACACCTAAATTACAAACAACACCAAACCATTTATTATTTGGTTCCGGTTTCAGCAATTTACCAACGCAACAAACAAAACTCGATCTTCCGTTAAAAATTGATCCAAACGCTGGAACCAAGAATTCGTTCAAACCAAGTCCACACGATAATTTCGTGAAGAACGCTTATAATTTGGATATTAATAAGATAACTACATATAATCCTCCTCTTATACAATCCACGACCCCCAATATTTACTACAACGATTACGGTTCGCAGGCTCAGAATGGATTACTACAGCACTATAACAACCAACAAAATGTAAACTACAATTTTAACAACCAGAAACAACACGACAGCGTTGGTTTAAATCAGCAAGTATCTCAACAGTACGTAGATGCTCCCGACACGTTGAATTCGCAAAACATTCAAAATAACCAAGACTATCGTCCTTCTTATGAAGTTCATGAGAACGAGTCTGACGATTTGAATACAAAAACCACGTCCCCTTGGACTGCAACTCCGGACCCGTTCCAAAATCAAGACTCTGTTATAAAACAAGATGAAACCGAAAACAATATTTATGAAAAACCATCGACGCCTGCCCTTGACCAACCAGAGGAATACGCAATAGTTACTGAAAGTGACAAAGATTTTGAAAACGGATTTAATTATAATCAAGCTGATTCCCAAAGTAGACGTCCATTAGGTGATGATTTTGAACCTATCGGCAAGCAAAAGTTGAAAGACTACTACTATAGAGTGTCAACACCAGCATACAATAATAAGGCATTCAGGCGAACGAAGAAACCAATTGAAAACTTTAAGCAAACCTTAGAAGTAACCACTGAGTTTAGCATTAACACAGATACATCGGTGCCCTTACCTACACTTCCGCCAAATTTGCACTTCAAACGACCAAACTCAAATGAAACTATTGATAAAGATAAGATCCGTAAAAGGAATAAAATTAGAAGACGTCGCCCTCAACTAGCAAACTTAAATAGGAACAAAGTCGAAACTAGTACACAAAATGAACCATCGACAGAACCTCCCACAACCGTCCCAGATGAAATTCATACCGTCCGGCCGAGAGTTAGAACTACTAAATCTAGTGTAACCACACAAATTGTAACTACAGATTTAACAACAAGTGCCCTACCCACAACTGCACCAACAAAACCAACAACAATTAAAAAGAAACTTATTGGACATCGAAGACCTTTCACCACTACAACTACCGAAAAGTATGAAACTACGACACAAACGACAAGGGAACATGATTTTAGCAGAGAATCGCCAATAATGAAAATATCAACTCGCCCCCAGCATCATAAATCCACGACTTCATATGAATCCAAAACTATTGAAACTCCTGATTACAGCCATAAGCAAGACGAAAAAGACACACCAACCAGTGACATCTCTGTAAGTTTGACAGATACACTTAAGACTTCTTCCGATATAAAAGAATTTTCATTTCATAGGGACGTTCCACCGGTAGAAATGAAAGAGACAACAGAATCAATAAAGGAAACTAATTTAGATGACGAAAATGTTCAGAAAGAAGAGACAAGTGCTAGATCCAAATTAAGACCCAGACTGAAAAACAAATTTGACAGGCCAAAGTTTAGCATGAAAGATTATAGAAGTAGATTAAATTCTACAACGAGTACAACAGAAAAACCTGAAGAAAATACACCAAAACCCAGACACCCACAGAGAAAATCACCCAACAGTGAAAATTACTTTACAGAAGTAGAAACAACTACCGAGAGAAAGAAGTTTACGCCAAAAGAGCCAAGACATAAATTGAATAAAACAGAAAATAATGAACAAGAAATCCATTCAAGACAAGCGAGTAGGCAGAGTAATAGGCAAACAGTAGACGAACCTGAAACACCAACACTAAAGATTTCTGCAAGAATAAGGAACGGACAACGACGACCAAAGCCAACTGAAGACACCACTGAAACAACCAGCGCTACAACACACAGTAAAAGACCTATCAGGAAGAAAGTTTACGATTCAGAAGTGGGAGAATCAGTAAACGACATATCCGTTACTGAAACAACAGCGAACAACGATCGCAAATCCGACATCACATCCGAGAGAACTCGATCGGAGAGTGCTATTATGAAAATAGCCGATAAGAAACACCACGATCACGCCGAACGTGTTTTTGAGCATTCCAAACGAGTTTCTGACTTAACTTTAGCAGCAAGTAAAGATTATAATACGCCAGGGATGTTCAAGACTGTTTCATCTAACAGCAGGAGGATACCGAGCTATTTCACAATAGCTACAGACGACCCGATCCTACCTATCGAAGCATTCTTCCCACAACTAAACCAAAAAAAGGACGCGTAACGTTCCTATATAATATTATATATAATAATATTGCTAAACCAAATTTTTCTACTGCCAAAGCGTCATCTGTTTAGTATTTAAAATTGTATAGTATTAAGCGTGGTTGTTATGACACCCACCTAGCGATTCGCTTTTGAATTGTCAACTCGAAATTCGAAACAGTTTCCGATTTTGAAATTGATCTCGGTGTTTTGAATGTGGAACATTTCGAGTGTACTGCAAATTCAATAGTGAGTCAACCTGCATTTGATTTTCAGTCTGTCTATTTTACGATTGGTGCTAATTAGGAATAATTAACTAAATGTAAGTTATGTATGTGTGTAATAACAAGACGTTTGTTTATTTTGTGTATGTCTGTGTGTGAATCTTTATATTTATAATCTTTAGCGATAAATGTAAATAAAATATTTTTCTAGTAAATAGAGTTTTATTCAATAAATATTACATTTAGCCCGCGTTCACTTGCTCCGCTTCCATTTTGCCCATTTTCTGTATGCACTTAAGAGCAGCTTGGTGTATTGATTTATCCAAATAATCTGAAAAAAAAAATATCATATAGGCAATATTAATAACAAAGATTGTAAAAAACCTGAGGATATAATATCATTAGCAAATTGAGCGAGTGTGTAATTCACACAATGCAGAAGTGAAACTTCAGAATGATACTCTGAAAGAATTATTATTTATCAACATATAGATGCTGATATGATAACCTGCACAACCTATCTATCTTTTTGATGTCGCTTTTTGAACGAAACTTCTTTAGAATCGTCGTGATTTCAAACCGGATGCAACGGAAAAAACGACAGGTAAGAGACACAAATACAAAAATGTGTAGGATGAAGCCGGCAAAGAATGAGACAGATATATACATACTATTTTATATTATCAGTCTCTCCTCTTTTTCCCATATAGTCGCCTGTATTTAGTGAGCCAGAGCGAGAGAGGAAATGTCGGTGTGTATATATATTGCACACTGTTTAATACTTGCTTGTATTTGAGCATTTAACATGTGTTTCACTTCTATCGTGTGTGAATCGCACACACACCTTTTTTTTATATCATCCAAATTTCAAATCACAAAGGCACTAAAGAAGTTTCACTTCAAAAAATGATACAATAAACTTACATATTTTATGTTGTCCCTTCAACGGAAACCTGAGCCTCAAACTAACGGGATTGGAACATATGAAAACATACGGACTGTCGCTCTCGCCATCGGGATAGCTGGAATATCAGAGAATAATTTTAATATCAGAGCTAGTTATATTACAAATTAACATGTTGTTAACCTAAAATGGTGATCCTATGTAGTGGTATTTTTCATAAAAAAATTTACTTTACAATATGTTTTACCATGCTTTCTTAAAAAAAAATTGACTCTTTTTTTTTTAATGGAGATTTTTTAAACATTATTTGTGGCCTTGTTGTAAGTCTTAGAAAAGAATTGCTTACATTTATGAGTCTAATCATTGTTGCATCTGAGTCTATTCCCTATATACTATTAATTCGTATCACAACTACTTAAATTCAACCACAAATATAATTTAAAACCTTATTTGGTAAACACGATTGGCCAATAAAAACCAAATTTAATAAAGCACCACAAGCCACAATGTGAAAGTTATTGATTATATTTGTAATGGAATTGTCGGTACGGGTGATCTAACCGCAAAAATAAATTTACTATATTTGTTTTGGAGCTTGGACATCATTTTAAGGAATGCTTATATATCTTGACCTTGATATTACTTGACCTTTCATAATTTAAAAATTTAACTCTTGATATTATTAGTTTATATTATGTGTCTTTTAATATTTTTTGACACACAAATTTATTTGATTAATTATTATTGTTGTCGATAATGAAATAGATTATACTTTAATATAACATATAAATTGAATAAAAAATTGGAACCAGTATGACTCCTTGCGGGATTCCATCTCATTTCAATCTATATATCTTAGCACACGTTAGTGTTTAGTAGTCACATAATATTTTATTTCGTTTCTCCAATAAAATAAAAAAGCATATAAAGTTTCACAAGGAAGATTGTTCGAGAACTCACATTTTAGCATACTCCTCTTGAGGCAAGCAATCATCCACGCTAACGCAACCGAGCAGGCAGCCCGTCGGGTAGAACGACGGGAATTTAATTTGTTTATCTGTAATTACAGTTCTTAATAATTAAAAAAACATATTTACCCAACTGAAAAATTCGCCAGTGATACAAATAATTCTTTTAAATATTTTAAACTACGGTGATAAATTGTAGTCTATGCATTATTCTGATGTATAAGCTGTATAGTTGTGCAGTTTCATTAAAATCCATTCAGTAGTTATTACGTGGAATAGTAACAAACATCCATACTTACAAACTTTCACGTTTATAATATTAGTAGGATAGTAAATTTACAAATAAATCATTTATTTATAGACATTTAAGTTTATAATGATACTAGCTGTTGCCCGCAGCTTCACCTGCGTTAACTATGATTTACAACGGGATCTTAGTACGCAAAATAAGTTTTCTGGTTGATTTTTTACACCTTATGTCCGAAAAACCCAAATATCTTACGGAACCCTATTTTTTCCCAAAATAACATTTAGCCTACGTTATTCGTAAGTCGTGAATAATAGCGTAGCTTTCAAATGGTGAAAGAATTTTTGAAATCGGTCCAGTACTTTTTGAGCCTATTCATTACAACCAAACAAACAAACAAAGTTTTCCTCTTTATAATATTAGTGTAGATGTAGATGTAGATAAAGAGCAGTTACGGGCAGTAAATAAAAAAATCTGCGCCATTTTACCTGGATACAGCACTCGGTACTGGTTCTCGAGCGCGCGCACCACGGCCTGGTCGGGCGGCTTGGCGGTGGAGGCGATCCACAGCCGGCCGCGGTGGTTGGTGTACCAGCTGCGACCCTCGTGCCTGTCGCGACCACCCATACACACATTCAGTAAACTCTCGTCAGGAGGACACAGGTAGTTCATCAATCGCCATTCCAAAGACCTATTGTCTTCGGTCAATACCTACTTATCAATTTTGTGCTTTCGAAAATGCGCGTCGTTTTCGACATTTCATTTGATCAAATTATGAATTACCACTCAAAACATAAGGCAAGTCAAAATCCGTGCATTGATTTTATTGTTATTGAGTAACAAACATCTAAACTATGGCATTGATTAATATTAGTAAGGACTAAGGAGTAAGATACATTAGTCTTAAATCACCATATCTATTAATTAAATTCAAATGCATTTATCTATTCAGTACTAATTGTCCAAATAGATTAGCCTTTTATGTTGTGAGCCTGCATATAGATAAATGTAAGTAAAAGGTATTTGTACAGTATACTATGATCTAACCGGTTGCGAATAAACTTGCATTCAAAATACAGGTAGTTTTCTATTTCATATCACTCACAGTTTGATCCCCTCGACGAGCAGACTGGCCCAGGGCTGGTGCATGGACAGGCACTTGCCGGGGTCGCTGATGCGCTGCAGCTCCTCGTCCTGCACTCGCCCCGCCCACCATGTCGATCCCGTCACGTTCGCGTAGCTCTGGTTCTCTACCGACTCGTCGAACTGAAAAAAATACGTGTCTGAGAAATGATTCGCCGAATATCAATAATAAATCTATTAATATACCTTTCATCGCTGTACACCATTTTACTGGTGGGAGGAATGCGCTGTACTGTCCTCTCGACTGCAAGAGTACCATGATCCTGCTTATTTCTCCCGTCAAACAGTTTTGCTGTGTTTCACACAGAAGGTCAAGACGGGCAGTGTAAACTAGTTTATGTATATCTGGCAGTTTGTCTACTCAACTAACAAAAAAAGACCTTCCGTCTATTTATCAATCTTATAAATGAGGACTGGTAAAGACTAAAGAGCCTCTATATCCTCGTCTTGGGATAAGCAAAATATTGACCAGTCACCTGTCCTTTATGTTACAACAAAAAAAAAGTCGGCAACTTACAGCTTGACTCGACTGGTGATGTTTAGGTTTAAAACATTGCACATGGATAACTAATCAATCACGCAAAAACAAATTTAAATGAAAATTCAACAAATTAATTAATGTATTGCTAATGTTAAAAATATGCAGGCGTAGTAACGTGTGGAACATAACTAAGATACCTTTAGTAAAGGCGCGTTGACTCCAGGCGCCACATCTCGGTCGGAGAGGTCGCTCATCAGGTCGGGACCTCCCAGCTGGTGAACAGCGCCCCTACCGGCACCACCACCGCTACCACCACCATCCGTCAGCGACCTGATGTGATCCTCGTCCACCTCGTAGTCTATCGTGTTATCTTCCACCACTTGTCGACCTGTATAGATCAAACACAGATAAGTAATTGTCACACGCACATTAAGCCACGCCCATTTAGGGGAGTGGCCCTCTTTATACACTAGCAGATTCTGTTGTTACACATATGTATTTAATTTGCAAGTTTTTTTACGCTTTTTATTTAACTTAGATCGCTTAAAAATAAATGTATGTGCATTGTTGGTAATTAATCTAACCAAGATAAGCCGATGATTGTAACTGAGCACTGACCGGCAAAGTCGAAGTTCATCTTCTTGTCCCGTCGCGAGGCGTGCTTCTTGTCGTGTAGGCGCTGCTGGTAGTCCTGCAGGCGCGCGCGCTCCGCCTCGCTCAGCCACACGCTGCCCGCGCTGTAGTAGTCACTGTCGTCGTCCGTAACGCGCGTACGCTTCTCGCTGTGCAAATACACAATATTTAATTAATTTGACTAATTACTTTTTGCTTTTAACTAATTTGTTTAATAACACAATTGTTGTAAGTAATTAATTAGTTTCAATAATTACTATTGAGTTATTATGAAATATAAATACTTATAGTAATGCTTTAGCCATTCACTTAGATATTTTGAACTACTCAATGGATTTTAATGCAGCTTTCAGCTATAGAAGTGATTCACAATCTATAGCTAGCTTCAGTATAAATATTCACCTTTTCACACTTTACACAGGTTTTATTGTATAGTGTAGTATACAATATGTACCAGTGTTAATAAGTAACAAAATATTTAAAGACCCATAAATTATATCACTCTTTATATGTGCTATAAGTTTTTTTACCTGGTCCGATCATATTCCAACAGTCTATTACGTTGAGACATTGCTGCTTCCCAGCCCTTTGGACGACTTTTCTCCATTAAAGACTCCGCTAGCTTAGCACCTGACTTAGTTCTAGCATTAATTTCTTTTTGCTCTTCTGGTGTGCATACCTTAAAAATAATGTTGTTTCAAAAACTTCATATTTGAATATTTTATTGGTATTATCCTAAATGGACTACTTTTACAACTATAAATATAACAATTAAATAAAAGTTGATACCAAATTTCCACAAAAGAGACACGGTCCGGAGCCCTCCTGTTTGCAAACCACACGTCCGCACTGTAGACAGTTGTTGACCAACTCATGTTTCGACGCTTGACAGTCACAGTGATGTCTTCCTATGAAAAAATACACAATTACTATTACCTTCTATTTTCTTATCACCAATAAAAACGAATACTAATACTTTCATCATCATCATCATGATCAAATATTTCAGTATGTGATGTACTGGAAAACAAATATTGCATACAATGAGCGACCATGGTCGAGTGGGTATGGGTTCAGTGTCTTGTGAGAGGTCTTGGTTCGATCCCGACCCTTTGGTGCCTTGTAATCAGTTTTCCTAAATTTTTAAAAGAACCTGAACATGAGTCTGTCATTTGCTCTCTGATGAAGAAAACACAGTGAGGTAGCTTGTATGATTAAATTGCTCTGGCCCAAAACCTGTCCTCCTCTAATTTCAAGGATTTGGCGAAGGAGGGTTAATACTTCATGTTTAGATTTTTCTACAATGATATATATATTTTTTGAAAATCACAAATATGGCCATTTTTACTTCACTTGCATCCACCAGTTCAAGAATCTACAAGTTAAACTAGTTTATTTTTATACAGCATCAAAAGCAGCAGGTCAAATAAACAGTCAGAGCCTTTGTGACTATTGACACCATAAATATCCACAGAACCAAAGCTATGAGGTGTATTTCCATATAAAGAAAATTAACTAAAAAAAATATATTTTCCTTATAAAGCTTAAAAAAGGACACAAACAATACAAAAAAATAGTTGAATATCTCTGACCCTAAATTTTCCCAAATGCAGGCTACATTTACTAGTACCATTGCACCAGCCAGTTTTTCAGCCTTCAGTAAATTTAAGTTTAGTTTTAGCCTCATAATGTTTACAGTTGTAGTAAAAAATTCTCAGCTATAATTAATTTTTAACAAAAATAGTAGAAAGACAAATACCCTTTAATTGTACAACTTGTGCATTTTTTCCTTCTTGAGAATATAGATTGACAAATTTAGTCTTTTTCTTAGTTGTTTTCACTTCAACTTCTACATTCTTTACTGGCTGCACCTCGGAGCTAGTGTAATCCACTTGTTGCTTGTTTTTGGATATCTTCTTCTTTGGTTGCTTTACCTGGCTACCTTAAATATTGTACACTTGTCTATAAAATCTCAAACTTTTTAACTATACTTATCCAAAAACCCATAGGCCACTGATAGGCCATCAAATATATCTATTTATACTTAATACATGTTTCATAGTTTTTCAATACCTTTTGGAGGAAATTTTTTCTTCGCTAATTCTAAAAAGAAATTTTTATGGACAGTATTGTCGAAATCTAGTAAAGTCTTCATGTACTCATTTAAATCACTCTCGTTTTTTATTGATTGAATATATCTATAAAATAAATAAGAAATTATTTGATATAAATTAAATATTCATTTTATATTATAATATATGAATATTTAATAAATTTAATACGAACTGAATGAGATCTTCAGGAACTTGAAAATCTAGAATATTTGACAAATTCTCACTTAACCACTGTTCCATTATAATCAAAAATAAATTTTATTTTTGAGTAATTTTATTTTATTTTTTAAAAAGATTATTTTATAAAACCTTTTAATTATGAAATAAAAATATGCAAGGATTGTAAGGGCATGTCATGTGTCAAAATAATGAAATATTTATACAGCAACGTCAACACTAATTAAACTGTCAATGTAATATTAATTATTACCAGAATAAAACAGCTGAAAATAATAAATAAAATCGGTTCTCACTTGCTTTAAATTATTTATTGTTTACTCAATTATAATAAACATAATGTTTATACAATACAAAGGTTTTTTTTAACAAACCTGCTTATTCTCTGGTACAGCAGATGTCTGTCAAAAATGTTTATCCCGTAACCGGAACCGCACGCTTGCCTAGCCTCGGCAAGCCTCACAAATTCAAACGTGTGGATACAGAGTTTGTCTTGGCTTGCGCAGGTTTGCAAGGGCTTGTGGCCGATCCGACATAACCGAGTGTCGGTTATGTTCACAAGTCAAAGGGAATTTGCCGCAAGCGCTTGCGATGCGTCCACAATCCACATGCTTGTAACTTGTAGAGATTTGGAGTTTGCGGCAAGCCACAAACGTGTGTATCCGGTATTACAAAAAAGAAAATATTAAATGTCAATCGTCAAAGTCATTTATCAAGTGTCAGAAAAATTTAATTTTATGCGATTATCTCAAAATATACTGGAATTGATAACATTTCCCTGTTTTAACATTACACTTGGATAGTTACGGAGATATTTAATATAGGTAATTATGAAACAATAAATTTAACACCATACTTAATTGTTGTCAAATTTAATATTATGTATTTTGTTTACGTAATTCATAACCTACGTTTAGGTTTAAATCTTATACATTACAGGTAAACAATGTCGCTATCTCCGTTCTTCCGATCCCCTTTTACGGATTTAACTGGTGGCATGATATCTCATCAACTGCTTGGTGAATGTCAAAAACAAGAAATACGCTACATGGACTGCCTCGAAGCCTACGGCTTAGACCGTGGTAAAGTTAAATGTGCCCACTTATTCAGCGATTTCCATGAATGTCAAACGAAAACTTTGCAAATGAAGAGATTTATGGTTTGTACATATTAATTTTTATTCTTAATAAAAATGGGTTTTCTCAATGGCAAAAGTAACTTTCAAAGGTTGTCATTTTAAAAATGTAGACTAACATTTTATCTCATATTCTCTCTCTGTATAAATACTCTCACCTATGTTCATTTACAGTAAATATATTATATCTTATATTTATTTATGGACTTCCTGTAGTAGAATTTTGATGTTAAAGTTTAGTGAGCAGTTGACTGGCTTAGCACAGGTCATAGCTATGAACAAAATAACTGTAATTTATAACACATTTTATTAGTCCAATATTCATAAGGTGTTTCATTTCATTGGGTTAAATTGTTATGATATTTCTAAATGTGTTTATGTACTGACAATGATCGAAGTCCAGAACCGTTTCTTAAAAACTATTGTCAGCTAAGGCTAAAAATTAAAAAACATATTACATATCAATACTAATGACTAATGCTTCAATTCACATTAGGAATGTCATTGAGGTTTGTCGCCCATTCCAAAAATATATATAATATATAATAAATAATATGATAACCAGTAAAAAAATCGAATCTCAACATAAAATGATTTTTCAACTATACTATTACTTAGGCAATGTTAAAATTAATGAGTGTGTTTTCATTAACAAATTAAATCGTTTTATGTTGAGTTTCAGTGTCAGTGTACGTTGTATGATTTAAATAATTTTATATAAAAAATAGTAGAGGAACAGATTGTTTTGATATTTGACTTTCAAATTTTTAATTTTAATTTTTCAGGCTATTAGACGTGAAAGAGAAAGACAAATAGCTGAAGGAAAATTAAAGGGAGATGAGAAGTTCGTCGACCCAAGGGTTGATGGTTTTTGAATTGAAGCATATTAGCTTAATATTTAAATAAATATACTGTAATATAGATTAATTGTGTTGTTAAATTTTGATTTCTTAGTTTTAAAATCATCTTCCATAACACCGACTATCTTACATATATATATTAGTAACAAATATCCATTTATTTGTTAGTGTTGCTCACTTATGACTGTCAGTTGACACAGGTCTCTAGGTCGGCATATTCTCTATTCTATTCCCGGCCGAAGTATCTGTCTGTTTCCTCGCGGAAGTCTACAGCTACCACACTGGGTCAGCCAGATGATGAGAAGAACACCGCTGGGGTTTACTGGGTAGCATCTGCGTCCACCTTTACATCTTCTCTGGCGCCATCGACCACATAACCCATAGACTCCTAATAAAGGGTAACGAGTTCAAACTATCGTGTCGCCTCATTCTTTCCCGTTGCGAAATATATTCATTTCTTTTTAACGTTCCGTGATTGGTAATGTATGACATTGAATTAGCTCATTACAGGATTGCAACCCCTTTCGTCTCACCTCAGCTATGTAGCTGCTAGAATGCATTTAATACGAAAAATCAAACATAAGGAGTCTATAGGTTGTGTGGTCGATGTCTGACGCTAATATAAACGCCTCAATTTTTTGCGAGCACATGTATTTTAGCAAGATTGCTATTTATTTTCAAAAGGATTTCATCATTAGTCAAGATAACCCTAAGTAAAATCTTTCTTGATGGATCCATATCGTCTGGATGTTTTGCTGTCCTGTTCTTCATAATTAATATGTTAAAGATGATTGACATCCCTCTAACGTCCAACGTCGCCAATAAACTGACTAAATTCTCATACATTAATAAAATTCCATTCCATCCAATGATGAAATAGAAACAGCGGACGTCCGAAATGACATTTAATTTTACAATATGGTTGCCTTGTATTATAATCCTGGTGTTTTAGCTAACTTGAAGACTTTGTTGTTTTTGGGCCCCTGGGTACTCTTGACTCCGGGATGTTACAGCCAATGGCTAAGGCTATGCAGTGACTACCCTTCTAATTAAATCAGCATAGGTTATCAATAATTTATTAAAATTTTAATACTCTAATTCTCTTCTCTTCTCTTTGGAGCATTGTCTCAAAAATCTATTAGCATTGAAAATAGGTAAGTTCAGAGGGCTAAAAGCTAAATCTACCTCATTATGAATTTATCACTAATGAATAATTTCTAAGCAAGTGCTACGCGTTGATATTTTTACTTTTTAGAACCGAGTGGCCAAGAGCTAATTAAAATGGATAGCGTATAAGGTGGGATATCATCATCATTCAGCCTTTATCCGTCCACTGTTGGGGGCCTAGCCAAAATGCCATTAAGAAAGCGTTAACGAAGTCCGAAAACGATAAAATTAATGGGATTGACTTATGTCAATGTTGGCCTTATGGCCGCGCTTAATGGTCCAAGCTTAGTGGTCCATCCTAATTCCTATACATTTTATCATTTCGAACTTCGCTAACGCTTTCTTAATGGCATTTTGGCTAGGCCCCCTGAACATAGGACGGTGTTGGTCGGCCATTAACCAGATGGAAGTCGATCTCCGTGCAGTCGCAGGTCCGCGTTGGATGGGAGTAGCAAGGGATCGCTCGTCTTGGCGTTCATTGAGGGAGGCCTGTGTTCAGGTTGGATATGCTACGTCACAATTACGTCAATTTCACCTCGTTCCTTAGGCTTTAAGAACTTGCTGCATCCAAAATTCTCTCCGAGTTGTGATATAATAGCATCTCAATTCATATACAGTGAATGAATTGAGATGCTTTTGGCTATAAATATAAGGAATTACCCGAGTTTTAGGTTAGCATTAATCCGCGTGTCATTTTTTAGTAAGAGACACCATGCTTTACAGCTGAATGGGGTCGATACGGCCGGAATACCACTCACGTTCACATAATACCGGCGTGAAGTGATGATGCTGTCGCGTTTCTTTCTGTAATAACCATTAGAATTCGACTGTTCCACCATAAAAAAGGTCAACCAGTATACAAATCAGACAGTAAAATACCGTCGTTGAAAGAGAGGGCGCTAACCTTTATACCTAAATCACTTAATAGTTAATATATTGCCGAATTGATATCTCTTAAAAAGACAGAATTTACAACATTTTGGATATAATTAGGTATCCGTTTCCTATAGAGGGACACATAGTTATAAAGCTTGAGGTCTCGAGCTTACTCTTTTAATGGAGACCATTACTTGGCAATCTATTTTACTGTTACGAGAGACAGACGGACAATACAATCAACGAGGTTTTGTTCAGCTTCACAACATTCAATAGATACCTAGACAATTCAGTTTTTTAGTGTCCGTGAAAAGGTCTAGCTCGTTCAATGGAATGGTAGATAGGTTCCGTACCTATTTAGCATTCTATTGAACAATTCATTTGATAGCTCTAATTACCGATCATTCTTGGCATTGTATGCGCAGGCGACGATTCCACGGTTTTGCCTATTATCATAATTACCAAAGATATGATCCGATTTTCAGACAGACATGGTTCAGATAATTTTAATACGGAGCCCATTTAGGGCTGCATTACTAATTATGTATAAGTAAAATACGGTGAGTGGCCAAAATCGTCCAAATCAAAAAACAATAACATCAATATCACCATCACATCAGCGCGGCGTCTAGGCCTCCCTATACATAGGCCTCCCTTAATGAACGCCAGGACGACGTAAACAAACTATGGTCAAATGAAATCAATAATATAAAATTTGCCCGTGCTTTGTCAAAGAAAATTTGCTAGCGCGATAGTTGTGCCACAAAATAAAAACGAATTCGTATTTATTTTGTGGTTGTGCTTTCATAAGAAAACGAGGCATTAAAGCTACTTACCGTACGAACTACGAGCTAACTTATTGTACCTACATTTTGGCGCGCGTATCCGTCTACGTAAAGTCAAGGGCACGAACAGCATTGTTTACTTTTATAATCATAGCTATTGAAACATTTAAAATAAATGCGCAATTAATCATTTGGAATGTCCTCTATCGACTCCGTTCGATCATACCATCGTGTTTTTTGTGCTTTAAAGTCACGGTCGGTCGAAGTCGTTTTTATGCGGAATTTTGGCGCCAAAGAATTTATAATTATGCATGGCGTCCGCTCACTTAAGTCTACAGTAGTAAATGTATTGCGTACTGCATATTGTTTTAATTTTCCGTTGTTGTTAATCACCCTTTTTACTTACTCTCTCAATTTGTGGGTACATTATTTTGGAACAATTTGTATAAAGAAATATGTTGTTTAATTTGTAGGTTATGTATAATAGATTCTATGAAATAAGGTGCGAAAGGACATAAGGACGCCACCAGAATTTTTCACAAATATCAGTGATTTTCAGTCACCTATTATATTGATGAAGCAGTAGTCACACCGCGAGGATATTTTGGTTTCAAATGAAAATCCTATAGCTCCATACATAATTTTCTCATAGCCACCAGCTAAATAATTAATACACTAAGTAATTGTTGTTTGTTAAGTCCTCTTTGCGAAGCAAAATATTTTATGTGAAAATAAATAACATTTCCATTTATGAGGAAAATAAGCTCTCTTTCTTACATTTTGATTTGCGGACAATCGTTGTTCGTCATCCTGGGACGCAAACACATGGGACCGGATATAATATGACTTAAGACATCGCGAACTTCTCTGTAGACCTGTAAAAGATACACAATTCCACCAAATTTTTGTCATAGGTATCTCAAAACTTATCTTTTTGTGACACCTTCAACAAATACATATTTTATTATGAAAATAGAAATTTAATGAATTATAAATGTTATAAACTCCTCGAGAACCACTGGTGAAAAGTGCATGAACATCGGTGTAGTATTTTTTTAAGTTTGTCGTGAATATCAAGCACTGACATACTAACCTAGGTTATACAGTGGTCTGTAATAACAAGACACAGCCGCGGAATAATGACAGGAGAGTTCAAAAAATGTGTGTTAGAAGTCAAAAATAATTTAATTTTAGGTATTCAATGGGTAACTGATTACTGAACAAGATGGAGTGGTTATGTTTTATCTTGTGGAATGAATGCTCCTCAACATTTTCTTTTTGAGTTATATGAAATGGGTATTCTAGTGCTTTTCTTATTCTAGTTCTCATTTTTATAAATATGTTTGGATAAGTTTAGGACGAGGTAGCATTGGCCTCCCCACCATGGTTCAGGCCTTGTCGCTCAGTAGCCCAGGGTGACCCCAACACCTTGGGCGAATTGAGCCGAAGGGGCTCTTTGAATCCCTCTTATAAAAAGAGTGGACAAAAGAGCAGGGGGCAAAGGGCAATACCGTCTTCACCATAAGGGCACACGGGGCCAGTGCCCGGGCCCCCCTGAGAATGGGGGCCCCAAAGGAGCCACAAATTCTTTCACACATTTACTCTCAAAACATTTTTGTCGGACACAATACACTTTTTTTACAAATCAGTAATCTTATCAGAAGGTATTTACAACGAAGAAGGTATTTACTTTACCATAGCAGAAGAGTTTGTTTGAACGCGCTAATCATAAAAATTATTGGTTAGGTTTGAATCTTAGTTAACGCAAGCGAAATTGCGGGCAGCTGCTAGTCTATAATAAATGGTCACAGGTACCTTAGGTACTTAGTAAAAAATGATACATATTATAATTCGCTTTTTTTAGTTTCCTAAAGGGACCCACAATCTAGTGTGCCCAAGGGCCCCAGCTTAGTTTAAGACGGCCTTGGAAAGGGGTGAGGATGGGAACCTCACTTCATCGTACTGCCCCGACGTTGGGAGTGGTTGTTCTGTGGTGCGGAACAACCGCTGTGTGGGGGTGGCGTCTGCCCCTGAGGGACTGACTAGCCGTCGAGGTGCCCTGTCGTTTGCAGATGCGGGGCAACTTACCAAAGGCGGCAGTGGTGGCACTCGCCGGGTTTTAGTGGGTAGAGCTGCGTCCACTTACCAGCTTTCAGGCGCAGCGAGTCCCACATACCCGCCTGAGGAGACCCACTCCCCCGCGGGATGCGTGCATTTCTCGGCGTAAAATAAAAAAAAGAAGGTAGCATTGGCCTAAAAAAACATTTATAAAAACTGGAAAATGGCACATTGTTTGTTATTGGTGCTTATGTCAATTGAATTCAATTGATGTTAGGTTTTTATGATCTATTCCGCTTTATGCGAGTGGCAAGGGAACGGTCATCTTCCCGTTTATTGAGGGAGGCCAATGTTTAGCGGTGGAAGATAAAGGCTGATGATGATGATGACCATAGACTCATGTCTCAGGGTAGGCAACAAATAAATGAGAAACCTCAGCTAGTTAGTTCCGGGTAATTTGTGTTCATATGCGAAATCGACCACTTACTATCGGTCGGCACGTCTGCCAGTTATCCAACTAACATGAATCACAGCGACCAGTTCAACAGCTTTGCTGTGTTTCGGAGAAAAGACAGTGTAATTACTAGCACCGGGACTTGACATTTTATATCAGTAGGGCTAATCTGTAAAAACTATTTCGATATCGATTCACCTGAGTGATAGAGCTCACTTTACGCTCACTTCGAATGCGAATTTATTGATATAAATAGAGAGTTTGAAAGAATACAAATTCGTCATATCACCGCGGATTCCGCTTTCGAGATTCGAAAACGACCTTAGAGAATAGCCTTACGGGATAGGCAAAAGATGAATATGCAGCTTTTTTTTTTTCGAAAGTCCTATGCCGTGGCCCGAGGGCCTTTGAGCGAAATCGGAGCAGTGGGTGTGCAGATGGCTATTTGGCTAACCATAGGCTAGTCCCAGTCATTTGTGTTTATGATCGACGTTGACTATTACCATCATTGGCTCCGGCTGTTAATCAGGTAACAAAATAAAATGAAATTCAATAAGACTGTTTAAGATTTGTCTCGCTGGGTTAACGCGGGCGAAACCGTTTTCGTTTCGCCGTAAGTTTCGCATGCATTTTAGATTTCGTGCCGTAGCCACGAGCCAGACTGATATATAGCACACCAGCAGCGCCCTGCAAATAACGATTTGGTTTTTAAATTTCAAACGCCTATTTATCTCAAAATATAACCGTAATTAAAAAAAAACAGTTTCCACCAAAAAGTAGTGCTATGCTGCTCTGCAGTCGAATTGGGCAAAGACCGGGGTGGTACCTTCGTTCATATGATACCAGCGTAAAGTGGCAGTTATATTGTCGCGTTTCGTGCGGCTTGTGAGTTTCTGGTGGCCCATTGGGGGACAGGGAAAAGGAGGGCAATGCATCTGCATAACTTCTGGTTATGTGGATGTTAATGGGCGTCATACTCTTCTGGTTAGGATGTTCGCGCACAAGTGGCACAAACGAAGGACAGAGATGAGTCGTCAGCCCCAGAAAGGGGAGAGTGACGCTAGGGACGAATAAAAGTACTCTCGCAAGAGGGTGCTTTTGAACTCGTAGGGAGTGAAGAATTGTACGGGGGAAGAGAGTGTTTAAGCAGGTGTACCCCGTACATCTCCCGCGTTTCGCTCCGTATACCGAGAGGTGGGTAGGAGCATGGGAAGGTGGTGGGTTATGTTCATGCCCTTCTATGCTATAAAATAAAGTTCATTCTGTTGAAAAGGAATTGCGGATCCATGCAGGGCTCCAGACCACTAAAGCCCTATATAGTACTCCCATGCCCTTAATCCGTATTCTCTAGTCTAGAATCTAGATCGTCTTACAACAAACAAACGTATGTTTTATATTATGTAACAAACTAGATATAAATATTGCGCATTAAGATTCACCAATTTCCTTTAAACTTCCGCCATATCCACCTATGAGGCCCCACTAACATTTGAATATCCGAATACGTGAGTTATTCTGTTCCGAATACACGAAAACACCACGCCTAACTTAATCTCGTGTAAGGCTAATAATATCGATCAAAATGTCGTTTGTTTAATACGGTTGGTCAAATTTGAATATTAATTTTGTATTTTTTAAGTTAGTAATGATAAGAAAAGATCGACGGGTTTTATGTCATAAGACCTCGGTGTTGGAGCACCTATCCTTTCTGGAAAACAATGTCAGTAGACGCAACGAATTAGGCATTAGGTTTTTACAGATAGGTATCATAAATAAATTTAGATAAATCTGAAAAAAATTAATAAAAATATAATTCTCGTGTTACAGTTTTAGTGTTTATACTCCTCCTCTGAAACGATTTCACCGATTTTACTAAAATTTTATGTCTATTTCAGTAGGTCTGAGAATAGGTTAATAACTATTTTTTATACCCAGGCTTGAAATGTGCTTTTCTAAATTTCTAAGTGCACCCTAAAAACAAGACAATCGCGCGCTCACCGGTGAAGGAAAACAACACGAGGAAGAGTACCTGATGAGATTCTTAGAATGTGAAGTTCACCAACCCGCATTGGGTCAGGGCTTCGGTGAATTAAGGTCTCGCCCGATTTCAAGGACCAGCCAAATTTCCAGCCAATATAATATAAAGGTGATACTTTACTTTTATAGTGAAATAAATCTCTTATGATATTTTTGTAATGTTTCTTGTTTCGTCATTTAGTCTTCTCAACCAGACGGTCGATGGCAAATGCCTAATCATTTGGTATTCGATTGTGAAGATATGAATGAAAACACACTAAACAGAAGAGTATCTGTATTTATTTCGGTCTCCAGTTGCCAACCCTATTGTATAGTTTCTTATGAACCTACTGAAACCTGAAACTACACCAGCAAGACAAAACGCTGACGCACCTCTAAAGTAAAAGAAGGCAATCGAATTTACGGCAGTGTACCTTTCACTATTATAATAACTAGGTAAATTAAATTTTAGTGCTTTATTTTTCATCTTAGATTCTAACGAAATGGGATAGGAAAACTCGATTAGTTAAAATATTTGATGAAATTTCTCCGTTAAATTATAATTCCAATTAAGAAAAGAATTCATTTTTTTCTACTTATTCCGGATCTATATGTATTTATACTTTGTAATTTTCAGTGTGAATTGGGAAAAATCATGTAATTTACTTGTGTAGTCTGTTTAATATGACTATTTTATGCTTTCGCCGCAAAAATCGCAAACACAAACGTGTTGATTAGTCTTTTACGTTTTTTGTTTGCCCATAGAAGTAAATTAACTATTAAGTCTTTATCGAAACTATGTGAAATGTACAGAATTAATTAATTTGGTTTTCATAGGCTAGAGGTAGCTAGAGTAGTAGCTAAAGATAAGCTTCATTGAGGGAGGCCTATGTTCAGCAGTGGACTGATAAAGGCTGATGATCATGATGATGATGAATAGGTAAAGTAGTAAATGATGTTTCGATAAATTGTGTGTTCTACGTGTTATTTATAGACTTCTTTTTGTACTAAATATCATCTAATCTGCCTATCCACTAATGAACCTCCTACTTTGAACATTCTGTTTAGCACTTCGTCCTTTTGTTTCTAATAAATGTTCCTTTGTACTAGGTTGCCTGGAAGAAATCACTATTTAAGTGATAAGGCCGCCTGTGACCTACTGGCTACTTATTTATTATTTTGCCATGTTAATATTTGTATTATGTAGTGCACAATAAAGAATATTTTATTTCATTCATAATGAATATGGCCTACATTCATTAGTGAACGGATAGAACCTGTTGACGCAGGGGAATTGCTTTCACACCTTGGGTAGGTAACACTGGTGTGTGGGGACTCTGGGGTACCCCACTAAAGACGCTGCGAGCGCCTTCAGTCGCTTTGTGGGAGTCCCGAATCCGCAGGCACCGTCACTTCAGCTTCAACTTCATATATATATATATATATATATATATATATATATATATATATATATATATATATATATAAATAAAATGTAAATTTAGTTTTACGATCACTCAAAAAGTGGACTGAAAGAAATTAAAAATGTGTGCGTAAGATACATTCTGAAGTGCACGCATTCCTCAAGAAATAGGATTACAGGAGAGTTACACTTGATCTTACTGTAAGTACTTATATCCTGAGTACATTAAAATTAAATCATATAGCACAACTCAAACAAGAAAAAATAATCATCAATGCATTTAAGATACAAAGATGAAGGGTTTTGATAGTTGTTGAAATAAATAACGAAACGACCACGATCTGAACTCATGATAAAAATAAAATATAAAAATATTTCGCATCACTTGGGCCACATCGAAAAAAAATGTAAAAGAAAATAATTCAAAAATTTATATTCCGAAATTTAATGCTAAGATGAATGAATTTCCAATCAACATAAAAATACTGGGGTCTCTGTAAGCCAAAAGCCAAAATTGCACAAACCAAATAAAAATCACATACAAAAATTGTTTATCTGTTTTCTTGTAAAAGTCAATATGCCATTTGTCGGTAGACATGATTAAAACGTGACACAGAGCAGACAATAAATTATATGGAATGGCAAAAAAGTGTTTATTGCGAGCCAGGTACCTCTGTTACAGTAGACTAAAAGGTTACTTACGTCACAAAGTATTAATAGATGTCGAGACGTTCACATTGAACTATTCGGACCACCGGGGTCATTGGCCGGTCTTTACTGATGAAATACAAGTGAAGGTTATAGCAAATCACAACCAGGTACGAAATCTTGCCCTGCGGAAAAAAAAACGCCGCACCACGGAAACTATTCAAAGGTTCTCGACCCGTAATTTGTAATTAGCATGGGACCTTAAAGAATTTGAATCTCGGGGACAAGGAACTCAGATCCTTAGCCGTTTGCCTAAATGTCGATCATACGAGTTTTGTCCGTCTGCTTAATGTCCTACTGTAGGACATTTGTGTGTCATGGAGCCAAGTCAAATATCAATACAAAAAAACCCTTTTTTTTCTTTAACCTAAACAGTATAGTATAAATGCTAATGGAATTCTGATAATAATTTATTGTAATAGCCCAAAACTAGCTTCGCTAGTATCGTCGTACTACTATATCGTAAAAATAAAAGTATACAGACCAATGTATTTTATTAGCAGACGGTTGACCTGAGGCGAATAACTTTATTGCTACAAGGATTTTCGCACTATCATCATCAGCTCCTTTTGTGCAGGATTGCCACTATGGTTCAGGCCTTGTCGTGGCGGTGGGACTCAGTAGCCTAGGGTGAGCCAGTACCCTGGGCGAAGCGAATTGTTCCGAGGGGGCTCACTTATAAGAAGAGGGGATAAAAGAGGAGCAAGGGGTGAGGAAGGGAACCTCAACTCATCTTACTGTCCTGACGGTGAGTGTGGTTGTTCTGTTGTGCAGGACAACCCCTCTGTGGAGGTGGCGTCGGTCCCCTGAGACTGACTAGCCGTCGAGGTGCCCTATTGCTTGTAGATCCGGGGCACCAAAGGTGGCATTGGTGGCACTCGCCGGGTTTCAGTGGGTGGAGCTGCGTCCACTTACCATCTTTCGGGCGCAGTGAGCCCCACATACTCTCCTGGGGAGACCCGCTCCCCAGCGAGATGCCTCAGTACATTTTCTAGGCCTTTAAAAAGGATTACGACATTTCGCTACTAGGTGTAGATATATGGCTTACCCTCTTACCATTAAGAAGGTAAGCCATGTATCTTAAGCCTCGGATATACTCCTTCATTTTTATCAAAAAGGCAAAGAGCATATTATTACATACATATATGCTCAGTAGGTAAATGCTCAGCCTCTTGAGCGAGAGAGTCTGGTTTCGAACCTAAAACCGCCCCCAACCCTCGTGGTGCCTAGAAATAGGTGTTTTTAAATTTTTAAGTGCATCGTGAACAAAAGACCATCGCTCGCTCATCGGTGAAGGAAAACAATCTGAGGAAACATGTATGCCTGGTGAGATTAAAAGTCTTTGAGGGTATGAATTGAAAATGAAATTCACGAGCCCGCATTTGGCCAGCGGCGTCTCGGTGAACCCGATACCCTCCTCGCCTGATTTCGAGGAGGAGACCCGTGCCTATCAGTGATACATAAAAGGGTTGCTACATGCTACAAAATATCAATATATGAATTTAGTTATTAAAACAGATACTATAGTAAACCACTCCGAATTAATGAAATAGGAAATAATAATTAATTAATGGGAAACTGAAAAAACTGAATCGCGCGCTTCGATGCTTCTCGCCGTTTCTGGTGTTTTTTTTAAATAATATATGTACTTATTTTTTTAACAAAATCTCATCAAAAATTATACGAAATTACATCCGCGGTTCCTTATTTTAACATAAAATATACCGAACATCGCACACACGTAAACAATATTAATGGTCAAACAACATTAATTCTGACGGTCAAAGCGGTTTTCAGTGAGTTTTCCATAAAAATATATCGATCACTTATACATGCGACGCTTCGGACTACGAAATGAATAAGAGCGCAACTCGAAACTGTTCAACGAGAGTAAAATATCGTTGCTTTATAAAAGACGACTTTTTATGAAAGTATATAGGTTACGAAAGACAATAAAATATAGCTTTTAACAAATGAAAAATTGCTGAAACTATCGTTATAAATACATGATTTATAACGATAGTTTCAGCAATAAAGTCATAAATAACAACAGATTGTCGGTTCACCTGGTGGTAATAGGGACCATTAATAAATTACGTCACCCGTTAAGGGGGAGAAAGGAAGTCTCCAAAGTGTGATCTTGTGTGACATTGTCTTATATATTGTGAAGAGAAGAGTGTAAATTATTAGAACTACAAAGGATTGTCACTGTGCGTTGCCTTTCAAATATGAGAATTCTATTTTCTTGAAGGTCCCTAAGTCGTTTCGGAACGCTTATAAGTTTACTTTGGTTTGATTCGCATTATAAGTTTTATTTGGTTTAGTTCGCAGAATAAGTTTACTTTGGTCTAATTCGTATTATAAGTTTTCTTTGGTTTGGTTCGCATTATAAGATTACTTTGGTTTAGTTCGCAGTATTCTACGGTCAAGTTATGCGACCAGAGGCCAGACGTCGTTAGAAAAATAGATTATTGTGTAAGACTCTGTCAACATCGCGACAACATTGTGAGGAAACTGCTTTGCTTGATAATTATTAATTGTACTAAGTTCCATAGCGAATTTTGTATAGTTTTCGCCTGAATTTTATGAAAAAAACGGGAACTCACCAACTACGAGTATGAGCAGAGGAACAAAATTACATATACTTTTTAAAATTTATTCCTTAAAACAGTCCATTTTTTCCAAGATATCTAATTATTCTTTTTTTTAATTATTCTAAGAAAAGCGCTTGATTTCGAAGAGATATAATATATTCATTAATCGACGACGCAAAAAAAAAATTGAAAAAAAATATCTTAGTATTTCCTTATATTATAGATAATTAATTGGAACTTTATTTTATATTTAAAACCCATCTACTTGTTACAATATACCTATCTAAAGTGACAATATTTTTTATGTATCTTCTCTGAAATATTCAAAATAATTTCTTTGTGTAATTGAAATTTATTTTATGTCCACTTTTTTATAGCATACAAACGATCATTCGAAGCCTTTTGGCGACTATCAACGCCCATAAACATCCACACAACTAGAGGTTATTCAGATAAGTTGCCTTCCTTTCCCCTATCCCCCAATGGGCCACAAACTCACCAACCGCATGAAACGCGACAGCATAACTGCCACTTCACGCAGGTATTATGTGAGCGAGAGGTACCACCCCGGTCGTGCCGGCCCAATCCTGCCACTATTTACAGACTACACTTTATCTAATACAGTGCGAACCCTTTAAATGTAACACACCTACACGCTGTTTACGGAACAGTAAAGTGTAAACGGACAGTCGGTTAACTTGATGGTAAGTGATTAAGTATCAACCCTTATATGTCCCACTGCTGGGCACGGGTCTCCTCCTCGAAATCAGGTGAGGAGGGTAATGGGCCAATAGTTCACCGCGCTGGCCCAGTGCGGGTTGATGAACTTCACACACCTTTAAAGACTTTCAAACTCATCAGGCATGCAGGTTTCCTCACGATGTGTTCCTTCACCGGTGAGCGAGCGATGGTCTCGTGTTTGGGGTGCAGTTAGAAATTTAGAAAAACCCATTTCAAGGCACACACGGGGGGTCAAGATCGAACCGGGAACCTCTCGCGTAAGAGGCCGAGTCCATCCACCACTGGGCCACCGTCGCTCCGAATTCTATGTAATCTTAGGAATTGTCTCAAAAATAGACAAAAACATCAATAATATATTATTACTTTAAAGCCATACCCCGCGCCCCGCTCCGCCCCCCGCGTCACTGACGCTGTCTGTCCGTCGATCTTGAGAAGGTCAGACAAATTTAAATGTATAAAAACTTGGTAACCTCTGGAATTTAGATCATCAAGTCGACCGTGGTAAATTGTATAATATCAATATATTATCAGAAAAAAAATCTCTCGGATATGACCACCTGTGACCGTTAAATATCAAAGTTGAAGGAATTGAAGAAATATTCATAAAATATTGAATGAATATGCTAAGCGGTCCCATCGGTGTTGTTTTATTTTAATTAATGTACTTTTTATTGGAATTCACACGAGCGATTAACGTGTATTCATAAGATTTTATATTGATAATCTTAATTATTTACAACTGTTTCAACAATTTAACGTTTATAATTTTTATTTAAGGTGTGATTAGAAATTTAGAAAAACCCATTTCAAGGAACTACAGTTAGGGGGGTCAAAATCGAACCCGGACCCTCACGCTAAGGAGACCAAGACCATACCCACTGGACCACCGTGGCTCGCGTATATAGTGAAATACTTCTATTATTTACGAATGTCTTACTCACGCGTTTCTATCCACGAATAGTCATGAGACATCAACAAAAGCCAATCGGCAATGAATATCTATTGTTTTCTTATGTTTACGCGAATTTCACTCATTATAATGAAACAACTTTTACGGATTTTATCGCGGTTTTTTTAGTTTTTTATGAGCCCGACGTTTCGGATACTTTAAAGCAACCATGGTCACGGGAGGACTGAACTAAATAAACCGCGATAAAAGCCATAAATGTTGTTTCATTATAACATGAGAGAGTAAAATATAATACAGGGGAAACTCATGATTGTACCACAATTGTTCTGAGTTTTATTCCGACTGAAAGGGTTGAATCTTTGAAAGCTTTCAGAAGCATGGGAGCCTCGTGCCTTGGCTCAACAAACCGATATATTAAAACTTTGGTGATAGTAAAGAAATTTGAAATTGAAATAAATTCGTTGAGGTCGGCCTACGTTCAGTAGAGCACAAATAAAAGCTGCTGATAATGTCGATGATGAAAGAAATTTTATGATTATATAATTTAAATGTATTATTCCTTGACTTCCATCCAAAACCGAAATAAATTCCACTTAAAATACCCCCGTGTGCTCTATCTTCTCGGACCTTGCATAAATCGTGGCTGAGACCTGGGAAAATACGCAGGTTCTACGTGTTCTCGTCAGCGTGCCCGGCACCTTCCTCGGGTGTAACTAGCAGTCAGATTTGCAAAATATATAGAAATGCTTAATTTTTAAGGTTCTATATTTCTTTAGCACTAAAGCCTTACTTTAATAAAGGCTAAATTATGTTATTTATGTTTGTTTATGCCGATGCCTTATAGTGATTACCGACGCCCAAATAAAATTCACAGAATTTGATTCTAGGAATTATTACAGACTTATGATTCCACCCACGTACTTCCCATTCCCGTGATAAGACTGGGATAAATTATAGCCTATGTAACACATACAATATATAATTTAGCTTCGTAAACTCACACACATGTGTAGCACATCTGCCAGTATACCTTTTTTCACAGAAAAAAGTTATTTAGGATGTTCTGTCATTATTCCTTAGACCTCACCTGTTTTTATATAGATTTCATAGAATGAAACAATGTTCCACAAATAATAATAACAATGTTTTCAATATATTATGTCTGACTTGTGATTTCTAGCTTAAAGTACATTGCAAGTTACTTAGACACTGGTCTATATGCATACCTGTACTCTATAGATAATATCCTCTAAGATTTCTACCAACAATCAACAAAATACGTACATCAGATTTCCAAATATAGAATTAAGAATGATATGAGCAAAACATTCTGTATCCAGCAGTTGGCGAGCATTACAAATTCAAAGTTGTTGCCAACGCTGGCCGCTGGCTTGCCGCGGCGGTGTGTAATGTGTATACATCAACTATAATAACGGCGAATATATTCATATTCCCCGCTCTGTATACAGATACCACACAGAGACCACGCTACGGGACATTCATGTCGCCATAACTAAATTCTTATGATGTAAGTACTACAATTGCTATACTAGCAATTCTCGGAAAGAAGAGCGCGCCGTGGTACTAGTTACGAGATACCATTTCATACCCCTGACTCGGTGGTACTAGTAACGCTCCAGACCGTGGTACTAATGACGAGCTTTTCTCGGAAAGGCCGATACTTACATGTGTCTTAGACAACGTAAGGAATCGGGGACTGCTTAGTAGCGGGTGGACAGTCCACCCTTACAAGTAGTCTGACCTTCGCCAAGGCCAGCTTACTGCTGAAGCGATCCTGTTGCTGCAGATCCGGAACCTTCAAATTTGCCTGTGAAGGAGCCCGCAGTAGTTTTAGTTCGACACTTCCAGGTGAGAATCCAGCATAAAGTCAGGAACCTACCCGACAATCCTTTGCATGTAGCGTAAATGCATTTCGCTGCATTGTCTAAAAAAGGCAATATAAGGAAAATGGGACGGGCAAAACAAAAGAGAGAATGTATCAGGAGAACTTCCTTATGTTGATGCCCAGCATTTCCCAGTTTTCTTATTATTTTCAGAAAAACATTAATTGAGAATTTATAATATATCATACATAATATAAGTTTTAGGTAACATAACAGAAGACTCCCGTTACCTATTTATTAACTATTCTGTAAGGTTCCAAATATAACAACATAGTGTTGGTCGGCCATTAACCAGATGGGAAGATGATCTCCGTGCAGTGGCAGGTTCATGTTGGATACGAGTAGCAAGGGATCGGTCGTCTTGGCGTTCATTGAGGGAGGCCTATGTTCAGCAGTGGACGGATAAAGGCTGATGATTAGGAACAACATTAGGGTGACATAATCACAGAGTACTTAAGCCTCTGTTTAAATAAAAGATTTAAATATGTTTTAATAATTATGTGGTACGTATTATTGACCCCCGAAAAACGACGGGGTATTATTCACATTATTAACACTCGTATTAGCATTTGTCACTCATTACAGAAATGTACACTTTTTGTTTCAAAAGTTGAATTTGTCGGGACTGTTCTTAGTTGTTGTTCATTGTTGTTGATGAAAACCGATCCAATATGGCCGTCACCACAAAATGACGCATTATGTATGTTGGATGTTTTTAATTTTTATTATTTTCATTTAATTTTATATCTGACTAGTTGTTGTCCGTGGCTTCACCCGCGCTAGCAAAAAATCCTTTTTTTTTATGTTACTTATGTTACTTCTAGTGACTCAGAGAATGTGTGCACTTATTATGATGATCTGTTGAGTAATTTTCACGTGAAAGCGTAACAAACATCCCTAATTTCACATTTATAATATTAGTAAGGATTATGTCTATATCTACGAGAAATAAGTAAGGCCTTAGTTTTTTAATGGGAACCTTTTTTTTAAGTCACTTGTAAATCATAATCTCATTCTCCACAAGTTCGTTTGCCTCCTTATAAAAAGCTGGCGTTAGTGAAAGTGTGACGTAACGCATAAAGTCTCAATAACAGAAAGTGACAAACCGACCCGACTGCTTCAGACGCCTGTGATTGATGTTAACAATAGTAGTAATACAAGTGGTTGTATTATAATCCTGGTTTTAGAAACCAAGAACGGAACCGGGAGCGTAAAAGAAAGCCTCTCCGTCCGTCTGTAATTTATCCATTATACAATTATATCCAGACATAAGCCTCTTTGAAGGACGACCACGATTGCTAATTGCTTCTCGGAGATATAAGCAAAATATAGTTACCTATAATACATATAATATATGTAGATGGATTATCCATCATTTGAAAAAATACTTTGAATTTTCAAAGATTGAATTATTACTTGAAACATAGTGGTTCATTCAATTACTAGGTTTTCTTTTAACATTTTTTTTTACCCTTATAATAATTTGCGCTAAGCTCAAAAGAAGGGAAGTATACCGTAAAAACTTGGGACTGGTAAAATAAACAAACATAATATCCTACATACGACCACTGTCACTGTGGCCTAACGCAATAAGGTAACGTAAGTAAGTAAGTAATCTCAATACATCCTGGCCCGGCATGACCGGGGTGGTGGCTGGTACCTCTCCTTCGCATAATACTGGTGAAAAGTGACAGTTGTGCTGTCGCGTTTCGTGCGGTTTATGAGTTTCCTGTAGCCCATTAGGAGAATAGGGGAAGGGTCTCTGTGCGGATGTCTATGGGCGTCGGCTGTCACTATTTGGCACCGACTGCTCGCTTGCCTCCTTATGACATAAAAATACCCGGTATAATACAGTAATACAGTATAGACCTTATATACGAAGTGTTGGTCGGCCAGTAACTAGGTGAGAAGTTGATGACGTGCAGGGGCTGGTCTGAAAGGCCGCGTCCAAGGGTATTGGTGTTCATTAAGGGAGGCCTATGTTCAGCAGTGGACGGATAAAGGAGATGAATGAAACGAAGATGATGATGATGAAAGTATAGTCCACGAAATCACGTAAAGCGTGGTCTTGCTATCCAAGACAAACAAAACTCTATCTATCACGAAATGTAACCTAAATATCATAGAATAAATTGTACATTTGTATTTTTGTTCGCACTAGCCTTTGTTCGCGGCTCCATCCACGTGACTATGGTGTAACGTGAGTTACTGGCCGGCTTATCATCGGTTTTGGTCGAGGAGAAGGGGAACCATAATACCTTCCTCATCTTACAAAGTAAGAGGAGCAGTGCTGGATTTACGTATAGGCCCGTGAGGCCCGGGCCTAGGGCGGCACGATTTGAGGGGCGCCAAAATTTCAGAGACGAAAAAAGTAAAGAAGACTGCCTTTGAAAATGAGTTTGGATTAATTTTTGTAAAGAATACTCTATAGAATATACCTATAACAATTCACTTTTTTTATTTATTTTTCAGTCTATGTGTATATTATAGTCTTTAACGAATAATGTTCTTTACTTTTTGTTTCATTACTGAATATCACATGCATATAAAGCTTTTAAAAATGACTAAATCTTAATAATTTCGCCCTGGCCCAGTAGTGGGACATAATATAAGGGTTGATACTTTACTTTTTTCTAGCATTAAGGGCGGCAAAATAAACAGGGCCTAGGGCGGCATCAAGCCTAAATCGGACACTGAAGAGGAGACAATGTAAGATAAAATAGACTTTACTTTTTTACTTTGTTACGGGAGATGAAGGAATCAAAGGAAGAGTTGGCAAGTTTGAAAGAAAAATAAAAACGTGTTAGCGTTAGTTTTGAATAAAAAATACCTCAATATTAATTTATATAGTTTTTTACGTTTAACTCAAAGCTTCGGTTAAAGTGTTTGGTTCCAATTTGTAAAAATCGACAAATATCAGAATTATTCGATTTGCTCAGTTTGCGTCCACAGAATCCAGATTGACCACCCTTAGACTATTTAACGTCCACCAACATAAAAAAGGAACGTAGGGCAGATTTTCGTAAATAACTGTAGAGATAGTTTAGATTTTAACAATTTCTTTATTCAAGAACATATTATCTAGCTACTAAAAATCATTATAATTGTTTAGTCCGACAGGTTCGCTTGCGTTAATTATTTTGTTCGTTATAGGACTTACAGGCCACGCCGCGCGGTTTCACCCGCGTACTTCCCATTCCCGTGGGAGTACGGTGATAAATTATAGCCTATGTGCTAATTTGATCTATAATCTATATTATTGTAAAGTTTTATTAAAAGCTATTCAGTAGTTTTTACGTGAAAGAGTAAAAAACATCCATACTTACAAACTTTCACGTTTATAATATTAGTAAGAAGTAGGATGACCGCCACACTTGTTGCATCTTTGTCTGACGTATTTGTTCTTGATTACTTTTTTATATTTTCTTCTGTGTTTGTTTTCTTTTTCTTTTTTTTTTGTAGTCCCTGAAGAACTCAACTAAAACTATTTTTCTATTACTTATAAACAAATAAAGAAACAACTAAAATATGAACGAGTTCTCGTCCATTGCGGACGCAAAGTGGAAAATTTATGAATTTGTTGTAATAATTCGTGTCATCTTTATTTTAACCAAAAAAACAAGAAATAATTATTGATTGTTTTTATTTTTTTATTTCATTATCAAGGCTTAGAAATAGCTATGTGCCTAATTTGTACATGGAATAGGGAAAAAACCTGAAACCCGCTGCTGCTCACTATTTTTAGTAACATTTCGCACTTTCGGTCTCTTTTGTTACAAAAGGGAAATTAGTTTTATTTTTTTATTTTTAGGAAGAACTGTGGAACTTTGCTTATGCCAGTGTGTTTTTATTAGTTTTATACATTGAGGTATTTGCAGATGTTATATATATATATATATATATATATATATATATATACATATCCAACAAAAGATGATATCTAATTAGATAGTGATTTACGCATAATGAAAGCGAGATAAATACGGTTCGTGTATCGTAAACATAACTTCATTTTGTTAATAACATTGTATGACACATTGAATTCTATATATATATATATATAGAATTCAATGTGTCATATATCATCGGATATCATCTTTTGTTGGATATATATACATATCCAACAAAAGATGATATCTAATTAGATAGTGATTTACGCATAATGAAAGCGAGATAAATACGGTTCGTGTATCGTAAACATAACTTTATTTTGTTAATAACATTGTATGACACATTGAATTCGGAAAATTATGCAATTTACAACATTCTTAAACGTTTTAAAATACACATATTATTAAAAAAATGAGTCACCGATTCTGAATTATTTTTTATCTCTGCGACACATTTCGCAATATAGGTATTTTTTCCATAACGTAAACAATTATTCGTCGTCGTCAAGCAATTAAAAAAATCTTATTTGTTGATTTCACTTTTCACAAATTAGTATTGATATTTAAATATACTTAATTAAAATTGAACCGTTCAAATATTTTATCTATATTAGAGAAATTTATTGTTATCAAGTGGAATAATTAGATTTTAAGCATCAAAATTCAGTAAGAACTAAGAAGTTTAATTGATACTTTTAGAAAATACTTAAAAAAAGGTAAACTTATTACCAAGATCTTTTTTATATAAGGATTGTTTATTTCTAATTTGAATCAAGATTTACTTCAATAAATAAAAAAAGCACGTAAGGAATAGAGTAAACGCACGCACTTTTTTATAACTGTCCTACTTCGTTTTTATATTTGTCCTACTTTTTTTATAACTTTTTTACTTCCTTCTTATATATTTTGTCCTACTTCTTTTATATAACTGCCTTACTTCCTTTTCATACATGTCCTACTTCTTTTTATAACTGTCCTACTTCCTTTTTACATTTGTCCTACATCTTTTTCTTTTGTGACTTGTGCCACATTGACTTATAAATACTGAAACACAAAAACCTTTCTCTATATTATACTCCATTCAAAATTTGAATTTTGATAAATTTTCTTTTTTGAAAAAAAAAAGTAAATATTTAGATTTTTTTATTTGGCTAAAAGCATAAAAATAATGACACGTAATTTTTTTGTACAAAGTTTGTCTTTATTTGTAACTAGCTGTTGCCCGCAGCTTCGCCTGCGTTAACTAAGATTCACAACGGGATCTTAGCGGGATGATATATCTTTATCGATAAATGGGCTATCTAACACTGAAAGAAACATTCAAATACGACCAATAGTGCCTGAGATTAGTGCGTACAAACAAACAAACTCTTTGGTTTTATATCTTAATATAATAAATAAATAAAATAAAATAAAAAGCCTTTTTATTTCACGACATAATAACATGGATTAATAAAGAAAGCAAAAACATTTAATTTTATAACAACAATTAATCATAACTATTTTCATAAATATTCAATATAAAACAGCACTGACGACTAATTAGTAATTAGCTAGGTGTTTAGATAGTTTAAACAAATTCTATAACATTATACATTTTATATTAGTATTATTGTTATTATTATTATTATTTAATTTATTTTTGTTGAAATTAATATTGCATTTAAAAAGTAACTTGCGTGAGCCGTGAACCCCTCTATTTGAGGGTAAAGGCCTCCTCCAGAGATGTCCAAGTGTCTCTGTCCGTAGCTAAGTCTAGCCATCGGTCACCGGCCGTTTCAATAATATCGTCTGCCCATCTGGTTCTAGGTCTTCCTCTCTTTCTTTTTCCTTTTGGACCTGTCCACGATGTTAGTCGAGTTGACCACCTGTCGTCACTCATTCTCGCTACATGGCCAGCCCACCGCCATTTTAATTTCTTTGAGTAGCTTAAGGCATCTATTACACCTGACAGCTCTCGTATGTGTGAATGGCGTATTCTATTTATTTTTCTGATGTTCATCATACTTCTCTCCATGCTTCTCTGGCAAACTGTTATTTTGTTTTTAACGCTGCGCGTGAATTTCCACGTTTGGCAAGCATACGTGAGAGATGGTAGAAGACAGATGTCCATGACCTTTTTCTTGATGTTTAATGGCATTCGACTCTTAAAAATTTCCTTTAGGCTCCAAAACTTCCTCCATGTCCTTTTTATTCTTCTTTCGATTTCCTGTTCGTTGCTTTGTTTGTCGAAAGAAACTTGTTTGCCTAGATAAATGTAAGAATCGACATATTCTAATGATATGCCTTCGACTTGTAGTAGCACTTTAGATGCGTTCGTCATTAACTTGGTTTTGGTGAAATTTATCTCTAGTCCTGACTGTCTGCTTGTTTTTTGTAATGAGCGTATCATGTGTTCTAGCTCCGAGCTATCTTCCGACAGTAGGACTAGATCATCCGCGAACCTAAGATGGCTGATCTGTTTGCCATTTATATTTAAACCGACCGTGCTCCAGTTAAGTTGTTTTATAATGAATTCTAATACGGCTATGAAAATTTTGGGAGAAAGAGGGTCACCCTGTCTTACTCCCCTCTTTATTGGGATAACAGGTCCTGAGGTCTCTAATTTCACTCTGCTGGTGTTATTGTCGTATATGTATTTCAGGATTCTGATGTATTTTGTTTCAACATTTTGCGACTGTAGAGCTTCCCAAATTGATGAATGAAATATAGTGTCGAATGCCTTTTGGTAGTCTATAAATGCTATGAAGAGTGGTTTTTGAAATTCATTGTACTTTTCAATGAGTAGCTCTAATGAGTGGATGTGGTCTATTGTGGAGTAGCTTTTTCGAAATCCTGCTTGTTCGATCGGTTGATACGAGTCCAAAGTAGTGCTTATTCTTTTTTCTATGACCGATGAAAATAGCTATTTTCATCTTAATATAGTAATATTAATAATATTATAACAGCGCACGCGATGAAAGATATTTTATAGACATTTTTTTTACACCTTGGGTAACATTATGAAGCCATGGAAGTCGCACTCCACGGCTGGCGGGGGGCAACCCCTAATCAATCTTCATCCAATGGTGAATCCAACCAGCTCGCGTCACGTCCGATGAAGCATTAGGGCCATTAACATAGTTTCATCCGAAAAAAACCGCGCAAATATCACGAACAAATCGGGTACTTAATACCTTGATGAAAGACGAAACTATAATTTTGTTTCTATAGAAGACGTGTTATCACTATTAGAGCTGTATAAAACGGGATATTTTACATGTTTTCCGTATGTTTGTACTATGGAGGTCGATATTTCGGAATTGCCTACGAATACCTTGCTTGGAAGACTGCTTCTGACCTGACTGGTGTTAAAAGTCTCCGCTTATGATTGTCCTGTCTAAATTAGAGCTCTTGTTTGCACACTTAACGTAGCGATATTCATCATCATCATCATTATCATCATCATCATCATCAGCATCATCATCATCTTCATCATCAGGATCATCAGCATCATCATTATCATCATCATCAGCATCATTATGATCATCATCATCATCAGCATCATCATTCATATCAGGTGAAGTACTGAAAGTTCACTTACCTTACATGTAGGCGTTACAGACACTTATTTAGTGCGCTAAAAAATGTCTTACAATCCATTTATAGATCGCACAATTAATTATTGAAGTATCACCCACGCATGCGATATTATATACAATAGGCAAAAAAAACATTTTGGTCACATATTATGATCTATTTTACTGTCACCAAGAGATTAGATTTGACAGGGTGCTAAAAAAATCCATTTATATTTCATACTAACCATTTACGCGGTTTCGCCCGTTCCAAAATTGATTAGGAAAATTCTCATAATATTTCCATTACGTGGACTGTCAAATAAAAAAAAAGCTTTTTCACGTGTTTTGTTTGCAATTTAAGCTTTTTTTTGTTGTTGTTGCAAGAATAGAACGTTCAAATACTCTTCAGCTCTAATTAGTAGAGAAATGTAGAGCGGTCGGAAAGATTTGAGAAACATAGGAAATAACCTTTAAAAATTAATAATTCGCTCGATCGCTTCATATTGGTAGGCGTTAGTTCGTTTTGAAACAGCTACGAATATATAGGGATATTTGAAATTCGAACGATGGTATTTTTATTCGTAAATTGTTTACAATATTTTTAAATTTAATACAACGACAATTAGCCATAATAACCATTATAGAAATTATTTAGAAACTTTCTGAGTGGCCTGTTATATTCGTACTATGTATTATTGACAATTAAGAGCTTGAATGGTACCAATCTTAGATCATTAATATGTCTAGATGGAGTGTCGCCCTACAATCAAAACAAAAAAAACTGGCCAACATTTTCAAACATGTGTTCGTGAATAGTGATACCAGCTACTACAGTTCTCCCATAATCATCCTTTTTAATGTCGTTGCACTTCAACACAAACCTTCATTATAAATAAAAACAATAATGCGTAACAATTCATGCGTATTATATGACAGCGGGACGGATACTAAACATGGAGAAAGTATTTAGAGGCCAACAGTTGGACCCAATTTTTTTGGATGTGTTTTTCGCGCGACACTCTATCTAGACATATTATTGATCTAAGGTACCAATATTAAATGATAATATATTAAGCAATAAACAAAAATATTATCAATGAATGGTCCAATAATATTTGTTATTGGGAACTTCCGATGTCCTCAAACGCATATAGCTACGTCACAGAGGTTATGCACTTTTTGATAAAGCTCGTGTAATCGGATTGTTTACGATAACGGATAACGTGTGCGTGTCGAAAACACGAATTATAAAATAGTACAAAGTCAAGAGAAATGATCTCAATGACATTGTTGTTTCATCAGTGACAATTATTATTACACGTATTCAATTTTTAAAAAAAGAAGACCCAATAGATTCTGTACACTTGATATTTTATTTGCTCAGTTAAAATTAAAGTGACAAATAATTTTATATATCTATATATTTGTCACTTTTACTAAGCTGATGTCTGAAGTTTTACTCAACATAATTAAGAATGCCATCTCTGCTCTACATAGAGCGTAATATCCTTCCTTAATATTAGGATAATTATAGTTAAATGCAAAATAAAATAGTCGCGAAGATTATCGCAAAGATACAAACAAATTATTCAACTTTATAATATTACTAGCTGTTGCCCGCAGCTTCGCCTGCGTTAACTAAGATTTACAACGGGATCTTAGTACGCGAAATAACATTTTTTACACCTTGTGTCCGAAAAACCAAAATATCTTACGGAACCCTATTTTTATCAGAATAAAATTTAGCCTATGTTACTCGTGGATAATGTAGCTTTTAATGGTGAAAGAATTTTTGAAATCGGTCCAGTACTTTTTGAGCCTATTCATTACAAACATACAAAAATAGGTACAAATCTTTCCTCTTTATAATATTAGTGTAGATTAGTATACGGATGTTGACAGAATTCACATGAAAAAAATATAATTTTGATTCGAAATGGTTTCTTTAATAGAATCTACAAAAAACAATGATTTCTCATATTTTTTTTAGTATTTTTTTTTTATTTAATTTTAGTTGGGCTAGTCTCTTAACATGATGTTAAGTTTCTGTTTATTTTTATTTGATTATCAGTGTTTGCTACTTTTCAGGTGCTTTGATAGTTGTTTTTTTATTGCACACACTCGCACCAGACAGTCTTTATTCCCATATGAAGCTATTTTTAGGGCCTGTTTCACAATCTCCCTTTAAGTTCCCTATAGGCTATTGGCAACATATTTGACAGATGTTTGACAGATACTCCATACTCTATCTGTCAAATATGTTGCCAATAGCCTATAGGGAACTTAAAGGGAGATTGTGAAACAGGCCCTTAATAAACGAAATCTAATATCATCATAACACCTTATAGTTATACGATGTTTGTCAACATATGACGTCACTTGACAAGTGTCAGTCTTTTTTTGGAACGAATTTTAAAATACATTTTATTAAGCAAGATTTTATACCCATTAGACTATTTTAAGCTACAGTTATTGTAATTTAGACCTCCATTAATAATTTATTAACGATTGAAAAACATTCGTAAAAATTGTCAACATCCCTATATTTAGATTGGCATAATAATTAAGTTAGCAAAACACAAATAAATAAAAGATGCACGTTGTAAAATTGATCGAGAATATTATTTTTTTTACAATATATTATTAAGTTATGTATAGTAATATGACATATTACTATACATAACTTCATTTTTTTAATAAAATTATTAATAAGTCGTATTATTGTTAAAAGTATAATTATATCATTTTACAATTAACTTTAAAAGACAGTTGATTTATTTGATTATTTTTTTAATTATTGTAAGAAATCAATTAATATATCTCCCAAACTATTAGGACATTTGTATATAAAATTATTTTTAGATGAACCACGTGAGACAACGAAATTTTATAATTTATAATAAAATAATAATAATAATATAAGTTATAATTATTATTGCACCAATTATATTGTTTATAGTGTGTCGATGTGTGAAGAGACTATTTTTTTTTGTAAGTCCGAGTAGTGGTATTCGCCCGCCCGTAACTTGTAAGTTCGATAGCGTTACACGGCGCCCCAGTTACTAATGGAGGACCAGTCGGAACGTGCGCGATTCTCCAACCATTGAACACCACGCGCTTTTCGGGTGCAACTGAAAAATTCAATTCGATTTTTTTTTTATTTCCAATTTTATGCAAAGATAAAAGTTTTTGTTTCGTGAATTAATTCACTTCAATTATAACAATAAAAATGTGGAGTTCAAAACTGTATCTCATTTTGTTTGTAACTGTAATTGCAAATGCGATTTGTATGAAAATTGAAGAAAAGCAATTTTTTAATTTACCTGCCACATACAACCAGACTAAGGAATTGGCCGATTCCGTATGCACGATGTTATTTTTTGAAACGGTAAGATCTTTTTTCCGATATTTTCACCTTGATACTAAATATATTTATTTTTAATAATAGATAAATATTAAAAAAAATATTTTACTACTAGGGCTTTCGCATAATTTATTCAGAACTTGGTTGACCGAGCATTTGCTCGGTACCCTAAGTGATAAAATACGATAAAATTTTTCTTCCAAAAAAAATGATATTAAAAAAGGGAAAAAAAAATTCGGACTGGAGATTCGAACCAGGCTCGTTCGGACTTAACTGCCTAATTTCACCACTAAGCTACCATGACATATTATTTGATAGCGAAATTTACGTTCGTATTCTAATCATATTTTATCGATGCCTCAAAACACGGATAAAAAAAAGTTTTCTAAAAATGTATCCTAGCTAGATCGAATTATCGCCGTTTTTAACACGCGTATACAAAATTTCATGAAAATCGTTGGAGCCGTTTCCGAGATCCCGATTCCATATATATATACAAGAATTGCTCGTTTAAAGGTATAAGATAAGATAACATAATACTTCTTTTTCTCACCAAGACGAAACATTTTTAGTAAGAAAACTGAAAATATGAATAAAAAAGGCGCGAAATAACAACTTGTACTAGTTTCGCTCTCTTTTTTATTCGATCTTTATCAGGCTGTGTCCAATAGGTTTAAGGTTTCAACTAGAAAATTGTTAAGGTAAATAAAAACAGCTAATTGTTAAGGTCACACACACAACAGTATTATTAATTTTAAATGATCTAGGCGCGCGGGAGCGCGGCAAGCCAAGTTCAGCTGGCGAGCGAGCGTACGTAAAGTAATATTACACGAACCATTTGGCGCTACTTTTTACCCCCTCATAACTCAAAAACTAATTAACATAAACGTATGAAATTTGGCACATATATTGAGACCTGCGAGATTAACACGTGCTCCAAATTTCAAAAATATATCTCAAACGGTTATTTAGATATTAATGTCCAAAAATCGTGATTTTTATCACTGACATATAGATCAAAACTAAGTCCCAGTTCCAGATGACCTAGAACGTTCAAATTTGGCATGCAGATAGGTAATGAGGTGCATACAAAGGAAAAAATCGGAAAATGGTAAATTTGTATCATTTTATTATAGTTTTTCACTTAATTGATTTTACCTATACATCAAAATTAACACCCAGTTCCAGATGACCTAGAAAGTTCAAATTTGGCATGCAGATAGGTAATAAGGTGCATACAAAGGAAAAAATCTGAAACTGGTAAATTTGTATCGTTTTATTATAGTTTTTCACTTAATTGATTCTATTTGGGATACGAGTTACGCACTTTAATATTAGCGCTTATGACACAACAATAGGGTTGAATATAGTTGAGCAAGTGGCAACTGACCGCGGCGCTCGTAACTCATGAAAACGTTCTTAGAATTAATGCATTACATTAATTGTGGTTATATTAATTTTATTATAATATAATTCTTTTACTAAGTATATATGGTTAAAGGCAATAGTTTATATAAAATTAAAAAAATAGTACAGTTATAATAATATAGTTATAAGTAGATAATAATATTATGTATCGACGACCTCTGTGGTTCAATGCATAGCGCGTTGGGTAAAGCCGAAGGTAGCGGGTTCCAATCCCGACAACGACCAAAAAAAATTTTCCGAGTTCCTGGGTCATGGATGAGTATTAAATATGTGTGTTTTATAATAAAAATCTTAAATATAAGTATGTATTAATATAAATTAGTATTAAATAAATAAATGTATTTCCCTTGTCTAGTACCAGTAACACAAGTTCTTCGGAAAGTGACTACGGGACCAGATTGACGTGGTGTAAAAAGCGTCCATAGATAATATAATACTACTATTATTATACTTAACTCTGATTAAGTTTGAGAGTGAAAACTCATTAATAACAATGAGTGAGTAATGTACAAATGAGTCGTAGCATAGAAAATAACACAAAAATAAATTATACCTCGTGAAGGTAGGAAAATACGGTATTAAAAAAAACATTTGGTATTAATTTTTTTATAAATACGTAATACCTAGTACCTACCTGCCTAATTACTAATAATTTAAGTACAAAAAGTAATGATATCCCATCAAAAACATAAATGTGAAATGAGAGCCAAGTTCATTATTAAGATATTATAATATGCCTTGTTGTTGACTCCAACGACAAAAGAAGTGAGATCTAAATGGATGCCAAGTTCAATGGTCAGTCCTGAAATTTATTTATAACAAAATAAAGTATCATTTCTTCTTATAGCTTAGGATAATATATTGTAGCCTAAGGTCTGACTTGGCTAGTTTTCCTATACGAATTATATTGTAGCTTTCGCAAGTTCTATGCCTGTTACTTGTCGGTTCTTATTTTATTATTCCGAAAATTTGGCTTATTGGCAGAAACTAGCCATCGAACAATAATTCGTATAGGTATGAGAACTAGCCAAGTCAGACCTAAGGCTACAATACATTATCCTAAGCTATAAGAAGAAATGATACTTTATTTTGTTATAAATAAATTTCAGGACTGACCATTGAACTTGGCATCCATTTAGATCTCACTTCTTTTGTCGTTGGAGTCAACAACAAGGCATATTATAATATCTTAATAATGAACTTGGCTCTCATTTCACATTTATGTTTTTGATGGTATTATTTTTCATTAACCATTTATGCCCCTACATAATCTGTTTGTGAAAAAAGGTAAAAGTGTTAGGAAAAAATCAAGGTCCTATCGGATAACTCTTTTATGACATTTTACGAATAAAAAAAAAAGAAGAAATAAGAGTATTTTCTAAACATTAAATTAGATTAGATGAAAAAGAAAACCAAAAGGTAGATAGCGGTTAGGCGTAAATCAGGTTCAATCTGAAGAAACCGTCTAGATTTAATGAAAACACATTTCAATTTTAATCGTACAAATAAAGACTATTTTTGAAGACGCCCTTTTTCAAAAATTTTTCTTTATTTGTGAATAAAGTCTCTTAATTTATTTATACAAAAAATAATAACAAGCAATGACTGTTCAACCAACAACTAGTGCTTAAGCTTAAGATTCATCGAAACTAGCTTTTCTATTTCCTGAAAGAGATAGAGATTTTCTAATAGCCTGTGTAATGTATCCGGGTAAGATTAGTAATTTAATTTTTCTTTTCTTTTTCTTTAACGCCGGGAAATGCGCTTAGGCATCCCGCGGGGAAGTGGGTCTCCCCAGGCGAGTATGTGGCACCCGCTGCGCCCGAAGCTCTACCCACTAAAACCCGGCGAGTGCCACCAATGCCTCATTTGGTGAGGTGCCCCGGATCTACAAGCAATAGGGCACCTGGACGGCTAGTCAGTCCCTCAGGGGACCGACGCCACCTCCACTGAGGGGTTGCCCCGCACCACAGGACAACCACTCCCAACGTCGGGACAGTACAATAAGGCAAGGTTCCCGTCCTCGCGCCTTGCCCTTCGGCTCAAGTCGCTTCGCCCAAGGGGTTACCCTGGGCTACTGAGCCCCCCGCCACGACAAGGCCCGAACCGTGGTGGGGTTACCGTCCCGCCCTAGTAGGTAATATCTGACGACAAGCAGGATGCGAAGTCGCGGGTTCGAATCCCTCCAAAGTGCAAACAACATCATCATCATCATCATCAGCCTTTATCCGTCCACTGCTGAACACAGGCCTCCCTCAATGAACGCCGAGAAAACCGATTTCTTAGCACTCGCATCCAACGCGGACCTGCCACTGCGCGAAGATCGTCTTCCCATCTGGTTAACGGCCGACCAACACTTCGTCTACCTAAACGCGGCCTCCACTCTTGAACCTTATCTGATGAAGATCTTCACCGAGTAATGTGCATAAATTTCTCAAATTTATTTCAGCTCTTGTTTCGCTTAGTACTCGCATCACAATAATTATTCTTACAAACTCACCACGGAGCTGAGTTATGTGTGATTTTTCCTACTTATTATTATTACTGATTAAAGAAGTAGCGCCCGCGCTTTTACCTCATGCTAACGCTAGCAAAATAACATTTATCGGATAAAATTTGTACATACATATTATTATTTGACGACCTCTGTGGCTCAATGGTTAGCGTGTTGCCGCACAAGCCGGAGGTTCGAATCTCGCCAGGGAACAAAAAATGTTGCTGTGTTCCTGAGTCATGGATGTGTATTAAATAGTAAAAGTCTTAAATATATCATCACTACATATTATAAAACAAAGTCGCTTTTTCTGTCCCTATATCCCTTTGTACGCTTAAATCTTTAAAACTATGCAACGGATTTTGATGCGGTTTTTTTTAATAGATAGGACAATTCAAGAGGAAGGTTTATGTATATAATTTATTGAGTTTTTATATACATTGGCTAAGATATAACAATAATTGTTGAAGGTGTCGGGAAAAAATAGGCCGCTTGGAAGTTTTCAACGAAAACGCTGCCTAAACCCTTTGAGATATAACAAAATAATGTATGGTGGAATTGTGTATCTTAAATAGGTCTACAAAAAAGTCCGCGATGGCATATGTCTATCTCTTAGGGATATCATACTATATCCATTTAATACTTAAAAAAATGGGCAATTATAACGTGATAATTTGAAAGTTATTTACACAAATACGGTATGAATCCTTATCATTTTAAATCAGTTAATTAGCATGTGCATTTTATGAAGATTATTTTTGCCCTTTACATCATGCAAATTAAATGAATACTTTAGGAGATATGGCAAAATCAAAATAATGCAGAAGAAAATAAATCGTGTTGCTGTGATACGAACGGGCGCGGGCGGTTGTCTGCTGTCTAAGGCCGTAGTGTATCAACTCTGGTAGACGTAATAATATGATCAACGTATGGTGGAATATATAATAATAGTAATATATATCCTAAATATGCCTACAGAAAATCTGCGAAGGGATATATGTCTTTATGTTCAAGAAGACATATATTCATTTTAATACAAAAACTTAGTAATTATTAAAATAGAAAATGATCATCATCAGACATGATAAATCCGTAAACCTAAGTTCACGCGGGCGAAGCTGCGGGTAACAGCTAGTCTATTAATATAATAAAAGTATTAAATATGTATTTTGGTTGTCTGGTACCCGTAACTTAGCACGGGACCATATTGACGTGGTGTAAAAGCGTCCAATAGATATTATTATTATCTACACTAATATTATAAAGAGGAAAACTTTGTTTGTTTGTTTGGTTGTAATGAATAGGCTCAAAAAGTACTGGACCGATTTCAAAAATTCTTTCACCATTCGAGAGCTACATTATCCACGAGTAACATAGGCTACATTTTCTTCTGATAAAAAATAGGGTTCCGTAAGATATTTTGGTTTTCGGACACAAAGTGTAAAAAATGTTCGCGTACTAAGATCCCGTTGTAAATCTTAGTTAACGCAGGCGAAGCTGAGGGCAACAGCTAGTTACATATATTATAATATATAGGCAGTTAATCCATTCGGCTGACAATCTTAAAACCTTTGCTAAAATCATAATTATGCATAATCAATACAAAAATCCGCGTTAGAAGTAGGACCTACGTCAATTCGCTTCGGACTTTCTTCTGCGCGTGCGCATGTTTATACAGAGTGTTCATATCTGGGCCAATATGGGCAAAACCGAAATAGAATAAATTTGAATTTTACCGGTACAACCCGTATGCTTTATAGGAATATACTGGGAAACCCGAAATAATATAATAGGAGGAAACCGCTAGTTTTTTGAAATAATTGGAATTGAACTTGGAACTTTGTAAATTTATTTGGTTTAGATAATATATTTTGTTATAAAAAATAGATCAACATGAATATTAATTGACACAGCTATAAATATTTAATATGTTTAGTGTCAAAGCATTGTATTGGATAAACGTTAAACTATTGGTCAAAATAATTGAGCCTTAATAGTTTCGTAATAATTATAATAATAATATAATATCTATAGACGCTTTTATACCACGTTAATCTGGTCCCATGCTAAGTTTCCGAAGAACATGTGTTACGGGTACCAGACAACGGAAATACATGTTATATTAAATACTTTTTATATTATACAAATTATATTCGACATATTATATTATATATTACACATATTTAATACACATCCATGACTCAGGAACACAGCAACATTTTTGTTTCCTTGCGAGATTCGAACCCGCTACCTCCGGGCTTGAGCGCCAGCGCGCCAACCATTGAGATACAGAGGTGGTCATAATTGACTTCTGTCCTGTAAACATGTGCTCACTTCTGGCACAAATAGCTACTTCTTGCGCGCAAATTTTTCATAGCTCACAAGTTAAACCAAACTGAAATGTAATTAAATAAAAATTGTTATAATAATTAATTTAATAAATTAATGATAATTAATCAATTTAATAAATTAATTTAAAGTTTAATCATTTTATAAAAATTGTTTCAATGGTTAAGGAGCTCATCGCAGACATACGGAACTAAACGACATTATATATTATACCAGCTGTTGTCGCAGCTTCCGACGCGCATTTACGACGGCATCTTAGCGAGATGATATAATATAGCCTTCCCCGATAAATGGGCAATCTAAAACTGAAAGAATTATTCAAATCCGACCATATATAGCTTAGAGATTAGCGCGTTCAAGCGAACAACCCGCAACTTGGTCTGCGTTAACTAATATTTAAAACGGGATCTGAGCGGTATAATATATCATGCATGTATAATGCATATAAACCTTCCTCTTGAATTGTTATATCTATTAGAAAAACCGCATCAAAATCCGTTGCGTACTTTTAAAGATTTAAGCATACATACAAAGAAAGCGACTTTGTTTTATACTATGTAAAGATAACAAACCAAATAAACTATTTATTTTATTTTAAATGATTCTGAATTTCTCAATATTGTTCCAGTTAAAAAAAACATTTTTTGTTAAATAATATATTTTAAAACTAATTAATTATATACCTATCATAAAAAGTGGCACATACATTCATAATATTATGCTGCGTAACATACTCGTATTGTGTGTCAATTTATTTATAAATTCGAAAGTATTATCGTAGCCACAAACATAAGAGTTCAATATATTTTAAGAACATTTATCAGGTTGTTACGATACCATTTTTTTTTTTTTAGTTGTATCGGCAGACTTGCCACCTGATAGTAAGTGCTGAACGTCGCCCATGAATATAACATAGTCTTTTTATTCCTTTACGCCGGGAAATACGCTGAGACATCCCGCTTGGGAGTGGGTCTCCCCAGGCGGGTATGTGGGACTCGCTGCGCCCGAAAGGTGGACGCAGCTCTACCCACTAAAACCCGCCGAGTGCCACCACTGCCGCCTTTGGTGAGGTGCCCCGGATCTAATAGCAATAGGGCACCGCAACGGCCAGTCAGTCTCAGGGAAACGACACCACCTCCATAGAGGGGTTGCCCCGCACCACAGAATAATCCCTCCCAACGTCGGGACAGTACAATGAGGTGAGGTCCCCGGCCTCACCCCTTGCGCCCTGCTCTTTTGCCCCCTCTTCTTATAAGAGTCGTACAAAAGAGCCCCCTCGGCTCAATTCGCTTCATCTAAGGCGTTGGACTCACCCTGGGTTACTGAGCCACACCGCCACGACAAGGCCTGAACCATAGTGGGGAACATAGTTAATGGTGTTAAGTCTCTGTACCAGTAATTACACTGCCTTGAAACACAGCAAAGCTGTGTCACGGGAGGAGCAAGCAGGATGGAGGTAGCCATACAGCCGGGAGCGCGGCACAGCATACCTCTCCCACTGCATAGTATATAAAGTATAAAAGTAAAGTATCAACCCTTTATGTCCCACTGCTGGGCACGGGTCTCCTCCTCGAAATCAGGCGAGGAGGGTAATGGGCCAAAAGTTCACCGCGCTGGCCCAGTGCGAGTTGGTGAACTTCCCATACCTTCAAAGACTTTCAATCTCATCAGGCATGCAGGTTTCCTCAAGATGTTTTCCTTCACCGGTGAGCAAGCGATGGTCTCGTGTTTGGGGTGTACTTAGAAATTAGAAAAACCCATTTCAAAGCACACACGGGGGGGTCAGGATCGAACCCGGAACTCTCGCATAAGAGGCCGAGTCCACCCACCACTGGACTATCGTCGCTCATAGTATATAATATAATATATAATTTCATCATCATCAGTATTGTCCGTTCACTCTTGCACAGACTTCCTTCAAGATTCCTGTAGTGATGGTGATGCGTGGAGATGACGCATCTTTCTGCCTTTAGAATATATTTTCAGCGTCACAGTTAAATGGATCAACAAAAAATGATACTATCGGAAAAACAGTGTGCGAGTCGGATGCGCATGAAGAGTTCCGTAGCGTTAGCAATTATGAATGCAAAATTATGTAAAAATTTCAACTGTCTAGCTATCACGGTAAGATGATTGGTGAATCCGGCTTAGTATGGTACCAATTGGCCACGGAACCCAAAAAACCCCCATTCATTTAATTTATTCAACGTATATTTTGTAAATCCATTTATTTGTTATATTATTTTAATTTTATCTCGGTTTGTTAATAAATTGAATTTTAAGTTTCAGATTTTTATTTTTATTTTTACTACACTCCTTTGTTACTTGCGTATGCGTTGCGTGTTCAGAGCCGCTCATTTTAAGGCAATCACTTGAAATCAATGAGAAACTAAAAACCATACGAATGGCAAACCTAGGTGAATAGCAAACCTAGGTGGTCTCAGCGCCTTAAATACCTTCCTTGGATGTGCCAGTTTCTCAGGCTCCCCTCCATTTGACCGTAGCATTTGCCATCACCAGCACATACTTCCAATAGATTATCATGATCAGTTTATTAAAACAAACTTGTTGAATTTTTGCATTGTTTTTGATCCTTGAAAAGTGGGCAAAGTTTTATTTTTAAAGCTTGTTGTCTTAAAAAAGTGGACAAAAACAACGATCTGTTACATAATTAAAAAGAGATAATTAATAAAATAGCATGTTAAAAGGAGAGAAACGAAATAAAAATGAAGAACAATGTCAGTCCTGTATGTATAGAAAATTGATGTGTCAGTTTGTAATATAAAATGACCGCTTTTTACTCCATGCATATGAATATATAAACGGACCATACACCAAAATAACACTTTTACTTGTTTGTCTGTCTGTCTGTTTTTTCTGGTTAATCTCTAAATGCCTAGATTTATTTTGACGGGACTTTTCTGGCGGGTAGCTGTTATAATAAGGAGTTTAACTTAGGCTATGAGAACAAACACCATCAAACCGGATACGTCCGTAAATCTAAGTTTACGCAGGAGAAGCCACAGGCAACAAAACACCTTATACGGATTTTATCACAATTTATTAAGACTTTTATAAATCAGCGAAGATATAACTAAACACAGGACTAACCAATATATTAATGTATCGTAAGGCAGCTTCGAATAACTTTGTAACAGTAGGACGTCTGTCACATCAGGCCTCCGGTGACCATGGTTGCTGTAAAGTATCCGAAACGTTGGGCTTGTAAACGCTATAAAATCTGTAAAAGTTGTTTCATTATAACGAGTGGAATTCGCGTAAACAATAACTACATAATATTCTGATTCGGGTTAGGTTTTTCGTAATTCAAATTCTTTAGTGACGTGTTTCGGCTTTATCAATATTGTTGTATTTTCAGTGAGCTTTCGTCCGTTATCTGGAAAGCTTGGTATCAACCAGCTAATCCCTAACGAATATTAAACACGCAAATATTAAGTGCATACTTCATACATGTTAATATAAAATATGATATAAGTACACACCAATAAAAGTGTTTAATGTATTTGATATTGTCACACGTCGCTTCAGCTGTGTTAAAGACAAACGTGGGGTTGATAATGATTGTTGATAGGCAGTCTTTTTTTAAGAATATAATCTATAGTTTTACAAAATTTTAACGAAATCTATCAGTGGTTTTAGTGTTAAAAGTCTGTTTAACGTTTGTTTAAGTTTATTAGACTAACGCCTAGTTTCCGAAAGGCTGATCAACGCAATAATTAACAAATGAAGTCTCTTGTTAAGTGTCAAATGAGTTGCTAGAAGCATGGTTAAATCACTTAATTTGATCAACTAATAAACAAAATTGATCACTTGACATAGCCACTACAATGAAAAGCTGTCAAATTCGACTCTAAAATCATATGTTAACCGCCATTAACATCCATGTTAGTTGACATAGACTTTGACCAACGTTTCAGAAGCCGGGCGTACTAGTTAGATTTTGTCACATAGAAGAATAGAGGTTCCATACAGTTCTTGCGCAAATCGAAATGTTTCCTTTAATATGTTCTTTTGTTTTCAGAAATTCAAAGATGACTGCGAAACTAGTTTCCTGAGTGAGTATTTTCTTTATTATGAGACATACTTTTTTCATTGTGAAATCAGAATAAAAAATGTTATTCAAAAAAGTGACTTTTCGAATCAAAGCTTTAAAAGACGAAGAATGAAGTGAAAGAGTGAAAAGAATACTCAGTGGAACAGATTTTTTTCAAATATAATCTGTAATCATTTGCTTTTTTTATTGTTACCCAGAAATTATTGCAAGGATTCCTATTCCGAAAGCATAGGTATATCCAATAAAGTTTTACTGGTGAACACACAATTTGGCCTTAGCTTCGTCAGCTCGAGAAGGAAAGACCTGAATAAACTTGCAAGTCAGTTCCATCGTGTAGAAACGGATCTTAAATTCAAATGCTATGGAAATAATTGTAATGGCCGGTTGGAAATGGTTGAATGTTGAATCCATCCACTTTGAAGTTTGAACTTACAATAATTGTTGTGTAAAGAAACATTTGTTTGTAAATCCTTACAAACACTATATATATGAAAGTAGAGATGTTTGTTACGCTTTCACATGAAAACTACTCGATACGATCATCATAAAACTTTGTACACATATTCTCGTAGGTACTAGAAATAATGATACTTTGAAAAAAAATTAAATTTTTTTGCTGACGCGGGCGAAGCCGCGGGCAATAGTTAGCAAATAATAATTATTTCGTGTCGCGTTCCTAAGGAGTTACGAATAAATTAACGAAGCATACACTTTGTGTCTGTTACGACTTATTACTTCTGCGAAGCTTCAGTGTTTACAGGTTAGAAGTGTTTAGCAAAACTGGTAGGTGTGCTTTGCCGCGGTCCCATCTGAAATTTAACATCATGTCTCGGAATAGGACTTAATGAGTTTCCTGGGCTAGTTCTAGGTGAACTAGTTTATGTTGATGGGCGACACTAATCACTTACTATAATGTGGCTCGTCTGCCCGTTTGCCTACCATGAGCAAAAAATACCGGCGACGGGAGACCTGTCTCACAGACAAAGAAGTGCTGAGCTAGACTCAGTTAGAACTAGTCTAGCATTTATATTCAAGGGTTAATGCCTTGAAATTACTGAGATTAACCATCACTATCTGCGTTTTATTTATCTTTTAAAGATACCCTAAGATTGGATGCTCGATAATTAAACCGAAATTCAATGTTTAAAGCCCTTATCTATCCCACGGTTAGGTACGGATATCCTCCTGGAAATCAGACGAGGAAGGTATTGTGCCATAGTTAACTTGAACTTCTAACACCTTCAAAGATCAATCTCATCAGAAAACGCAGGTTTCCTTGCGATGTTCGCGCAGATATTTAGAAAAAATCCATTTCAAGGCACCACAGGAGTCGAACCCGCCACCCGGATTTCTTACCTACTGAAACAGTGGTTCTTTTATTAATCGGCGACAATTTTGGTTTCAGTATTATTAACAGGGACCACAAGTTATAAAACAGTAGAAACATCAAAATAATACAAACTTTAATGTAAACTTTATAATATCTTGAAAGTAGTATTAGTTAACATTATATCAATAAAACTTTTGATCTTGCATATCATCGTTATTGTCAAACCGGTAATCTTTTCGAACCTTTCTTTTGCTCTTGTCAAACACTTATGGTCCACGGACCATTAGTTGGAACTCCTGCACTACCATCGTCGCTCACAATATTTATGGAAACATTTTTTATATTCCGCCGAATAGTAAAATAACTAATTATTTTTGTCAGGCGTTATTTTCATAGCAATCAAATAACTTTTTATTTATAAATCTGTGCTCTCATGTAAGCAATTTAACGAAATATAATATATTAATAATATCTTTTATTAATATTATCTATGCTTAAATACTGGGGGTATTTAATGGTGATCGTCGCATTTTATACATAGTAACAAATTACAAAAACCTTACGCTAAGAAGGCTGAGTTATACATATATGCTACAAATCCTTGTCATATATTTGGGCGACGCCAACTACCTGCCTGAGCCCTGACTTGTGCGATTTGTCAACTTTACCTGGTATATTTCAAAGGTTACACGAGGAACACGCAAGCAGCGCCAGTGAACTTGCGAGTGGCGTGTCATTCATCATCATCAGCGACGGAGCAGACGATCACGTTCGTGGTGAAACCCATGGACCAGTGGCAGCTCATCGCCTTCATCAGTACAGCAAACAGGGAAGATGAGCTGGTAAGGAAAATTCCACAAATATCACTTCGGCACATAGAAATATTAAGAACAGAAGAACTTATTTTATATATCTGTGCTTCAGCATGAAATAGGTACTTGGTTGGCCTTCATACTCGCAATAACGGTCAGAAAGATAGGTATAGATTGATATTGAATTGTTTTATATGAGAATTCAATATACAAGGTAATAAATAATATTTGCATATAAAATATATATTTATAAGAGGTAGTCCGCAGTGCCATGCTGCTTTGCAGCCAAATTGGGCCGGACGACTCAACCGTCCGTTTAAAGTGGGTTAAAATCGCGCACAAACGAGTCGGTTACAAACAAACAAACATACATACAGGTAAAGCTAACTAAAAGCGTAAAAAAAACTTCACTATTAAAAAAAATCTCTTTAAAGTGCTACGCTTTGAATAATCCGCTACGCCAATTATTTATCTATGGTGCTACGCTAAGGGTCAATTGTTTCAAATCATCTGTCAACGTAAGAGACTTCGTTAAATTTTAACGTCTGTTAAAAACAACGCTCTTTGGTCACTAACGTTCGTTGCCGCCACCTTTAACGATTACATATTCGTTAAAGTCCTAAGCAACCCGCCCTAAAAGCAACTCATGTTGAATAAAATTTCAGATAAACTACATTTTGGTGGAGCGCAACACAAACTACACCAGCATTTCCCTTCCAATGGGGCAGTACACGACATGGACGACTGTTCTAGACGATTTCGGTACCCCCATGCCCTGGAGACGGGGAAGGGATATACAATCGTGGGACGAAATACAGAAGAATCTAGAAAACAGGACTTACGAGATCAAATACGAGTTTCTCACGAAGCAGTATTTGAAGGGATCCCATTTTATTGACGCCGTGTTTACATGGAACAGTACTGGTGGTAGGTAATATATTAAATAATATTAATACTCAAAATATAAAAAATAATAATAAAAACTGTACGTCAAGACGCACGATCCCATGCCATCATCAACGCAGATCGCCCATCGTTTTGCCGTTTATTGAGGGAGGCCTATGATTTATGTTTTTTATTTCGTTATCGAATTTTCAAAATCATATTTTCTCATTCGTGCAATAAAAAATATCCAATTTTAATAGTTTTATTAGTAAAAGTAAAAATAGTAATAAAAATCTTGTTTGTTATGTACTATCTGATATCAATTTTAGCCTATGTTATTTTAATATGCTAAATATTTCGTTTGAAATATTTATGTATTTTTTTGTTTACATCAGGTTTGGATTCTTGCTTCGATGTTTACAACAGCTGTAACAAGAAGACTCAAGGAGATATTTATGAAATGAACATTAAGGTAATTAATAAAAAAATCATAATTTGTTATTATTAGTGCATCGTAACATTTATATAACCTTAAGCTCGAAAGAGAAGGTGTTAACTGTTATCTGTCTTTCGTTATCGCGCTTTTTTACATACAAAAAAATATATAATCAAACTCCATTTATAATTTGCAAAGTAAACGCTTAAAAAAACGTCCACTTTTTAACCTACTTTGAAAAAACGAGACTCAATTCGTCTGTATGTTTTTTTTGTATGTTTTTTACACGATTACTCTGCCGATAGTGAATGGATTTTGATGATTATTTTTTTGTTTGAAAGCTTATGTTTCTGAATTGGTCCCATATTATTTTGATCGAGATCAAACCAGCCGTTTTTGAGTTATTCTCAATAATGCTTATTTGATTGGTTTAGTATAATAGTAATATAGTATAGTAATATTTTCCAGTCATACGAGGAGCGTGCGGTGATCATCAGAAACCTGACCCTAGACGACGTGTGCACCTTCTACGTGAAGGGCCTATACGGAACCACCAACTTGCCGTTCCGCACTCCGTCCTGCTACGATCTACCTGACTGTGTCCCTAGTGAGTATAGGGCGTAGCCGGTAGCTCCAGCGCGGCGCATAGAGAGGCAACGCACATATTATAAAATATCAATTAATTGGTAGCTAGTCAGTGGGTTACAGCAGAAACAATCATATACATTGTCTTGTAAAGCGAAGCTTGACAAACTGAACTAAAAAGTTGAAAATATTTTTTATATGAAAAGTGAATGTCGAAATATATATTATTGTAAAAAATGGGGTGCCTGGTTCACTGGAAAGATATGTGTCCCATTGCTAGACACGTCTCTTGTCGACCAAATCGGGCAAGAAGAACAAAGAGAACAAAAAGAACCCTATATAGTTCCATTACGCGCTGATCCAATTCCGGGTCGTCAGCTTTACACTCCTTCAAATTAATATCATGATCAATATGTTCAACAGTCATGCAAGTTTTCTCACGTATTCTTTTATGGGCGGACATGCTATGTTCTCATATTCATGTGTATGAGGGAAAACCAAATCAGAACCTCACTGAAACTTTATGTCGTTTCAGAATTGCAAGCGGTACACAACATAGAACTGCATGCTACGCAGGTTGCGGGCAAGTGCTGGGCGGTGCTTGTGAAGTGGGCGCGGCCTGTACACGCCCCCCACCAGTACAATGTCACGCTAGCCGCGCAGTATATTATGCACAATAAGATAGTACCGGGTGTAAGTAGCTCATAACACGATCATGTACGATCGGGCATCCGCCATGCTCTCTCATGCTCTCTGCTGCCCCGCGCAGCCTCTCACCGTAGTATTCATGTTTTTAAAGACTGAAGAAAGAAGAATCAAGGAAACTCAAGACCGATCAAAGTCTCTCTTGTGTTGGCTGTCTTTGCTGCCATCTTGTCTACCTGCCGCCATCTTATATATATGGCTCATCACATATATATTTTATACTTTTTATTTACTACTTCTTTAGACGTATTTCAAGTGTACAAATTTTTACTTTAAAAATAAAGATATTTTTAATTTGATTCAATATAGTTTAGTTGTGCATAGTAGTGGTAGTGTTCCTATATAAACATAATATAATTAAATATTCGAATGTCTTGGGATCGGCCGTCTTGCCTCTTGGCATTCATTTGAAGAGGGAAATGTCTGAGCATTACAAATTATATCAACCTGATCATAATAAAAAACCAACTATCATCAAACTGCTTGCGGTAAACCGTAAAAGCTAGTAATTTCTTATATGATAACAGTAAGTCAATTGTATACTTTTTCAGAATTCGACAGAAGTGTTGTTCACAAACGTGTGTGGCGAAGGTCGGTATGAGGTGTCGGTCGGAGCCCAGGCGCATGGCAAGATCGCTTACAACAGCAAAAGCAATCTCTTCCCCAGTGAGTATAACGGAGATTTACAAACTGATTATTATTATTAAAGTCGTTATCAGTGAAAACGTCGCATTTGATGGTTCTTTTTAATCCTTAGCTCCTCTTCTTCGAAACTCAAAATATTAGCTTTTTTTTTAATTATAAAACTTGATTAGCATTACTGTGTTTCGGAAATAAGTATTTAGAGACTTACTTACATCGCAAGATAAACAATACATAAATGAGTTAACTGCCTGGGCGCCTCAGGTTAACTAGTTAATATTATTGCGCGACGTTGACCGTTAGCCTATTCAACGAATGTATTATTAAGTATTATTACTAATTTCACTAATAATTATTATTTATCATGTAATAAATAAATAAATAAGATATTTCATCTCCAAACAGCTCGTGTGATAATACAAAACGTGGAGGGCATTCCGATGGGACTCATATGGATGCTGGCCCTCCTCTCCGCAACGGCCTTCACCGTCAGCCTCATGTGCTGGAGACGAAGACTCAACTACAAAAGAAGAAATATATACTTTTCGGTAGTATTCTTTATATATTTCGACCAATGTATTAAGTAGATAGGAGGGATAAGGGCGATGTCCAAAAAGTGAGTGAGAACTTGTGGATTTTTATACGATCGGTCTTGGCCCTTGGGATTCTTTGAATATATTATATTTGCAGTAGTAGACGAAATATTAAGGTAATAATGTATTAATCCTAAACATTTTTTTTTAGAACGAATTAGGGAAAATGACTGGAGAGACGGACACAGACGGAGAAAGTCCGGAATCCGGCTCGGAGGACCAATGGGAAATTCGCCCGGAGCGCTTGGTTCTCCACGAAATTATCGGAGAGGGGGCTTTCGGAGTCGTGAGGAGGGGAACCCTGGTCCCCAACAAAGATGTCGCTGTCAAAATGCTTAAAGGTTATTTTTATGATCTTTTTTTATGTGTCAGCCGAACCCGTTAGCCGAAAACCGTTACCCGGATACTATCTATGTCTATGCGATACTTAAGGTCATCACCAGCCATGCCTTCTTGGAATCCGTTAAAGTCTGTTGACAGAACAAAAAAATGTCAGCCAAACAATATCATTCATAGTAGTTGTTCCAATCGAATCTTTATCTTGTTTTAGATTTTCCATCTGTAGAGGAAATTAGATCATTTCGTAGTGAGATGGAACTTATGAAGAGCGTGGGTGTGCACCCCCACGTGGTCAGCCTGGTAGGGTGCTACAGCGGTCGACGGCCACTAATCCTCGCCGAGTATTGCAGTAGGGGAGATCTACTTACTTTTCTAAGGTAACCCGAAGCTAGCAGGCATGCATACATCGTCTCTATATTTTATATAATATAATACGTTATGTCCACAAGCATTAAGTATTTCACAACCGACCTTTTTTTTGCTTTATCTTCAGGGGTTAGATCTCTGTCAACTTACTTAGTTACCCTCATCTAAAACTTGGGGTTACCAAGCCTAATTTTTATAGATATGCATGCCTAGTAACTGTAGGCAAAACTTTTTAACAACGTTCCTACTTTTGAATTTGAACCTATAATTTTCTAGATGTTCATGGGATGTGATGACATCAAGACGTAACGCCAAATACTACAACAACAATGACAAAGAAATCGACTATCGCCTCGATCAATCCAGAAGCAAAAGCAGAGACTCGAAAATAGTCGTGAACCGCCTCTACGATCTCCAAGGAGTTTGCGACACAGAACTCACTCTTCTAGATCTCCTGTCATTCTGCCGCCAAATCGCGATGGGTATGGAGTTCCTGGAATCAAACAGAGTAGTGCACAGAGATCTAGCTGCTCGTAACATTTTAGTGACAGCGGATAGGACGATGAAAATCGCTGACTTTGGACTATCCAGGGATGTCTACCAGGAGAATCAGTACAAACAGAAGGGCAACGGGAAGATGCCTGTGAAGTGGATGGCGCTAGAGTCGTTGACGCATAGAATTTACACCACGCAAAGCGATGTGTAAGTATTATCGAAACTGAAATTGAAAAATATTATTTATATTTTATTTTTGAGTGTGCTTTACCACATACTCTCTATGTTTGGTGTAAGAAATAACTTAATTAATAATTAAGAATATAGAATACTAGCTGTTGCCCGCAGCTTCGCCTGCGTTAACTAAGATTTACAACGGGATCCTAGTACGCGAAATAACATTTTTTACACCTTGTGTCCGAAAAACCAAAATATCTTACGGAACCCTATTTTTTATCAGAACAAAATTTAGCCTATGTTACTCGTGGATAATGTAGCTTTCGAATGGTGAAAGAATTTTTGAAATCGGTCCAGTACTTTTTGAGCCTATTCATTACAACCAAACCAACAAAGTTTTCCTCTTTATAATATTAGCGTAGATGTAGATAGTGTAGATGTAGATAGATTTCGCCATAACCTCAAAACCAAACGTCCAATTTTAATCATTCAAAGTCGAAATATTATCTACATAAATTGTACTTAGTGATTAAATAATTTATATTGATAAGGATCCAAAGCAAGAGTAAAATAAACGCGTTTAAATGTAGTCCAAAAAATTCAAAATTTCTAAATAATAAAATGGTTATTGTGACTCACTCGACTTAGATAGGTATAGTGTGTCGCGGACTTTTTTGTAGATAATTATAAGGTCTTCAATTAATTAGAACATTCTATGGTTCTATCTTTTATAGTTTAGGCAGCGTACGCAAAATAAGTAACTTTTCTGGTTGATTTTTTACACCTTGTGTCCGAAAAACCCAAATATCATATGGAACCCTATGTTTTTTTCAGAATAAAATTAAGCCTATGTTACTCATGGATAATGTAGCTTTCGAATGGTAAAAGAATTTTTGAAATCGGTCCAGTAGTTTTTGAGCCTATTCATTACAACCAAACAAACAAATAAAGTTTTCCTCTTTATAATATTAGTGTAGATGTAGAAATATAACCGTGCTAGAAATGCTTAAACAAAACAAAACAACCCCTGAACAATGCAGAAATAGCCAGGCAAAGCTTAATTATTTAACCGTTTATAAGATAAAAAATACACAAATTTGTTTTGTGTATAATAATGTGGTTTGCATATCAGGTGGTCATTCGGCGTGGTGATGTGGGAGGTTGTGACGGTGGGCGGGGCGCCGTATGCCGCAGTGAGCGCCGCGCGTCTGCCACGCCTCCTCGCCGCCGGCTACCGCATGCCGCGTCCACAAAACTGTAGCCCGGCCCTGTAAGTATTGCGATGTACCCACTGCAACTTGCCGTAGCGCCACATGCCGTAGATATTCACTGATTGATTAGGTGACCGGAAACTACACGGTCTACACACAATCTTTGCTTGTTTAAATCAGGTTTTCTTTTTTAATCTGGCAACTAGAGACGAGCATTCTGGAGTCAGACATGTCCTAAATGCCTTCTTCAGTTTTCATCTTTGTTCAGCTACGAGCTCATGCTATCGTGCTGGAACGCTCGGCCGCGCTCCCGGCCCACCTTCAGTATGCTGCACGCAGCGCTAGACGACATGCTGTGCGCGCGCGCTGACCACTACCTCACGCTGGCCGTGCCCGACGCGCCGCCCGACAGCCCGAGCACGCCCCAACGCAGCTGCGTACGCACGCTCGCCAGGTAATGCCTACTTACGCTTTAATACGAAAAGAATTACGTTCAGAAGTTGGAGGTTCGGTCGACTTCCACTAGATGGGTCGCCGATCGAGCGACGATGGTCCAGTGGTGGATGGACTTAGCTTCTTATGCAAGAGGTCCGGGTTCGATCCTGACCCCCCGTGTGTGCCTTGAAATGGGTTTTTCTAATTTCTAAGTGCACCCCAAAACACGAGACCATCGCTCGCTCACCGGTGAAGAAAAACATCGTGAGGAAACCTGCATGCCTGATGAGATTGAAAGTCTTTGAAGGTATGTGAAGTTCACCAACTCGCACTGGGCCAGCGCGGTGAATTATTGGCCCATTACCCTCCTCGCCTGATTTTGAGGACTCCTCCGCGGGTCTCCACCCGTGCCCAGAAGTGGGACATAAAGGGTTGATACTTTTTTACTTTTTAATGATGATGAAATTATGCAAAAGGGCTCAATCTTGTCTGTTATAACTTTTATATCGCATTAACGCATATCTATCATTATAATTCAGTCGATATAATGTAAATATAAATAAAAATTATTAACATTCTTCAATAACTTTCTATAGTTGATCTAAAATGGGTTTTTGAGAGTTTTAAGGGCAATCGCCTATAAGCGTTGGTCAACTTTAGTGTTCAGATATTTTTGCCTATTCATCGTGTATCTTCAAGTCAAATTCTGCAAACAGATCTGCCCTGCTCTGGGGCAGCAGTAAGAGTTACGAGCGGCCGCAAGCCAACAGCAACCATTACACGATGCAGCCCGCGCTCTCCGCCAGCAGAGACGTCACCGCCGACATGAAGATACCCTAGACCGACGACCGAACGGGACGAGGAACTGAGCATAGCAACTGTCGAGAGGCAGGAGACGGGAGGCTGAAACCTGACTACACTGAATGAACCTTATAACAATACGAAGGCCTTTAACGAGGTTCTCAATAAAAAGATCTTTGTCAAATAGACTATGAGAAGGCTTGGTTTTAATCGACGGATCAGTATCCTGTAGACAATACATACCTACAGGGAATCGTTTAATAAAACGAAGGAAAATGGCTATCGCCATTATATCATTCATAACTAAGATGAATTAAAATTTTATATCAGCTATAACATTTGAATATTATATGAAAATCAATTTAGCATTTTTTTTTAATAAATAACCTGAAAAAAAAAATTATCCTCCTTCCTTCCTGGCCATTATTACATTAAGTATTGGCAATTATAATTTATAACCTATCTATATAAATGTGTATAACACACATTATGACTATTATTATTACCACTGAACCAAATGTGATATACTTATTATTATTTTTTGTTGTGGTTTCATGATGATGACTTTCGCAGGATTCCTCTTGTTATCAATAGGTTTCATTTATAACTAACTAGCTGTTGCCCGCAGCTTCGCCTGCGTTAACTAAGATTTACAACGAGATCTTAGTTCGCAAAATAAGTAACTTCTGGTTGATTTTTTACACCTTGTGTCCGAAAAACCCAAATATCTTACGGAACCCTATTTTTTTCCAGAATAAAATTTAGCCTATGTTACTCGTGGATAATGTAGCTTTCGAATGGTGAAAGAATTGTGGAAATCGGTCCATTACTTTTTGAGCCTATTCAATACAACCAAACAAACAAAGAAACAAAGTTTTCCTCTTTATAATATTAGTGTAGACATATGCACAGCAAAACAACACTCAATAAATACAATCGATATTAATAAGACTATTGAAATATTTGTAAATAACGTCTAGCAGTATTAAAGCAGCTAGAAAGCAAATTGAACGCACCTAGCTATATAATATCAGACAAGACAGATAATTCGGACTGCAGCATAAGATGCTTATATCGCCTTTCGATATCCCAGCTAAAAGCTTTAAAAAAACAATTATAACTTACACCTTATGCAGGAAGGTTTAGAGAGAAACCAGTGCCAATCGATCTACCAAAAAAGGACAAAAATTGTGTTTAAATTAGCATGCATTTTATTGTAAATTATGAAATAAGGAATGAAATAATAAAATCCATATGATACAAGTTTAATATATTAATTTACATCGACATAACTTATCGCTAAATATAAAAATATTAAATATTCATCACTTCCATAAACATCTTCAGACTTTCCTTTTGCCGACGCAATGTACCGATTCAAAACCAGAACTAAATAGAGGCCATACTCCAAAGTATAATATTGCGCGCTTTAACTTACGGCGGATTGCAGTTTGAGTTTGGACTTGGTAACATATGCGTCTGATTATATGTATGGTAGTACAAAGTAACGTATATTCTAGCAAATTCTGAGGGCTTAGACGAAGTAACATCGTTTCGTAGGAGAAACATACCGAAAGTTGTCATTGTCTCTTATTTATCAATGACAACATCCTAGCCAATAAGATATTGACAATAACGATCGATAACCAATAGACAGTTTGTGATTTTGTTACGATAACGATTGACCACGTGATTTAACGCGACTTATGTCAATCCCATACATTTTATTCTTTTCGAACTTCGTTATCGTCTTTTTAATATTACTTTTTCTAAGCCTCCAATTCGGTTGTCTTGTGACTTTACAGTCGTATATTTTCAAAGAACACACATCCTGTACAAAATTATTCTATAGCTGATATTCAAAACCTAAGTATGGCCCAAGAATTTTTATTTTATTTATTCTGTGAATTTAATAGTCTCTTACATACATAATAATATGGTATCCCTGATCAAATGCACCATTTACATGACACAGATCCAGAAATAACCAGAGAAGAGGGAGAGCTTTAAACTAAAGAGAGCCAAAAAGTATGTGCGTGTAAATAAATAAGTAGTATTTACGAGTCACGCCTAAAAAGTTTAACTTCCAAATATGAACACTGAACTAAACGTCAGATAATTTATAACTTATTTATTTATTTATCAAAAAGTAATAAATAAACAATATCACTTGGAGATTTTCAAAAAATAATATTGTTGTGAATTTCAAACATTTTTCAAATCAGAATTTTTATTTACTTTGCAATTCACAATTCATCAAATAAATTATCCTGATTTATAATGATCGATATACTTTTAATTTGCAACAAATTACAGTCAGTTTTATTTAATTTTATACAAATAAATGTAATACCGGATCCACACGTTTGTGGCTTTCCGCAATTCCAAACCTCCACAAGTCACAAGCATGTGGACGCATCGCAAGCGCTTGGGGCAAATTCTCTTTTGTTCCCTTTGGCTTGTGCACAATACCGACACTCGTCGGATCAGCCACAAACCCTTGCAAACCTACGCAAGCCAAGACAAACTTTGTATTCACACGTTTGAATTTGTGAAGGCTTGCCGAGGCTTGGCAAGCGTGCGGTTCCGGCTTAAAGATATTAATTGTAGTTAGCATCTCTCCTCTTCTTATATACGCGCAATTGTGGGCAACACGAGAACGCTTTTACTATAATTTCTTATACCTATGATATGACTAACATAGAAATCTTATTTATTTATATAATATCACACTAATTCGTTAATACACTGGAACCTTTTAACATCGATAACCCTCTGTCGGATAAAAACGACACCACGCCGTTTTTCATCCTGGCAATTCTTAAACTCAAGAAAATATTTCTACAATGATAATTAAATTTAAAAAATATATATTTAATTAGTTTTTGCTATGCCGATGTTTTTAGTATTTATGATTTATTTTAGTACAAACGATAAGAAAAAATGGCAAAAGTTTCTTTTCTTACAGAGTGCTTAATACAAAAACTTATTACCACTTTTCAATCATAACAAAATCTACAAAATATAAAACAATCGTAAACCTGTATTAAAATACGACTTAAGTAACTATGTATCTCAAATATATCTTTTTTTATATAAAAAACAAACGAGTACACATATTATAGTTTATATTTTTTAGATGGTGAGTTGTGGCTGCCCGCTTTCATATAGAATTATAGGCTTAAATAAAAAATAACACAATATGTAAAAATATATTTAAATTCCGTATTTCAAATACATAGTACATGTATATATGCCGATTTTCTCAAAACTCTGATGGCTCTACTTAGTACAGTAAAATGAAAGATTTATTGAGCACACATTTCTTTCTTTATCGTGTTCGATTCCAAAGGAAAATTGTACGTATGTATTTTTATATTTGTTTAATATGAGTATTAATGTTGTTATTATGACTGTTTTCAATTCACACTAATAAAGCAGAACATAGATATTGAAATGAGTATTGTATTTTCCTTTACAATACATAACATCGCAAAAAATGTATTATAATATTTTTTTTTAATTCATAAGATCATACTTGGATAATCTTCGGATTTTAAATGTATTAAAAAACTGTTTTATTACAAGTTCTTGATGATGTTAAGCGAGTATTATAATTATTTAAAATTATAATAAACTTAGAAGGAATGAAAGCGACGTTGTACTCCTTATATACATATGTTCCTTCTTTATATATTTTAATTCAATTTCACTACTAGGATACACCGCATGTGATACCACCATTTTGAATTTTTATGTATCGACTTACAAACAAAAACAATAGGCTATTTGACTTGACCTAAAAACCTTCGTGTTGTTTATTGGAATTATTAAGATCATAAAAATAATATTTATTTTAATTATATATGAGTATTTTTTTATTATTATATTATGTGCTCTAAAACGCTTGCTTCAGCAATATGGCGTAGAGTCAGACGAGTGACGTCACGCGTCAGTAAATATAGTGTACTGCGTAACATTGATTGAAACCTGTTTTGTGTTTGACGTCACATTGGAATAGCCTATCCAAACCGTTTATCGTCATATCGTTCCAACCGCAAAACAAATTATTTTATTTTGGGATTTTTGGTGATATATTTTTTGTGTTTTAAGGCAAATTACTATTAAAATTCATATTCAACACGAATGACAATCAAAACATCTATATTTTTCATACTGTCAAATAGCCTATTCTTCTATGGCATTAAACATACATGGTGTGTTGCCATTAAAATGTGATAATGATGATGACAATTTATTTGAATTAATTGTAAATAAATTCTTTTCATTTACAATAATCATGTCTTCTTACTTTAAAAGAAAATTGGTTTTACAAATCATAAGCTACATACATTTTTATTCTAATCATATTTCTATTCAGGGTTTTTAAACGTATTCCAAAAACTATGTAACAAGAAATTTAAATGTACTCTGGTCAAGAGCTATTAACATTTCATATAAATTGACTATTCCAGGCACATGTTCATTTTTAGCTATCTTTTTTTATTTTCTGAAAATTTGCTTTGAGAAGGGTGGAATAAATACTATATCATATAATTTTTTCCCTTATACATGTTACAGATTGAGGTTATATTTATCACATTGATTATTTTTTCAATCATTTCCATATTATATCCATTGCAGTCATTTCCATTCTATAGACACAGAATCTCATACAATTTCTAAAACTTAATGGAGTCACACTAGATATGAGTATGGCTCGGTATAAACTCGGATAAGATGCGGGCAGCGCATACTGTAGATCGAACTACTTTATAAATGTGTTAGCACACGTCAGCGATAATGTGATTCATAACAATGACGATCTTTATAGAGGTACGAGATCAGTATAACAATCCTAAAGCAAAGTCTTTATGGCATAATTTTTATTATATTAATATACACCAAAAACATTTATTCATATTTCATAGGTTTATAAATGATCACAGAACATAAATCCAACTGTATCTAAAAACAAAGTAGTAGGCGCAATATTAACGATTGCAACATTATCTAATTTTGGTTTAGTCTATCAGTGATCGCTCGAACGAGGACACATGTAGATCAGTTCAGTGAGTACTCACTGGTGGAATCGGCGAGGGGCGGGGCTCGCTCAGTCGACGGGAGGCGGGACCGCGGGGGGCGGGGCCGGCGGCGCTGTTAGGTACCCAGCCGAGTGGGGCGTGCCTGTAAGCAAAAGTAGGTTTTACCGAATAATTCTCATGTTAGGTTGAGATGAAACCACAAAACGTGGCTGGATGCTAAGTCGTCAATCGAAAAAAGGGGAAATACACTCATAAAATAAGCGACGCTGGTATGAATAGGTCAGCCGCTACACAGCGTCCTGCACTCATACGGGCGACGCGCCGAGTCCGTACTCACCGGTAAGGGCGTGCCGCTGCGGCGCAGATATGAACAGGTCGTGCCGCTGTGCCGCATACTGCTCCCACACGGGGCAGCGCGAGAGTTCGGCGCGCACGCGCTCGCCGTAAGCCACGGACCGACTCATGGCCTTGAGCGCCCCCACCACGCGCGCCGTGCACTGTCCATCCAGCCGCGACTGCAGCAGCGATAGCAGCTCACCAATCAGATCCGTCTCCAGCGCCTGCATATACACATATAAATCTCATTAAGATATACATATGAACAGTCTATCACCACGAATTATATAAGATTGGACTACCAATGCTGCTTTGCAGCTCAATTGAGCCTTCTCCAAACATAGTGGCTCACATGGTGCTAGCCTAAGTGACCGCTAGGCTGTCGCGTTTTGTGTGATTTGCGGATTTTCGGTGGTCTATTTATCGGATACAGAAAAGGAGGGCAACGCTGGGCTGCATAACCTTCAGTTGTGTGAATGTTGATGGGTGTCAATAGAAGCTAAAAAGCTTCAACTATTTGTTTGCCTTTATGTACTACAAAAAATAATATCTATTTTCGAATGAGTATTTTAATAGAATACCTGTAGAACTAGTTTGTCGGTGTTCGCGGTGCTGTTGAATATAGAGGCGAGCGCCTCGCACGCGGAGCCGACCACCTCCCGGCAAGTCTTCACGGCAGTCTTGATGCCCAGCATCACGTCCGTCTGACTGAGCGCGACCACGCACGCCTGTGGGAGAAACAAGTTGGTGTCTAGTATTATTTGAATTATTGAAGCTCGCAGAGTAGGCGTCCAACTACAGCTACAAAGTAGGTCAAACTGAAAAAGTCTAAGTTTCAACGCCAACTATTAAAATAAAAAATACGTTTTATAAATTGGGTATCAGTTAATAGGCCTACAGAAAAGTATGCGATGGCATATGTTTATGTATTAAAGATATTCATTGTATTATCTAAAATAATTGACTATAAATACAGTTGAAAGTACACAAGCTATTATTAACACTAATGTACTACCGCACTACATAATGTAAAACATGGTCCTTCACCCCGTCTGTCTGTCTGTACGCGATAAACTTATAGACTACTACATACGTAGATATCATGCTGTTTTCAACATGAGATATAGTAATTCCTGAATCGAATCGAAATGGATAATAAATCATTGTAAGAGTCCGAAAAATGTAAGCGATTAATAATTTCAGCTTAGGAGCTTACATTGAAAACGCTGTCTTTACTTCCTTTAGAGATATAATAAAAAAATAAATTAGAAAAATGATCTGTCCGAATACCTCCGCAAATATGAGTTATCACGGGCAATAGCTATTTTTTTATATAACTGACGCCAAATTAGTTAGATTAAATCTCTCAGTTTTAAGTATACCTGCATGCTTGCGAAGCTGCCTGCGTATCCTGCTAAGCGCTCTATCGCTTCCACATCACATCCAAAAAAGCAAAATACATCAGTGTTTTTGTGTTAAGAAGTGTCGTCTTTTTCAAAGGATCCACGGAGTGCCAACCTAACGTACGTGCTGTACGTGCCTATGTACATTCAACAATGCCTGTGTGCGTATAGTAGGCGTACCTGCGTGTCGGCGAGCGCGGCGAGCACGGGCACGGCGTGGCGCGGGCAGGTGGGCAGGAGGCGTGCCAGCCGGGGCAACTCCCCCAGCTGCGCGCACGCCTCCGCCAGCGCCGGCCGCGCGCGCAGCAGCGTCGCCAACGCCTGCGCACACACCTCGCCGCGGCTGCCCTGTCCATATAATAACGATGTTTCCTTCAGAAGTGAGCAACCAAAGTTGTCATATAGACAATAAGTTACTTTTATTATATTTTTAAATAGGTCTTATTCTTTTTTAGGTCCAATGGTCAAGATCGAAGCCAGGCACTTCGAGACCATGCTTTTACCTACAATTCATCAAAAAATTGCATCGTATACAACGTCGTAAGAAACGAATAATGTCCTGTGCCTAAACTACCGAATATTTTTTATAGACTAAAGATTGTCATCTTTATAATATATTATTCGTCTAATTCGCGGAAAACTCGTACAAACCTCGCTAGAGTCTTTGCTGAGCGAGGTGAGCGTCTCGTTGAGGAGCTCCTGCAGGAACCTCTTGGGGCTGCGCAGGCTCCAGTGCGGGTTCTGCAGGTACAGCTTCAGGTACACCCCGCCCACCACTACCTCCCCCGCCGGCGCCCACGCCTCCTCGCTGCTGCGGTCCGACGCGTCCCGGTCCTCGAACACCACAGACGGGTCTTGGACTTGATTTGTGTAATGCCTGAAACAGTAATCTGTGTTTACTCTCAAGAACAAAAGATTAGTGTCGAGCTGAACCTATATAATTTTTTCGTGCACTTGAATTCATCCTTGAATGGATCATTTGTAATGTTAATATGAAATCACGCCGAGGCAAGCTGTGAACATGAGAAGAGCATGTAAAAAACTCTCTATAAGTTTTGGAGATAGATGTAAATGTATTAGGCTAGTACATTAGTAGTAACCTTGTAACCAAAGTTGAACCCCGCCTGATATCTCAAATCGGGTCCCGTGATGAGATGTATGACAGTACAACTCACGAAACAAAAGTATTAAAACCGGAGCCAAGTTCAATAATATTATAATAATGGCACGGTTACTCCCGCACCGCACCTAGTGTGTATGTATACATTGCAGGTTTGCAAATCACATAAGTCCTAAAATTTTCTTTTAAAAAAACGTTTCTGAGATAAATGGTTTTATACGTTTCTGAGATAATGGATTATTGGGCTTAAATATTTGCAAGCGTTCCAAAAACACGCGGTGTAAGTTCTAGAATGGTCTGTGTAATGTACAAAATTACCGTTAGTTATTGGTTTTCTCAACTTTTCTCCCAGTGGGCTTAAATTCGGTACTTCGTTATTTTTCTTACTCACCTGTCCCTGAGTTGCGCTACGTGCGCGCGCACGCGGCTGCGGGCGTCGTCCGTCCACACGAGCTCGGGGTGCTCGTGGTTGGAGTCGAAGGTGTGCAGCGCCGCCGCAGCGCCCGCCTCGCGCATCGCCTCCGCGAACACGCCCGGCACGTACCGCGATATCGTCAGGCGCACCTGCCGCACCACAAATATTCTCACATCTCCACATATGAAGGTATATTATAAATAATTGATCACCGGTGGGAGGGCTGCGCTGTGCCACGCCCCCGCCGGAACGGTACCTTCATCCCGCTTGTCTTTAAAGTGGAACAACTTTAGTGTGTGTAGGACAGGCAGTGAAATTACTGTCTTTGAGTAGGCAACACATAAACGAGTTGCCTATAATTTTTGGTTTTCTGGTTACCCTGAGAGTAACCAAATACTTTTCTTCGAAAAAGTAATTCGTCATAGTTTGAAGATGATAAGAAACATAACAATTAGTATTTTACCTTCGGCCCGTGTAGTTTGTCGGCCATCATACGGGCCAACAGCTCTACGGCCGCTTCTCTGCTCTCCGGTATTTTATTATTACATATTAAATCTAATAGGTATATCACAGCTCCTGAAAATATTACCGAAAAGATTAGCAAACCATGCAGAGATAAATCAATTCACACATGACCGTTGAGAAGATGATTGTTTATTTATTTAGATGTCACCGTTGAGAATATGATTGTTTATTTGAAAGAAGAATAAACATATAATATTTTATAATAAATAAAAATTATAAATTAAGACCCAGGACCTGTCTGAATTCGTATTTTTTATTCATTATAAAATATTACAGTGAACCTCGATAACTCAAACCTCGGTAACTTAAAAACCTCTATAACTTCAAAAAATATGTTCCCTTCCCTTAACCTATCACTATTATCGATTATCAAGGGCCATGCCTTGATAACTTAAAACCTCTATAACTTAGAATATTTTGTGTTTCCCTTGGACTTTTTACTTATCGAGGTTCTACTGTATAATGTTTCTTCTTTTTCTTTTTTATAATCACAGTATATAGACAGGTTAATGCGGCATATTGTTTCAATAATAAATTACCTTTAGCGAGCGCCTCCCTCACGAGCGCAGTGTTAGCCAGCAGCGCAGCAAGTGCGGCGAGCGCGTCGTCGGGCGGGCTCCTCGCCAGCAGCGGCAGCAGGTGTCCGAGCAGCGCGCCCGCCGCCACGTCCTCGACGCATGCGCGCGCGCCCGCTGCCGCCCGCACCACGCGCAGCGCCGCGCCGCACACGCCCCCTGCGCCCGCCGCGCCCAGCGACAGCAGACCGAATATCACGCCGAACTGACCGATGCACTGCATTTCTGCGCCTGATAAACATTCAAATCGTTATCGAGCGAAGTAGGTAGGACTTATATTTAAATTAATAATGTTCATATAGATTTTAAAATAGAAATAAAATTTCTAGTAGAGAAATTATTAAAATTTTCTAATTTGTAAAAAAGCTAAAAGTGTAAAGAGCATAAATTACCTGGATTTTTTATGATGCAATTGGCTAAGGCATTTAGAACGGCAGTTATGTGCTCAATTCGCTCATCCGACATTTCCAACTCAGTTTCCGCATGGAGGAACTTGAGAAGATCGAGGACGAACTGCTGAGGATTCTGGAAACGACCATAAACAATTAATACATAAAGATCACGACTAAATAAGCTTTATTTATTCCTTACAAATAGTTTTCATTATTTATGGTGTTAGTATTATACTTATTTTAGTTTGTTAGTGTGTGTTATTAAACTGCGTTAACGCGTTTTGTTGTAAAGACCGCACTGGCGGTGAAAGCCTCCTCCATTTCCTTCCATTTTTTTCTGTCTCTTGCCAGTCTGCTCCAGATATTTCCCACCGTGGCAACTATGTCATCACTCCATCTTTTGAATGGCCTTCCTATCCGTCTTTTCTTGTGAATAGGGTACCAATTTGTGACAATTTTGGACCATTTGTTCTCTGGTGATCTTTGGACATGCCCAGCCCATTTCCATTTTTGGGTCATTATGATTTTTGCTATGTCTCTTAGCTTTGTAATTTTCCTGACGTCTTCATTTCTCACTTTATCGCTTAGCTTAAGGCCCAGGAGACTCCTTTCCATGCTATTTTGGCACACTTTGACCTTATGAGTCTGTTTTGTTGTCAAAGGCCATGTTTGTGAAGCGTAGGTGAGACAGGGTACCAAGCATGACTGCATAGCTTTGGTTTTCAGTGTAACTGGTAGATTACTCTTGAATACCTCATTCAATGCCCAGTACTTGTTCCAAGTTATTTTGATTCTTCGTTCTACTTCTTTATCATTGCATGACTTAAAGGATAGTAAATGGCCCAAATAAATATAGTCTTCGGCGTATTCGATTTCTGTTGAATCGGATTTTATACTTATGGTTTGCCTATTAGTCATTAATTTAGTTTTCTCCCAGTTTATTTCTAAACCTACCTTTCTGCTTTCTTGGCTGAGTGACTGTATCATGATTTCCATTTCTTTTGGGTCTTCCGAGAGCAGTACTATGTCATCCGCAAATCGCAAATGCGAGAGACGGTTGCCATATGTGTTTATCCCTTTATCTTCCCAGTCAAGTGTCCTGAATACTTCCTCGAGTACTGCGATGAAGAGTTTTGGAGATAAGGGGTCGCCCTGTTTCACTCCTCTTCCAATTTTAAAGGCGGAGCCATACTCTTTTATTTTAATTCTAGAATTACTTTTGTTGTATATTTCCTTCAGTATATTGATATAGTCATGGCTCACTCCTTGCCTCGATAGAGCTCGCCAAATTGCACTGTGGGATATTGAGTCAAATGCTTTGCTATAGTCAATAAAGCATATGTAGAGAGGTAGATCGTATTCTTTGTATTTTTCGATGACAAGTTTCAAAGTGTGGATGTGATCTATCGTCGAAAATCCCTTTACAAATCCTGTCTGTTCCACTGGTTGGTGTTCATCTATGATACTAGTAAGGCGTCGGAGTAAAGTCGATGCAAACACCTTGTAGACACACGACGTTAGGCTAATTGGTCTGTAGTTTGATATTAATTTCGGGTCTCCTTTTTTGAAAAGCAAAACTATATCTGAGCACGTCCACTGTTTGGGTATTTCTTTTGTTGATAGTATTAAATTGAATAGGTTTGTTAGTGGTGAAGTGAGAGCTTTTGTACCGGCAATTAGCATTTCGTTTGTAATACCATCAGATGCTGGGCTTTTTTCGGGTTTTAGTAACTTTAACGAGCATTCGATTTCATTTATATTAAATACTGGTACTTCGTTATTGTTTTGAACAACTGTTTCGTTGGGGCGTTTTTCGTGGTTTGTGATGTCTTGTGATGAATACAGTTGCTGGTAAAAGTTTGTTGCTATTTGCATGATTCCATCTGTGCTCGTGACTGTACAATTTTTCTCGTTTTGAAGCTGGTTCATCACGTGTTTTGAGTTGGTTAGATATTTATACGCCCTTTTAATTGCTCCAGATTTTCTAATGTGATTTTCTATAATATTGGCTCTATATTGTCGTATATTTTTCCTAATCTGTTTATTTATTTGTCTATATAGCTTGCTAAGTTGAGTTTTTTCATTTTTTGTTTTATTGTGCTTGTTTTTTAAATAGTGTCGTTGTTGGCTAAGTTCTATAATTTCTGTTGTTATTATTGCTTTCTTTTTGTTGTTATAGTTTGATGATTCAAACTTGATGGCACGTTGAGCGCTCTGTAAGATTGTATTCTCTATTATGTCGTAGTAGTTCTGCACCGACGTTGTCGAGTCTGGCTCTATGAATTTGTTGATTTCTGAGGTGTATATTTCGTAGTTAATTTGGTTTCGTCTTGTTGTACCGAAGGTTTTACGTGGTAGGTGACTGCGCTCAATATTTATTGTTATTCTAACCATGCGGTGGTCACTTGGGTGGTGTATGCTATTTATCACACTGCAGTTGTCTATAATGTTCGGTTTGCTTGTGGCAATGAAATCTATTTCGTTTCGAGTATAACCATCAGGTGACATCCAAGTCCATCTTAGTTTTTTGGGCTTTCTGAAGAGCGTGTTAGCTATTTTCAAATTATTCTGAAGGCAAAATTGTACAAATCTTTCACCTCTCTTATTTCTTTTGCCGTATCCGTAGCTGCCCATCACTCTGTTCTCACCTTCTGCTGGTTGCCCAATTTTGGCATTCATGTCCCCAAGAAATATAAAGTTTGGGTTACTTTTTTCCAGTAATGTATCTAGGCTAGTGTAAAATTCTTCTATTTCTTTTTCCGTTGCTTTTTGGGTAGGTGCATAGGTTTGACCGATACTATATAGTTTTCCATGCAGCTTGATGTGAATTAATGCGACTCTATCTGTTATACCGATAAAATCAAGGACCTCTACTGACAGTTGTTTTTTAACAAGGAATCCTACTCCATATTTGCCTTTGGTGTGGCCGTAGTTGTAAAGGTAGTAACCGTCCCTGTCTTCTATTGTAAAACCTTGTCGTCTAGTTTCGCTGATGCCTATTATATCCCATTTTAATGATGATATAGCGTGCTCCATTTCCAGTATTCTTGATTCATTTGCTAGGGATCTTACATTGAAGGTGGCAATGTAGAGCTTGTTAATTTTTCTTGTTGTAGTTGTTGGAGGGTTGTAGTCTTTCGCCCCCGCGGTGACCAGCCGTATTGGGGGACGTAATTCGTTTTTTCTTTTTGAGTTTTTAGTGCTTGTTTGACTTGCGAGAGGAGGCGGTGTTGATTGTTATATTGCGTTTTGATCATGGCTGTCTGGCTGTTTTGACGGGTTGTTTGTATTTTTGTTAACTAAGTAATTGAGCATATTAGGTTTAAGGACTCCTTCTGTAGTGCTATATGATCTTTGCAGGGAAGAGTGAGCGGATTTAGGGTTGTTTTTACGTTTTTCTTGTGGTCTTAAATCTGCTACTTTGTGAGGGTTTAATTGGTTAGTCTCGGGAGAAGCAGAAAGCATTCTCTTTTTGCTAGATGTATCTGATTTATTTTCAAGAACAATAAGCTTATCGTATTTGATAATAGCTTTATTCCCTTTTTCTTTTTCTACTTTAGCCCTTTCATGTAATTCTTTCCTTTTTTCTAAGATATATTTTGGGTAATCCTCTTTTATGTAGTACTCAGTATTATTTAGTAACGATTTTTGCTTGAATATGCCAATTTTCATACCAAGTGTCGTAAAGGTTACCGCTATCGGCCTAGGCCTTTCCCCTTTTATGCCCATTCGAGTAATCGCCTGAAGATCTCTTTTTTCGAGCTTGATGCGAAAATGTTTATCAAAAAAGTTTATGATACTGTTTTCTAAATCAGAGTAAGACGACTCTTTTTCTTCTAATCCAAACAGTACTATGTTTCTCTGTCTTGCCTGTTTTTCCAGGAAATAGAGCCTTTTCTCTTGGTTTTCCACTTTTTCTTTTAGATAATTGTGTTTTTCTTCCCATATTTTAAATTTTTCTTCAAGAATTATATTTATATTTTTTGTTACGTTAGTCGTGACATCTTCTCCGTTCTTAAGGATTGTTTTCTTTTGCTCGTCTAGCTCGTTCTGAATTTTTTGAAGAGCGAGCATTACCTCTTCCATAGTTGTAGAATTTTAAAGTGGTTTTGTTTAGATACTACTGCTGCCCCCTATTGGAAGTAGACTGAACTAAGCAATGTTGTGGTGTGTTGGGCAGTATTTGCTACTTGTCGGTGGATGGCGCTATTTTCAGACAGAAGATCTAATAATGACTTAAATATTTTCACTTTTTAAGGTTAGAATTTTAAAAACAATCCAGTTGACACTTTTTGCTTTCTTCTGCACTTATTTGTTGACTAACCTTTTATATTAGTATGTTGTAACTTTCTCTTCAATAAACTTGGTAGAATTCGAACGGTATTGGAGCGGTTGAAGAAATCCGTTGCCGTTGTTTTGATCACAATTTTCTTTTTTAAGATGGCACTTTCACGTTTGATAACGATAATCCTGGTGTTTCACAACTAGTTTCACTTGAATATTGCGGTTTGCCTTAGATATATCGTTGTTTAATATTTATATTTGATAAAAAATTGCGGACCCGATGTAAATATGAGACCAGCAGCGCCCTCTCATACGACTCACTTAATATATACACAACTCACGACTACGACTCACTTAATATATACACAACTAAAGCCCGTTTCACAGTAGGAGGTCCCTCCGTACAGTACCTCAATAGTGAAGTCCGGCTGCTCGTTGTAGATGCCGACGTAGACTCCGCCCACCGTCAGCAGCCCCTCGTGCGCGCTGTACGCGAAAGGCGGCACGAGCGGCGCGGCGGGGTCGTCGGTGGCGGCGCGCGCCCGCAGCACGTCGCGCAGCTCGGCGCGCGTCGAGTTGTCCCACACCAAGTACGGCGTCTTCCAGTTCGACGTTAACATTTTCAGCAACTATAAAAACAAATTTTACCAACGTGATACTAATAAATATATGCAGAATGGCGCTACCTGTTGGCAGTAAGCAGCAAAAAGCGTGTTTTACCATATATTCGTATATATTTACGTACGTACATATTCGTATGGCACTGGTGCAAGAATAATAGAAATCAACCATATTTTTATATTCGAATTGCTGTACATCTTAATCGTACTTGCCTCGTGCGTGTCTGGCGCGGCGAGCTTGTCGCACAAGTAGGGCGTGAGTAGGCGGTGCAAAGCGTCTCGGACGGCGTCGTCGGCGGGCGAGCGCTCCGCGTGCGGCCCGTACAGAGCCGCCAGCGCCGCCACGCTCTGCACAGCCAGGCGGTTCGCCACCTCCTGAAACAGATATCATATTAAATACTGAAATAATGGCTATAATAATATTCACCATGTCCAAATAATGTATGCCGATTTTTTAAAATAGTCGGTAAAACTATGTTACAGTATTACACTGACTTCAGGACACGTAGATATTAATTTTAAAAATTTCGCTCGTCTCTTAACCTAGGTTAACAAAGTTCTACAGTCATACCTGTTCGCTGGGCACGTCGTCTCCCAGGCCGGACTCAGCCAGCGTATAGTCGTACTGGAGCGCGGCTGGTAGCAGCGCGTGCAGCGCGCCCGCTGCCGCCAACGCCGCGCGGCACGAGGGTTCTGCCGCCAGCGCCGCCATGGCCTCCGCCCCCGCGCAAGATGTGTCACCCAGCTCCTGTATAGTGTATAAATATTATGATACACCAGAAGCATCCCTTATATGCCACTTATCTCGTCGATCCAGTCGAAATTCTCTTTTCTAAAGTTTTGTGTTTGTTTTTCCGTTGAAAAATCAATAATTGAACCTAATACTTAATTCATCTTTTAAGTAGAGTACGAGAGTACTACGTATAAATAAGTGGAAATTAAATGTTTCATACTGTTCGTCGCACGAGCGGCACCAGGTCAGAGGCGAGCGTGGGCAGCGCGGCTGCGGCGGCGCGGCACGACGGGAAGCGCGCAGCCACGGCGAAGCAACGCGCGCACGCCGCGCACACCTCCGCCGCCGCGCCCCGCCCTCCAACCACGCCTACGCACCGAGACAACGCCGAGCCCAGCACCTGCAGTAACACGATAGATTTTGACCAGGAGATTTTTACTAAACAAGATAAGAAAAAAAATTGATTTTATAGTATCAACGTCATCCATCGATTTAAACAGCTATAGCTGGTTCAAGCTCCTGTCAGATTGCAATCTGTTAATAAAGTAAAAAATAAATAAATAAATTAGGATTCCAGGCGTTGAATCATATAATATAATAAATGAATAAACAGTAGTTTAATCATATATGAATTGCTTTGCAGGCGATAGACATAACTAATGACAGGGAATCAGATCCCGCACCGGATCACGTAGTAGCTACGGACCTGTCCTTCTTTTCAGTAATATTATATCTAATTGCCTGAAGTAATAACGAACGATTGTACAGATAAAGAAGACCTTGAAATACAAAGTGTATCGGATCGAATTGATGGACATATTTTAAGTTTTATAAGTCAGGAGTGCAAGTGTCCTATTAAAAATAGACATGATGACAAATTTTGAAAAACTACTCTACGATGTTATTACGTATCTACTTTATCCAAAATAATATTGTCTGCAAAAAAATAAAGTTTACAAGGAAAAAACGACCTTTTAAAAATACATTTTAAATTTTGCACCAAAACACTAGAATAGTAATGGCGTCTGTTTATGACGTCACGTTTTCGTAAACATTTGACAGTTCACACGCTTGGCAAGCCTCGGCATACCCTCACACATGTGAATACAGAGTTTGTCTTGGCTTGCGTAGGTGTGCAAGGGTTTGTAGCCGATCCGGCGAGTGTCGGTAGTGTGCACAAATCAAAGGGAATTTGCCGCAAACGTTTGCGAAGCGTCCACATGTTTGTGCCTTGTTGAGGTTTGGAGTGTGCGGCAAGCCACAAACGTGTGCTAGTGGTATTACAAAATCGTGACGTCACGATTTTCTGGTTGGTGTTTGACCTAATATGGCGGATAGTCATTTTTTGCAGTTTTATTTTTATTAAAATAAAAAGAATCATACATGTAAATTAAAAGTAAGTGATTTATTTGGAGTGTCTCTGTCCTATATATTTATTTTAAATTATAATTTCAGTGATTCTTAGGTACTGTCATCATGCCTATTGATGAAGTTTCCTCGGATTGCTCAATTTTATTGGCCAATTACAACTTCGAGGTTAGTAGACACTCAGCTATTACTACAGGTTAGTAGAAGTTCCCTAGCCAGAGCTAGTGACGTACCTCGAGACCACCCTCCCGGCACAGCTCCTCGGCGTTGAGGGCGGAGCAGGCGACGGTGGCGTGCGCGAGGTCGCAGGCGGCGGGCAGCAGCGGCGCGCCCGCGAACAGCTGCTCCGCCTCCGCCTCCAGACGCGCCGTGCTCAGCAGCTGCTTGTAGCCGGCGTACTTGTACGGCGCTAGCACTGCGACCGTTGGAAATAGTGTAATTAGTAAAATGTTGCGGCAATACCGGGGACATATCATTACCATTATATACCATTACCCAAGGTCTATGGATAAAGACCGAATAATAAATCGCTTCAGACCATCGCTTATATAAGTATCCGAAAGTCGATTCATTATAATCAGAATTAAATTAAATAATGAATGTAACTACTAATTTAAAACATTTAAATATAAGTATTGTTTGCCGCCTTGTTCACGTGGATTTCAATTCTAATATTGACTCGGCAGACACACTCTTGCATCCGTTATGGCTTCATACTATTTAGTCATAAAAATGTTACTTTTTCTACTGCTTTTATTGATTCTGTCGACTATTATTAGTCTATTAACTGTCTAAACTTTCTTTACATGATTCAGTAGCCCCAGAGATTGAAGCTTCTGGAATTAAATTACCTTTAGAGTGCCATTTAGTTTTTGGTAATATTTCATAGTACCGTCACATACCGTCAGAGTATCTCTTAAACAGGATGGTCTGTGTGCGCAGGATGAGCAGGATGTTGTTGGTGTTAGGCCCCTCGCCCGTCCACAGGTTTCGACTGCACAGGAACTCGTATGCTTGGTTCACGGCTTCGAATCGATCCTGAGAAATGCATGAGAAATTACAGGTTATTTTAATTATTAACAATGTGGACTATTATGTTTTAAAACTTATAATATACTAATTAATATTCCAATGTACTCTTGTTAATACAAGTGTTTTGTAATTTAATAAGCTAATTAGTAACGTAAAACAAAATAAGCTTGGATATAATTTAATAACCTAAGGGCCTGTTTCACAATCTCCAGTTAAGTGCCCAATAGGCTATCGGCAACATATTTGTCAGATACTTGACAGATACTCCATACTCTATCTGTCAAATATGTTGCCGATAGCCATAGCCTATTGGGCACCTAACTAGAGATTGTGAAACAGGCCCAAAGTATTGTATTAAAATAATAATATTAAGTGTGTCACCGCTCAGGCATCAGCTGAAAATCAGCGCGACTGCCATTAGCGCAGTCGCACATGCTGAGCTGACTGCTTTTTTGACCTTTTTGCCTTGTATTTCACCCTATTATGTATGTTTTATGTGTCAAATAAAGCTTTTCTTTCTTTCTATTAAGTCCGACTGAGTCTGAGCACTGACCCGTCCGTCGGGGTTCTTGTCGGGGTGGTACTGCTGCGCGAGGCGGTAGTAGGCGCGGCGCACGGCCGCCTCGTCCTGCGCCGGCCGCAGCCCGAGCGCCGCGTACGCCTGCTCCGCGGTCATGGACGCCGGCTTCTTGTCCACCTCCCGCCGCCACGCCTCCAGCACCTCCTTCAACAGTTCCACCTGGAAACACCATACATTAGAAGAAGAGAAAATAACTCTTTGTACTCTATTTGATATACACATATCATTATTATGAAGTAAAATATGACATTACAAATAGTACTAAAATAGAAGAAAATCAAGAAATAAATCTTTCATATATGTGGTTAGTAAGAAATACATGACATACCTATAATTAACATATCATCTAATTTGAATATCCAAAAAAGTCAAAAGCCACATCCATATGGTTTTAACTTTTAAGTGTACAGTTTCTTGAAAGAATTATCAGATGCTCACCGGATCTGGTATCGGCCAGTCGGGGAAGCGCGCCGTGTCGCACAGGTGACGCAGGTAGAACATGTTGCAGAACAGCTCGTGCTGCAGCTGCGGGTACTGCACCGCCGGGATGGCCAGGTACGGGTACCGCGCCGCCACGTGTGCGCGCAATCGCGGTGTAAATTCACCGATGTGCGCCGACACCTTCATCATCAGCATGCGTCTGCGAAAATACACTTAGTACAGAACACGCCCATACTGAACAGGCCACGCCTTACAAGACAGACCACGCCTTGTATGGACCAAGCCCACATTGCTCAGACCACGTCTGTAGGAGTTGTTATAGGTCACACCAAATGCGCTATAGACCACGCCTCTTCAGAAGAGGCCACGTACATGACAACCACCGAATTATGAAATAAAAAACGCAACTGTATGGTAGGAAAAAATGACACCCGTTGGACTAATTACAAATTGAAAATATGAATTAAGCATTTAAGAAGATATAAAAGAAAACTACTTGGGTAAAATGTATTATTTAAATATAATTTGACTTTTGCTATTATATTATTATTTATTATCCACTCATTTATATATATATATATATATATATATATATATATATATATATATATATATATATATATATATATATTATATTATCAATAATTTATTCTTCTAATTAACTACAAAGACCAGCAATCACCTCATTTCTGAATTCCAAATAGCCTCAGGCGTGTCCCACTCTCCGAGGAATATCTGTGCGAACTTCTCTGCGCCGTGATTCTCCAAGTAGCAGACCATCGCTTCAGGTAATAGCTGGCCCAGTATCGAGCGTTGGATGATGTCCGAAGTGTTCTGCAGTTATTAACAGTATACAGTAAATACAATGATAATAATGAGTCTATATTACTTTTTGACGACCTCCGTGGCGCAGTGGTTAGCGCATTGGCGCACAAGCCGGAGGTAGCGGGTTCGAATATCGCCAGGGAACAAAAAAAAAGTTTATTTGTTCCTGGGTCATGGATGTGTATTATATAATGAAAATCTTAAATATAAGTATTAATATAAAAAGTATTAAATATATGTATTTCTGTTGTCTGGTACCCATAACACAAGCTCTTCGAGAACTTAGCACGGGACCAGATTGACGTGGTGTAAAAGCGTCCATAGATATTATTATTTATTATATTATTATATTACTGATTTTACTAGGTTAAATTTATTTGGTCCTTCAAGCCGAAAAAACATATACATATTTTCGTCAGGTGATAATACACAGATAAGAACGAATTAAAACTATGTTTCTCTAGTCCCCACACACGTCAAAGTAGATTTACGTTTATTTGCCGTAAATACACTAATGACGTCACCTTTCTTGGATCAATCTATCTTGTTTCCAATTTTAATGAAAATCTTATAAGCAGTTTGCACCAGGCTTGAAAATGTATCAAAAGAACAAACAGAGTTACTCTGGTATTTGTAGTATGATTTATTTTAATCTTTATATTTTTTTAAAAACATCTTGAGGCAACCTGTACAACTGACGAGATTAAAAGTCTTTGAAGATGTGTAAAATTCATTAACCCGCAATTGGCCAGCGCATTGGTGAACAATGGCCCAAACCCTCCTCGACAGATATCGTGGAGTGGGACATATTATGAGGGTGGATATTATATTTTTTTATATTTAGTTAACAATGTAGCCATCCCTATTCAAAATTAGTATGTACCCATTCACATATTTGTGACACTCTGTTAAGACTTATCTAAGGCATATGGGCAAACGTAGTATTGGACGCCCCCCTACTAGATGGAGGGACGATCTGCGCAAGGTGGCTGGCATCAACTGTATACTCAAAGCTCCAATATAGAGAAAAGTGGCGTGCCTTGGGAGAGGCCTATGTCCAGCAGTGGACTGCCGCCGGCTGATGATGATGATGAAGGCCATACAAACCTTGTACAAGTGAGTTGTATTGATTTACTCACTTGATCAGCTCTAAAGGCTTGCTTCATGTGAGTCAGCCGGAGGAACCTAGCAATGGGCAAGAGGTTGGAGCCGGTGTACAGCAGCATGAAGTAGAATACCCCCGTGAGGTACAACTTGGATATTTCCGGATTGTCTTGCATTATCTCGTACAAGAGTGTTGCCACCTGCAAATTATATTAAGTAGTTACGACCTGTACACTTGTGTAATACTGATCATTGTTCGCAACTTCATTTTCACTTAATCACTAAAATAAACTCTTGATGCTTGAAAATCAATACAAGGATGTATGATATGCAATAAAGTTTTTTTAATAGATATTTAGGTAGACGAAGTATAAATCGGCCATTAACCAGGTGCAAAGACAATCTCCATGCAGTGGCCTGTCCACCGCCGGTCAGTGTTGGAATCGAGTCTCAAGGAATCGGTCGTCTTAGTGTTCATTGAGGGAGGCCTATGTTGAGCAGTGGACCGATAAAGCTGACGATAATGATGCTCAACTTCAATCTGATGTTACTCGCCAAAAAAGATAGCAAAAAAAAATTAGCTCCTATATATTTATTGTATGACCAGGGGGCCTAGCCAAAATGCCATTAAGAAAGCGTTAACGAAGTTCGAAAATGACAAAATGTATGGGATTGGCGGCTGCGCTTATTCACGTGGTCCATCCTATACATTTTATCATTTCGAACTTCGCTAACGCTTTCTTAATGGCATTTAGGCTAGGCCCCCTGCCTCAGATAATTTAGAATCTCCTTAACCTTTTCAACAAGTATCGGATCGAATGTCAGGAGTAACTGGACGATGTGCGCCAACGAAGCCGGCTCGGACAGCAGCCGCTTCACCCTCGGCAACGGCCTTATTACTGCATCCTCATCGTCCCTGCGATTGAAAATGAATTGAATATTGATAGATAATTCTTACATAGAGAGAGATAGAGAATGATAGATAAATAATTTGCAATGTGTACAATATAAACGCGTTTTTTTGGTAAGTACAAAGTAGTATTCTTACCATACAGATTCACATAGCATGCACGTCCATATCTGCTGGGGTAATACATTTTTTAATGTGAAACGTCTAAACGCACCTTGGCATAAAAATCGAGTCAAGCGCCGTGACGATAAAAGGCATGACGCACGACGGAGTTTTATTATTTATACAATCTAAAGAATGAGCGTGCTTCTGCAGTGAATGGATAAAGACTGACGATTATAATGATGATGAATCCTAATATTGTTAATGATTCACAGTTGCCGAGCGTCTCGTAAGGACCAAATCCTTTTTGTCAGGATATTGCACGCAGCACGTACGCAGTGCGTACGCAGCGCGCACGCACCTGCTGGGGTAGTAGCGGGCGCAGGTGACGAGCAGGTCGAGCACGGTGGCGGCCAGCTCGGTCTCGGTGAGCGCGGGCGCGCCGCGCGCCGCCAGCCCCCAGCGTAGCTGCGGCACGGAGCCCAGCGCGCGCCACCCCTCCATGCTGTTGGCCCAGCACTTCGTCTTGTTGTTGATCTCGCCCGACTTGTATAGTTCCTTCAGCTGCAAACACATTTGCGTCACAAACCATACTGACCATCATACTGTCTCTATGAACAACAATCCTTTCGTCATAGTCTGCACACCACTCAGGATAATTGTTTGTTTTGTGCACTTTGTTTTAAAAAAACAAATACACTTATACACAGAACACGTCAACGTCAGTTTCTCCGATAGAAGGCTTGACTTGTTTCCTGCGAGTTACTGATTAGAATCCTGTTTATTATGAATCTACGGACCCTCGTTTATTATTTATTTATTATTTTATTTTCTTAGGAACAGCATGCATATGACATTAGTAGTTTAAACATAGGATAGATATCAAAAAGCCATTAACAAGCTATCACATGTAAACAGCAATACAAAAATAAAAAATAAGAAATGTGAAAAGATACAATCATATTTAAAAGAGAGATAGAACGTTGAGCAAACTACATGAGAATAAAGTTATTATCAGTAAATTCACTAACCAGTCGGATATGAATCAGACAATGAATGCTCATGAGGAGTAGACTCAATGTGGACTTAGCTAAGATTCCTTTCGGACAGATATCTATGGACGCTTTTACACAAAGTCAATTTGGCCGCGTGGTAAGTTTCCGAACTTGTGATACCAGATAAAGGAAATACAATTTTACTTTATAATATACATATTTGATACAGATCCATGACCCAGGAACACAGAAAGCTTGTTATTCCCTGGTGAGATTCGAATCCGCTACCTCCCATCGTATTATACGACGTCCATGGTGTCGTTGGCGAGGAGTGATGTACCTGGTGGAAGCTGACGGGCCCCTTGCGCGTGACCTTGTCGCCGGCGTCCACGTTGTAGTACCACTCGCGGTCGCCGTCGGCGGCGGCGGGGCCCTCGATCACGTTGGTCTGCGTGGGCACCACGGCGCGCGACGTGTGCAGGTGCGCCAGCGTCATCAGGTCCACTAGGATCCTGGTCACCAATCGGAGAGGAGTTCGAGACATTTTAATATTCAACTTTGAAGCCAGTGCAATAGAATTCTTAATTATATTTAAGACAATTTAGGTTTAAAGAAATTTATTCTCATAAAGAATTACAAAATTCACTTAAAATGAGAAATTAACTAAAATTAATTAACTAAAATTAATTAATTAACTAAATTTGATAGATGTAATTGGATTCCACTGGAAAGGATCCTTATGTTACAGAAGCTGAAGACAATTTGAAGCATATAATACTAAATGCGATGCCACAGTAATTGAAACTAGGCCCTTACTAGTACTGAAACCTATTTCTAATCTTAAATGAGATCTAGACGTTTTGATTTTAGACGAGTCTCACTCACGGTCAAATTGATAATCCTTACTAATATTATAAATGTGAAAGTTGCGATGATTGTTACGCTTTCACGCGAAAACTATTATGAAACTTTGTACACATATTCTCGAAGGTACTAGAAGTAACATAGAATACACAAAAATTTTGCTTTGCTAACGCGAGGGAAGCCGCTAGCAACAGCTAGTACTTCATATGTCTAAACAGATTTTAAATTTAAAATAAACGTATAAAATATAACATATAAATGACTTATTATTAACTCTATTATGTTTTACCTTATTCCGTTCCACTCCAATATCTCGCTCACGTTCCTCTTGTGCAGGATCAACTTGGACAGGAACTGCACGAGCCGGTCCCTCTCCATCCTGTCGCAAGTCTAAAGCAACAGAATAATATCACCTATTAGCCTATATAATAAAAGTATACCTTATATTGTCACTATGTTGGGACAGAAGTTTAATGACGGGACAGATACAAGTCAGGACCGATAGACAGATAGAGCAAAATATCGCTCGGAAATTTCATAAACTAGCTGTTACCCGCAGCTTCGCCTGCATTAACTAAGATTTGGAACGGCATCTGTGCGGGCTAATATATTGTGCATGTATTATGCATATAAACCTTTCTCTTGAATTGTTCTATCTATTTAAAAAAACCACATCAAAATCCGTCGCGTACTTTTAAAGATTCAAGCATACATACAAAGGAAGAGACTTTGTTTTATACTATGTAAAGATAAAATTTTCTACTTTTAAGAATATATGACATTAGAAACAACCAGACGGAGTGATCCTATAATATTAGTAACCAGGGTAATTCTTACCCTGTCCAACATCTGCACGATGTACTTGGTGTCGGCGAAGGGTCCGATGTCCTCGTGGTAGCGGCCGTACACGATGGACATGGCCTGCAGGCACATGCACTTCATCTCCACCTTGGGCGTCGAGAGGAACCGGTGATACAGGTCGTTGAAGAACTCGTACCTGAAAAATGCATTGCTTTAAAGTACTGTATAAAATAAAAAAATATAAAATATCAACCCTTATATGTCCCACTGCTGAGCACGGGTCTCCTCCTCGAAATCAGACGAGGAGGGTAATGGGCTATAGTTCACCGACGGCCTAGTGCAGGTTTCTTCACGATGTTTTCCTTCGCCGGTGAGCGAACGATGGTCTTGTGTTTAGGGGTGCACTTAGAAGTTTAGAAAAACCCATTTCAAGGCACACACGGAGGGGTCAGGATTGAACCTCTCGCATAAGAGGCCAAATCCGTCCACCACTAGACCATCGCCGCTCTTAAAGTACTGTGTTGTACATATATTACTAAACATGTTCACGTACGTTAAACGAGTACGTACCAGCACCCGCGTATACGTACGCTCAAGCGTACACGTGTACCCGTGTACGTATACTCACGACTTTCGTATGGGGTTGTCGTCGTTGTCGCGCTGCTCCAGCAGGATGCGCAGGTAGTAGTCTCCGATCTTGACCTCGTTCTGCAGGCACTGGTAGTGCACCTCCAGCTCGGCGTGGTTCCAGGACGTGAGCGTCGCGCCCGCCACCTCGCGGTCCGCAGTGAACGCGCGCAACTCGTTCTCGAGCGCGTTGCGTAATTCTTCTCTGGTCTTGGGGACATGGTACGCTTGTTGTAATAGGAAAATATATGGAATCTATGGAACTGTCTAAATCTATAGAACTGTTAATCTTTAAGTATTTTCATATTTTTAGTTTAAGAAAGATGTAAACGACTGTTTGTTTCCTAAATAAAATAAAATAAATTACGTAGAATTTTAGACTACACTTTAAAAATCTTATCTTATTAAAAAATATCATTCGTTTATTTTATTTATCTATACTATTATTACAAATAAGGCTGTGAGGTTTAAGGGCGTAATCTCTGGATCTACGGATTCGTTTTTTTTTTACTAATAGAAAGATATTTTATTTATATAGATATATAGAGTGACTTAGGCTATAATTTACCCCCTTGCTTTCACGGGAATGTAAAGTACGCGGGGCGCCGCTAATTCGTAATAAAAACAGACACATACTGTGTGGTTCCATATGAGGTTGGGCAGCGCGTGGTCCCGGTGGAACTGGTAGTAGAACATGTCCCAGTTGGCCGTGGACTTGACCCGCTCGCGCCGCCGCCGCAGCACCACCGGCCGGTCCTTGGGCTCCTTGCGGGCGTCAGGGCCGCGCGTTCGCTGCGCCCAGTGCTGCATGGCTAACGACGCGTAGTGCTGCAATACAATGTTACTTGAGGAAGAGCAAACGACGAATGTCAAGGACGGATGGGTTGAACAGGAGACCAAATTCTAAAGAGATTTGCTACGTATAGATCTGTTAAGTCCAGAAATAAGGTCAGCACGACGGTTACTTACAACCCATTGGCAAAAACGGAACTTCTTGGCGGATATATTAAGACGCGTCAAACACAAACTCAGTATTAGTTTGTGGTATTTTAATAGATTCAGTTACTACTACAGCCGATGGTCCAATCCACGTTCGGGAGAGAAATTAGGGAGTCAGTCGGCGGGGCAACTACTTTGCGTTGATTCAAAGTCTTCAGTGGATAGAAATAGGCTCGTGAGGGTGATGATTGTAGTGATGGTAATGATATCGATGCTACTAATTATACTAATATATAATATCTGATACATAAAATTCTTGTGTCACAATGTTCGTTCCCATACTCCTCGGAAACGGCAATTTTTATAAAATTTTGTGTGCATATTCAGTAGGTCTGAGAATCGGCCATCATCTATTTTTCATCCCCCTAAATGTTAAAGGTGGTACCACCCCTAATTTTATTTTAATATATTTAGATTTTTTTGTTTTTTGATACAGCATACAAAAATACAACCCTATATTTTCGCCTTTCTACGATCAACCCCTATTTTTTAATAGCAATATTAGTACTTTTGGCAGATCGAAGTCTGCTGGGACAGCTAGTAATATATAATAATCATCACTACATATTATAAAACAAAGTCGCTTTTTCTGTCCCTATATCCCTTTGTACGCTTCAATCTTTAAAACTACGCACCGGATTTTGATGCGATTTTTTTTAATGCATAGGGCAATTCAAGAGGAAGGTTTATGTACATAATTTATTAAGTTTTTATATACATTGGCTAAGATATAACGATAATTGTTGGAGGTGTCGGAAAAAAATAGGCCGTCTGGGAGTTTTCAACGAAAACGCTGCCTAAACCGTTTGAGATATAACAAAATAATGTATGGTGGAATTGTGTATCTTAAATAGGTCTACAGAAAAGTCCGCGATGGCATATGTCTATCTCTTAGGGATATCATACTATATCCATTTAATACTTTTAAAAAATGGGCAATTATAACGCGATAGTTTAAAAGTTATTTACACAAATACGATATGAATACTTATCATTTTAAATGAATTAATTAGCTTTAGCACTTCATGAAGATTATTTTTGCCCTTTACATCATGCAAATTAAATGACTACTTTAGGAGATATGGCAAAATTAAAATAATGCACAAGAAAATAAATCGTGTTGCCGTGATTGAACGGGCGGTTGTCTGGTGTCTAAGGCCGTAGTGTATTAACTCTGGTAGACGTAATATTATGATCAACATAATACTATGGTGGAATAATATTATATAAATAGTACCCTAAATATACCTACAAAAGTCTGCGAAGGGATATAAGTCTTTGTTTTCAAGATATTATATCCATTTTAATACAAAAACTTAGTAGGTACTTAATTAGTAAAATAGAAAACGATCATCATCAGACATGATAAATCCGTAAATCTAAGTACACGCGGGCGAAGCTGCGGGTAACAGCTATAATATATAATACCGTTATTCCAGTGGCAATTACCTCCAGATGTTTCTCGATGTACTTGACCTGGCGCTCGAGCGCGTCCCAGTGCGGCGCGCGCGGCCGCACCGCCGCCTGCGCCAGGCTGAGGTTGTCCCGCTCGGGCGCGCCCTCCGCCTCGCCCGCCGGCGGCGCCTCGCTCGACTCGAGGAACGCTAGGAGACCGGACGGCTGATGATATTCAAGCTATTATACACTCGGCTCATTGAACATTAGTACGGGCACAAATTATGGTATTAAAAAAATCATATTATCACATTGGATGGACATTATAGCAATACGTGTTTACTTAACTTGTATTATACAATACTAAAAACATGTCCCTAAAAAGTGGGTTAAATTATGCACTTCTATTAATTTTTCCATCCTTTAATTATTTTATAAACATTCTTAAAAATATAACGTACCATCATGCGGTGCGGCAACGCGTACAGGGGTGAGGCGATACGTTCCATGATGCGGCGCGGCAACGCGTACAGGGGTGAGGCGATACGTACCATGATGCGGCGCGGCAACGCGTACAGGGGTGAGGCGATACGTACCATGATGTTGCGCGGCAACGCGTACAGGGGTGAGGCGATACGTACCATGATGCGGTGCGGCAACGCGTACAGGGGTGAGGCGATACGTACCATGATGCGGCGCGGCAACGCGTACAGGGGTGAGGCGATACGTACCATGATGTTGCGCGGCAACGCGTACAGGGGTGAGGCGATATGTACTATGATGCGGCGCGGCAACGCGTACAGGGGTGAGGCGATACGTACCATGATGCGGCGCGGCAACGCGTACAGGGGTGAGGCGATACGTACCATGATGCGGCGCGGCAACGCGTACAGGGGTGAGGCGATACGTACCATGATGTTGCGCGGCAACGCGTACAGGGGTGAGGCGATACGTACCATGATGCGGTGCGGCAACGCGTACAGGGGTGAGGCGATACGTACCATGATGCGGCGCGGCAACGCGTACAGGGGTGAGGCGACACGTACCATGATGCGGCGCGGCAACGCGTACAGGGGTGAGGCGATACGTACCATGATGTTGCGCGGCAACGCGTACAGGGGTGAGGCGACACGTACCATGATGCGGCGCGGCAACGCGTACAGGGGTGAGGCGATACGTACCATGATGTTGCGCGGCAACGCGTACAGGGGTGAGGCGACACGTACCATGATGCGGCGCCGCAACGCGTACAGGGGTGAGGCGATACGTACCATGATGTTGCGCGGCAGGGTGTACGCAGGTAGGGCGATACGTACCATGATACGGCGCAGCAGGTCGTGCGCAGGCGGGTGCCGCACCAGCCACAGCGCGACGAGGTGCCGCGCGAGGTGCCGGTGGTGCAGCCGCGGGGGCGCGAACAGCGCGGTGAGCAGGTGTCGGGGCAGGGCGGCCTCGGCCAGCGCCAGCGCCTGCACGCGCGACCCCACCGCCCCGCCGCCCTCCTCCACCAGCGCGCGCGCCACCAGCCCCGCCCCCTTTACGATCGCCAGCGACGGGTGCTGCCGCGATACGCTCAGGTTAAATTTCGTATTAAGAAAACCAGGGGGCCTAGCCAAAATGCCATTAAAAAAGCGTTAGCGAAGTTCGAAAATGATAAAATGTATGGGATTGACATAAGGCCGCGCTTAATCACGTGGTCCATCCTATACATTTTATCATTTCGAACTTCGCTAACGCTTTCTTAATGGTATTTTGGCTAGACCCCCTGATAATGAAAATAAATTTTATAAATAATACGTATGTGCACATTTATTTAATACTGGTAGGAAACATCAGCATTGGCAAGATTTGACTTCACGAATAGAGCGCAATATCTGATAAAAACATCAATGTTCAAACTTTCTTCTTACGTCAATTTGAAGGACTACGACAATGATCATTTTTAATTACCTCGAACAGTTTAAAGATGACCCGCCCCCTATTCGCCACCATCTCTAGGAGCTGATCGAACTGTTTCCCGTCCGTGGTCTCGCTGTACGGAACGCACAACGCGAACGTTAGAAAATCCAACATGGCCGCCACTACCAACGCTCCCGTTCCCGCCGTCTGCGGAGTATTATTGAGGATTAAGGAACAAACATAAAAATGACTCAGTTTAAAGAGAGGGGACCATCTGACATGTCCGAGTAGCTTAGTGGTAGTAGGTTCTTCTCAGTGGACTTACTTTGGAACCGGTGGTAGACTCAATTGACCTTCAAAAAGATACTTGGATAGTACTATTTTGAATAAATTTTTGACTTTGACTTTGACTTAACCACGGAGTCGAGTATTATATTTATTTTTATTAGACTATTATGACATAGAGCAAACTCTTTTAGCACGTGATCTTATGGAGCCCAAAAACTTAATTAAACTATTTGATGATAAAATTCTTATCCTTATACATAATATTCTATTCCACCTCTTGACCAAATTCATAACCCCCCTTATTTCATTCACAATGATTCAACAAATGAAAGACACACACATAATTGTCAAAGTTATACGCGTCGGGTGATGATTTGTTCATTCGTAATATTATGCTACTGACCACGTGGCGCGCCCACATGGCGAGCAGGCCTTCCAGGAAGGGCGGCGAGGCGAGCATGCTGGCCTTGTTGAGCTGCTCCTGGCGCAGGTCGGGCTCGGCATGCATGGGCTGCAGCAGCGCGCACACGGCCTCCAGCGCCGCGTGTGCGCCCGCGCAGCTGTCCCGCCGCAGCGCGCTCACCACCGACGTGCCCACCCACTCGCGCAACCTGCACGCACCCCACGTTTACATACCACCATTCACATGAACCAGACAGCTAAAGTAATGCCGCTATGCACTTAAAACTCATTGGATGCATTTTATCTTGGCTAAATTTTATTTTACAGTTTTAATAGAAATGTGAGTAAAATTAGATAATGTAACGTAGTCAACAAAATATCTATCGCGAAGGAGGCGAAGCTAAATCATGCGATGATTATATATGATTTATTAATTTATATTATTTTTATATAATGCTATTGTATTTATGCATTATTCGTAAAGTACGTCGAGTCTAGTAAGTCTATGTACTTTACACACTTCTTTGCCCACTCCGTATCCTAAACGGTTTGATGGATTCCAGCTCTACTGAAGGTGCGCCACTGGCTCGTTAGATTCGTCTTAGATCAGAGTGGATTGGGTGTATGAAAACTAAAAAGGCAGACTCAGATGTTCCATATATTTTTCTTAGTTTTTTCTCGGGCCAAATATTTTACGCTGTTAACTTTTTTGTAAATTACTTGAAAGTTTGTACTGACCCGGGTAGCGTAGTGAAGGCCGCGAAGCCGACCTTGCTCGCGCAGAGCCGGCGGAGCGCGTGGAACTGCGACTCCAGTTCCTTCAGGGAGAGACTGGTGCCGGCGGGGGCGCTGCTCATGAGCGCCGACAGCGCGCCCGTTATCAACTTCTCCTTGTTCTCGGCGAACAGACGCTGGGGATACATTTAATATAAATATTCATCATGAAACAACCCTTAACAAAATATAGGAGGTGGTTTAATTGACGGTCAAAAAGGAACTTTGATATTTTAATTTAATATACGCTTTTAAACAATTACTCTTACATATCAATCAATTTACCCATTAAATTGACAAATTCCATGCTATATCCTTCCTCAGAAATCACTGTACCTATTAATGAAAAACCCGTGACATTTATTTTAAAAGTTTTTCAGGTTATTGCAAACAGACGCGGCGGAGGACTTTTTTTTACAATACGTAATGAATCCAAAAAGAAATTAATGTTGTTTGTATAAATATTATATTAACATCGAGCAACAACAAATATATGACACATTTTATATATAATATCATGTATCAAGTTATCCGACCATTACACATGCGTCAAATTTAAACAAAAACTTTTCACATAACACCAACAGAAAAACCGTATTTATAAAATATGCGATGAGCAGTAAAATATACTTATCACCAGCAAGCTCTTGACATCATTTTTAGAATACATAGTCTCAGACGGTCAATTCCAGAAAAGATGGCAAACATTTATTCTGACACCGCCTCAGTAACAGTAAATTGATACCAATAATATACCAATAATGTTAAACATAGACTATGTATTTCAGAAGTATGTAAATATAAAATATATGGTGTTTCTAATCAAATTAGGGTACTTTATAATAAAAAAATAGGGTATGTCTGCCACAGAAATTTTGTTTATATGACCTAATATTAGTGGAATATTATGCATTTATATTTACAATGAATATAATACTTTAAATAATGTACCCCTTATGATTAAAACCAAGCAAGGTCAACTGTAGGAACAAAATTAAATAATCATGTATGAATTAAAAACTACTGTAAATAAAATATTGTACAATTTACAACTTCATAATACACATATAACAAAAATATAATACGTATATAAAAGTTAAGTTAGTCCCATAGTTTTTTTATACATTATTTAGTATGTGATGGATATATAAATATAAGAAATATAATGTATCTTTGGCAGGATTCGAACCTGAGCCGCTGTCTAAGTTGACCACTAGACCACATGTGAATTAGAAAGTGTTATACGGCTGGCACTGAGATGTAGAAAGAGATAGTAACATAATGGGGAACTTACAAGATCCCACGTAAGAAACAGCCACAACAGAGGACGGGCCTATAAGGCAAAAACAAATTAACATGCTCCAACATAACATACGGTGAAAGCAAAATATTTGCACAACACAATATAATATGATATGTGATATATTAATAAAATCATAGCGTTGAGATGACTAAATAGAGTTGAAAAACCATGTAACTTGACTGGACTTAAGTTAGCATAAAAAAATCTGATTGATGCAATCAAAGGTACTTGATCGCAGCGAAGTTAGCTTATAACTGTAAAGCTAACTCTGTAATAGATACTGCTTGTACCATTTCAATGAGTTAATTTGATAGCTCATAAGTTAATAAAATATGTGTGTATGTATATGGTTGTATCTCTATTTAACCAGCTCGACAATGGTTAGCTGTCTAATTACCAAAGCAATATTGTTATTTATGACAATATCTAAGGATTTTTAAACGGCTAACATTGGGTAATAATATCAGTTGACTAGAGTATACTAACTACCACTATATGTACTGTATATGTACCATCTTTCTGCTTGCTACAGAGTATAATAACAAGTACTCGGAAGATTCACGTGGACATCACACAATAAATGTATCTAACGACAGTCATGTGTTTTCTGTTTTACTGTCAACTAATATAAAAATAGAAATTCATAAAACGAATTTATATATTGCATAAATAACAATATTTTATTTAGAGCACTTTGTATAAGGCTATGTAACAAACAAGACAAACGGACAAATAAATGCTTACATCTTGACTGACGGAGTATATGAGGCCGCTGTAGCCGACGTTGGCGTTGAAACGGTCCAGGACTTCAGCTCTGTGCATGCCCACCGGGTTTTGGAATAATCTAGAAAATATCAATGTGTTTAGCTTGGAACGTGAGTATCATAGTCTTAGAATAATTACAATATAGAACGATAGCTTTTATACGAGCGCTCATTAAAAATCGAAGCAATAAACCGATTCACACAAGAGGTGCAGTTTTCCCGAAAACGGGAAATTATTGCGCCGCTGATATTAGTATTGAGAAATAATACATAAATAGCAAAATTTACTAATTTTGGGTAAGCTTATTTAAGTTGTTACATTACGATATACGATGAGCGACGATGGTCCAGTGGTGGACGGACTCGGCCTCTTACGCGAGAGATTTCGGGTTCGATCCTGACCCGTCCGTGTGTGCCTTGAAATGGGTTTTTCTAAATTTCTAAGTGCACACGAGACCATCGTTCGCTCACCTGTGAAGGAAAACATCGTGAGGAAACCTGCATGCCTGATGAGAATGAAAGTCTTTGAAGGTATGTGAAGTTCACCAACCCGCACTGGGCTAGCGCGGTGGACTATTGGCCCATTACCCTCCTCGCCTGATTTCGAGGAGGAGACCCGTGCCCAGCAGTGGGACATATAAGGGTTGATACTTTACTTTTTTACATTACGATAATGTTTATTTATATAGATACGTAAATATCAGTAGCGTGTGAAAAATATTTTTACAATCTGGCAACAGCATTGAAACAAAACGTTTTCATTAAAACTTAATTAATTACGACTAAGAAAAAGATTCGCTTAGAAAAGTGATGCTATGACACATCTTTTGTTTTTCAGGTGTAATTATACAATTTATCTGCACAAATTGTTGTAATATTTTTTTTTTCGTGAGATACGTTTAGCGTGCTTTAACATTGAATACTACGGAACAGGTCCGGTTTGAAACCATTTTTGGCTTAAATTAAGGTGCTTCAAAATGCTCGCGGACCAAGTTTCTTTTGTGCAATTAGTCTAAGCATGATATTGATGATTACGGTAACGAAGTAAGTTATTGAATGAGATTGAAGATAATTATGATAGTAATACATAAAAATCGTCACATTATTAGAAAATAATTTTAATTTTTTAAGAAATATGTTGAGGGAAGATCACAAAATGTTAACAGTCCCACGGGTGGGTGATGATGATGTTGTAATGGTCGGCGGTGATGTACCTGAGATGGTTGGCCTCCGTCTCCTCGTCGACGGGCTGGTGCAGCGGGCCGAGCCGCAGGTGGCGCGGGGTGGGGCGCGAGCGCACGTGCACGTCGCGCTGCCCCGCCGACCGTACGCCGTCCACCAGCGACGCCAGCAGCGCGTCCCTTTCATACGCAGACGGTTAGAGCGAGACAAACATATTTTTAGGAAATACTACCCAATATCCATTGACACAACATTGATAATTGGATGGGAATATATAAATTCCCGCAAAAACATATTCACACAAAGATATACGAGTATTTCACGTACACGAAAGAAAAAAAGTAAAAAAAAACAAATGAGAGCCGTACCGTCACATATTGATCTTGAGAATTGACTTAAGAAATTAAAAGAGACCAACCTTTCTCCAGCCAGATAAGTGCGCACTTGTCCGTTGAGGTACTCTATGGAGAACTTCTGGGGGTGGTCCGGGTCCCGCACCAGCGCGAACACGTCGCTCAGTGGACGGAGACAAACAACCTGTAAGTACGTAATATATTTAATAGATATTCTAGCACTTGCATTCTATTAGTCATACATTGAGTTCTTAGAAATACGTACAATCACATTTGACTACTTGAGGTCAGGCTGGTTTCCGGAACTCTGCGCTTGTGCGCCTATTTTGCGTGCTGTGAGCCTGAAGCACTCCCTACTGTCAGTTGAGCTTCCGCAAGAAAGCTAGCAGTCTCTTGTAAATGGGCATTTAACATAATGACTACTGTAAGGCTGACCGCTGCCCCACCCTGAGCCCAAGGTTGGCTACACTCATGAACAGTTACGTCATGTCAATGTACACTAGGTAAACGTGTAGCTCACACGACTGTCCACGAGTTGTGAACTACCTAAACCTTTTTTAAATTACTTGGATAAGCAATCGGGTAAGCAGACGAGTCACACGATGGTAAGCGGTCAACGTCGCCTATCAACATTAGCCCGAGACTAGAGGAGGCAACTCCAACCAAGAAAAGATCTTAAGTCCCTGTGGCAGTAATTACAAGGCCTTTTCATTTACTGTGTTTCGTAGAGAAGGGCAGGACGCCTTTTCTCCGAAACACAGCAAATCTATTCTCCAGTAGAAACTAACAATATGGTGGTACCCATGTAGCCGGGTGCGCGGCATAGCGCAATACTCACACCAGTATATAATATATTTTATGGAAAGAAAATTTAAGAGGACAGTGATATATTTAATGTTACATTGTTAATCGCGGGACGGTATAATCGAGGTCCCTCTAGGCTTATGGCTCCTTAAGATCTCGGCAGTCACGATCACGGCAGTGCCGCACTGCTTTGTTCGGATTTGTATGCAATGCCGATGCCCGCGACAGAACAACACTCACGGGAGGCGTGGCCTGCGTACAAAATAATGCTAGAAGCCGTAAATAGCCTTTTTTGCGCTGTGCTTCTATAACTGCACTCTTAGCAAACCGAAAAAAAATATAATCCTGCCTGGTCTGGCCATTCTTGCGGCCCCAGGGGTTTACGCCATGTGCCTGGGCACCGCCCTATTTACGGCTCTGCTAGAAGGGTGGCAACCGCTAAGTGGCAACTATTGGAATTTAAAGAAATCTTAAGCTAAAAAAAAAGTTGTGTGTGCGATTCACACACGATAGAATAAATAAAGTTAAGCACTGTTTAACAGTGTGCAATATACATACACACCGACATTTGCTCTCTCGCTCTTTTGTATTTGTGTCTCTTACCTGTCGTTTTTTCCGTTGCATCCGGTTTGAAATCACAACGATTCTAAAGAAGTTTCACTTCAAAAAACAGCAATTTTTCAGATCACGCCACTCCATTATCGCGCTACTGATATTTTCATAATATTTACCGAGTATGTCTGCGGATCTCTCTCCAGTATACACGTGTCGGACAAGCAAAGAGTTCGTCTCATGGGCTCCATGTGTCGCGCCGGGTTCACTTTATTCACCATGAACTCGCTTAGGGAAGTCTGGTGCTGGTCGCCGCTACAAACAAGCATACAAACATGCATATATAGAGTTCCTTTTAGAGATGTACCTCGGAATATGTTGCAAATATTAATAAGCCCAAATAATGTTCTAATCGAACCATATGTTTACTTTGTAGCTAACAAACTGGTACATTAGAAATACGTAAAAATAAAAAAGAGAATAAAAATGTATGTTATAAAAAAAATAAAAACTCTCGTAAGGAGCTCCATGTTGCTCTATGGCTGTCAGAATGAAAAACAAGGATAGGGGTAATGTTTTAAATTTATCCACTGGCCCAAATTGCTTCCATCTTTTGATGTAAGACATCTTTTTTTATTATGGCCCATATTTTAAATTAGACTTGGCAGTAAACTAAACTGAAATGTCGTATCAAATTGGTAAAGATTTTTATCAATTATTAATTCTAATAGAAACATAGATGTCTCACATCTACCGGGCGACTGGTAACGGCCAATCTTTGTTTAATTATAATATGAAAGATACCGGTTTTTCCACTTTGCTTTTCTTTCACTGGTGAAGTCATTCTGTGTATGTAGTTAGTCCCCATCTTCATAATGAGATCGAGTGCCAATTATCATAAGGAAACTTAGCAAACAAAACTCATATACAACTGACCGAGAAAATTGTTTATTTACAAATTTCCTTATTTTATTTAACATACATTCATATTTACTAGTCCACACTTATAATGATTATGAAAGCATGTAAAATTTATATGTTAATAAAATATATCTCCTTGACAAATTTTATCAAAATATCGAGTATAGCTATAATATTCATGAAAGCAAAATTTCATGCAAGAAAAATTTGATGGAATTCATTCAAATGAATGCAGCAAAGTATGGAACCATATACAGCACAAGCTGAACTTATCTTTTAAATGGTAAATGGCGTGACACATTTTAAACAATGTTCTGTTGATTTATTTTAAAAAATTAGATAATGCGTCACATTTAAACAAGGTCAAATGGTTCGTGATAAAACTTCTATAGTTTGTAGTTAGATACGCCCATTGGGCATATAACCAAAATATAGTAGTAACATTAGTGTTTTGTATGAAAACTAATCTGCCCAATTTGTGATGTGAAGAAATGGTGCAGCATTTCTGCTCTCTAAGTGGCCAACTGATGTCCATTGATCAATGATTCGCCGCTGGGATGACCACAGAGATCATTTGTTGGTTTAATTGCTATAAGATCAGCGACAAATAACTGACCAATTTTTATATGCCACGAGAAACATATTTACTAACAAATTATAATTTTTTATGTCAAAGTAAATTAATCAAACTGGTGGTTTTTGGTTGATTCTTAAACAAACAGACAGACACAAAAAACAATTAAACTTATTTTTGGTTTAGTATCAACAAGTAACTCCCTGTTGCTTATTTTTTAATCATTTTCAATTTACAGAATTTACACTCCTATTCCTGTATTATAAATAATCCAAAAAAAAAGACTCTTATCTTCTCTTAAATCTATCTTTTATATATAAAATAACTAAATATGGAGGCGAAAATAGACTATATTCATTAATGATTGACACTATTTATTGTACACATTCGCTTTTCAGATTTTCAAAATACCCTCATTGTTCAAAATAAACACAAGTGTTACACAACTTGTTGATTTCTTTTTTCAAGGTGAATATATGTTGATATAAAAAAGTAATCTAAAATACTAAGGCCTATAAGTTGTAGATTGACTATAGCATAATTTAAAGGTGAGATTTATTTACCTGTACTTCCCAAATCTTTGGTTATGATAATCATCCTGTGTGATTTTAGTTGACAAAACTTTGATAGATATATTGAGCGTTAAGTTAGCCATCTCAAGCATTTTATTGATAATTACTTGGTGCTCAGTTTCATTTGAGAAGTGATGGAGTCGACTGTATCCACCAATAGCCAGAACAAACCCTCCAGCCACATCCTTGACTGGTAGTATGCCCTGAATTTCACAGTAGGGATAACTAGCTAGCAATGTGTGAGTTGAAGGATCCAATTGTTCTAAAGAACATGGACCAACTTCTAGCACTACCGGTAACCTTGTTCCACTCCAATGATGTTTGTAGGCATGAAATCTCTGCAAAAATTGAAATTTATTAAAAACTCACAAACAGTATTATTATATACACTTTGTTTAGCTTGGATTAGCAACCAAATTATACCATTTTCATATGACATTCATTGGTAGTTAGCTCATCAAAAATCCAAAAAAACTATTTAATAATAAGAAAAATTACACAAATTAAATTTCTAGTGATTACCACCATTAAATTTAGACTTTATACTAACTACTTAAAGCACCTGGAAGCACCACCCAAACATACCACATCATATAAAAAGATATTATAAAAACCTTACCAAGATATCTTTTGGTTTATCAGCAAAAAAGTTCCTATATTTAAAAGCCTCAGTAAGTATGATACACTTGTGCTCTGATGAAAATTTCATTGAGTCTATTTTCTTATCTTTCTTCATCACTAGTGTAAAGTCATGATTGACTGTTGTGTTGGAATGTTTCGGAGATGCAAGCTTGATCACGTCTGAGTATAGCCATTTGTTGGTCACCTCCAGTCGATCTGGATTATATGTTGTAATTCCAAGGGTTCCAATTGAGAAAACCCGTTTATACTTTCCCTTCCAAGAGTGTTTTGTGACAAGAAATGAAGCCACATCTTGATTATCCTTAATTGGAATCATCTTAGCATTTCCTAAATATAATATAATTAATAATTAATGTTTTCAAAAATATATACTTCAAACCAAAAATACTACAGAAAGTATGTTTTAAATATTTGCAATAATTGTAGACATAACAAAATCTGTAATATTTTTTGGGTGAACTGGTGATTAAGTAACATGTTGATTAGAGAAAGTTTAACATATGCTTTAATTAGTAGTTGTTTAATTTAGACTAATTATAACAATGCTGCTAAAGATGATGAAAATGCACGGAATATGTTCCTTTAAGTAATATGTAAATATATATAGTTAAAAAATACATTATGTATACATATATGTCGCACTTACTTTTAAAGATACTTACTTAATTCATTTATAACAATAAATCCCTACGAGTTTATGATGATGGTGAAATTGCACACTAATTATCTTTACTTATTAATCCTCCCCTTTGTAAGTTCAGTGGTTTAGTAATGAAGACGTGTAAACAATGATCTATGAAGCATTTCAGCCTTATTTAAAATAAGGCGCATGTAAAAAGGCATCAAAAATTACTTACAATGTTTAAATGAATTATTGAAATTCACAATTTTACTTTAGATATGGTAATATCAACATATTATACAAAACATTAAGCAAAACGTAAAAATTATATTCACAAAAATTGGCCGACCAATCACTATGATGACATTATAGGGATGGCGATCTGAGATCGATTAATCGAAGAATCGATTTTTCGAGCAGAAAATATCGATTTTTTAAATCGATATGAAGTACTGTGTCGATTCACTGAATCGATATATCACCCTTGAAAATCGACATTCGATTTTTTCTGTTTTGGTATAAACCATACAATTATTTGCATTTAGTTGAATGTGCCTGAATTATAAGAGTGCTGCCGGTTAAAGAGTTAACTACTCATAAACTCGCGAGATGGCTGTATGTTTAGTATCCTTTACTCGCTTCTCTTTAATAAAAAAGTTACGTTTGTAGTCTTTGACTTTATGTATCTATAATCTGTGACCATTGATATTGCAAATTGCAATATTCATTTGTTGTAGTCGTTTAATGAATACTGTTATTAGCGTAATATAAGTATTTTCATGATTGATTTCTGTACTTTACTGGCAAGAACAAAAGAGCTCCATTTATCATCACGTTCACCCAATCGCCATGATGTATATGAGTATCGTTGGATCATCCCTTCCTTATGAGCGCCTGTTTTCAATTGCTGGAAACATCGCAAGTGATGAGCGTAACCGCTTGGATCCCAAAAGGCTTGACAGACTGTTGTTTTTAAAAAGTTTAGATATTGAGCATTGGGAACTATAGTTCCCAGTTGTAATTCCCAATGCTTAATATTTAAACTTTTAACTCTTACCTTATTTTTTACTTTTTTGCAATCAATAAAAACATTCAGTATATAAATACTTTTTTTTTTTAATAGTTGATCTTATAGTTTGATACGGTAATAAAAATAATTGTTATTTTTGAATTCCCTGATTTTATTGATAAGATATCGTTAATTGCAATATTAATCTTGTTTTTAGTAAAATTGATACAAATTTACATTGTAAAAAAAGATCGATTTTTTAAGAATCGATTTTGTAGGCCTCGATTTTTTCGTGAATCGATTCATTAGACTACGATTCGAATCGATTTAAAAATCGATCTTTTTCGTAAAGAATCGCCATCCCTAGATGACATACGACAATAAAGCTGTAAGGTGACAGATGTCATTTATTGTTTTTAACATAGATATATAAAAAGCATAGATAGCGTGTATCTTGGAGGATCTGAGTAGCTAATGCTGTCCTTTATTTTCTTAAGAAATACATCATAAGTTGAAGAGAGACAGATATGGCTACTCTACTTGGTCTCAAATGGTTCAATGGAGCCATTTCTTTGAACTATATTTTTGACAAATGTCACCAGGATTAGTGTTGTGCAACCTTCATCGTAAGCTTTTGTGGATAAAATATCCTACTAATATTATAAACGCGAAATGTTTGTTACTCTTTCATGGAAAAACTACTGAATGAATTTTAATGATTATTTAAACTATTTAAAACGGGATATTTACCATGTCTCGTGAACATGACATTCGTAGACAATGTCGAAATATCGAGCTCCGCGAAACAATGATAAAAAACATGGTAAATATCCCGTTATAAATAGTTTAAATAATGAAAATAATCATGTTAATTTAAAATGGGTGTTATTTAAACGACTAGCATAATATTCGTATTTTTGTGAGCAGAAAAATATAATCTGGTAGCAGAAATAGCTAATTGAGCGGCAACTTATGTTCAGCAAACATTTTAAAATCAAGCAGCAATTTTTGTCATTTTTTATGGCTGTAATTATTTTTGAAAGGCATATTAATTAAAAGAGGGGCAATGTGCTGCTCCTGTTTAATAAAACTTTGGTAAGCACTCGGAGGGTAAGCAAAAAAAATAATTTTGTGCTGCTTATATAAGTAGCATGAATATAACTTCAAGCAACTTTCTTTTTCATTAAATTCTGCGTTATAGCCCAGTCCACAGGATTTGATGACGTCATGATTTGAATTAATTCCCTGGTCCTTTATTAAGAATGATAATATAATTTCTTATTCAATTTTTATACAAAATTTTAGTTCGTAAATCGTATTTATAATTATTGTAATATCAAAAAATATTATTTAAAAATGTATAAACAAATAAAAGAAGAAATTCATGGATAATGGTATGAAGAGGATTTGAACTTACGAACGACAGCGTACAGCCTGAGCGCTCGCGGACAGTGTTAACCGTAGAGCTGTACGTCTTGTTACGAATAAGTTTAAAATTGTGGATCCATTCTTGCGTATTGAATGTTTTAATTTGATTTGATTTTTGTAGGTAATGATTGAATTGAATATTGCAAGTTTTTGAACTGCTTGTTTATTTTACACACCACCTACCATTTTTAATACCTGCATAATCTATCTACGAAACTGAAACAAAATAAAATCTTGAAGAAAAAAATTTCATCATCATATTATCAGCCTTTAGTGGACGGACCACTGCTGAACACAGGATTTGACGACGTCATGACCTGAATTAATTTACTAGTCTTTTGCTAAGAATGATAATATAGTTTATTAATTTCTTCTTCAATTTTTATAATTTTGTTCAATAACATACTTACAACACCATCTAGCGGTAAATAGCGCAAACCTACACCGGTGTGAACACAGGACATAAAATGTAATGCAAAGAAATGTGCCGCTCAAGTAATTATTTTGCCCGATGAATATTTATTATGCGAGCTCATAATATTGTAAGCTGCTTATATATGATTTAATTTTTGACCATTATCAAAATTATTTGCGGAACAAGAATTGCTACCAGCTTTATTTTATTGCGTACAAAATCTTTGTATGCCAACCAAATTATTTAAATGCCGATTTTTTTTTGCCCCTCCAAAATTTATAATGCCTTTCCTTTAATTACTTCCCATTTAAAATCCTATATAGAATTTTAATGAAACTTTACAATACTATAGCTTATACATCAGAAAAACACATAGGCTATAATTTGTCAATTATAGTTTATTATATAGTTAATTTGATATTTATGACAGCTTAGCTACATCTATAATAGGGTTAAAGCGAGTAAATTAAAACACGTATGAAGATACCTATATTTTTTTATTTATTAAATGAACACTTGCACATATTATAATCCTTTAAACAATACGAGTTTGTTATATTGGTATAACTTTGTGTAAATTGGAAGCTCTCTCCGATTTCTTCCGCACATCGAATCTGCAAATGAAAATAAAAAATAAAAACAAAATTAGTCTTGTACTTTTAAAATACCTACATAATCATGGCCTAAGATCTGTTGAAGAGGAGGAATAAATTTAATCTTAGTAATAGAAATAGTAATAGTAATAGAAAGTAAGAAAATCCCAGTAGTTACCACTGGTAACACATGGATTTTTTTTCTCTGCATTATACTGTTATTTTTATTTGTTGTTATTGTTGTTGGTAACAACTGTAATAATTTGACAAAAATAAAATGAATTCAATAAATGGTTCACCTGTTGTTCATAATTAGTAGCGTTGAATCATTATCATACTTAGCAATAAGTTTCCTTTTTTTTCTCAATTTCTGCAAAACAAGAAAACCGTTCTGAATATACCTATTAAACACAGAAATGAAAATGAAGGCATTCTTTTAAATTTATGGGTTTGATACCTTTTCTTTTGTCAGCTATCATGTTAAAACTTGTTTAAAACAATAAAAAAGGGATCTCCAAGAGTTCCTTGTTTTGTTTTTCAGAAAAGCAGTATATTTATCTTCAGAATATAGATTCATCAAAGCTGACATGAACTCAATAAACAATATAATACGTCAATGTTGCATATTATCTGTTTGATTAAATCACACTAGCTTAGCCAAATAAGTATTAGAAGTACTAGCACTTTTGTGCATTAGACTTGTATAATCTGAACATGTACACTTACGAGTTGATATGATAGGGGATGATTAACAAATATTGTTGGCACTGCATGCAAATGGAGAGTTCCATCCCTGACGAAAGCAAGATTCTTCAAAATGTGCAGAGCATATCCTTGATTGATGACAGAGTATTGTGTGGGACTCCATTCCTCGCCTCTGTTTATATTTTTGATCCATTCTTCTCTTATAGAAATAGGAGTCAGTCGAAAACCTATTTATAATAAAAAATATCAGTAAAAGCCAGTGAATTTGGCACCAGCAAGTAATTAACTAGCCAGCATAGAGCTACACGATCCATAAAAATTACAAGGACAAACTCGCTGCAGGCAGATTCACTTATAAGCTTATCCTACCATAGCCTTTCTAAATTAAATATCGAACGTTATCGATATTTCATGTTACTAGTCGTACAACACTATCTGGTATGTAAAGTGTCAAAATATCAGATTGTGTTATTTATAATTAGAATTATTATGTAATGATGATGCATATACGCAAAAATAAATGCATAAAATAATACATACTTTTACAATGATCAAAATTCAATAAGATCTACAGGTATTTCATACCTTAATAAACATTAAATTAACAATATTTGTCTTTAAGCTTACCGGTGGAATGATACATTTGAATCATTTTCACTTAGTACACCCATTTGGTGAGAATACCCTGGTACCACACACGCCACATTTCTTGTTTATTACGTAAATATAACTAAAAGTTCACTTTTAATACAAAAAACCACAAATTATTAGCAAAACACAAAAGCTTGTTTGGTATCCAGCTGGCTACCAACTAATATGGCCGCCGAGGCAATGTGGGGCGCATGGCCTGAAGATAGAGCTGAAGACATATTGCTATCTCGTTTCAACACAGGTAGTTTGACGTAAGAGTAAAGAGCGTATTAGTTATGAAATTTGTTCAACTTATTATCCTCTATCTAAGCTTTTTATATATCTATGGTTTTTAAATGCAGTCTTCTGCCTTGAATTCTTAAGCCGGAACCGCACGCTTGTGACTTGCCGCAAGCCCCAAGCCTTCACAAGTCACAAGCATGCCACAGGCGGACGCCTCGCAAGCGCTTGCGGCAAATTTTCTTTGGTTCCCTTTGGCTTGTGCACAATACCGACACTCGTTGGGTCGACCACAAACCTTTTGCAAGCCTACGCAAGCCAAGACAAAACTCTGTATCCGCACGTTTGAATTTGTGAAGGCTTGCCAAGCCTCGGCAAACGTGTGGTTCCAACTTTAAATTATTTTCCTCTATCACCTGCAATAAATCTCTATAGTTTGTGGATTGTACATACTAGAGCGAATGGCCGTAATTGGTTGACAAATCCCAAACAATGTATTTGGTAATTATCATATTTTTTAGTATTTAACCGCAATAAATACTAATAATGTAATCCAAATTACTTACATATGAAAGGAAATGCCATCTTTTTGTAAATTTAACGTGGCAGATCTCTTCTTGCAACAGAAAAAAAGACGTGTGGCACTCGGGGACTGCCGCGGTAATGCTATTGCATAGCATTTTGTATCAACTTATGCAATTATAATTATTTATTTATTTTAATTATTAATGCAGTATTTCTTTTTCTTTGATATTAATTCAAGTTACACTTTTTGAGCGTGGTGACCGATAAGAAAACATTTTTTTTTCCTTTATTAAATAAATAAAAAAATATAAATATTTTAAACAATATTAACTAATATTGTTTAAAATATTTTTATTATTTTACAATACATGTGTTATATTTTATTGTTATTCGTGCGAGCTTCGTAGTGTCGTACAATACGTCTAGTTGCAAGCACACAAACACCGTGTCGAAGACTGCCGAAAAGAAACGACGTTAGACGATGCATGGCCTTCAAGCCACACCTCCGTGCCCGTCGGAGTGGGGAGCGTTAGGTTTTTTTTTCGTTACGGAATTTCTGGACTCGGTCCCCGCGCTCAAGGCCCGCGATAGAAGCTATGCAATAGCTTAAAACTGAACAATTTGCTTTTTTAAATGACTTCATTTGGTGTTTTAATTTATATTCAGTCTAGCAAACGGCGCGACCTGCAACTAGTTTTATTGTCCGACCAGGACCAATTTGGACTAATTAAACTTTATAATCTGTGGAGTCGTATATATGTTCTGTGGTCGTCACTCGTCAGTCGTCGTCATTGTCAACGTCACCGACCACTGCAGGAAATCAGGAATAGGGAATTTCAATTTTCATCACTTCATCACTTTTCACATACATGCCTGTACTGTGATTTTAATTTGAATTAAAATTAAATTTTGGTTAGTTAAATCTAACTGTGAGACAGCACAATGGTTTTAGATTTAGATTTATTTCGCGATGACAAAGATGGAAACTCAGATAAAATTCGTGAAAATCAACGAAAACGGTTTAAAGACGTTGCTCTTGTAGACACTGTTGTTGAACAAGACACTCTTTGGAGAAGGTTACGCCACGATGCAGATAATTTAAATAAGCTCAAGAATGTATGCAGTAAGGAAATTGGACAAAAGATGAAGAGTAAGGAGCCAGCTGGTTCAGAGGATGAACCCGTGCCTCAAGATGTGGCTGATAACCTAATTAACCTTACGGGTGAACAATTAAGGCCTCTAACAGTAAATCAAATTAAAAAGGTAAAAAAAATATTTCAAACCAAAACATACACCAGCGAATATTTCTAAATTTTTATTTATATTAACCTATTTTTCCATCCATATGTTGAACTTTTTATTAATATATCAAACTTTTAATTTGATATGGGAACTATGTACTTTTAAAAATATTTGTAATATTTATTCCAAGTCAAGTTTATCGAGACATTTAATAGCAATGTTTCTTTTATCATTAATGATTTTAGGAAAAGCTTTCTGCAACTTTTTAACTTTAACTTTCAATGATAAATAAAGAAATGGATAATGTTGATAGTAGAAGTAGCACATTTCTATTAATATTTAATAGGTAATATAGTTCATGTTAGTCTATTATTCATCATCATCATCATGAGCCTCTATCAACAGCTGAACATAGGCCTCCCTCAATAAACTCCATATATTATCACCTACATATAATGTATATTTTTTATTTGTAATGTTTATATCTTATTAAAGTATATTAATTATGGATATTTTTCACTTTGGATAATAAGAATTATCTATTACTTGAAGTAAGTTATTTAGCAGACATACACACCTATAGTAGGTTAAGCCTTGCTGAACATATTTCTCAAAATGCAGTGTAGCCTGAAACTTGATACTGCATAGCCATTGGTGTATGCTGTATTACATTATGTATCAAAATCAAATAATTAAGTCATTCAAAATAGTACCACCAAAGTATCTTTTTGTGTGTCAATTATATAATCTGCAAGCCCGCTGAAAAGAACCGGCGAAACAAACCTTTTATGAACATTTTTAATATATAGACATTTTATTTCTCATTCTTAAGTTAGCATTATTTTCCAGGTTAGGTTACTTATTGATGATGCCATTGTTAAAAATGAACAAGAGCGTGTTATTGCTGAGAGAACCCGTTCAGCAGCACTTAGAGAAGTAGGTAACCACCTCCATGACTCAGTACCAGTAGATGATAATGAGGATAATAATGCGGTTGAGAGAACATCAGGTGATTGTACCATACGGAAGAAATATTCTCATGTGGATCTCATTTGTATGATAGATGGTAAGTCATATTTTTTCATTTGTGCTTTGTCCTTCTACAACTTTTCTATGAAATAATTTTGAAAAATACAAAAATACCTCCATTCTTAGTATCTGCAGGACGATTCTTACGAACTTCTGTGCTGTCATCGTGTCATTCCTGATTTAATTTTTTGCTGACTGTATTATGGAAGCATAATTTTCGTTTTTTTTACATATTATATCTTTGGATTTGGAAGTTATTCATGATGTAATTTTAAGTAAAGATTTTGGGTATAAATAAATGTTTATTTTTTGTCATGTCAACAAATTCTCGAGCGACAATGGTCCAGTGGGTATGGCCTCATAACAAATGGGACTGGGTTTGATCCTCTGACGCCGTGTGGTGCCTTGAAATGAGGTTTTCGAAATTTCTAAGTGCACCCTAAGCATGAGACCATCTCTGGCTCAACGGTGAAGGAAAACATTGTGATGAAACCTGGATGCCTGATGGGATTGAAAATCTTTGAAGGTGTGGGAAGTTCACAAACCCGCATTGGTGAACTATGGCCCAATATCCTCCTCGCCTGATAATTCGAGGAGGTGTGATGTCAATATGTGTGAAAGTAATCAATTTAACAAAATGTTCTTATTGCAGGTGTTGACTCTGAAAGAGGATCAGCTGTAGCTGGAGGCAGGAGTTACTTCTTAAAAGGCCCTGCAGTATTCTTGGAGCATGCTCTGATTCAGATGTCTCTAACAAAACTGCTAGATCGTGGTTATTCACCACTCTATACACCATTCTTCATGAAGAAAGAGGTAAATATATTTATCTAGTATTACAATTATAAATCTTGCCCTTCATAAAACATGCGCGATGATTTTAGGTATAATGACTCAAATTTTAATTGCAAAATTTAATGGACAATTTCTGTGTTTATTACTTATAAACTTTCAGACAGACGAAAATAAAAAAAAACGCTAATTTACAATTAGGATAACGTAAAACTCAACTATACTCTATATATTATATTCGACCAAGAAATGACGTCATAAATGGTGTCACGAAATTGACCATTTTCAAAATGATTCAGTTATGTGATGTCGTAATCAATTTAAAACAATCTATCTTCTGTGTATTTAACTTTCTCATCTTCTTTTTTTTTTTGCTTCGCCTTAAGCTGCCATCCTTGAGCACGTAAAAACGTAACATTCATTTATTTAGTAATAATACATTATATACGGGCGAGTAATATTGAAGTTACTCTTTATTATTATATTTTGTATTTATAACTCAAGATGTGTGCACTGTACACAGTACAGTTGCGATAAAATAAATAACGACAATTATGTGGTCACGACGTGTGTACTAATCGTACATAGTAAAAATTTAACTTATTTGTACTGGTACGTTATATGGGGAACCGATTTTGGTGCGATTTTTACTAATGTGCTGTGTAGTCTTCTAATGGTTTGCAAATTAAAATAATAACGTCCAAAACTCCGGTCCGGCGCCGGAAGGAGGTATTGCTTTATGGCTACTTATGAATAAAATGTGTTCAGCATGGGCTTAAAAGGGGTCTTCTATAAGACAATATTTATATAACACACATACTTATTGTTAATTTATAGAACTTATTTGTAGTGTTAAAAGTATAATGTATTTTGCAGGTTATGCAAGAGGTAGCTCAGTTGGCACAATTCGATGAAGAACTTTACAAAGTAGTCGGCAAGAGTTCCGAGAATAAGGGAGACACTGGTGTGGAGGAGAAGTACTTGATAGCCACCTCGGAGCAGCCCATAGCTGCCTTCCACCGAGACGAGTGGATTCCTGAAGCGTCATTACCTATAAAGTAATTAAATAAATTATTATATACTCACATCACATTAACCTAGCCCCAAGTTCACTGTTCAATCAAGACTAGCTAGAAGATTCATCAGTCAAGTAATTTATGTGTTATACACGGTGTATTTTGAACTTTGAAAAACGAAGTGGCATGATAGTGTAGACGTGGCCAGACATGATAGAAGTAAAAAAACGCGAAATTATAAATAAAAGTTTTGTTGTATTTTTTTTTAAATAATTGTATAATCCGGTTTCGTAAACATAATGATACAGACATAGATGACAATGCTGTAGAATTACCGTTTTTGAATAAAAAGCAGAAATGTAACAGCTGTCTCTCAACCGCGTCGCGCGAGGTGTACGAACTCCCGCAACGCGCGCGACTCGAGTTCAGCGTGAGTTCATAGCGTGTATGCATACATCGCTGGCATGTAAAATATATGTGCTAAATTTAAAAAAAAAACCTTTCTGTGATAAATGGTTATATGCATTATATAGCACATTGCACAGGCAGTTTGCCTGTCCAAGTAACTAAAAGAAGATATCGCATGTAAAGTCACACGCTTAGTATTAGTTTATTTATGTGTCAGCTATATTGCAGGTATGCTGGTATCTCCACCTGCTTCCGTCAAGAGGTTGGCTCCCACGGGAGAGACACCCGGGGCATTTTCAGAGTACACCAGTTTGAAAAGGTAATGCTATGATATTAATGGCGCCGCGTTAATTAGTGAATTTCCACTATAAATTGTGGTGACAACATTTAATAACTCGATATTACGGGGAGCATGCACGAAAAGATGACGTCATGTAGCGTTCTGCCAGCAAGAGCGCGGCTCTCGAACGAGAGAGTCATGATCGGCTCAGTTCGGTTCGTGCTGCATTTAATGTTTGACGTTGTCACGTTAAACTACCGTCCGTAAACCGACTTTACTGCTGATCAACACAAACTTCCTAAACGTGGCTTAAAGGACCTAAAAAAACATTAATATAAAGGCAGAAGAGCGACGAAGAGTGATCTTAAACTTAACTGGCCCATTGCTGGTCGCCATTAACGAATAAAAAGAATAAGACTATGTCCTTGAAGTGGCCGGTCCGTGTTGGATACGGGTCGCTGTCATGCGCCTTATTGTTTTAGCTAAGTAGTACTTACGAGTTACGATGTTCAATAATAATCCACATTGTAATTACAATAATGGATGAAAATTATCTTTCTTCCCGAGCGAATTCCAACAGTGGAGATAATTCCAGGTGGAGCAATTCGTACTAACATCACCACGGGACAACGCCTCCTGGGAAATGATGGATGAGATGATAGCCAACGCGGAGCACTTCTGCCAAGACCTGGGCATCCCGTACCGCGTGGTTAACATCGTGTCGGGTGCGCTCAACCACGCCGCCGCCAAGAAGTTCGACCTGGAGGCGTGGTTTCCCGGCTCCGGTGCCTTCCGGGAGCTGGTGTCGTGCAGCAACTGCCTCGACTACCAGGCCAGGCGGCTACTTGTGAGGTATTTATTATTGATAATTGGTACACCGTGCGTCCTGTTATTATATGTTTCTATGGGCACACTACTCCTCAAAAAATATTTAGAGTTTCAACTACTTCTGCTAGGAATATTTTTATTCGATAAAAATGGATTTAAATTAAAAGTTTAAATTGGACCTTCATCATTCTATAGTTGAGCATAGCGCTGGATAAATGTTGAAGCATTATTTCTTGTGTATGCCTCTAAGATCCTTTAATTTTATCCTGTCAGTTATTGTATTGCTGTTGATATATTGAAATTACAAAGTTCTATCAATTATCTTCTCTCTCTCTCTTTCTTCATCTATTTCGTGTATAGAAATAGCGAGTACAAAACATTTTCAATCTCAAACATTCTCAATTATTCTACAATTTACATAGTACTACATAGTTAATATAGTAGGTATACCGGGTGTCCCGTAAATCGACGTCAAGCCGTAACCCCGTGATAGACCAAGTTACAATAGTTATCTGAAAAATAAAAAATCCAAGCGATGTGTCTCAAAAAATACAAAGCTTTAAAAAAACGTAAAATCGACATATTGTGATGGTTTTTTAGTTGTTGTATGTAACAAAAAAAGTAGAAACTTGTAGTGCCGGGAACTAAAAGACCTTGTGATAGTGGATGACAATTTTTCGTTTTTTTTAAAGCTTTGTATTTTTTTGAGACACACTTGGATTTTTTACTTTTCTTATAACTATAGTAACTTGGCCTATCACGGGTTTACGGCTTGACGTCGATTTACGGGACACCCAATATGAGCATCACTGAACATAATAATTCACAGGTACGGTCAGACAAAGAAGATGAACGCTGCCACTGAATACGTGCACATGTTGAACGCGACCATGTGCGCTACCACCAGGGTCATATGCGCGCTGCTGGAAGTTCACCAGACGGAGGAAGGCATAGTGGTATGTACCACCCACATTAACAGTGGAGCATTGTTGAATTACGTCTGTATAGTCACCACAATTGATTTTTTAATATGTAATAAAGGTAAAGAAGTGATTCTATTTTCCCTCCAAAACCACTAGAGATTAATGAAGCCTGGATTAGATTTCTATATTCTATAATTTTTCAATTAGGTTCAATAGAAAAATGTACGAGTTAACTACGTAATTAAATATATTATTTCGTAAAAATATTGTTTAACTTTACTACGAAGATTTAACATTATGAAAATTACAAATAATAAGGGCCGAATCTTAATAATTTTGAAACTGTATATTACTCACAACCGAATAAAACACAATATGAAGAAATAGGCAATAAACTTAAAGATATAATTATTATTTACAATGTTACTACTTTTATAATATCAACGGGAAAAAATCAAGTTATTGAATTATTACTAAGTAGTAAGTAATTCTTCCAGAATTTTGAATTAAGCGCTCGCGCGGGAAAACATAGGTTATTTATATTAGTCCCCCTCCTTCTTTTTACCCATCTAACATAATATTATAATCTTTATAGCGAAAATGAGAGGGTACGTATCGGCGTTCAGAAACGCATAGTCGAGGATGTATATTTTTTTATTTAAAAATAGCTTCTCCGGTAACCACGATAATACTAATGTTCTCTATTTAACCTTTATCCATGTGTTAATATTGAAATTTCTTCACCAGGTACCTGAAGCATTGAAGCCGTGGCTACCGGCACAGTACAAAGAGTTGATACCGTTTGTGAAACCAGCTCCAATCGACCTAGAAGCGGCCGCCGCGGCCAAGAAGGGCAAGAAGCAGGAGAAGAAATAATTTATCTCATTACATTCTCAGAGCCATCCCGATTTGAAGCTAATATAGACTTAGTACAAGTTTTTTATTTTAACAATTTTGTTTCGTATTGTTTTGTTTAGTTAGACGATTATGTTCCTATTTGTATAAAACAATATGGAAGCCAAAATTATTATTGTAAAATTTAAAACATGTACTAATAAAAATTACATAATCATATAAAACGAATATTGCTTATTTATTAACAAAGTTAAGTATTCATAGTACACTTCTGCGGTCAGCTATATGTATAAGGAATCGATGACACTGGTTTTAGCAACAGCATATTCCATTAAGCATTTCAATTTTTGTAAATCTGGTTTTATTAGCTAAGCTGATGTACTTTTTTATTTTATTAAACGAATTGCTACATTTCAATTTTTTTTTCAAATCCTTTGTATTATTCAACGACGTAAAAGGAGGCCAACTAACAGGCTGTTTTTTTAATGACAAAAAAAACAATTTACTATATATTATCTCATTAGGTCCCGTTCGCACAGCGCTTTAAAAACGTCGCGTTAAATCCTGACTTCAGAGCAAAGAATTCAGACGTACCATAATTCTTAAGGATTTTTTGAGCCGACTTTATTGGAGATGTGTGTGTATGAGACTCATATGCTGGGGACATCACCGGTGTCCCTCTCGTCACGCCGCCAAGCGGACGTTTACATTACATCGCAGTTTGTCCTCAAAGCGCTCAAAAGAATTGTCCTTCTATATACTTCTGAATTCTTTGGTCAGAGCGAGTTGCGAGCCCCGCATGCTAAATTCGATTTAACGTCCAACACTCAACGTCTAAAAACCAATAGCCTTTGTGTTGGTTCATTGCCTAGTGCACTCCCTTATTTTGTTTAATAGAGTAAGGTATTCAAATATCATACAAAATTTCAAACAGAATAAAACAGTATTCTTACGTATAATTTCTTTTATTTAATTACATTGTGTATTGACCATTGGTATGCCAACTATAAGTTATATCTAACGAGTATAAAAGAGACATACACATGTAATAGAATATTTTCACATTTATACAAATTATGCTATGAATATAATAATAAAAATACAGATCATGAAATTTTCAATTTAAAGTAAACTGAAAAAATAAGAATAGAAGAAACTTTTTAACATAGAATCAATATACCACAATAATTAGTACTCTGAAAAGTATGTGTCGTAACTCGTAGGAGACCTGGTTTATTCTTCTTCCTCAAAGCTTTTTTTATGGTAAACATGTTCCATACCACATTGTATCTATTTCCATGACAGTTATTTATATACAATAATATTAATATTTAAAGGTGCTTGAATTTGATACACAAAACATACATAAATAATAATAAGATAAAATATTTCACAGGTAGCATCTTGATGGATGTTGATAGCATTGTCTTAGATTAAGAAATACTACTAATAATAATTTAAAAAAAAAACTAGCATTTGCCATAATTCTACAACATTTCTTCTAGCAAAATCATAATTTTGTGTAAAAAAACCACTCTACTACAATAATGCAAGTTTTGAACACACAGGAAAATGTAAACATTCTTTAAAAATATTTTAGGATATGTGTGATGATTACAATATACATTTTGAATAAAATACTTCAAAGATTTTAAAGTAAGCCATGTTTTGTTCACAAAATATTTGTGGAAAATTGTGACATATCGGGCTCTGCAAAATAAAGATAAAAAACATTGAAAGGGGGACCTTTTTTAAGAGTTATACTAATTAAAATAATCATGTGAATTTAAAATCATACAAGGCCATTAACCCAATAAGAAAATACTCGAGCAATGAATTCATTGTTATTAATTATTATTATTAATTTTTTTTTTTTTTAAATGTACCCAACATAAAATCTTGTATGAGTATTATAAAACTTCAATTAAGTAGTTCAATTTCAAATATATATCAATATCTCATCACACACACAGACCTTCATTGTCCAATATATGTATTACTATTAAGAGTGTTTATATACCTTTTATGAGCAAATCAGTACTTTTTAAACCAGTTTTACACCATTACAGGATTATGTTACAACTATGTTGATTGCAGATAACTTTAGGAAATACCTTCTAGATAATGTCTGAAAAATATATTCCGATTTTTAAAACATTTTTACATAATATCAAGAAAACTTAATGGAGGTTTTCATAATTACCCCTTCAGAGTTGGTTTTGACGAGTGGGATTTATAAGAATAGTCAAAAAAAACTATGAATGAAATTGTATTAATGTATAGCAAATACCCCGAGATAAAAACAATATATGTATTACAATAACATTTAAGGACATTACAATAAGATTTTTTTTAAATATCCCAATATTAAATTGATTTTTTCACAGATTTATCTTCCTAACATTATTATAGCTTGAAATAATAGATGAACATCTTCTTTAAAAGATAAACTATGACCATTTTTTATTTATTTATTGCTATAATTTTTCTATGATGATTTCAAAACTATAATAAAATGCTGCATTCTAATATAATTAAAAAAAAAATTTAAAGGATCAAAATACATTGTTTGTTAGTTGTGTTCCGACAGTCAAGTGAAAAAACAATCTTTTGTGTTAGTAAAAGTGGGTGTGAAATACTTAAACTTGCCTTCCCAGTCACTTTTGCACATAAAAGGCGTAAACACTCTTAAATAATGTTGAATAACAGCTAAATTACAAGGGAAATTTACATTTTTACATGAAACATGTACCACTTTCAATCATTAATATAAATATTGTGGAACAATTTATCATAAAGTAACAGGGCAATACCTATATGTGTCTACATTGTATAATTGTACCTATATCTATTTCCCAATAATAATTATAATCTTAGATTTAGTGCTTTTGGTTTTTTCCAATTTTAAATAAATTTATATTATCTGTGACAAAACTCTAAGCACATCCTAACAGTAGATATTGTAATATTTAACTTCTGAATTTGATTATATTTTAACAGTACTAACATGCAAGCTGTGCTTTTTGTCTGCACTTCTGCATTAGAGCTCTCAAAGTAAATTGTCGACGTGCCAAAGTGCGAACCTGCTTTAAAAATGTATCAAGATCAATTACTTCTTTTCGCAAAGCTTCACCCATATAATAAATTGCATCTTCGAGTGTGGCTTCCTCAGCAAAAGCGTTCATTAGTTGAGAATACAGTGGTGCAGTGGTGACAACAGCCTCATCAACATCAACACCTTCCTGCTCACTCAAACGTTCCACAGCTGACTGTAATTCCTTTTCTTTCTCTTGTAGAATGGTAATATTTTTGTCTAGATCACCTCTTTCTTTTTGTAATCGAGCCAATATGTCCTCTAAACGAGATTTACCTTCTTGTAACTCTTGCTCAGTACGACGTAATGTTTCAAGTTCTGCCTGAGACTGTTGAGACTGTTCCTTCAGACGTCGTCTCAATTTATCTTCTACTGCAGACAATAGTGACACTTTTATATGTTCTTCTGTTATGGTTCCCCCTGCTACGTCTGGACTGGGCCCCGAATTAAATGTAGGATATGGTGCAGGATTCGGTGGTAGCAACTGACCTGGATTAGCATTCACAGAACCAGGATATGGTGTGCCAAAATTTGGGTATGGCAAATTAGAAGTGGTTGGATAAGGGGGATTATTGACAGGCATAAATGTTGGATATCCTGGCTGTGGAGTTACTTGAGGAAAAGGATATCCTGATGGCTGAGGCATAAATGAATTTACTGGATATGAAGTTCGTTTCGTGTAAACAGGAGGTAACTCACCAAATGCACTAATCATAGCCTTAACCAGTAGCAGTAAAGTCGAACCCTTGGCCTTCCATTCATGTAAGTAAGGCAGATATACCTTTCCATTACTGTCTACATACTTCGATACCCTGATTGTCATATCTGTAGTCGGTTTGACAAAACACAATGGCGCATTCTGGGGATGTGTATCCATAAGCCAAATACATACGGGAATATTATAAACCGTTCCTTTAAAATTCACTGGGATGGTACCTTCAAGGTTTAAAAGATTTTTTCTTATTCCATTGTTAAATACAAACACTTCTAAGCGATAAGTTAGACTGCGATAAACTTGAAGAAGAGATAAGACCTCTCGCGTTGTAAAATCCCTGTGTTTATAATTCGTTAAGTACGATTTTATAGCAGCTTCGTCATTTGCCATGGCTAATTATTAAATAATATTGTTGAGTATAAATAATCAAGTGACAATGGACATTAAATAGAAACTCTTGAATGCAATTTTTCTATACTTCAAGTTCCAAGATTTTGATTTTTATTAATCATAATTCCTAATTGATAATTGTCAGTTGTCAATGTCATACTAGATTGTTTTCTTCTTCTTCTTATAGGACAGCACTTAGTAAATTGCCAAAGTTGAGTATCAAGTGTGTTTTCCAATTACAGAGCATAATGCGACTCAGTGCCGCACAATGCCGCACAATGCCGTTGCTTAATTGGAACGTGATAGTTTTAAAATGCGCCAGCAGAGTGCGCTAAGTTCAGGGTAGAATAAAAAATATTCATAAAAGTTAGCAATAACCTCATTAATATAAATAAAATGGTATACATAATAATTGGTTAAAAACTATTTACGATTATTTTAGGTTATTTGGATTCTGATTATTTCATTAGCATTTTTTTTATTTTGAGTATTTTTTTAAAATGAGTTCTAAAGCAAATATATACCTTTTAATTGCATCATCGTACGCAAATGATAGAGATGGTGATTTATTTAGTACTCTGAGCTTAAATCAAAAAAGTAGAAAATGATCTCAATGTAGTAAAAACTTGGATGGGTGCTGAATTTAAAGAAAATTTTCGATTATTGCATATCATCTGATAAGTAGGTATTTTAAGAATTCATATTTTTGATTTTTAAGTATTTATACTATATAATATACTAGCTGTTGCCTGCAGCTTCGCCTGCGTTAACCAAGATTGACAACGGGATCTAAGTACGCAAAATAAGTAACTTTTCTGGTTGATTTTTTACACCTTGTGTCCGAAAAACCCAAATATCTTACGGAACTCTATTTTTTCCAAAATAAAATTTAGCCTATGTTACTCGTGGATAATGTTACTCGTTTCAAACGGTGAAAGAGTTTTTGAAATCCGTCCAGTAGTTTTTGAGTCTATTCATTGCAACCAAACAAACAAACAAAGTTTTCCTCTTTATAATATTAGTGTAGATGTAGACTAGCAGCGCCCCGCGGTTTCAGCCGCATACTTCCCATTTCCATGGAAGTACAGGCATAAATTATAACTTATGTGTCGTTCTAATGTATAAGCTATATTATTGTAAAGTTTCATTAGAATCCATTCTTTTCATTAGTAGTTTTTTTACGTGAAAGAGTAACAAACATCCATACTTACAAACTTTCACGTTTATAATGTTAGTAAGATTACTGAAACCTTTTTTTGTAGATGAACTTGAAACATCGAATTTTATTCCCGAGTATACTTGGGATGAAACCCATCAGCGCTGAAATAAGCTTTTTAATATTTTTGTGCACGTACCCGTATTTTTTTAACAATATATAATATTATTTATAATATTATATATAATAATAATATATACGATAATACTTAAATAAAATATTTCGATAAATGAACAACTTAAAGAAAAAACACTTGTTAATTTTCTGTCACAGTTGGCAATGCACGCATTTCGTGAAAGCACTACTTTTGAGAGAGCTCAAAAATGCGATGCGTTACTGTAATTGGAACACCAACTTTGAGCATTGTGCCGCACAATGCGCGTTTGTGCTGTAATTGGAAAACGGCCTAATAAGTCTGTCTTAAGCTATCTATCTTCTGTAATTTGGTGAAACGGCGGAAAACGACAAAAGGCAGTCAAACGCAGTTTAATTTTTACATCCCTATCAATCAACTATCACTTCCAACTCCCATCCAAATCCACCATTATATTCGCTACCAACCACATTATAACATATAGATTAAGTTTTCAAAAACAAACACTTTAGAAAACCAATAGAAAGCAGAGTCCTCAAAATAAAATTAAAAAGGAATCAGCAACCATCCATGGTATATATATAGTTCTGAATTGATAAAAATTATAGACCTTCAAAAAAAGAGCATACGTCGCATCTTCTAGCCCTCTAGTGTAGCGGGTGTCTATCGATATCACTATTACTCACCATCAGGTGAACTGAACGGTCCGTAAGCCCCCTCTTCTATGGAATATAAATATTCGGAGTTAATTTTGTAACATCTATGTATATGTAACTACTTTGATGAAGTAGACCAAAACAGTAGGCGCATGACACACGAGGCCCAAACTTCAGCCTTCGTTCCACGCTTGCCCTAATAAGGGAAGGCAATATGCGTGGCGACCGGTGGGATGGGCAGTGCCACATGCCAGCTGCATAGGTCGTAAAACTACCCGGTAGGAGGGTGGTGCGGGGAGGTGCTCAGGCGATCCCTTCTGTAGTGAAACGTCAATTGTAAGTGTGACGGTACCTGGTCGGACAATTACACTAGTTTCAGGCCGCGCTGCTTACTAGACTGAATATAGTTGCACTGTTATACGCACGCTCTTAAAAAATGCCGAATTGATCAGTTTTTTATTGCAAGACGAGACCTGCCACGTTAAATTTACAGAAATATGGCATCTCATTTCATATAATTATAAGTAATTTTGATCACATTATTATTTCTATATTTTAGTTTGGGATTTTTCAACCCAACACGGCCGCTCGCTCTAACCTACGCAAAGTTAGCACCCTATCGAAGGATTTTGAAATAAAAATGACCTTAATCGTTAGGTCTGTATATGTCTACCAACATGTTTGTTAGGTCTGCTATAGTTTTTTAATAAATATATATTTTTTTATTGTTCCAAATAAATTGGCATATATATCAGCACCTTATTTAATTACATTATAATGTGATTGGTTGGCGAATATTGTGGTATACTGTACTGAATGGATAGATTTAGAAGTGGTGGTGGTGACGTGAGAGGCGAAGCCGCAATTCTTGGCGTTTCCCGCAGTTTCTAAAATACATCTAGTCTGTAGAGTAGTAGATGTATTTTACTTCATATATGGTAGCATGGCCTCTGGTCTTAGCCAGTTGCAACAGAAACAAATATATTACAAAAAGACATTCTTGGCAGTTGACAGTTGACGACAAGCGTCAACAAGCGTCAAGGATCGTCTTTTGCTTTTGACATTTCTTTTTAAGTGAACTTTTGTGGCTCACGGAACGTTGGTGTTACGTTCAATTTAAATCCAAAGTCATCTACTTGGATTTAATTTGCTTGTAGAAAGTATTTTAAAATTCTTACATCAAAATGCCGCCTAAGTTCGATCCCAATGAAATTAAAATCGGTAATAAGCTATTTAAAGTGAAATTCTTATCCGTTTTCGTATGTGAGTGCTAACTTGGGCTTGTTGTTTTAGTGAACTTGAGATGCGTTGGAGGAGAAGTAGGTGCCACATCTTCATTGGCGCCCAAAATAGGTCCACTCGGTCTTGTAAGTAAGATTTGTATATGATTGGGAGCTTGATGATCTTTACTTAACCTAAAAAATATCGCGTGGCAGTCATCATATTATTTTGGATATGTTTGAAACGTATCTCATTTAATATTACAGCTCCCTAAATCAAAAACAAAAACCTTTGAAGCTGTAGTAGTAGAATTTTTCTGACATATTTTGTAAATTGTGATGAATGATCTTGGGGGGTGCCACCCTACCAGGCGCGTCCTTCCGGGTGGCGGATGGAAGGAACCCGTGACTCAGGATCCGGTCCATGTCGCGGCTACTCCGAATGTTCAATAAGGAGTCGCGGACCAGGCCATGTGACTGCCCCGCCACTACTTAACGTTTCAAATATAGATTGGTTTTAAATGAAGCTTGAACCTTAAAATATATAGACAAAAATAGAATTCTTCAAGATCACACAATATATTGTTAATATGTTAATTATTATAAATGTATGTTCTTGAGCTTCATTTTTTTAATATAAGTGCACTAGGATAGTAACTAAATTGAAACATTGTAATTATATCTAGTTGTGCTATGCCACATCTGTATTTTAACTTTTGATATCTCTTTATATTTTATTTGGGATATCAGATGGCTAAATTTGTTTGTCCTTTAGTCCCCCAAGAAGGTTGGAGATGATATCGCCAAAGCTACTGGAGACTGGAAGGGTCTTAAAATTACTGTACAGCTCATTGTACAGAACAGACAGGCCCAGATCTCAGTTGTGCCTTCCGCTGCGGCATTAGTAATCAGAGCACTGAAAGAACCTCCACGTGACCGAAAGAAGCAAAAGAACAGTGAGTACTTTAAAACTAGCCACAAATACAATATATCTGTTTAAAAAAATATCTGTAATTATCTATAATTTATATTATTCTTCCGGGTTTCCTTTTTTAATTTTGAAATGCATGCTAAAAAAACAATCATATATCCACTTTTTACATGTATCAGTGTATTCAAATGTATTTTTTAATATTTCAGTTAAACACAGTGGAAACATCACCTTAGAAGATGTCATTGGAATCGCCAAAATTATGAGGCCTCGCTCAATGGCAAGATACTTGTCTGGCACAGTAAAGGAGATCCTAGGAACAGCACAATCTGTTGGTTGCACAATTGATGGCCGTCCTCCCCACGATCTGATTGTTGACATCAACAACGGAGCCCTTACTATTGATGAATAAACTATGAGGACCTAAATGCTTATTATTACTTATTCTATTCTTACTTCATATTGTCTTGCAGCTTTGTAAATGACAATAATATTCCTGATACAATTTTTATTATTAGAATAAAAAAAAAAATATAACTTTTATATAAAGAAGAAATATAATTATTTATGTGAAATGTCATAGAAATTGTAAATCTAGATAACAAAAAATAATGTAATATAATTGTACATATATGTGTGTGTCATATAAATTATGAACACCATGGTTTAACTAAATACATAGGCCTGAATAACATGTCTGCTTAACACTTGTCATGGACTTGATGCATGCAGGGTGCAGTCATGGATTAATTAATATGTATTGTTATAATTATAAAAACATTAATTTAAACTCTGAAAGTTAGTATTTTTGAAATTAGGTTGTATTGTTATGTATATTAAAGTTGAAAAGCATACATATTAGTTATGTAGGTATATGATTTCCGGTCTGGTCCATTTCTTTATAAATTTTTTTGTTTACATTTTACAAGACTAGGTATTGATGAACAAAAAAAGTAGGTAGGTGCCTACCTGGGGTAAAATACCTTATCTGCACAGGCCTTGGCAGTAGTTCTCTAATCCTGATTAGCAACCAATTTTATTTCACAATTAACGTATGGACTCCAAGACGACCGTTGTGGCTCAATGGTTAGCGCGTTGGCGCTCTAGCACCTTTAGCGGGTTCGAATCTCGCCAGGGAACAAAAAAGTTACTGTGATCCTGGGTCATGGATATGGTTGATATTAATATAAAATATAATACCTACTTATGTATTTCTATTGTCTGGTACCCCTTACACAAGTTCTATGGAAACTTAGCACGGGACCAGATTGACGTGGTGTAAAAGCAGCCATAGATATTATTGACGTCCTGACAAAATAAGCTTTTCACAAACAATGTCACTTTAAATTTTAGGTAGGTAGGGGTAGTACCCGTAGTAGGTAGTAATAAGTAAGGACAAAATAACTAAACAACACTAATGGCCTCCATACATATATCCACAATATTTTCATTCATACCACTATAATATATATAGTATATACTAAGTAGTCTGTGCATACCACTAAGATTGTAAAGAGAAAAGATTTGATTGAATGCATCAAACACACGTCGAAAGTACTGGAGTGATGGAAAAATTATTTCATTTACATAATTTTAAGGCTACATTGTTTACCCGTCCGCAGCTGGGATGGTAGCCGAATGTTATGAAGAAAGAAGGAATACACTTATGCTGCGATGCTCTCTGCATGGGTACTGTATGCTTTGCTGTGTTTTGGAGAGAAAGGCATGACAGGTAGTATAATACGAACTGGTAAAGAGACTTAATGTTTTAAAAACACATTAGATCATTCAATTCAATATTCCTCAAAGTCTGATTTATGATATTACCTGAGGAGGCCGGGAATCTGGCCGAACCTCTATTGGTAAGTCTTGGTTAAGCGATGTTTTTAATTGTGTAGTAAGTCGTATTTGTTTTTGGTGTGTAGTATGTAGACTAGTTTATGCTATTACACATTGACTCTGAACCTAAAATTGAAAATATTTTTTTTAATGAAACCAATAATAAAATATTGAACAGGACCTATTAATCATGACGATTATTATAGTTATGAAACCATTCGCGTGTTCGCATTCATTAAAAAGGCTTTTGTACTGTGCTGTAGACAATCTGTTATATAGGCTGATTAGGAAGATGATACGAACGATATGGGCTTTCCATAGTATTCAGTATTCACATACACAATAATAAACCCAGATCTTATTTCTCATTTCTGCCACTGGCTGCGCTAGAATCGAGTACCTGCGTACCGATGATTTTGTAGCGGACCAATCTGCAGCGCCAAAATACTTCCCGCGTAAAGATTTAAACGAGTACTTATTAAAGAAGGCACGCTCTACCGGCAAAACTTCTGTCATCTAAATTGGCTTGCGACCATTCTTTCAACATTACGTTGGGACTCCTTATATCGGATCTATACTAATAGGGATGTTGACACATGTTACAAATTCATGTAAAGTTATGTTTTACATATTAAATACAGTAATTGAAAACCTAAAATAACATTTAAAAAGTCTACTTATTTGTATTAAAATTTAGAAAATTAATTTAAAATGCGTTATTTATCATGCATTATCACGTGACTGCAAACGCGTATAAGGCGATGACGTCACTGAACATTGAGTTAAGTACAAACTGTCATAACTCACCTAACATAGCGCGAGCTCTGAATGCGGTGTGTGACGTAATAACGCTTGGAGCGTTTTATCGGCAATTTTAAAAACTATTTTTCGTTATTTAATTTTTTGTTAAAATTGGACATATTTCTTTACAAAAATCTTTTTTTCGTGTTTCTCTATAGTATATCTATCAAATAAAATCAATTAAAAAAAATAGTCAACATCCCTATTGGTGTACACAATTATAAGCCCAGATCTTAGTTCTCGTTTCTGCCACTGGATGCGCTAAAATCGAGTATGTACCGATGCTATTCTAGCGTACCAATCAGCGCCACAATACTTCCTGCGTAAAGATTTAAACGAGTACTTCTTAAGAAGGCGCGCTCTACCGTCAAAAATTCTGCCCCCTAAATTGCGACCATTCGTTTAGTATTACGTTCGGACCCCTTATATTCTATGCTTCGTGGTATGGATGCGGGTGAGGTTTATTGAAACTAAATGAAAACTCTTGTAGAGGGTTGGAGTTAGTGAGAAGCGGTAATCATTCACTGACAAAACTAATCGTATATAAAGATTATGAAGTGCATGGTCCTCGTTGTCTCTTTCCTCCATAACTCCTCTCCTCCTCCATCACTAAGAGATAGCGATAGTCAAATATTTATTATCCGTTCCATGAAAGGAACGAATCAATCGTGTCAGTTATCATTTCGTCACAGTCGTGTACACGGCAAAGCTATTTCACGAAAAAATCAGGATATACCAATGTAGATGAAAGCGCAGCACAAGTAAATTACACTTTTTTCATTTATGATATATTAACTTATTGCTGGTATGATCAAGTGACTATAAAGCTTAAACTACAATCCACAGCAGCTTTTCACGGCATAATATTAATTTAATGTTAAAATTTTGTGAGTAGGCAACATGAACGTTAAAGTCTTTAGTGTTCATATCTGTCAACACTGTTCCCTCCAAGCAGAAATGTCAAAATGGCGTCAACGCAGGACGCTTGGTATATTTCTTTACTTGGTTTAGCGGAACATTTCCGTACATCAAATCCTCCTGACATAAAAAGTTGTATTCAATGCCTACAAGCAGTATTTAATTTCAAACCACCACAAAGGGTTGAGGCTCGTACGCATTTACAGCTCGGTAATATCCTTTTGACACACACTAAAAACATCGACTTGGCGAGAACGCATTTGGAGCAGAGTGTAAGTTTTTTTTTATTATTATTTACGTGAAGTCACTGCGAGAGCTTATAATTTTTTGAAGGAACATTTAATCGTTATTATTATATTCGAATCTCTTATTATTATTGACAAACTATCGCCATAACAAGTCTCCAAAGAAATGTAAACAATGATTTTGAAGTGGGTCATTTTGTGTTTCTATTGCAGTGGTGCCTATCACAGACTATTAATATGTTTGATGATGTTAAGTTCGAAGCGGCGAGTGTACTTGCTGAACTATTCGAGCAGCAGGGCCAACCAACACTTTCAAAACCTATACTTAGGAAGGCTATTGAATTGTCACAACACAGCGTATACTGGCACTGTAGATTGATATTCCAACTGGCAGTAAGTAAATCCTAATGTGTTATTAGTTGCTTCTTCTGATCAATCTTCAAAGTATTACATACCTTGAAGAATAATATACAATAAACTAAATGAAAAAGTTTGAAGTATTATAATTACATTTACGGCTATTGTTCTGTTCTTATTGTATGAAAATATACAGTTAATATGGCAAAAAAGAATATCAATTGCATTACATAATACATTTATTGAGTATATTAGAATTATTTAATAAAAAAGTCACTTGGTTAGTGGTCTATCTCCATTAACTTAATAAAATTATTATTCATTTCTATAATATCAAATAAACAATATAAATTTAGTAAACAGTAATAAAATAGATATACTAAGTTTGTGATAAAACTTCTATCATAAATAATTTTCTTAAATATTTCCTATAATATATAGATTATAAATTTTGTAGCTCTATCTATAAAATATGTTGTACATTAATTGAAACATATTATTCATGTTCTTATTGTTTTTAGCTAACTACAAATTATATAATATTTTTGTCATTGCAGCAAATTCATGCAACTGAAAGGGAATATGAAGTGGCAAGCAGTTTACTTGGTGTGGGTGTTGATTATGCTCAGATATCAAACGCAGCTTATACAAGGGTTTTATTCTTGCTAAGTAGGGTTATGGTTAGTACCGAAACATATCCATACTAATATTATAAATGTAAAAGTAGGGATGTATGTTATCCTTTCATGTGAATAGTACTCGACCACTTATAATAAAACTTTAAACACATATTCTCAGAGGTACTAGAATTAACAGTTTTATTTAATGTAAGATTTAATTTCCAATGACACTAATCATTAAAAGATAGTCAATATGTTTCATAAATGTTAGTTTTTTTCTATGTCTGATTGTACTGTATACATATAGAAAATCAATCATTTCACTAGGAAAAACCCTTAAAGACATATAATATAAATCAAATAGAACTTCCATATATTTATGTGTTCATATTATCTTCTAGTTACTATTAATTGATAAGAAAATCCAAGAAGTGCTACCCTTACTAAATCAAGCTGGACATCTAGTGGACACTTGGACGGGCAGTCCACATCAAAAAGAATACCTTAAAGTGTTCTTCCTTGTTCTTCAGGTAAATGATTTATAATACTTTAGCAATGCACCATCATGCCTTAAAATCATCATCTATCTAGCACCATGCTGGTACAAATGTTGATAGATAAATAACCAACATGTGGAAGGACCACCAACACTGGCAAAGATTCTTTTGATCTTTTGCTAAAATACCGAAACACCAACTACCAACTTAGCCCTAATTTTGGCGCAATGCTATTTTCTAGATCCACACATTAGACGAGTGCCTTTAGTGCCAACATTGTGACCAATGTGTGGCCATGTAGTAGTCTGCCATCTTGGCGTTTATTAAAAGAGGCCTATGTCAACCAGTGGATGAATAGGGTTGATGAAATATAATATAAAAAAAATAGTACACAAATTATGTTTAATAGGGTTGGTTGTTTAATAAGTTATATTTTTAGGCTAGTATAAACGAAATAGCATACAAATTATGTTTAATAGGGTTGGTTGATTAATAAGGTATATTTTTAGGTGTGCCACTACCTGATGGCTGGTCAAGTGAAGAGTGTGAAGCCCTGCCTCAAGCAACTACAGCAGAGCATTCAGACTATCATGGCGCCCACCTGGCCTGATGATGACAGTGAGTTTGTTTTATCATAGACCGCCTGCTGTGGTCAGGTATAAAGTAATTGCAGCAGATTATTGTGATATAAATACAATGCACTAAAATATGAACTACTAGCTGTTGCCCGCAGCTTCGCCTGCGTTAACTAAGATTTACAACGGGAGCTTAGTACGCAAAATAAGTAACTTTTCTGGTTGATTTTTTACACCTTGTGTCCGAAAAACCCAAATATCTTACGGACACCTATTTTTTTTTTTCAGAATAAAATGTAGCCTATGTTACTCGTGGATAATGTAGGTTTTGAATGGTGAAAGAATTTTTGAAATCGGTCCAGTACTTTTTGAGCCTATTCATTACAACCAAACAAACAAACAAACAAAGTTTTCCTCTTTATAATATTAGTGTAGATGTATAATATAAATGTCTTTACTTATGTACATGTTATGTCGAAAACGATATATTTTTTTGACAAAGTTCTGTAAGCGACTAATCGTAAGTACGCGCGTTGGTGCCATCCACGCCACCAGTGTGGCGACAGGGTCACGTGCACTTAGCACTTCTTTTACCTTATTACTTAGATTTCTATGACACTTACTTACCGCCGCGTGGAAAACGTATGGAAAAGCTACTGTCCGATCGTACGGTCCATTTTTTTCAAATAAATTAAAGAACCTACCAATCTACCTAAAGAGTAGTAGCGCAGCATTTCGGGCATAAAAAGAACAAGTAGAGTGTGAAGTACCAGACTGCGCTCTAAAACGGGCATAACTGACGTGATCATGTAAGCTAAGCTCCTATGCTAGGCAGGTCACATCACACGAATACATTACCACTACAAGATGGAAGAGGTCGCCAAGATCCGCGCCGAAAAATGTGTCGCGATGATCTAGACGCCTACCAGGCTGATTGGCCTGCAGTAGCGCAAACCGTTTCATACGTGGAAGAGCTTAGGGGGAAATCTTTGCCCAATAGTGGGACAGCATAGGCTAGTATCTCGTAAACATGAGAAATTAATATACTAAATTGTTCGTGTACAGCGGTGTGCGGCAGCGCGGCGGGCGAGTCGTTCGTGTGGCTGTCGCGGCAGCAGCTGTACGTGCTGGTGTACCTGGTCACCGTCATGCACTCGGCGCAGGCCGGCTACATGGACAAGGCACACAAGTACACCGAGAAGGCGCTGGCGCAGATTGACAAGCTCACATGTGAGAACCCACATCCACTACTACTAATAAATATTAAACGATCGAAACGAGGGCGAAAGATAATATATGTAATTAAAATTGGGATTCAAATTCTGAAAAAAAAAACAAGAAAAATAAAGAATGAATTTTCTTGGTTTCTTTAATTTTCATTGGAACCGTCACGACAAAATATATACATAGTGTCATTTTTTATCATTACTTACATTATTTTACATGTATATTCTAGCGAGCGAGGAAGGCGAGAGCGCGTGTGTCCCGGTGACGAGCGCGGGGGGCGTGTCCGGCGGTGCGGTGGGCGGACGCAGCGGCGCGGCGCTGGCGTGGCGGCTGCGCATGGCGCTGGTGGAGCACGCGGCGCTGTGCCGGCTGGTGGCGGGCGGCAAGGCGCATGCGCTGCAGGAGATCGCGCGCGCCGCATACCTGCTCACCATCGCGCCCGACAGTACATATAAGAGACTAACTTGTTTCCGACCTTTTACTTTCGCTTCTGATATTCGATCAATTTTGATTTTATTATACATTGAAAACTAATTACATAGAGTTATATTAAAAACATTTGGCCGCCACTGGATAATCGGATGATTGGCATATGTGAAATCCGATTATATTAGAATTCATAATAGTTTTTTTTTCTATCTATACACGAAACATGGAATAGAATGTACATAACTGACATCAAAACTGTTCTTGTGTGCGATAGCGGCGACCGCGGCGGCGCACACCCCGCAGCTGCACTGTCTGCTGGGCCTGTACGCCATGTCCATGAACTGCATGGAGGCGGCTGAGGCGCAGTTCCACACCGCCATACACGTACGTACATTCAACGAAATATACTTACTATCATCACCAACTCGCAATCGTCCTAATGGTGGTCACAAGCCTCTTCGAAATCAGACGATTAGGATGACGGGTTATAGTTCATCTATGCGAGGATCGAATGTGGGATGGAAACTTCATACACCCTCAAACTCTTTAACAGTTTTCAAAATAATATATTTCTTTATTGTGAGTTAAATATACATGCTTTGTCAACAAGTTTTTACGCGCTTTTTATTAGCTACCCCTGTATATTTGTAATCGACTTATCGATCTTTTAGGCGCGAGTTTGACCCACTTTAAACGGCCAGATTTTGTTTAAACTTTATAGATTTATTGAGGACCAATAATAATACACTAATTTGATGAGATTTTTCAATTTGCAAAAGCATATAAACGTATTTTTAAGTTGTTTTTGAACTATTAATTACTAGAAAATCAAGAGTGGTGTGTTACTTGTTAATAATATTTACAATTCTTGCAGATGTCACAAGAAAGAGATTTGTGGATGTTCGCCAAACTGAACCTGGCCATCGTATACTTAAGGGAGAGGCGGGACAACGACCTCGCGCAGCTGATGGAGCAAGTGAGTTATTATCAATCAATTGATCAATGATTATATAATATAATATAATAATATATCTATATAGCTCTAGTTGTATAGACTATACTCTATACAACAGTAAGAAAAATATAGATTTACGACAAATACATTTGTAACACCACAATAAAACAAATGATATGCATGATTAAACCAATTTTTATACATATTTTATATGATTTTTTTATGTTTATATAAGCGGGCCTCCCTGCCTCACATCTTTGGCGGAAGACATACACCGGCGTGTTCGGCTTGCGTTTTCAGTATGATGAGTGTTTAATAATTTTGTATGTTTGTAGGTCCGTCCCGAGGCGCTACCGACGTACGCGCACGGCCTGCGCGCCGCGTCCTACTACGTGCTGGGGCTGCAGGCCTTCTTTCAGGCGCGCTACAACGAGGCCAAGTGAGTCACATGATACTAGAGTATATCTCAGCATATTGTGCTAAGCACTAAGTTATCTAATTGTTGCCTATCCCGAAGCGTAAAATGGTAGGCAAACCTATTTTACAGAAGGAAGCATGGTCAACTCTGATATCCCTTTGGCCTTCATATATAGATGATTCTATAAATGGATCCACCACACTTGTAATGTCCTTGAAACAACTTTGCTTTGCTATAATGTGTTTGAAGCTTCAGGTATATCCACACCAAGATAAAATCCATAATATTTCTTAATTATAAATACTGAATTTGGTGTAAACTTTAGAGAACATTGTTTGATCCAATTTGATGTATTAGGAGGTACCTACGAGAGACCCTCAAGATGGCAAACGCGGAGGACCTCAACCGTCTGACATCGTGCTCGCTAGTGCTGCTGGGGCACATCTTCCTGTCCATCAACAACTCGCGCGAGAGCATGAACATGGTGACGCCGGCCATGCAGCTCGCCAGCAAGATACCGGACGTGCACGTACAGCTGTGGGCCTCCGCCATACTCAAGGGTATGTCACACAAGCAAATAATTTTAAAAAAGTGTGTGTGCCATCCACACACGATAGAAGTGAAACACATGTTAAACACTCAAATACGAGCAAAATTAAACAGTGTGCAATATACATACAAACCGACATTTGCTATCTCGCTCTTTTGTATTTGTGTCTCTTACCTGTTGCTTTTTCCGTTGCATCCGGTTTGAAATCACAAGGATTCTAAAGAAGTTTCACTTCAAAAAAAACATATGGAGATGTGTTTTGATATTTTTATTCGTATCTATTCTGTGAATACAGATATTAAAAATTAAAATTGCATGTTATACAGGGAAATTAAAATTAAGCGAACTTGTTACAGATTTGTACCGGCTAGCGGGCGACACGGAGCGCGAGAACGAGGCGTACCAGATGCATTGCAACTTCTCGCAGGCGCTGCTGAAGGACCACTTTCAGGCCACGCAGATGCCGCAGCACGCGCTCGTGCACTGGACCAGCGGCCCACCGCCCGACATGCCGCCTCCGCCGCCGCCCAGCGCGCACAACGCCTCATAGGTAACGTTCACGTGCACAGTATGCTGTGCTCGTGAAGTCCCCAAGAAACTTTAGTGATCAAGTGTTCACCAAGTGCAATAGTGATGTGACTCCGTGTTAACATGGACATGTAGTGTTACAGCTGTGTTATAAGCAAGGAACTGGGACTTGACAAATTTGTGTTAATTGAAGCAAAATGTACAAGGGAATAAAAATTTTTCATATATCGGTCTGTATCTCATACATATTGTAACAGTGTTGTAGCATCTGAAATTAAATGAGTGTGAATCAGTACAAGAAAGCACCTTTATGACTAGAAGAAAAATCTCAGTATTGTGACGAATCTAGCAAAGTGTTTGAGAACAACTTTAGAGTCACTTTAGAGTCTTCATTAATTGTACTCAGCAATTTTTAGCTGTTTTTGCACTATTTGTTTATGTGCAGATTTAGCACTCAAAGACACCAAAACAATACAAATTACGTACCTTCATTTGACAAATCAATTTAATATTGCATCTTAAAAAGTTAATAAGTTTGCATTATCTGATTATTCATAGCATCTGCTAAGAACCAAATAATGATCTGAAGTATTGCAAAAGTGCAAAATCGCATATGAAAAGGTCAGTAGCATCTATAAAGAGCTGTATAACTATTTAATGTAGCTGTGTATTTGAATCTAACAAACATACACAAGTATCTGCAGTATGCTCTGCATGTAAAAATCGGAAGCAGAAAAATATATTATTGTATTTTATTATATCATACATTACTAAAACTATTTAAAACTGAATATTTACCATGTTGTCGAACAGAATATTTACAACAAATGTTTACGAGAACATCGTAAACAAGACATTTGCTGAGTCGAAATATTGAGATTCGCAAAAAAAAGATAAAAACATGGTAAGAGGTAAAGAAAGGTAATAATATCTCTTTTTAAATAATTTTAGTAATGAAAATAACCATGTTAATTTAAAATCCAACGTATTATACATGTATTGCATATTTTAGAACAACACAATGTTTAATCCTTAAAAATGATAGTCACAATCAAATAAAGAAGACTATTGTACTCTCTATCTATTCAGGTTACTTTTCAATAGTTACAAAATATTTAATAGACATTTATAATGTTGCCATTAGTGAAACTTGAGTAAAGGGTCAGGGAGCTTGCATGAATTTAATGTTTAATTTACATAGATTAAGCATTTCCTTATTTATTTTGTGGTCCTTTTGAAATATAATTAAATATATTATATATGGTAGTGATCGGCCCAAATGCACCTACATCTTCGCCCCACACACCTGGGGATTCGACACTCGCTGTCATGCGCCTAATAGTTTTGGATTATATATACATACATATATTATAATTGATGGATTTTTTATCACCTACATGTTTATTATATTATATGATTAATATGGGGGAGGGTTTATTATGTTAATATTTATTACACTAATATTCTTAAATAATGCAAGTTCCTCACTCCTAACAAAACTGCTGTGATGCAAATTTTATGTTTCATTTATTGAACATTCATTTTATTAATATATCTAAAGTATTATTACCCAAAAGCTAAAAATAAATTTAGCTCATAGATTAATTTAAAAAGGAATTTAGAGTGGCACGGGATTACATCTGAGGATGGATAAAGGCTGGTGTTATTGTTGATTATGATAGCATGACACGGCTTTTCTGTTATTAGATCTAATTTATGTAATCATTGTACTGGTAATTCAAAATTATATTACATGAATGCTTGTCCAATGTTTTAAAATTTACTCTAAATAAATTTAGGACATTACTTATTAATTTCTTTATGTTTTGCAAAACAAGTGATCATTTATTTCGAGTATAGATTTTGGCAGGACATTTGTTATTTAGATTTTAATTAAACTGGAGAGAGAGAAGACATCACCGTTTTCATTTTTTTTTTGTATATTTACATGTATCAGATGAATGATGAAATATTTAAAATAGATTTAATGCTTGTTCTGTTTGTAATATGCAATTGTTAGGTATAAAATCAATATCTTAAAAGTATAGAGCCGGTGCTACAAAATGTTGTGTCTTAGGCATGTTAACTTTATCAAAGTATTCAGACGGTACATAGAAGGACAGTTCTTATGAGCGCTTTAAGGACAAAATCTGCGATGTAAACGTCCGCTTGGCGGCGTGACGAGAGGGACACCGCGATGTCCCCAGCATATGAGCCTACGAGAGCGAGCGAGTGCGAACTGGGGACAAGTCCCCAATAAAATCGGCACAAAAAATCTTTAAGAATTGTCCTTCTATGTGCGTCAGAATTCTTTGACTTGTGCAGGAATTGGAATCGAACTTGTACTCCCACTATAACTCTAAATAAGGCAAAGCTAAATCATAAACTCTGACATTGGCAAATCCGCAAGAGAGCCATTTTAAGAATAATAATAATAATATCAATTTGTAATTTACAGGTTTTCTTTGTCTCGCTCAAAATTGTTTGTATAAAATTCTTATGTACGCCTACTTTTCTCCGCTCTATACAGTAATATAACAGTACCCACTAACTTGATGCTTTACATGCAGAATATTTTACATCTGTGCACTTTATCTTCTCGAAATTCAGTAATGAATATTGTTTGTGTTATATTTGTATTTTATGGCAAAAAATTGACGAAGCTTACCAATATGAATCTATTCTGCAAAAGAATTAAGGATATGCGAAATGTCTTGATATAACGGACTGACCTAAATTATAATTGTACATATTATGGCGAATGACTCCTACACGGAACAAAGACGTCTCATATTTATTTTCTTAGACATGTTTAATTGAGAATTGTTGATGAGTTGTATGGTTGAATTGGTTGATTAATTTTAATTTATAATCCTCTGATGTTGCAATGGATGGATTTGTGATTTAGTCGTACTAGCTTTGTCCCGTGGTGGTCCCTGTCTCACCATGGGGTCCGTCCGTTGGCCTTCACCTGTCCTAGAGGAGACCTCAATGTAAATTCATCTGTAATATTTTTCATGATTATAAATTTTATTTGTAATATCCACTAAACAGAGATGTGGCCTTAGGATATAGGTCCGTTTACTGTTGTTAATATGTAAATAAAAGTTGAATTATTGTAAATAATAAAACTATAAAATATATGTTTTTTTCTATATAACGTGTTTTTAATCTAATACAAACCTCACATGTGTTTTGAATTAACTGCCATTAGTAATTTATAAAATTCCATTAAGTTGGCATGGCAGAGGAAATCACTACATATTATAAAACAAAGTCGCTTTTTCTGTCCCTATATCCCTTTGTACGCTTAAATCTTTAAAACTACGAAAAGGATTTTGATGCAGTTTTCTTTAATGGATAGGACAATTCAAGAGGAAGGTTTATGTATATACTTTATTAGGTTTTTATATACATTAGCTAAGATATAACAATAATTGTTGGAGGGGTCGGAAAAAAATAGGCCGTCTGGGAGTTTTCAACAAAAACGCTGCCTAAACCCTTTGAGATATAACAAAATAATGTATCGTGGAATTGTGTATCTTAAATAGGTCTACAAAAAAGTCCGCGATGGCATATGTCTATCTCTTAAGGATATCATACTATATCAATTTAATACTTTAAAAAATGGGCAATTATAACGCGATAATTTGAAAGTTATTTACACAAATACGGTATGAATCTTTATCATTTTAAATCAGTTAATTGGCACGAGCACTTCATGAAAATTATTTTTCCCCTTTATATCATGCAAATTAAATGAATACTTTAGGAGATATGGCAAAATCAAAATAAAACGCAAGAAAATAAATCGTGTTGCCGTGACTTGAACGGGCAGTGTACTTATCCTAAATAGTAAATATACATGCCAAAAGTCTGCGAAGGAATATAATATGTCTTTATGTTCAAGATAACATATATCCATTTTAATACAAAAACTTAGTCATTATTAAAATGGAAAATGATCATCATCAGATCCGTAAATATAAGTTCGCGCGGGCGAAGCTGCGGGTAACAGCTAGTAGCTAATAAAATTATAAGAAATTAAATTTTAAACATTTTATTATTGTTGAGAGCGATTTATGATTTTGCAAATCTTAATCGTAGTGTTTTAGTTAAAGTTTTAGGAGAATTGGTTACTGAAAGGTACCATTTATAATGCATGTATGTGTATGCATCCCATTGTGTTCAGGACCGTCCCCAAAGCTCCAGTGTCCAAATATTGACTAACATAATAAGTATGTACCTAATATAGTTTCATCGATCTTTTTCTCGCTTCAGTGCCTCAAAATTCTTGTACGCACAAAGGCTCTGCTGAAATCTATGATGGCTTTCTACATTTGGCTGTAACTTCCATTGTAACATTTTAACTAAAGTAACAAGAGTATTCGCTGCATATATTGACGGCTCCGCCCGCCGGCTGCGAGTAGTGCCTTGGGTCGGGTGCGAGATTGTTCCTGCGGTAGAAGGTGTCCCTTAGGATGGCGCAGCGCCCTCGGTTAACGTCCCGTGTGGGGGTGTGCGCCTGTTTCTGCTGCCAGCCGTAGTCCCAGTTGCAGCACAGACGGAAGTTATACCTAGATGTTATCGCTATTTATAAAGCCGTTAGATGTAGGTACACATTGAAGTTTGCGATGCTAGAACTTTGCTTAAGGAGTGAACCGCAAAAGGGATTATTTCTAAGAAAAATAGGGGCCGTGCGAAATATTTATGTTCGAAAGTCGATACTCTAAAACTGGAAATCGGGAATAAACAATGTTATCGAAAGCAAAGTATCCACCTACATATGGGACGTATATCGGTTGATACTTTGCTTTTGCTACTGCTGGGCACCGGTCTCCTCGAAATTGCGGCGAAAATAGCGAGAAGGGTATGGGGCCATAGTTCGCGTTAGATGCGCTGGCCCAATGTCACCCTGGTGGTAAGATCGAACCCGGACCCTCTCGCTTGAGAGGCCGAGCCCATTACCCACTGGACCATCAACCGATATTATTAAACTTCGTCGCGAGTTACTTATACAAGTGTTAAGTAGTTTTTATTCAAGGTTTTGCGAACGGGACCTTTTTGGAGTTTCTACTTTTATCTACTCGTAGAGATGTAGACGCTACTACTATGTAGACGCTCTGCAGTCTGCACACATACAGCACCCGTTTCGATAACCATGATAAAAAGCTTATCAGCCATTATTTTACTAGGTGAGCCATCTGCTCACCTACCTACTAATTGAGCTTAAAGGCCATCAGGCCTAAAAGTCGAAAAAAAAAATCAGCCATCAGGCGCCGTTTGGTAACATACTTATCCTCTGGCGATTTTTTGTTCCTTTCTTTAAGGTATCTCATTGCGGCTCCTTTTTCTGTACTGCCGTATAACAGTTCTAAGACGTCAGGCTCAATGGGTTTCATAAAGTTGTCGTCTTCTGATTGTTGGATATTGTACACGGGGCTGGGTGAAGGTTTTACGATAGGCTCATCATATACCTGTGGGTTATAAAAAAGACGTCTTTGTGTCTATGAGCTAGTGAAGAATGTGATATAATAACAAACCGATGCGATTTATGGTCCGATGGGTATGGACTCTGTCTCTTATGCGAGAGGTTCCGGGGTTCGATCCTGACTCCCGTGTGTTTGAAATGGGGTTTTCTACATTTCTAAGTCCACCCTAAAAACACGAGACCATCGCTCGCTCACCAGTGAAGGAAAACATCGTGAGGAAAGCTGTCTGATAAGATTAAAGTATTTGAAGGTATGTGAATTAAGTTCACCAACACGCATTGGGCTAGTGCATCGGTAAACTGTCTCAGTACTCTCCTTGCATGATTTCAAGGAGGAGACCCGAGCCCAGCAGTGGGACATATAAGGTCAACCCTACTTACTTACTTTACTGTTACTTTACGATTTAGGGACCTTAAAAAAATAAGTATATTTGTGGTGGCGACTAGCGGAGAACGATAACCATTTAATAAGTTTACTCTTTACCTACTGATTTCATATAAATTACTGATAACCATTTGTTCCTTTTCCCTTAATTTATTTCCATTAAGTATGTATTATTTGATTCCTATAATAGATCAAAGTGTACATGCAGTTTTCTAATATGTTCACTGTTATGTTGTTCATTGAGCACCTTTAATAGTTCTTTAGCAAGCGCAATAGATGTGTCGATGTCTCGAGCGCGTCTCTCTTTAGCTTCCAACAAGGCGGGCATGAGATGCTCTTGGTACCATTTCCGATTCCTTCTTTTTGCTTTTTCCGATGCATCCACATAAAATCCTTCTGACATTTTAGATACCACAAATTTAGTTAACCGTTAATTTTGACCCATGTGGCCCGATGGTAAAATCCCAAATAATTATTTTTACGTTTACGACGTATATGCGTCACTATTAGCATATAAACAGATAATGCAAAGATTTAAATCTTTGTGCTAATGTATGTTATTTCTTTGGGCTATTTTCTTTCAACCATTCTCTTAATCTTCATCTGCTTATCCTTTTTATTTGGCGTTAATCAATTAAACCAGATTTAGCTGAATAGTACCAGTATTCTGCATGGCGACTGTATACCTACCTACCTAGTCTTCTATCTAGTAACTGGGAAATATCAAATACGACAAGTACTCCGTGATAAGACTGGTGGACTTGCTAACTTCTGACGATCCGTAAAAAGTCCGACTGTCAAAGATATACGAATGTCAGCAGGAATGAACGGCTTAACGTACTTTCCAAGACACATAAGTATCGGTATGAGAAGATAGTCACCCATCCACGGATCAACCTCGTATAGTTAGTAGCTTAGCCTGATTTCAATCTTTGAATCATTCTATTTATAAAATATAGATAAAAATAATGACCAATCATATTTTTTCGTTTTGTGAGCCCTTATTCCCCCTTCATTTGACTATCTCTTATACCACTTTTACCACGTAGATTAACGTTACTAGTATATGAATACAAAAATTAATAATTATTATATGTTAGTTTAAAATAAAACAATAGTCTTAATTTCTAATCATTTTATTACATTTAAATTATTAAATATATTTTAATACATAATATAAAAAGAAAACTTAACATTTAAATATAAACAGATCCATCAGCAGGACCTAGGTGATGAATGCCAATAAGAAGAGCATCAACCAGAGTCCACACCCCGAGTCCACCAAAACTGAAGAGTTTTCCGATTCCCTCTTGCCAATGTCCCAAATAGAACCTATCAGCACCAAAACCACCCAGCGTCAGGGCCAACACCAAGGCTGTTCCCCATCTTGTACCTGAAGTCCATGAGCATCTTACCTTTTTTAAGAACTTTCTTTTGCCCAAGCAAATAACATCATCGGAAACTGTGCAATTTGTTCTGAAAGAAAGTATTTGTCGATATACATGGTGTTAACATTATTATTTATTACTATGAGGTGACATGTATTCATCTCTGGAAGTCCATGAACACCCTGACGATTCATTTGTATTTCTGGTGATCATTCACATATTGTGTTGTCTATAATTAATTGTAATTCAATCTAGTTGGCAGTGATTCATTTATGTTTAATTGAGCATGTAAAGGCTCAAGGTAAACAAATTATTCAATATTTTATTACAATTACAGAGCTAAAAATAGCAATGCATACACTATATTATACTTACAAGTAATATTTAGTAGGTGAGGCTAATGAGTTGCAACTCGACTTCTGTTCACATCTGTGCTCCCATTTTTCTGTTTGGTAACAGAAGCGACACATTGCAGTCCTGTTGAATGTCTTTGACCCCTGGAAATATGAATATATATAAATACTATGGTAATAATTTACAATGCTATATAGTTGTAATAGAATACCATACAGTAGAATTGTAAGTTGATGCAGGGAACCTGTAATGCAACGCAACAGCATTCTATCTATCTATCTACCTATATACTATAATTAAAAAAAAAACAAATTTTCTAACAAAACTAGACTGTACTTGAGGAAATATTGATTTAACTAGTCCTAAAAATCCAATAGCACATGAGAAGAGGATATATAAGGCTGAATTGAAGATTAATGTGTATAACTTTTGTAAAGGTAATAAAAACCAAAGATACTTTACATTGCACACAATTTTGGGTTTTACAACGCAAGTGTAGTTGTACATTCCACCGTATACACAATCGATGTCTCGGTCACAGTTTATACACGGGTAGTTCAGTGTTGAACAATCAGACACATTGTCTTGGTTTACAGGACAATTTTTAAAATAATCTTCATTGCTATTGAAATTGACGATTTTGTTGTTCGAGTCATCCTTTATTTTGCTTTGCTTACTTTGTAAGTCCATTTCATTATTAGCTGCAATTTAATTATAATTTAATTTAAGTTTGTATAGTTTAAGTGTCGATAGATTTATTTAAAGAACATTAGAGTGAGATATTAATTTATTTTAACAGTAACATAATTCGGTTATTTTTACAGAATATTTTAAGAAATAGTTTGAAACTCTTACCTAAATCGGTAACATGAATTGTATTAAAAATTACAAGTAGAATTAAAATGAAAGAATCGCGTATTGTTATCCGTAAAGGAAAAAGCCGAACCATTATGGTGCTTATAGATTATTTTACATATTAATACGGAGTCTAAGTATTTTTTAATTGTCACTTAACAGTCTTAAAAAAATGAGTGGAATTTACATTCTATGTTATTAAATTTCTATAATTGTTTATCATTTCATTTTACTCGTATCGACAATACAATTGACAAATGACATTTGTGACAACTGACATTTTTTATGTTCAGCACTCAGTGCATTGCCAATGACGAGTATCACTTTATTTAGTCTGTAATTTGGTGAAACGCAGAGGCGTGGTTTCACCCTTCACGTCCCCATCAATCACGTCCAACTCCACCTATCCAGAACACTGAACAGTCTATCACTATATTCACCACCAATCACATTATATAATATATCCTGTAGTATTTGCTGTATTCGTCCGAACTTCGCAGAGCCGTGAAGTAGCGCTCGGTTGTTTAGCTGTGTCGACACGTGCGACTTGACAAACTCTCCTCTTTTTTTTCAATAATTCAACACGTTTACAGCACAAATAGAAATTTTGAAGAATCTCGCGTATTAATTTAGAGTAGGGAAAGGGAGTTGAGGAAAATCTTACGATATCTGACCAAGGGGGAGTCGTAAAAATTCTAAAAAATATCTCACGTAATCAATGGACACCCCCTTACCATTTATATGTATTAGTTCTCATGGTTTTTCTAAAAGTAAATAAAAAGGTTTACTTTTTTGTAAATCTAAAACAGTTAACACATCGAAAGCGTAACAGTGTTAAGTGATTTTTTGGAATTATTATTGTTAAACTCGGACGCAACAAGCATTAAACTTAAATTTTAGAGGTAGCTTTTTATATTGAGTAAAATTTATCCAATCGTGTTTTGAAGACAGTCACCCCCTTACAAATTCTATAATATTGTTTTGAATACAAAACAAGTGACATTTATTCTTGACTATCCACATTTTAAATAAAACATTATACAATAATACAATAATTTAATTAAACCATTTTATTAAAATTCGTAATATTATCTTTAAAGTTATCAATTATCAACATTTTTTTAAATCTTATGCATCGGCGATTCTAGGTTACTTCTGGTATCAATATCATTTTCTTTGGACATCTCTGTTATTGTCGATAAGTCTGGCACTGCACACGTTATAGGAAAAAGGTCATTCAAATTTGATCCATAGCCAACATCCTTAGTAACATTCTGATTTATATCAACAAAGTTGGTATTTTCATCTTCTGAAAAAAAATACCATTTGGTGGATTGTGACGGCGTTTTGTCTTTGGATTCTGGTTCTGGTATTTCAATGGACAAGTCTTCGGTCAAGAGACTGTTAGCTGATGACGGGGGCGCTAACGCTGTATGGTAAGCTGTTGCAGTATCCGCTGACGTCGGGAACATTATTGAGGGCTCTAAAATGAAATAATGATTGTGATTATAAAAATATGTAAAATAATAAAAACGGTACATTTACAATGTTTTTTAATATTTCGCGGAGCTCGATATTTCGACATTGTCTACGGATGTCATGTTTACGAGATCGGTACGGGCACACGGGCGCCTCTAACGCCGTCAACATCTACCCGCATACTTCAGTCTTTCCGTTGTAACACTTTACTCTATGCTCCAGTCTCGTGAACATGACATTCGTAGACAATGTCGAAATATCGAGCTCCGCAACATAATATTAAAAAACATGGTAAATATCCAATGAAATTAGTCCTGACTCCTGAGTGGAAAACGAATCCACGACCTACTGGTTTAGCAGTCAATCACCAACAACTAGACCAGCAATCAAGTCATATATATTATAATAGTTCCATGGTATTTCTGTTGATAATTAATTGATATCGGCAATAAATGAAACAAGGTCTTCATCTGGGGACTTATCAGAAGCAAGATGTTATAATGTTTAAATTAAACACAATTCGGATTTCAACCTGATATACCTGATTAAGTTAATAATCATCAGACAGGCATCAGACACTGAATATAGACCGGCCGCTGCAGAACATTGAAATCCTAACAAATAGAAGACTTTATTGACGTATGTGCTATTATTATTTGTATTCTATAGGCCTTATTATGCCAGAAAGAGATAGAGAGTTTAAGAGGTAGTGCCGTTCTGCTTTGCAGCCAAATTAGGCCGACACGAACTCTCGTTCACATGAAATCGGCGTAAAGTAAAAGCTAAGCTATCGCGATTCGTGCGGTTTGTGAGTTTCCGGTGGCCTATTGGGGGGATAGGGAAAAGGAGGGCAACGCATCTGCATAACCTCTGGTTATGTGGATGTTAATGGGCGTCGATACTTGATAGTCGCAAGGCTTCGAATGTTCGTTTGCCCTTTTCTGCTATAAAAGAAGCAACGTATTTCCCAAGACATTTTGATGAATGTTCCATTTTATGTTTATGTAATTACAAGAAACTCACCTTCATAACCGCCTATACCGTCCTGAGCATCGCTACTGTATAGCTCTTGAGCAATCTTTTCATCTACATTCAACAGGCGTACATTACAAGATTTGCTAGAACGTTCCGAATCGACGGATATAATGCTATGTGAATTTTCTATAATTTCAACACTATCGGCAATACATTCGTGCGCTTGGAGACATGTTTCGGAGTGGTTATGTATGAGATCTATACTATTGTCTGCTTCTTGTAATTCAATTGCATTATTAACATCTATTTGCTTACGACTTTCATTTGATTTTCGATTGTTTCTTGTATTTGCTTTATCTTTAGGTTTGATAATTTTAACTTTGATGATATCTTTTTTCTTTTTCTCTTTGGGAGTATTTATTTTTGCTTCCATTTTGGTAGTATTCACGTTACCAGTTACCTCTAAATCATTGGTTTGTATAACCGGTGGACACGATTTGCGCGATATACTACATGTTTCCATATGCTCTTCTTCTATAGACGGTTCTCTATTACGTTTCACTCTAGTCGTCTGTCGTCGACGAGGTGTCGAGCTTCGTTTCTTTGTTTTTCCCTTTTGTATCGGTTCATCTTTATCGTTTGACTCTATATTCTTAGTCTTATTAACTGTACGTTTACTTTTCTTGTTACTGTCTAAAATTAAATCGTTAAGTTTTGCGTTTACAGATTCGGATAAAGTTTGGTCCTCAATATTAACCGTGCCCAGTTTGTTGACAAGAAATTGGGAGTTAGGTGTGAGCGAGTTGTGAATGTTTATATTATAGTGATAGTTTATCCCGTCATTATGATTTGCGTCTATCCTGCACTCTTGTCCCATCAATGGCATAGGAACATCAGGATCGGATTTCATTAAATCGTTAAGCGTTATTTGATTCGTCGAAAATGTTTCTTGTTTGTCATTTTCATCGACTGGTATATCATCTACGCTTGTCAAAAGAGATCTACTTATAGATATGTTTTCGACTATCGATAGCACTGGAGATGTTGGCAAAGACACATTACTAGAGCTTAACCCATCATGTTCTTGTGTGGCTGTGTTAGAATTGATTTTATCGTTCTTCTGCTGTATTGGGATGTTATAATCCTCATTATGGTTTTCTTTATTTTCCATATTTCTAATCATCGTCGCATCTCTGGATGTTTTAACATTGATGGGCATCAATAGTTGGTATGAATCGGATCTATATACTTCTGTAGCCAGCGAGGAATTTTGGAATGTTACCGTTTGCACGGGATTTTGAAAACTATTGCTGGACTCGAAATCAAGAAGCAATTCAGGGATAGATATTGACTTTTTACGCGAGTGTCGGTTTTGTGTTCTATTACGTTGTGCACTTGAAAAACTTGTTCTTCTTTTATTACTACATATTTTTGCAGGGCTGATATCCGAATCTTGATAACCCTGCATACTCTCGGAGGAATATGACAGGTTGCTCGGTGAAACCAAATTTTGGTTTCTTGTGCTAAAAAAAATAGAAATCTCGTGAGTGAGATGTCGTTAGGTAAGTAAATAAACAAATGCAAAGCAGAAGCTAAAGTGCGAAGAAATATATTTAAATATGGTGAGTTTATTTACAAAGCTAAATCATGCATGGATAATGGAAGCAGGTTTACAAACGCCAAGCACACGAACATCACTTACCCTTGCCGCTGAATTAGTGCCTATTTTTACAACGAAATTAGCGGCCTAAATGTAATGTCCTCAAATAACTTTCAAAACACATATTTCTGTGTTAACCATTTTAATTAGGCATTATTTAGCGCGTTATCTTAATCGCTGTGAATTTAGCCACAGGGAGACATTTAGGGGGATTGACTCTGAACGCTCTAGAATGAAATTGAAGCTAACTTTACTGCAATTATAATTATTAACGCGCGCAATTAATTAACTATATAAATAATACACATTTTTACATTAAATTTTATTTATTTCAAATTCACCTGCTCCCATTGACACGAAATCCATAATCTATTATAATCTAGCTCCTTTAACTACTGCTTATAAAAATGAACAAAAAAAAACTCGTGTAAAATTTTTAAGTTGAGACATTTCTAAAAAGTATTCCCGAGTTTTTAATATTTCGAGGCAATGTTATATTTTGTTGTTATAACTATCTTTGAAAATATAAGAAACATTGCCAATACAAAAAAAGACCTTAAAATAATTTAAAGTAATCTATGAGTTCTTCCTCGTTTATATCAAGGTCCATGACTTTGATAACTAAATTTGAGTTTTCTGTTTACACATCAACAAAAAACAATCAATGTCAAATCACAATTTTGCTTTATATGTACATTTTAGATAAAAAGAATGTCATTCATATATTATACGTTATTTAATAGTCTACAGGAAATAAAATGTCTACTTAAAATTAATAGAAACTTTTTGAGATGTCTTATATCTTGAACGAATTAGCAAAAAAATGATAAAAGAAGAAGGAAAAATAGTTGATACCAGCAAAACTTAATTTTAATAGAATCTCAGTCAAAATAAGCCATATAAAAATAGATATTAAACATCAAATTAACTTTCTTAATGTAAACGTTAAAAATGTAGGTAAAGTAAACATTTTATTAGTGATTTCAACTAAAATTATCCTCAAAGTATATACAACTAGCTTGAATTTTATTGGAAAATCTGTTGATTCTCAAACATGCAATCATTTTTATGGTAGATAAAAAATATTTTTAAACATACTTTTTTCAGTTAATAGGTTTATAAAAGTATTGCAATACATAGGTTATTTTATATTTGTTGCTAATAATAAGACAATTTATTCCTTTCATATGTAATCAATAATTTAATTTTGCTATAAAATACATATGATTTTTATTCTGACTCAATAAACTTAGTCATAAATTTTAATAATCCTAAAATATTCAATTTTTATCGACTTGATGCTGTGTAAAATACTGACAAATTTTTACTTGTTGTAAATTTGATTATGTAAAAAAACTGATATGACAAAATTATTACAAAATAAGTCATTTAATATTACTTACTACCTATTCATGTTTTTCTGAGATTTCTTAGTTTTTTTCGTGTATTTCTGTCGTGTAGGCGACGGGAACTTGTATCTTATTTCAGAGTCCTCTACGACATCTTGGGAGATCCCTTGTACTTCTAATTTATTCGCAGTCTTTTTTGTCGATGATCTTCTTGTTACATTTTTCTTGTTTTTATCATCCCCTGTGAAATTATATTTAAAACGAATTAAATATATTTTCACACTGAATAAAATAAAAGTACCAGTTTAATTAGACTTCATTATTGAAGCAAGTCATATATTTCATAGACAAGCTTTTTCAACTTGGGCGGGAGATTTAAAAAAAAATATTTTCCATACATTAAATTCCATCAATACATTGATGTTTTAATCAGTACAAAAATATATATTTCTATGATGAATACAAAAAAAAAATATGTACTATTAAATTTAAAGAAAGAAATAGCGGGACAAGCAATTTAATTTGAAATACCACTATCTGTAATGGCGGATGATCTGGTCGTCCTTCTGGTCCGGTCAGAGGGTTCGACTCCCCCTGTCGTCTCCTGATGTCTTTCCTGTGCGTTCTCCTTTTGTGAGTCCTTCTGTGGTGACCCTTTTAGCTTTTTCGGTGAACTTGGATTATCATTCATAGATGTCGCAGGCGCTTTACGCCTTACAGCACTTCTGCAATTGTAATGTCATATATACATTATAAGTTATCGGTGCGAGGGATGCGCTGTGCCGCGCTCCCAGCTGCATGGGTCTGCATGGGTCCATCTTACTTGTTTCTCCCGTGAAATGACACAGATTTGCTGTGTTTAGTGTTTAGAAGAGAAGAGCATGACTTGCAGTGTAATTACTAGCACCGGAAATTAATATATTTTTAGTGGCTATAATTAATGTCTTGTCTCAGGATAGGCAACACATAAATAAGCTGTCTGGGATAGTTCCGGGTAAACTAGTGCGTTTTCATTTACATTTATCGCCAGATGCATGTCTGTTAATTCGCCTATTCAATAAACATTAAACTAATAACGTTCCGACCACCTTCAGTTGTCCGTCTGTCAGTTATACAAAAGTAAAAAAGAAAAGTATCAACCCTTTCTGTCCCACTGCAGGGCACGGGTCTCCTCCTCGAAATCAGGCGAGGAGGGTAATGGGTTATAGTTCACCGATGCGCTGGCCCAATGCGGGTTGGTGAATTTCACATACCTTCAAAGACTTTCAATCTCATCAGGCATGCAGGTTTCCTCACGATGTTTTCCTTCACCGATGAGCGAGCGATGGTCTCGTGATTGGGGTGCACTTAGAAATGTAGAAAATTCCATTTCAAGGCACACACGGGCGGGTCAGGATCGAACCCAGAACCCCTCGCGAGTCCATCCACCACTGGACCATCGTCGCTCATTTCGTCAGTCATAAAAAATTCACACTATATCTAGTTCATCAATGGTATAATAAAAAGGTCCCACATAAGTATAGGAATAAACACTGTTTAGCCATAAAAAAAATCTCAGCACGCGAGTCAGTTTTTGTTTCAAAAATTCAAATCTAAACTCCTCAATCAGAAATAGATAGTAAAGTTGACAGCTATAAGCTGCATGTGTATTATATAGTCCTCGCCACTTTTAAAGTCCTGCGACTATAGTCATCGCCACTTTTAAAGTCCTGCGACTAATGGCCGAACTAAATTTGACAACATTGACATCTTGACGTCTGTCTGGAGTAAGAAGTTGTGATATTTTAAATTGTTTTACGTGAAATATGGAGCATATAATATAAAGTGAGGTGTAAAAAGTGAAGGCCGTAAAATTATCATTAAAGTGAAATAATTTTGTGAATTAGAAAGTAAAAATAAACAACAATTAACCCCGTTGAATAAAATGTTTATAAATGTCACTGCCATGACAGGTAAATTTTAGAGATGCCAGAGTCACTTATTTTTGCCTAATTTATGGTTAAAATATTATCATTAACTTACTATACCTACATTTATCTTATGATATTTTATATGAATATAATTACAAGGTAAAAGAATTAAAACCTTGCTCAGATGAATTATATTTTCAGGTGTTTCTGTAAAAAAGGTCGAATAACAAAAGAAGTAACAATGGCAGCAATTACTTCTGAGAAAATCGTCACTCCTGGCAAAAGCCGAACACATCCAAAGAAGCTTGTTTTAGATGAATTCTACTAATCGGTTATACGTAAAAAATACGAATGAAATATTTACAAAAAAAAATGTTTTATTTTACTAAAACCTGGCAGGGAGATTTTTATTTTGCTGCTATAATTATTTTTGTCATTATTATCATACTCAGTCTTTATCAATCCACTACTGACCATAGGCCCTATAATTATTTAAATTTTTTATTATACTAGACTTGGTGGAAAATCATTACACTATAAATTGGCAACATTGAGTTATGAGACCGCAACGCCGCGGCTATCGGACTTCTAAAGTGGCGATGACTCTAATGCCTGAACTAAATTTGACAACATTGACATCTTGACATCTGTCTGGAGTAAGAAGTTGTGATATTTTAAATTGTTTTACGTGCAATATGGAGCATATAATATAAAGTAAGGTGTAAAAATTTAAGGCCGTATAGTGATCGTTAAACTGAAATTATTTTGAGAACTAGAAAGTAAAAATAAACAACAATTAACCCCGTTAAATAATATGTTTATAAATGTCACAGCCATGACAAGTAAATTTTAGAGATGCCAGAGCCACTCATTTTTGCCTAATTTATGGTTAAAATATTTTTCATTAACTCTATACCTACATTTATCTTATGATATTTTATATGAATATAAATACAAGGTAAAAGAATAAAACCTTGTTCAGATGAATTATATTTTCAGGTGTTTCTGTAAAAAAGGTTGAATAACAAAGGAAGTAACAATGGCAGCAATTACTTCTGAGAAAATCGTCACTCCTGGCAAAAGCCGAACACAATCGAAGAAGCTTGTTTTAGATGAATTCTACTAATCGGTTATACGTAAAAAATACGAATGAAATATTTACAAAAAAATGTTTTATTTTACTAAAACCTGGCAGGGAGATTTTTATTTTGCTGCTATAATTATTTTTGTCATTATTATCATCATCAGTCTTTATCAATGCACTACTGACCATAGGCCCTATAATTATTTAAATTTTTTATTGTACTAGACTTGGTGGAAAATCATTACAATAGAAATTGGCAACATTGAGTTATGAGATCGCAGCGCCGCGTCTATCGGACTTCTAAAGTGGCGATGACTCTAGGCATTATTTTATTACCTTTTAGTGACGTTGCCCTCATCTGGTTCGGTTTCATCAATTTTGTCCTTTTCTTCTATTTCTTTGAATATTTCATTTTCTAGTTTATCTATTTTCTCTTGAACATCTAAAACAAAATTATCATTTTTTTTATTAATTGAAACGTCTTAAATAGGATAGCATCGTTTTATACCAAGTGCCAAGGCTATCACTATTCATAAAACACAGTCCGTCCCGTGATATTGTAATTAAAACATTGCCGTATTATCGAAATCTCAACAAAAACTGAACAAAATAAATATATATTTATAACTAGCTGTTGCCCGCATCTTCGGCTGCGTTAGCTTACATCTACAACCGACTACTGTATTACATTTTTTAGTATTCGAATATAGTATGCTATCCTTAAGAGATAGACATAATATTATGCCATCGCGAATTAATGCCTATATAATACTTTTAGGCCTTTAAGCTCAATCGGTAGGTAGGTGAGCAGATGGCTCATCTAGAAATGACTATTTAAGATAGACAATTTCACCATACATTATTTTGTTATAGGTATATCAAAGGGCGGCTTTTTCGTTGATAACTCCCAGATGACTAATTTTTTACCTACCCCAAAATTTAGTATCGCTATATTTAAGCCAATCTATACAAAACCATAATATATACCTATACCTTCCTCAAGAAGCACGCACTCTATCCATTTAGAAGCAGCATGAAAGTCCATTCAGTTTTTGAGTTTATCGCGTACAGACAGACAAACGCAGCGGAGAACTTTGTTTTATAATACTTTCTCTAAATATTATGTATGTGTCATCAACAAATACATATTAAATGATTTAAAATCATTACCAACGCTTTCAATAATTATTATTTCTATAAAAAAATGACATCTAGCCTGTTGGGGGCCGTCTATAAATTACGTCAAACCACCCGTCACAGTAGGTCACATTTGTGTCCCTCTTCCCTAGTGTGATGTCACATATTTAGTATTTTTACGCATTGAATCTATTTTTAAATTATTGTTAACTTATTTTTTTCTATTAGTTTAAAATCAAGGACCTTCCACCCTTTTGTCACACGATGCACTTAACCTACCTCCCATAGGGGGTCGGTCAACGTGTGACGTAATTTATGGACGGTCCTTTATCCTAAACGAACAACCCACCGTCATCGAGGCTCACGGCGATGATAGAGGACGGCGGTCTGCTTTCCTTCTTGCTAGTCGCCACGTTCGAGGGCCCCGTCTCGTCGGGGCCCTGTTGGTGCCCCACCTCTGCGGGGCCCTGTTGGTGCCCCACCTCCGTGGGCCAATGTGCGGGCACATTGTTGAGGAGTTGCATAACTTGCGCCAGCGCTGGAGTTATGCGGGACAAGGGACCTTCTAACTGTACCTCCTGAAAACCAATTGTTTAATATTTACAATTTCTTTGTTGGAACGAAGTTCCTTACGGCAGGCTTGGAGGGGATAGGGATTTTGCTGCGCGACCGAACCGAAAAAACTGTGATAGTAAAACTGTAAGAAAAAGTGCGTGGAATAAAAAGCGTTAAATGAGACGTGCGCAGGCGCGACAGTCGCATACACAAGCGAGTAGTGTATAATACCTTTCTCTTTCTCCCTCTTTCTTTTTATTCTCTCATCCCTTCTCTTTCTTAACTTCGTTCCTACCTGGTGTCCCACGACACCACATCATTTTTATATTATTTTCATTACCGTAGCATCAATACATACAATACCTGCTGTATTGTATGTATTGATTTCTGATCGATTAAATCTTAGAGCATATATTGACAGACATGCATATGATGCAGTGCGTGCGTGCGTGCGTTCGTGGGTGCGTGCATGTGTATGTGTGAGCATGCGTAGTGTGCGTTAGCGCGTGCGTGCGTGAGCGTGTGTGTGTGTACGCGTGCGTGGGTATGTGCGTGTGCGGGTGTGTGCGTGTGTGTGTGTGTGTGTGTGTGTGTTTTGTGGTAAGGTAAACCCAAATAAATACCTCATTATTTTTCGTAAATTTAATTTTAACAGGCTTTTCCTCTTGCTCTGCTTCTTGCTTATGTGGTTCTTTATAATTTATTTCTGCAAAATAAATAGATCAATTTAGGAAATTAATTCTTGTTATTACTATGCTAGTCTTGTAGTTATATGGATCATTCATTATAATTAAACAACTTTTACGGATTTATCGCGTTTTATTTATTTTTTTATGAGCCCAACGTTTTGGATACCTTACAGCAACCATGGTCACTGGAGGACTCCATAGCCATGGTCCTGTGAGTCTCAATGAGTGAAATTCGCGTAAACATAAGAAAACAATATATGAATCATTTTTTGTAGAAGGAGCAAACTGAGCGCATGTCAATTCTGTCAGATTTATATTTTACGATATACCATATTTCTGTCCACTACGGAACTTAGGTCTCCCTTGATGAACGCTAAGATGTCATAAGAAGTTTATAATATTATATTTAAGTCGAGATCTTACCTGAATTTAAGCATACATTCTGATTGTTTTTTGATGAGCCGCAGCTGAAACAATAAAGCTATCATGATTTACTAGTAAAAAATCAAGAGATTGATTACTGAATTCAGTGAGAAGCATTGTAAATATTAAAATATTTGAATACTCAAGCGTGAATCAATTATTATTGAGTAAGGAATTATTATAAAGGTCAATCGATTAAATAACGAACATAAGACAAAACTAATTTGGTCAATGAATCTTTACCCACTTAGAAATTCTTTACTATAATACATATATTGATCTACACTTCGAAATCTAAATAATAAGGTAATAGAAGTGCTAAGTGCGCGTGACCGTGTCGCCAAACAGGTGACGCGGATGGCACCAACGCTTTTACTTACGATCAATCGCTAACAGAAATTTTTCATAGCAAGAGGTTAAAAATGGAGTGTTGCAGCATTTGTTAATGTAAAAATTCATCTGCAACGTGTTTTACACTAACATTTCATTTGCACGTAGTTTTTTGTAGTAGGTAATATGGAAGTTTTGTATAATAATTTGTAATTTGTAATTATGAATATTGATTAAAATCATTTTAAACCACAACCTTACTGTTTTCTTAAGTTTACGCGAATTTCACTCATTATAATGAAACAACTTTTACGGATTTTATCGCGGTTTATTTAGTTTTTTACAAGCCCGACGTTTCGGAAACTTTACAGCAACCATGGTCACGGGAGGACTGAGGTGTCAGACGTCCTACTGTTACAAAGTTATTCGAAACTACCCTATGATACAACAATATTTTATTTAGTCCTATCTATGCAGAAGGTGCTAACTAAGTCTTTAGTCTGTGACATGTTATGCTTGGATTTTGATTTTATTATATTTATTATGGGATCCCAAGCAGATGGTAATGGCCAGCCATCTTCTCTATTGAAATTAGGATGTTTTTTAATTTCAATAGCCTCGCGAATCATCCTTGGTTGGAATCGGTGTTCTTTTGCGAGGACTTGTGGTTTATCAAATCTAATATAATGGCGAGCGTTGTCTAGGCTATGGTCACAGATTGCTGACTTAGTATAGCGACGGTGTTTTAAGTCAGCTATATGTTCTTTAACGCGAGTTTTTATTGATCTTTTTGTTTGTCCTATGTATGAGAGACCACAGTCACAATCAAGTTTGTATACTCCTGCATCCTGTAAGGGTATATGACACTTGACAGATGGTAAGAATTGACCTATCTTTTTTGGCGGCTTGAAATATGTTTTAATAGAAGCTCGCTTTAGGATGTAGCCAATTTTGTCAGTGACTCCCTTCATAAACGGTAGCACAGCAGGTACTCGCTCGACGGTGGCTGGTTTCACACGTTCACTGCGATGGAGCCGGGGTACCCGAAGCTTGTTGTCCCGCAGTACTTGCTTGACATGTTGAAGCTCGGTCTCCAAGTGCTGCTCATCACAGATCCCTTGTGCTCTCTGAAACAAAGATTTACCCACGGTAGCTAACTGTGTTGGATGGTGGTGAGATTCGCCGTTTAGGTACCTATCAGTATGGGTATGCTTCCTATACACTGTATGGCTTAAGGTATTATTGGGATTGCGGATGACTAATACATCTAAGAAAGCCAAAGAATTATTTGTTTCTAATTCCATTGTGAATTGAATTTTAGTATTTATGGAATTAAGATGGTCTAAGAATATGGTTACTTTGTCAGATGGTAATATTGTGAAAGTATCATCTACGTACCGCTTGTAGAACCTGGGTGTAATGGGCGAAGTAAGCAGAGCAGTTTCCTCGAAGTCCTCCATAAATATGTCGGCAACAACGGGGGATACTGGTGAGCCCATCGCTACCCCATCCACTTGCTTGTAGAACTGACTATTCCACAACATGTAGCCAGATGTAAGGCAATGTTTCAGAAGTTCAGCATATTCTATTGGCATGTTATTCTCTCTTAGCTTCCTTGATACAATATTGATGCAATCTTCTACAGGTAAGCATGTAAAGAGTGATTGCACATCAAAACTCACCATAGTTTCATTGTCATTGAGATGTAGGTGTTTGATCTCATTAACAAAATGGTATGAATCCCTTGTGTGTGCTCTGGTTTGTCCACGCAATGGCGAAAGTACTTGGGCAACATGCTTAGCCAATCTGTAGGTTGGTGAGTCGATCTGGCTTACAATTGGACGTAATGGAGCATTAGCCTTGTGTATTTTTGGCAACCCATACAGCTTAGGCGGTTTTGGACATGAAGGAATTAAAGATTTGACGTCTAGGTTCAATGACTCGGAGTACTTTTTAATAAGGTCACTAGTATTTTTCAAAACCTTGTTGGTTGGATCGGTTTTCATATATTTATATGTGCTTTCATCCGATAATAGTTGTTGAATTTTGTCATTGTAGTCCGACGTATCCATCACAACCGTTGCATTACCCTTATCCGCCCGAAGAACCGTCAATTCACGTTTGTTACGGAGATTAATTAAGGCCTTAAGTTGTTCGCGAGGAAGATTTAGTTTGGGTACAGAACTTCGTCGCAAAGCTGACGATATATCTTGTCTGATGGCCTCCGAATCCTCCTTTTTTATATTATTTTTCGAAAGGCAGTCCTCAACGTTACAAATTATTTCTTCGAAAGGAATTTTGCACGGTGTAACAGCGAAATTCAAACCCTTTTCCAAAACTTTTATTATCACAACCTTACTATTGAATGAATGGCACAACTTTCGACTTTATTCATCATACACAATACATTGCTTCTTATGTTCGATGCTAATAAAAAGCAGCGTATCACATAAATTAATGTATTACGCAATGAGTAATATTTTTTTCCTTGTTTTAGCCCCGCCTACCGGCGACACGCGTTTCGATAGACCACCGCGCAATGTACCATTCCTATCACCTTATTATTTATATATTTATTATTCATAGCTAATAAGACTCTGAGATGGTAAATGCGTGTGAAGGGGTTAATAGAGAAAAAACTTACTGCGCCGAACACGTCGCCTCTGATGCTCTGACGGCTACTATTTGTTTCTGTTCTTGCACGTTATTGAGTAACCTAAAATAACAGTTTCAATATAGTTTACACTTATAATACACTGTCATAGCTCTGCTCCAGACAAACTCGATGCAGAATAACATTTTAAATTAACATCGTTATTTGCATTACATTAGAAATATAATCTGTTTAGATTTTTTTACCATATTGAATGGAATTAATATCTAAATTCTATAACTTTATTTACCTTTTTGAAATAAAGACAATAAAAATGTTTGTCACCCCTGTTGTCGGATGGTTGTCAAGGAATGCTTTGTCACTAAACATTCTACATATGTACTTTACAGCAACCATGGTTACGGGAGGTAGAATCCACCATGGTTGCTGTAAAGTATCCGAAACGTCGGGCATACAAAAGACTCAAATAAGCCGCGATAAAATCCGTAAAAGTTGTTTTCATTATAATGTGTGAAATTCGCGTAAACATTAAACAATATTCCACATAGAGTTTGGCTGAAGTATGGTGAAAACATCGAATAAACCCCAACTGTGAAACATGCGAAAAAGCCGAGTCTAAAACAACAAGACCAATACCAGTTTTGTTGATCACAAACTATGTCTTAGCTTGATCTACCTTGTCTTATGACACGTTAAAGTTTAGTCCACGGTGATATGAGATGTCAACGTCGGCCATCGGTATAATATGCAATCACATAATATAACGAGATAGAACTGGGAGGTATACAACAGGAGGAACACACACACGCATGCGCATTGAAGAAAACCCTAAGCGAACCTCGCAGTGCTGTCAGTAATGCCGAATGGCGGGCGCGTCGATGCGCCATGTTTGTGCGAGTGTGCCGAGCGTTTGTTCTTAGTTTCTATACTGTTAGGCGACATATTCGCAATGGCGATAAACCCTTTTAAGGGAGCGTTCAAGTATTACGTAACTCAATTTTGAGAGATTTTTAACCCCCTATGTAACACGCCGTAACGTATTGCTGTAAAGGGCAAAACGTTACCTAACACCCAAAGTCGAACACGAAAAGTCGCTAATAGTAATGTTACGTAACGCGTCCCGCCCATGTAACGCGTCGTAAGGTTTTACTAGACCTAAACCGCCTAATTTCGTTATGCTACTTGAACGCTCTCTAATATCGTAATTAAGAAAAAATATATAATTTTACTGTGGTTTACTTATACTATACTGTTATCGTTGACGACGACCATCATCTTACTATCAGATTGCGAGTCTGACAGTGCCCTATCTTTAAAAATTGCGTAAATAATTAAATTGTCTTTGAGATAGACCACCAGAGGGTTAATATTTATTGTGTTATATTCAATACGAGTGAAGAGATTATTACCTCTGTAGTTCAGCGGACTTTTTCTTCTCTTCTAAATATTTCATTTTCCACCTTTCGCTCGCTTCATCGGATTCATCTGCATACAATTATGTCAATAATTATTAATTATTACACTAGTCACATGTTTAGTGTATGTTTATTATAATGTTACTTTTATAATCTTAACTAGCTGCCCCGACAGACTTCGTTCTGCTAAAAGTTATGTACTAATATAGCTATTAAAACAGGGGTTGATCATAGAACAGTTAAAATTTAGAGTTGTGTGTAATTTTAATGTCACATCATAAAAAAAATAAAAATTGAAAATTTTGTCAATAAGATAAAAAATAAAAATTTGGGGTGGGTGAAAGCATGTGAGTTTATTAATAAACTGACAATTTACTTTCTCTTTTTCGTTTATTCATACAAATGCAAGAGATTAGAAAAAGTGAACTTTTTATTCGGGACAAAAAGTTAATTCTGTCTAAAACGGTGTCAAACTAAGGTCTGGTCACCTTAGTTTGACACCGCACTCACCGTCGGAGATGTAGTTGACGTGGTTCTTGACTATCTTGCCGTCCTTCACCAGCGGGTAGATCTTGTTGTTGTACACGACGAACAAGCCACCGTTTTTCTCTAATGACGTAATACGGGCCGATTTTGGTTTTCTGAGGAATAAATAAAAAATGCATTTTGATTTGGGATCAAATACATAAGTCTCAAGAGTTTCTTTCGAAGGGCTTTTAGGCCTGATGGCCTTTAGACTCAATCGGTAAAGGGTTTGGTTTTTTTTATATTTCAAAAACTCTTATTTATTATTTTACTTTATTGTTATAACTTTTGCATTTTTTTCAGCTCATCTTGGAATTTTGATAGAACGTTCTAGATGCCATTCCGAATCGAATGAGCCCAAAATCAATTTTCGGTGGCGATCAGATTTCGAGGAAAATGACACTTGTGAACTAGACTACCTAGCTTTTTCTCAACTATATTTTAAGGTTGGCTTCCAGTCTAACCGGATACAGCTGAATATCAGTATTTTAAATGGAGCGACTGCCTTATCCGACCTCTACAACCCAGGGACTGGGTGATACGGTACCCCGCGGTAAGACTGGTTGTCAGGCTCTCGGGCTTGTGACCCGTAACGACTGTCAAAGATCCACGAATTACAGCCGGGACCAACGGCTTAATGTGCTTTCCGAGGCACGGAGGAGTCTCGGTATGTAAAGATGGTCACCCATCCACGGGCCGACCTCGGCAAGCGTTGCTTAACCTGGTGAATCGATCCGCGCGGCTAATGTCCACTGAGCCACGAGCTCCAGAATATTCCTGTTGAACTATCGAAGTATAATATATCTCACAGGTATTTCCTCGTGTGTCTGTTCCTGCGGCCGCGCGGCGGCGACACGAAGCCCGACGCGCTGTCCGAAGTCCACTCGCTGGAGCCCGAGCTTACGTCACTGCAACCGGTACACCAGTCAATATCTTCAGTTCTACCAACTATTACAAAGGATTACTTTGCTCACGAAACCATAAAGAAACAATATTATTACTGGTCGTACCAACAAGGTAACCTTTTAAACGGAGGTTGTGGTACTACAGTTTAATATGTGTTTATATTCAGCCAAAACAAGGCCACTGCAGGACGGAGGCCTTGGTACAGTACTCCGTATCTCAATCTTTTCGTTTGTGTTTTGAGTCTGACTTTGTCTCTACGCCAGATGAGCGTGTTCACGGTAATAAGGCTAGTGCAATTTCACTATACAGTATGTTAGAATAAGACTCTTGTCTAAGCAACTGTCCAGTTACACGACTAAACAGTTGCTTAGCAACGAATAAACAATCTGCATAAATAAATTAATATTTGTTTGATTTGGTATATTTACTTATATAATTCAGAATTCAACACTGTAAAATATGTTTTGTACATGACAATGTTTGTCAGAACCAATAGTAGTATTATACATATATTATAAAAATAAAAAGTAAAATTAAAGAAAGAACACTCTGTATTTGTAAGCAATAACAAAACCCAAAATATAACCATATTCTTTTACTGTTACTTATACAGGGACGGAGAGACTTAGAATGGGCATTGAACCTTACGCCATACCATTCTCAGAAACTACACAAGCACATGTGAATGTGTTTACTTAACTAGCCTCTAATTTGAAATTATCTCCTGTCCGTCTGAATATTTGGTTTGAATAAGCTCGCAACTTAAGTGACTTCAATAAAAATGTTAGTGATTAAAACAATATTGTAAATAGCATTTACTAAGTCTGCTGGTGTGATATCGAAGGTTTTCGATAGCTGCTCTTCCGTTGCCGGACTGCACCTGCAAGAATAATATTTAAGGTTTAACATTTTTTGGAAATATGTAATTGAAATAATTTAGGATTACATAGTTATCATGACAGTAATTTGGCATGTTTGTTAAAGAGATTTCATGTTTTATAATTGACTCATAAGATCCATGCAAAATAAATACAGGGTGTAATTTTTTACACATTTTAGTCGGTTTGATTCTGGGTGACAAGTGATTGTTTTAAAAACTTTAAATGCAGTTTTCTTTCCTTTCAAAAATAAAAGAATGATGTGTTTAAAGTACTTCTTTCTGCCTATAGTATTAAGAGATATTTTTCTGCAGGTGGCGTTACATTCAACTAGCTACTAAATATGTTTAATCTGAAGAGTTAGTTTGTTAGCATGTTAGTTTTGATGTGCTTATAAATTTAAAATATAAATTGAATAAAAAAAAAAATACATTTAATTGTCCGATTATAAAGCAAAGTTATTGTTCTCTGTAATTTATATTTTGGTCCAGGTGAAGGTTAATTTCATCGTAACCGCGTGATTATCAAATCCATATGTTTCTAATTAAATTTTTAGAGCGATTAGAAGATTAGTCAGACACTTATCATGCTCAGGAGTCAATCAACTTACCACTTGTAAATCCAAAAACATTTGCTAATGCTTTATCTCTATACCGTTTTGTTATAGTGGGACGGCCTGGATTTCTTCTATCACAACTTTCTGAATTTGTAGAACCACTTTCTGAATGTGATTTTAAAATAACTACATTATTGGCAGAGTTTTTGCTTGCTTTCGGTTCTTCTGTCTGTTTTTTAGTTTTCAAGTTGTCACCACTACATTCTGTTTCACTATTTTTATTTTTAGATAACTTAACATCATACAAGCTTACACTTTTTAGACATGGATTTTCTGATACCTGAGAAATATTTTCTTTTTCGATCGGAATGTCTTCCTGATTGTTTTCATTTTCCTCATCAATTACTTCACTGTTGACTGCTGTACCTGCCACAGTTTGCTTTGTATCAAATGCTGCAGATTTTGTTTTTGATTTTTTAGCTTCATGTTCTTCACTAGTTGTACTTGATATACGATTTTTACGTTTTGCACCATTCTTATTTAGTGAAAGTGTTTTAGGTTTGTTTAATTTTATATCTTTATTTGAATCACTATCTTTATTTAATTCTTCCTGATTATTAGGAAGAATAGAATCAGGTAATGTAGAATGTGTGGAAGTAATAGTTTCAGAATTATTTAATAAAGCCTCACCAGTTTCCTTGGTTACATCAGTTTTGGAAGTTTCTTTGTTAGATATATTATTAAAATTACTTTCTGTTTCTCTCTTTTCATTTATGACACTTTTAGTCTCTTTATTAATTTGTGTTTTTTCATTTTTTGATGGAGATTTTTGGAGAGTGCTGTTATCGTCTTTATTATTTGGTGCTGTTGTAGGACTGTCAGAATCCGAAACTGTGATTGGTACCTCATTCGTATTAGTACAACTTTGGTCATTTTCTCCTAAATCTATTTGCATTTTTGGTGACCCATCCGAACCTTCATCGTCTGTACCAAAGTCATCTATTAGTTCTTGGACATTAGCTGCTGCTGGGGTCATCGGTTCGAACTCAAGCATATCTCTAATTTTTTTTGTTGGTAAGTCTTTTTTATCTTCTACTGGTGACGTTAGATCTCTTTTTATTTCTTCAGCTGATTCGTAAAACTTGTTCAAAATGAGTGTCTCTGTGGAGTCTCTATCAACTTTTGAAATTTGTGGGTCCTCACCTTTATCTTCCTCTTCTGTTGTCTTACTTTCACTGACATGTTCATCATTATTTTTACATCCTGTAATGCAAGTTTGTTTATTATGATTTTCCTACACTAGTCAGAAAGTTTTGGCTACATGATTGAGTGCCTAAGAAAATGTAGCAAAACCAAGACTGTAGACTTGAGTCCAAACAAAGTCACAATAATCTAGAGGAGCCCCATATCACACACAGCAACATTATAACCGGCAAACATTTTAAATGGTACTCTGGATAGCTTTGAGACTTGCTGACATACTTTAAGGTGCCTTTTATTGATATGGCTGATACCGGTGGCTACCCCCAATGGCTAACAATAAAATATACTAAATACTACACAATCATTTGTTATCATTACCATTTGTTTCATTTGCCTCTCGGAATTCTAATTTATTTTTCAATCTTTCTTCTACATCATATCTGAAAAAGAAAATATTTTGTTTCTTGATATTTAATAAAATACTCATTCAAATTTATTGCTATTTACGATATTTAAATTCTTACCCTTCTCTGAAACTCGCAATCTGATGAAGGTTTAGTTTATAGTAAGGATTGTGAATATCAGGTAATATACGCTTTAGAAATGTTTCTTTTAGACTTTGCCAAGTTCGAGTCGTCATCTATAAATGAAAATATACAGTCAAAATAAATTTTGCAAAAAATTTGACACATTTTTTTGTAAAACTAGGTTTTAGCGATTAGCGACTACATCCGCGTGTGCTTAAGTTATAAAGGCATATTAATTATCCCTGTTATAATCGTTACATGGTACTTTTTCCTTTCATTTTGCCTACGCGCATCATTTTTTTATTTTGTAATCGCTCTGCTAAATTTGGTAATGAGAAATTTTCCGTACTAACTTTACCCGTCCTTTTTACCTCTGAGGGGGAAAGGGGGAAATTATGTCAATTTTACCTGTATAGAACATTATTAATTTTAATCGAGATCATTTTTATTTTCATACTTTTACGTCCAGAAATAAGAATAATCGTCCTTAATCCTCTTAGGGATTTTTAAATTTTTGAAGATCCTTTCTTAGTGCGTACTTGCATCATGAATGAATATATACAACATCTGACACGATAGCTAGTGGGCTTCGGCCTGGCCGAGCATTGCACCTCGCTCGGTCGGAGATCTCCCTTTGGGGCCAACCACCATAAAATCCCACATTATATTTATTATTCGGAACTAGAAGTTATCCTACTAATATTATAAATGTGAATGTTTGTAAGTATATACATATGTTTGTTACTCTTTCACGTAAAAACTACTGAATGGATTTTAATGAAACTTTACAATAATATAGCTTATACATGAGAATAACACATAGGCTACAATTTATCACCATACTCCCACGAGAATGGGAAATACGAGGGTGAAACCGCAGGACGCTGCTTGTAAGATATATCTACATCTTCAATGCTACTTAATTCAACATGTGGTGTCTGTATGTAATATGTAATATTTTATATGGTCAAAATTAAACTTTTAAATACTCATATCATTCCTCATATTTTTACAAATCCGTTTAAACAAATTACAAATTTCGCATAGCAAAATGAATGAATCTTAAAATTAATATTCATATAAAACACAAACAGATAATAAGTATATACTTTGGAACTAGCAAAATCCATCCACATTTTCCTGCCTTTAATCTCATTGAAAGCCTTGCGTTCAGTTATATATTCAACTATGCCTCTCATTTCTTGCATTGTATAAGCTTTCCTGAAATGAAAACTAAAATATTAATGAATATAATAAATAAGTGAATAATATTAATAAAAACATATAACAAATTCCTCAAAACACACATTTATGTTAGTCTTAAAAACAAGTCCTTGCATGATTTCGGTTTAATTGATTATAAATACATTTTAGTTTTCTTGACAAATTACAATTTGTATTATGAATGTTACATTATTAAAAGATGTGAAATTATCAAAAATTCTGGAGTGTTAACCCTAAAAATCAGCTTTTGTGGATTATTTTCAAACATTCTACATACAAGTTGACTGCAGTATAGGCAAATTTGTGTCCAATGACCAAGGATGGATGATAAACATTAATAGTTGGCTTATTTGTATATTTTAATTTACATAAAAAGATGTAGATGTTGGGATTCTCGTGCAGAAGTAATAATAAAAAAAAGTAATGTATCAACCCTTATGTAATGTCCCTCTGCAGGGCATGGGTCTTCTCCTCCTCAGTAATGTGCCATAGGTCACCGATGCGCTGGCCCAAAGTGGGTTGGTGAACTTTACATAACCTCAAAGACTTTCAATCTCATCAGGCATGCAGGTTTCCTCACAATGTTTTCCTTCACCAGTGAGCAAGTGATGGTCTTGTGTGTGCACTTAGAAATTTAGAAAATCCCATTTCAAGGCCCACACAGGGGGTCAGGATCGAACCCGGGACCTATATTAGTATGTAGAAATAGTAATAACAAGTTGGACGTTAATAAATAATAAACTATAACTATATGCATTTTTTTTAACACAGTAAAATAATTCTGACATCTCACACTCAGGCTGTGTATAGCCAAATTAAAACAACTTTTTGAGGGTCTTGGACCTGTAGGCAACAATATCATATCCTGTTGCCTAAGTGAAAAATTAGACTACTCCTTGTTAGAATAAACTGTCTAGATAACACCAAGTAGTGCCCTTGACTTTGTGCTTAGCTGGGTCAGGCTTCTATTCTGAGATAAAGCACAGGTGTGTTACTGAAGGTGCATTAAGTAATGCCTCCTAATCACCGTTGTTTGCCGCCTATGGGGTAGACGTCATGATGAACAATATTTGTTTATATTACAATATTTTTACTGCATTATATGTACAATGCATGGCTGTTTTTATAGTCAGTGCCACTCAGTCAGAACATAGCATGGAATTGTTGAAATAAATACCAAATTACTCAAATGAGTTGTTACAAAGATTACCTTCTATATTTTTAAGTAATAGTAGTTTCCTATAACTAAGTAAGATAAGTGATTTTAAAAAAGCAAATGATTTTCATTTTTTTACATCTACGGTTTTTTGTTATATATATTTACAAAAGGTAAACATTAAAAATATGTTTAAATATAGAAGTACCTTCAAACTTAATTTTAATAGATGCTTATAATTCATATTTATTGTTTATCTATAAGATAATCTACTGATGATTATATTTTTTATTGATAATTAAAACTTAAAATTTCATTTTTATATTATATATTGTGGGGTGATGTTAAACGAACGTCGAGAAAATTGGAGGTAAAAATCTGAATTCAAAATTGGTTTTACGTTCACAATTATAGAAACCACATGTTTTTGTATTAAACTTTTAGAATTTCAATCAGAGGAGCACAACTTACCCCGACATTTTGAAGGGATTTCAGATTTCGGTCCGCCGAAAATGTGAAAGTTCTAATTTGTTATTAATAAAAATATTCTTCGTCTATCAACGGAACTGCATATTATTAACCAAGTAATTTGTCAATCAATGTTCTTTATTTTATAAGTGTATAAGTGATAAGGAGATAGACCGCCGACTGGATTTATGATTTATCAGCAAACCACAACAGCATCAAACAGCATTCAGCAACGACAGCAACTATATATTTATATATTATTATTATATAGTTATTATACTCTTTGCAGCTCTTTGCACAACAGCAAACAATGGCCGTGTTCCTTTTTACACTGGAGCACTGTAAACCGTGACGTCACTACAGTATACTGCGAACTGTCAGCGAAGCCGTTCCTTTATAAATATGTATACTGGTTAGTGTTGTAAATCGAAACGCAGTACAGTATACTGGGATTTGTAAACTGTCATCTACCATCACATATGAGCTAAGAACTTATGACATTCGTCATTAACATTTTCAGTTTTCACGTGTTTGTGTTTTAATTGTGAAAGTATTGTTTTTATTTATTGTCGGTTGAAGTAATTACTTAATAAAAAATAGGTATACTTCATCTTAAAAGAAAATATTGGTTTTCAAGTAATTAAATGTACTAAATAATAATAATTTACAGACCTGATTTAATAGCTAAATAACTGATTTTTTATATCCTTAGCTAATGAAAAACGTAACAATTACTGGTGCTGTCCAATATTTATTAGATTTTTCGGACTCCGATGATGATGAGGAAGACCTTATAATATAAACATATATCTAGAAATCGTGCTGAACAAAATATAATAATTTTAGAATATCAGTCATTAAAAAAATATCTTTAAAAGTCAGATTCGTAAGGCATTAAGTTATTTATCTAATTTTTCTTATTAAAAGTCGACGTAACTGGATTGTTCATTGCATTTCCATTTGTTAATTGACTATAGTATGTGGCTAGATACTCTTCGTTTCCTAATAAGTTTACTTGAACCTAACATACACAAGCAGTCTCTTTGATATGGTAGACAGCACATTACTGTACAAATAGCTTCGTATGAGTATCTGGACTATAGCCACAACTGACCTCTCTACCCTGAAACATCATTGAAATATAGACATAGTTTAATGTATGACAATTTTGTTTATAGATAAGTATGTGATTGCTTTGATGTTGTAAAAGTAACAGCATGTAGAACTGTGAAAAGTAGTTAAATCAATTTATAAATATCTACATGTATCTCTACAAAATGGCCTATGTGCAAGGAAGCTAGCCGAACATGAAATTATATACATTGAAAGTATGGGTTTCCAAGTATTCTAGAAGCAGTTGATGGAAAACATATTAGACTAAGTCAACTCAAAGAACACTATATCAGCTATATAATAGTAATGGATTTCATTCCATTCAAACTCAGGTATTAAAAAAATGTATAAGTAGTTAATTTGTAAAAAAAATTAAATTTACACAAAAAAATTTGTAATTTCTAGTATGTGGCCACAAATTGAAAATTATTCATGCATGATTACACTCATTTATTAGAATACAAAGCTTACAGTGTCTAGCCTTATTGAATGACACCTTACCAAAATAATGGTAATTTGGGGCAAGATTGCTTACAATACATTATTGCACATTCAAGTTTGCAAATAATTATAGAATAAGCTAATGCTTCTTTAAAAGGTAGATTTTGTAGTTTATTGGACAAACTACCATTCAAAAGCACTGACTTAATTCCATAAAATGTTTTAGCCTGTCGCATTTACACAATATTTGTTTTTTCAGAAGTGATATGATTGAAGTCCCCATTCTCGTGAATCATAATGTTCTTGCACTTGATGTGAACATTGATGGAAATAATGCCATGAAATTTGTGGGGATGGAAAAAAGAGGATATTTAAAAAAATGTTAACAATTTACAAGTTTGAAGACAAATTCAAAGCATTAGTCAATCTAAATTATGCATATTTATGCTATGGAGGTCTATTTTCAGCAGTGGATGGATGATGATGCATAACTTAATCGACAACTCTTAATTAAAATGAGCAACTTGAATAGTTATATACCTATATTATATGTTCAGCAGTGAATGGATAAGGGCTGATGATGAACCATACAATTTGATTATATAAAAATTCACTGTAGATTTTATAGGAATATAAGAGGATGACATTAAAAGTTCTTAGGACTGGCCACTTGTAAACATTATAATAAAAAAGTGTTATATCACTTGACCGGCACAACTATAAAGGAATTTTAAATCAAATTTCATTCATTTGTCATTTCTTCTTTTAGGTGTGATGGTAAATTAAAATAAAGTGTCATGCATCAGCATGTATTTAACTTCAGATAATGTTTCTGCAATGATTGACATAGTTTTCTATGTCATTTAAGTCAACAAGAAAAGCACAAATCTCACTGATGATCTGTGTGAGGCACACCGTCTACAGCAACGACTGAAGATGACATCAGTGTTATGGAGTGTATGACAGAGACTAACAGAAGGGTATCCTATTACATGATTCTGACAAACTTAGGCATAGGTTTGAGTAATTGCACAAAACCCTCCATCAACATTTAGTGGTGAGGAAGCTTTGTGATGGATACCTCATAATTTGGCAGAGGCTCATAAACTTCATCTATCTGTCTATTGGTGCCGTGAAGTGGTATAAAGATTTAACGGAGGTTACTAAGTCTCCTGAGTGGCTGTTTCCTTCCTGCTGTGTGAGAAATTGCCAACAAAAGAGAAGACAGGTCAAAGCATGGGAAAAAAATATGGTGGCTTCTTTATTCGGAAGGACATTGCATTACGGAAAAAATATTTCAGATGATTTAAAGGCAGTTACTGCAGGGTGGTACACTAATATGTAATTATTTGCTACTTGTCTTAAAAAAGATCAGAAGAAACGATGTTCCAATTGTCCCCCTTGACCACGACATCATCGCCAAGCTAACAATAAATCAACTTTTTGCTGGTGTTAGGCATGGAATTACTGGATCATCTACCATATAGCCCTGACCTCGCAAAAAACTTAAATGTTAATAATAAACATTTTCAGTATGTAATCAGGTTTAGGTACTGAGTACCTGTTAATGTGTAATCTCTAATATTTGCACTAAGTACAGCCAGTAATTGCTTATACCTAGCTTATAAGACTAGAAATGAGTATGTAAAAAACCCTTGATTTGTTTTGAATACTATAATTTTAAAAGGCGTACATAATAAAATACTAGAAACATTAAACTTTATTTAAAGAAAATACAACAACATATCCTTAATAATTTTTACTGCCTGTTTTCCACCTAACTTTTAAGACAATATTAGAAATGAGTAGTAAATAAAGAAAGAAATAACAAAAGTGTATTAAAAATGATTTATAAATAAAAATATGTAATAAATAATTAATTAGACTAAAATACTCGTAAATATAACTCATCAACATTTTCAGTAATTTCTATGTACTTATGTGATAAAGATATATGTGAAAAAAGTATAGTATCAACCCTTACAAGTCCCACTACTGGGCACGGGTATCTTCGAAATCAGGCGAGGAGGATAATGGGCCATTGATAGTTCACTGATGCACTGGCCCAATGGTGAACTTTTCATACCTTCAAAGACTTTAAATCTCATCAGGCATGCAGGTTTCCTCAAGATGTTTTCCTTCATCAGTAAGCGAGCGATAGTCTTGTGTTTAGGGTATTTAGGATACAAGAAGGTCCGGATCGAACCCGGAAGCAAGGGATTGGTCGTCTTGGTGTTCATTGCGGTTTGCCTAAGTGCAACAGTGGACTGATGATGATGAATCCTACACGCACGAGTGACAGCTGCCATCTGACGTCTCTTTTTAATTTCGTTCCTATTGAAACAGGCTAAGACCAGAGACCATGCTACCAAGTAAGCAATATTTAGTTAATTTTGAAAAATGCCGGAAAACCGTAGGATTTGTCCCTCAAGAATTCAACCATCTTTAACATTTACATTAATACCCAACAAGTTAAAATTGTAAACACGAAAGCAATACATTGCAGCATTGATTTAGAATGTTTCGTTACGCTTTCAAATTTTGAAAGCAAAAAAATGTACATATCAATGTAATGAAATCCCCATTGTGCCACTAGAGCCATGTTTCAGTAAAATCTTCAGACAAAAAAAATGAAAATAAATGTTGATAGTTAACCAACAATATTTTTCTTTCATCAATCATCGACCAACAAACAAACTAGAAAAAAATCTATGAAGTGGGTTTATTCCTAGTAACAATGGGAATTAATGCTATTTCGCATTCATTTCACTAGTATGCGAATTCATAAGCCTCAGCATGCTTATTGCTATGCTATTTTCTAATATGACCTGAGATATGAGATGGAAGATATCCTTAATCCTACTAACGTTAATAAACATGCGAAAGATCGTAAGTATGGCATTTGTAACTCTTTCACACAAAACTATTTTGATTTTATTAAGTTATTTGGTAAATGAAATTTTTCATTACAATATCTTATGTATATTTTAATAACACCTTATAACAAATAGGCAGAGTAAATTATAATTTATAAAGATATTGTGTGAATTGTCCAAATACTGCCCAAACAAAGTCGCGGGTCGCTCTTATATTATACGGTAAGGAAAGCTGATGTTCTAAAATTTAAAACATTGAAATGAATGATATAACGAGCCCCTCTACTGGTAGACAGGTACTGAGTTCACTCACTGATATCCATTTAAATAACAACAATAAGTAAACATGAAATATGAATATCGAATAATATTGAATATCGAATACTTATTAATAAACTTTTACTATAAACTACTTTAACTTTCCAAAACTCACTGACCATACATACGATACGCGCCAAATACACAAACAAATTATTACTAAAAAAAATACGCATTTTTTCGATAATCGAAACTACATACAAACAAATCAAAGATGTTAACAAAATATTAATATTGTTGAACCTTGTATTTAGCAATTAAGTATACCATTCACATAATTTATAAAGATATTGTGTGAATTGGCCAAATACTGCCCAAACAAAGTCGCGGGTCGCTCTTATATTATACGGTAAGGTGAGCTGATGTTCTAAAATTTAAAACATTGAAATGAATGATATAACGAGCCCCTCTACTGGTAGAAAGGTACTGAGTTCACTCACTGATATCCATTTAAATAACAAAAATAAGTAAACATGAAATATGAATATCGAATACTTATTAATAAACTTTTACTATAAACTACTATATACGATACGCGCCAAATACACAAACAAATTATTACTAAAAAAAATACGCATTTTTTCGATAATCGAAACTACATACAAACAAATCAAAGATGTTAACAAAATGTTAATATTAAACCGCGATAAAATCCCTAAAAGTTGTTTCATTGTAATATTAATATTGTTGAACCTTGTATTTAGCAATTATACCATTCACATTTATGTTTAAAACGAACTCAACATAACAAATAAAAAATCGGGAAAACAACATTCAACAATCGTACGCATTCATTCATTATCAGACCTCACAAGTTGTACTTGAAGCAAGCAAGTTTCCTATATGTTAAAAAGTACTCTGTGAAGCAAGTGCTTCCATAGACAAAGTACTGGAGCACCTTACCTCGAAAAAACAGTGCTCACAGTACAAAAATGGCGTCGATTTTATGACGTCATAAATTATGACGTCATATTGCGACTGAATACTGTCGGCCATTACCGAACAATTCTCTCGTTGTGATTGGTGACAGTGCTTGCAGTAGAAAAATGGCGCCCTAGTCATGACGTCACTAGCACTGTGACAGTATACTGTCAGTATAAAACGGAACGAATTTCTTCCAGTACTGAGCACTGGGCAGTGCTCGCAGTATAAAACGGAACACACCCAATAATCCGGATCCACACGTTTGTGGCTTGCCGCAAGCAGGGGGTAGAAACTCTAAGTGAGACTTTCATTACCAACATAGCATAGCACAGAGGTGCTACCAACAAAATAGACATTTTGAAAGTTGTCAATTGTCAAATATCAGCAATCAGCGTCAATCGGCCATTTTTATTGTTGTTATTTGTTATTGAGTGATAATTGTTTCTTAGAATTTAGAAATCCTTAATCACTTTAGTGTTTATTCTGTACGTCGAAACGTGTATAAAATTTTGAAAAAACGTACTCGTTCCTGCCAGATATGCGGCGAGAAAGAATATCATCAGGGTACATATCGCTGTTTTGCAAGATTTCCTTTGGACGAAGATCGGTAAGTAATTTTGTATCTTTTTTTAAATACGTAGCTTTCATTAATCATTTAGACGGTTTAATTTCATAATTCTATTTCTAATAATAATATTCCGGTAATGATATTTTATTTCGTACCATACCTTCCAATATTTTAAGTTTAACAACTTAACACACGAAATATCTAGATAATTTTTCATGATTCTGGACCAATAATTGCACAGCCGTCTTTTAACTCGAACATTTTGATATATTTCAAGTTAACGTCATTATTAAACGATTATTTTTTTCTACGCATTGTTCTTTTTCATTAAGTATTAAATTGTATAAAACAAAGTAGCTTCCTGCTGCCTGTCCTTATATAATATGCTTAGATCATTAAAACTACTCAACGGGTTTTGATGCGGTTTTTTAAATAAATAGAGTGATTCAAGGGGAAGGTTTGAATGTATAATACATCCAAAATATAGCAGTTAAATACCAATTATTTTAAACATGACCTGTTTAATGTTTAATGACTAAAAAGTTATGAACTTTGTATATAAAGACATTCTGTAGTATACTTAGTATCTGCATTGCGTGGGTGCAAAGCCGGTTGGGTTGCTAGTTAAATATAAAATTAAGTTGCAAAAAAAATTTACTCTATTAAACTTTGATGTGAGGTTTAAATCTGTTCAACATTTAAAACTAATTAGTAATGAAAACAGGATAGCTGGTAATTATAGTGCTGGAGTTTTAATGGTAATTCAGATTCTGACATACATCACATAAATATTCTTATAAATGCTTATTCCTATATTTGTGAAAGTAACTTCAAGATTGTAAAATAAGTGTTAAATATGATTTATCATTTGCTTGTTAATTTTTTATCTTTAACAGTTGCAGAGAATAGGTTCGCATCATGGGTAATGAAGATCTTGTCCATTTGACCTTTGAAAAATTATATCAACTATCAACACCACAAAATATATGCTTCATATATTTTGTGGTGATTATTTTGAGAGGAAATATTTCAATAAATAATTGATTGAAAAGCCAGGCAATTCCTACTCTGAAATAAATCTCAGTCCCACTGAACATTATTCAGATGGCAGAATTCCCTAAACATATGCATAAGAGTCAAGGTAATATTGAGATAAAATTATTAAAATGAATTATTTTATGACACAAATTATGCATAGTTTATTAATATTATCATTTACTTCTTCAGCATTATGTATTTATTTACAAATTTTTAGACATGCAATTGTTTTTAGAATATGCTTTTTATGATATCAGAAATAATATTTTATAAAGTCTAAACCTCTCATAGGAAATAATATGTTATATGACAGTGTAATATTTACTAGTAGATAAATTTAATTATGAGTAGTTTTTTATTTACTTTTGAATATTTTAGAGGAGGCTTATGTATTTGAATCATATGGATCTTATTATAAATTTTTCTTTTCCAAAGTATTAACATCTGTGGCAACTTATGCCTTAACTGATATTAAAATAGTTATTCTTAATTATAAAAAATGCATCTTACAGTTATATAAATAAAATTATAAAATTTGGCATTTCAGATTGTATTCCTAAAAATTGCCATCAACAAGTAAGGACAAAAATGGACTTGAAGCTATTGCTGCAGGTGAAGCCTGCACCATATCTGATAAAAGTGTTACAGGTATGAAATACACATATAAAATTTTAAAATATAAACTATGCATATGCTCAGTAGCAAAGACCTGTTTGCGTACTTTAAACTTACAAACATGCACTGGATAACTCTCTAATTAAATTCTGAAGAGACCATGGTCCAGTGAAAAATCCATGGTTGCAATGTCGCAAAAATGAGTTTGCCAAAAATTTAGTTTTACGATAAAAATAGCTCAGATTCAAATTGTAGATCAGGATTATCTAATAAAATTATCTATTTATAAGATCTAAGATTTTAATGCGAGTGGCAGGGGATCAGTCGTCTTGGCGTTTTGAGGGAGGCCTCTGTTCACCAGTGGACGGAAAAAGACTGATGATGATGATGATGATGATGATGAAGAAGAAGATTTTTAATTTTCTGTGAAGAAGCCATTTGAAAATTAGCTAGAGCTATTAGCTATTCTTCATAATATTCACGAAAACGCTATCTCTGACCTCTAGTCTAAATTCTAAATATTATTAAACACTTAATAATAAATAAAATTTTAAGTTTGCGTGAACCAATCTAGAGTTTGAAATCACTAAAAAATTAAGTCAAACAATTAAAAAATATTTTATAAAAGAACAATTGCATTGTAAGTTGAAATAAAATAAAAGAAATTTATTATTGCTAAAGAACATATTGTGGTCACATCAAAAAAAGGACGGATTATATAAAAGAACAATAAAGTATTTGTTATACGCAAATATTTTCAAAATGTTAATGGTCAAAAGTAATTTGCACACCTGCATATTCTATTGATTATAAAGATGGCCTTAAATCGTATTCTTTTGTATATAAGACAAGGAAAGGACAATAAACTTCTTCTATTTTACATCAACTTACAGTGTAATTGTTTTAAAAATATTTTTGATGCAAAATAACCCAATATAAGTGTTTCCACTCCCGCAGGGCTTTTAGTAAACAAGTGAACTATATTCATAGTTTCTTATTGAAGAACATAGTTTTAGTTTGATTATTATATTTTTTAAAGTTCTATTAAAGATGACGACTATCTAAAAAGAAGAAAAAAAGGAGTGTTTTTCTTAATTTTATATAAATAATAATTGAAACAATTACTAACCATTTTACATTAATAAATCTCACAATTTAATACTAAACTACATACCTAACACAAAGAATTTTCAATTACATATTATAGTGATTGTGAGTCTTTATAGTAAAGACTATCCCTATATTATTTTAAATTCCTATATTATTTTAAACTTTGGTTTCATCACTATTGACTAATCACTAACTATTCAAAATCATGATATCTATGTAGTATGATGCATGATATCTACGTATTCATGAGTCTTTCTATATATTATGTATCTTTTAAAGAAGAATCTATGAAGTGATTCTATATAATATTATAAAACCTTTTTTTTTAACAAAATCTACCAATATTAGGGTATATAAAGAGGAAAACTTTGTTTGTTTGTTTGGTTGTAATGAATAGGCTCAAAAGTACTGGACCGATTTCAAATATTCTTTCACCATTCGAAAGCTACATTATCAACGAGTAACATAGGCTATATTATATTCTGGAAAAAAATATTTGGGTTTTTCGAACACAAGGTGTAAAAAATCAACTAGAAAAGTTACTTATTTTGCGTACGCTGCCTAAACTATAAAAGATAGAACCTTTAAATGTTCTAATTAATTGTAGATCTTATAAATATCTACAAAGAAGTTCAGGACACACTATACTTCTCTATGTCGAGTGAGGCACAACGACCATATTTTTATTTAGAAATTTTGAATTTTTTGGGCTACATTTAAACGCGTTTATTTTATTCATGTTTTTAATATTTTTCAAAATAAACTTTTTCATCGCTGAGTAGAGTTCATGTAGATAATATTTTGTTTTTGAATAATTAAAATTGGACGTTTGGTTTTGGAGTTGTGGCGAAATTATCTGCCCTATCTACCCTATATCTACATCTACACTATCTACATTATAATATTATAAAGAGGAAAACTTTGTTTGTTTGGTTGTAATGAATAGGCTCAAAAAGTACTGGACCGATTTCAAAAATTCTTTCACCATTCGAAAGCTACATTACCCACGAGTACTTAGGCAAAATTTTATTCTGATAAAAAAAAGGGTTTCTAGGATATTTTGGTTTTTCGGACACAAGGTGTAAAAAATGTTATTTCGCGTACTAAGATCCCGTTGTAAATCTTAGTTAACGCAGGCGAAGCTGCGGGCAACAGCTAGTTATGAAATATAATTCCTTAATAAACCATTAAAAGGCTAATCATTATTACTATTTTATTTCCAAAAACTCATATTTATCAATTAAGACCTATCAATTAAGCATAATATCAATTAAGACCTGTGAAAATTATTGAATTCAAATTTTTATGATTTCTAGAAACATCAGTAGAGAGGAGTTCAATTGAGGTACGAGACAAAAATACAAAGGACCACTTTCAGAAATTCAAGGTAAACTTGTTTTTTAAATTTATTAATAAATTCTTTTAGAATTAATAAAACTACTTTTTTAGTATTTTTTCTTTTTACTTGGGTTTACTGGGAAAAGCATTTAGTGAGCTCAGGTGGGGTACAGTGGTGTGTGAGGCGCACAATTACGAATAATGTGCTATTGTTAGCCGTTCTACACATAACCACCATTTCGCAATTGGGTTTCCTTGTCTCGATCTCAAAAATGTTGTTTTGGGCCTGCCTCACATTTGGAAGTGAGAATAGGTTCACATTCTAAACTATGTTATTTGTGTTAAATAATAATACCATGTACATTGCACCACACTCTTGTTTATCTTCAACTAAATCATCAGACAAATATATGCTGTGCTATTATAGAAATGACAGCGCCACTCGCAAAAAAAAACTCACCGTTGCGGTCTCTTACTTCCCAGAAGAGGTAAACCCTAGAGGGAAGGCTATATCATATTACACATAATTCACAGACATTTTTTGACATTAGTTTTTGGAATATAATGTATTTTTATTTTACCTATTTGTAACTTTCATTATCCAAAATTGTAGAAAATTTTAATGCTTCGCAATTCGCGCAAACATTAGATAAAAAAAAGTATCAACCCTTATATGTCCCACTGCTGGGCACGTGTCTCCTCCTTGAAATCAGGCGAGGAGGGTAATAGGCCAATAGTCCACCGCGCTGGCCCAGTGCGGGTTGGTGAACTTCACATACCTTCAAAGACTTTTAATCTCATCAGGCATGCAGGTTTCCTAACGATGTTTTCCTTCACCGGTGAGCGAACGATGATCTCGTGTGCACTTAGAAATTTATAAAAACCCATTTCAAGGCACACACGGACGGGTCAGGATCGAACCCGGAACCCCTCGCGTAAGAGGCCGAGTCCGTCCACCGCCGGACCACCGTCGCTAAACAACAACAAACATTAGATAACTTTAACTAAGTAGTATAGTAAGACAAATATGTGCTGTTTCATTGCAGAAATCACAGCGCCACCTGCGAAAAAAATCTGCGAAGCAGTCTCTTCCTCGCCAGAACAAGAATGCCCTGGAGGTAAGGTTATTTCATAACTATTAAAGTGGCACTAAAGAAATTTGCTTTTAACACAGCATTGAACAGTTCGCTGAATGCTTGTCAGCTTTCATACTCTATGTGATGTGTAGTCTACCATCCACTATCAGGCCAGGATGTAGGTGAACTATATAAACTTCTTATATCAAATAGAAAAACCAATATTTACCATGTCCGTTAGTCTGAGGGTTTTTATGCCCAAAGAAATATTCAGTACCTAGCTTGTCTGCGGCATCGCTCGCGTTAAAGTACTTTGGATTTTTCGGGATAAAATATTATGTGTTATTCTGGTATATAAGCTACAACGTTGCCAACTTTCATTAAAATCCGTTAGGTAGTTTTATGATTGACAAATATACTAACTTTTGCATTTATAATGTATGATTTTATTTTATTTGATACACATATAAAATAGTATATAGTGAATGTATAACGGATGTATATGAGCGTGAAGTCACAGCTTCTATGCTGAAAAAATATCCTATCATGGTGAAGAACTTTTTTTAAATTTTACTCATACATATTTTGTTTTATGTTTCAGAGCTAACGCCGAGGAAGAAGCTAGAAGAGCAATTAAAAAAAACCAGATATACTTTAACATCTGTAAGAGTTAGTACTTTATTATTAGAAAAAATTAAGTCTCCAGTTATGTCGCTTGCGTCAGAAAAAAACTTTGCAAAATATTTTAACCAACCCAATTAACTAGTAAATTACTCATTAGACGTCGTTGCCAAATAATTAATAAAAATATAGCTTCTAAAGAAGCCCTAGCAGGTATAAATAAAAGGACGGAACAGCCAACAGAATGTCCCCTACATTCAAATAACTAAAGCATATCTTACAATTAATTTATGTTTATTTAGATTATATGATTTGTCATCTTGGTCATCATCACCAATTTTATATTACCCCCACCCCTAGAATATAGGTTTTATTATTATTATTTCCAGTACACAGTTGAGGGTTTTCTTACTGTAATAAAATGTCTCGACTATCTATCAGTAAATAAGAAATCCTTAATTTGCGTCAAATTCGGGTTGGATGATAGTTCCTCTCTTCTTCATTTATTCATTTGACAGTTCAGTAGTGAATAAAAGGAGGCAAAGGATTATAATTCTATGTAAACTTTATAGCATAGGATACGGGATATAAAACGACCTTCACCGAGATGCTTATTTGATGAAACGTATTGTATATTTAATTTAATATGTCAATAAACCTGTTGTTATGGGTTGCCGTAAAAAATTCAGTCCGGGAGTAAAGTTATTCAATGCTTGAATGACCAAAAAGAAAATATTTATTTCTTAAAAACTTAATTCTATTTTACAATATTTAGATTACTTTTAAATGGCGAACAGAGTTACATTGAGCGGGCAAGAGGTGGCTATCAACTGACTGTGGGCGACTAACTATTGTTTATATACTATGAAGGGGTATGGTGCGCGGGCGGCGGGTCCGGCGTCTGAGACGGTATTAGAGCATTTTGCACCGGTCTGATTATTGAATTGAAATTAAATGATATTAAAGATTATTTCATTATGAATACGGTGGTAAAGGGTTGTCTGCGAAAAATCAGTTTCGAATTCCGGTTGAAGAATTTTGAAAATCATATCCTGGGCTGAATTTTTTTAGGCAACCCATAAGCAACATGTTTATAAATAAAATAATAAATAAATAAATCTTTATTTGCAAGAATATGGTTTACAATATGTTGTTAATTTTCAAGTTATAGTTTCACATATTCTGCTTAAAAGCGTGCGAATGTTATAACTAGTACCTAATGTTACAATTGATTATTAAAATTATATAGACGTAAGCTCATTTCAGACATACTACAATATCAAAATCAAATTTTTGTAAAACATATTATTATTTTTTGTCAGTAATGTAATCATTTATGTTATAATACATTCTTGAAATAAGTCAAGTATATAATTCGTTTTTGAAATTTTTTCCCTTTAGGTCTATAATGTGCTTTGGAAGTCTATTAAATATTGACACTGCCATACAATATGCATTACTACTACAGAGCTTTATCCGCTGTTTTGGTAAGCAGAGTTTATTTGGACGTCTAGTACTTTTAGTGGCTATTTCGCTTTTGTTGGTAAAATACATTTGAGAGTTTTTAAATACAAACATGCACATGTCAAATATATATTGGCACGGAAATGGAAGTATATTATATTTTTTGAATAATGGTTTATAACTATATAGGCGGTTGGCTCCACATATAGCTCTGATGCATTTTTTTTGAGCACGAAAAACATGAATAGAATCGACAGAATTTCCCCATATGATTATACCATATTTGATTATGGAAGCTACATATCCGTGATATGCTAATAAGGCTGCATCTTTAGACACCGTTTATGCTATATTTCCGAGCACATATACGAATTTTTCCATTTTTAAACATAAACTATACACGTGCTCATTGATGGTCTATAATTATACCAAGAAACTTAGTGGAATATACTTCTTCTATTAAAGTGTTATGATATAATATTTTTAGAGAGTCACTTGTGCTATTATGTATTGTGTGCTTGGAATTGTATTATTTTTGTTTTATTAGCGTTGATTGTCAAGTTTTTCCATTCTAGCCTTTATATAGTATAGTTCTTTCTAAGGTCTTATTTACTTCAGATTCATAGTCTACTGTTTTGTCGTTTTCTATAAGTATAGTAGTACCATCCGCAAATAGTATACATTTGTGTTTTATTGCATTTGGGATATCGTTTATATAACTTAAAATAAGTAACGGGCCCAGTATTGAACCTTGGGGTACATCATAGGCATTATGTAAGAAAGAAGATCTGTGAATTTTTGTGAATCTTCCTAATTCTTCCTTATTGACATATGACATATAAAACAAGTTTCATCAAATAAGCATCACGGTCAAAGGTCATCAAGGTCGTTTTATATACCGTATCTTAGACTAGCTATTAGGTTTTTTTCTTGCTTAATTTCTTTATATATTATTTACTTCATTTCTTTAATACTAATTCGTTTCATACAAAAATTCTAGATATCTAATTTGAAACTTTGCTTTGAGAATTCTTATTTTTTCTAATAATAAAGCTTTTAGTGCTGTTACTTTACTAGCAATCTATTTCATAATATATTTTATAGTTATTGATATCTTAACCTTAGAGGATACATAAGCTATTATAGCGCTCTCGCGTATATCTTATTAATATAATATATTGTAATTTAAAGATAGCCAGGACTAACACTTCGCGAAAGTGGTGTTTCGTTTAAAAACCGTCATTATTCATACTAGCTTGCACGGGCCCTATAGTTTTATATAATATAAACTCTAATATCTTTTCATTTATTTTTATTTGCATGATGCTCTAGGCTAGTCTGGCTAATCAGCTGTCACGCCGCAATGTGTGAATTGTGACACAGGGACTGCGGAAGACCTCTTTTTAGCTTTTCTATCTTTTGAATTCTCCCCTCTCTCCGGTCATAGGGTATCTCCGCAGTCCCTGTTACACTAAAATTATGCTGTGACATTAAAATTATGCTCCTTTACTACTTGCAACCACGTTTACGTTCATTTTAAGATCCTGATCTACGGCACCTGTAGCAGCTAAGTTTATGAACCATCAAGAAGGAGACATATCGCAGTCTGTCGGCTATACTGACGAAAAAAGGGTCAATGTATCCATTTCTAAGATATAGTTTAAACCAATAGACCAACACGTTGCGCTTGCTCTCGGACTCTGCAGCAAAGACTACATCTCTCACGTAAAATGTTTTGGACGATGGATGCGTGTTGCGCGCCATGTTTCGGTACAAACCGCTTATATTTGTGCCTTAAACAAATGCTATTGTTATTATTTTCACATGCTAAAAAGCCTTATTAAAAAAAAAAGTAAAGTAAAAAGTAAAATCAACCCTTATATGTCACACTGCTGGATACGGGTTTCCTCCTCGAAATCAGGCGAGGAGGGTTATGGGCCATAGTTAACCGATGCGCTGGCCTAATGCGTGTTGGTAAACTTCAAAGACTTTCAATCTCATCAGGCATGCAGGTTTCCTCACGATGTTTTCCTTCACCGGTGAGCGAACGATGGTCTCGTGTGCACTTAGAAATTTATAAAAACCCATTTCAAGGCACACACGGACGGGTCAGGATCGAACCCGGAACCCCTCGCATAAGAGGCCGAGTCCGTCCACCACCGGACCATCATCAGGCATGCAGGTTTCTTTACGAAGTTTTCCTTCACCGGTGAGCTTGCGATGTTCTCGTTTTTAGGGTGCACTTAGAAATTTAGAAAATCCAATTTAAGGGCACACACAGGGGGGGTCAGGAGCGAACTCGGAACCTCTCGCATGAAAGGCCGAGTCCACCCACCATTGGACCATCATCGCGTCCAAAGAGCCTTCTTATTAAACGTAATTTCATACATCTGTAGCTGTTTTAATGAAGATTTATATATATTTTTTTTTTTCAGATACATCCGGCCCCTAAACGACTGGGAGTGCCTGCCATTATTAAAGAACATATTCCAAGGCTCGTGGTCTAAAGTAAATATTTGTCTGATATTATAATGAAATGAATATTGTGGCTCGTTTTTAACAAATCAGTACCAATATGATTGCAAGGCGTCACTAGAAGGTCGAGGGCACTTAGGGTGCATGGTAAGAAACGAAAATGCATAGGAATTTTTTATTTAACAATGTGTTTATAAATTCCCCCTTAACCTTTAAGTACAGACGTGGTTATGCTATGTAATAAGCAGTGATGTGACGTCTCATGGACGGATTCGCAAAATACGGATTACTTTATATATTTTTAATAAATCAAAATTATTTGATAAAAGGTAATATTTTGAAGGTATTCTGGAATAATATAAATAAAAATACGGGAAAAATATATGCAAAATCAACATTTATTTGGCACCTAGTTAAGCCCTATCTAATTTCAGTCTTTCAATTGTAACTTGACTTATATACTAGCTTTTTGGTATTATTAGGAAAAAAAATAACAAAAATGCTTTTGAAAAGGTTAAAAATTAGTGACTAACATAAGAAAAAAAAAGGTAATATTATATCACTTTGAATTTCAAAAAGTTTCAGCGCATTCAACACACATGGTTTTAGAGCAACCCAGACAGATAGGCTTATGACATGCTACACATGTATACTTTGTACGCCTTTTAAGTCTTGAGGGACATATTTTACAGGTCTTTTTGACCATTTATGTGTTAGCTGGTGTAGGTCTATCTGGCTCTGGAAGTAAATCTTTCTCAAGAACACGCTTTACGTCGGATCAATCATACTACAAGAGAAAAGTTCATACCACAGATTTTCACAACTAATAAATGATCTGGGTTGCATTCGAGGTATTTCAACAATATTGTGGCTCAAAGAACGACACGATCTACGAATAGGTTCTTCTGCCGACCATTTAAAATCGTTTTTTCCAAAATAATATTTTTGATTTCCAGGACCAGAAGATCTTGCTGCCGGTTGTTCTATCGATTCTATCGAGTTCAGTGTCTGAGATATAATAGGCAATGTGTTTTCATCTTCTTCGAGCTCGGATTGCTCAGATTCGGTTTCATGTGCACTTTCCATGTGGAAATCCGGATCAACTTGCTCATCATCAACATCGCTAAAATCACCCTCAAGTTCTTGCTCTAACCACGTTTGTATGGTTTCATCAAAGTCTGGAGCCGTGCTGGATGCCACTTTTCTTCTTTTATTACTTCTTCCAGAAGTACTTGGTTCATCCATCTGAAACAGTTGAACATTTAGTGACGTGACGTTCATAAGACACTTCTAAATAATCACACAAAACAGGACGTGACGTCCAAAAACAATAATACACTAATACTGACCTCACGTCTCTCAGACACCAAAGCACCGTACACGTGAAACTGTTTACTCAACGAGAGCGCGAGCTAGAGCTGGCCAACGGGCATCGTAAACCCCGAAGCTAGCGGGGCGCGCGGGTGTAAAATATTTACTACGACAAAATTACAAATAAAATTGTCAACACGCCGTCTGTGGGACACCCACGTCACTACTTAAAGGTTAACACATACTTAAAACTATATACATCGGTCCAGCGAAGTTCCTTTTCTTTGACAATACCATCATACAATACATATTTTTATTGCGGCAGCAGTAAGTCTGTGAGCAGTGGCATTACCCGATGGTGACTACCGACATAGGACATGACCACCTGATCCCCCGATTGGATTTCTTAACAAACCACCTTAAACACGACTGCTCAGCAATTACTTCATAACGCTGATTTCCAAATTAAATTAGGTTTAAATTAAACATTCACCACGGTAAATAATAATAATTGTATTTTATTATACATATAATAATACAATTAAAACTATTGACATTAATATTTTTTTTATTGTAAATTTAGTTTTACGACTAGATAAGTTTTACATTATTGAAGGATGTAAATAAAGTAGTAAATAATCTAAATGTATACTGTTATTTGGAATGTTTAATAAAATTAATATACCATTGTGTATTTGTAAATTATAATAAAAAATAGAAAAAATATTTGTTTTATTTCTACAATTTTCAAAATACATGAATCAACCATCGACTAGATTTTATGGTCTATGGTAAATGAGTTCTAGCTGTCATTATTTTCGTCAAGTTTCCTTCCCTGGTTTTTTTCTTAGGTTGCACAAACATTCCCACTAAGTCTGAGAAACGCTGTCAAACTAGCTTTGTATGAAGTTACGTCTCTTAAAACGTAGTGTTTATATCCTCTTTGGCCGCAAGCTCCAAACCTCCACAGTCCACACAATGAGTATAACACCGGATCCACATGTTTGTTGCACTTTGTGGTTTGCCGCAAACTCCAAACCTCCACACTTTGGCTTGAGCACAATACCGACACTCGTCGGATTGGCCACAAACCTTTGCAAACCTACGCAACCGAAGACAAAACCTCGGCAAGCGACTTGCGGAGGCATGGTAAGCCCTTGTTCCCAGTTTGTCTTGGCTTGTAAGAGTTTGTGACCGATCCGAGTGTCGGTATTGTGCATAAAGCAAAGGGAACTAAAGAGAATTTGCCGCAAGCGCTTGCGATGCGTCCACATATTTGTGCCTTGTAGAAGTTTGGAGTTTGCGGCAAGCCACAAACGTGTGGATCCGGTATTACATATTTTTTGGGTCTCAATTTTTCCCAAATATAAATATTTCATTGCATCGTAAATACTATAACCTGTAATTATTTTCGTCCTCGCGTTTCTAAACGCCAACACGTACCCTTCCTCCCTTCCTTCCTTCTAGTTAAAGTCCGCGCTACGAAAGAAGTCACCTACCCAAAGTTAGCACCCTTCCAAAGGATTTTTTAAATCAAAATAACCTTCACGGAGTAAATGTATAAGGATCCGAACGTAATGTTGAAAGAATGGTCGCAATTTACATGACAGAAGTTTTACTGGTAGGGCACGAGCGGCTTGTGCACAATACCGACACTCGTCGGGTCGGCCACAAACCCTTGCAAAACTACGCAAGCCAAGACAAACTCTGTATCCACACGTTTGAATTTGTGAAGGCCAAGCCTCGGCAACCGTGCGGTTCCGGCTTTAGATATCTCAGGAAGTCATTCGTACTGCTATATTTTTAGTTTTTCTTTGGTTTTAGGATTAGCAACTTATGTTTCTCTTTCGTTTCGATTTATAATATATTTTTTATTTACCTTGCATTTCACAAAGTCTGAATTTATAGAATCACGTTAACCAAAATAATTCACCGAACAATATTCCACCCACTCTGACATTGGCGAATCCTTTAGAAAGCTAATATTGAAGAAGAAGAAGAAATAAATAAATATTTACGAAAAGACATTGTTTGGATACATAATTAAAATAATATTATTTTTGAGTAAATAAACTATAAAGTGATACACACCTAAGCATTGCGATTGAAGTCAAATTAAATAGTTACTAGTATATAAGACTTACTTTAATGCTATAATTATATACGCGAATAAATATGGCTCATATTCAGTTCGTTGACGAAATTGTTAGAGAATATTTGTTATTTAGAGGTTTCACATCTACTGTTAAGGCATTTGATAACGATTTAAAAGCAGATAAAGATAAAGGATTTCGGGTAGATAAAATAGTTGAACAAATTTTGCACTACATAAACATTTCTGATCTTAATGGACTCAAGGACTATTGGAATCATTTGGATACTTTAGTATTTTCTAAATTAGAAATACACGTTCAACCAGGTTTGTAAATTTTGCATACTTATTTTTAACTTCTTTTTCTTCATCTTCTGTTAACTTCTTTTTCTTTCAACCAGTTAATTTTAAACCATTTAAATTAAAAAAGTCATTAATTTTTGACGTAAATATAATGGCAGAAGAATATACGAAAAGTAACATTCATAGTAAGGATAAGCTAATCGACACGGACAGTTCAGCAGAATTTGCATTAAGAACACTATTATGACACTTTTATTTTAATTGACTTTCATAGCATTATGTCTATGAGCATATAGTAATGGGGAAATGCTGCCAGTAACAACAGTAATTTTGTACTGCAGAAGTGGACTATCAGTCCAAAAAAGATTTTAGACAATTTTACCCTATATAATATTTGATTTCAGCTGTTCGGAAAATAGAATATAGTCTTTACAAATTGTATTTAGTAACTGCCACACAAAGTACTGGTGGTGTGCGCAGTGAAAAAGTATCAGAGTTTCTGTCTAAGATGCTTCCAGAATTACAAGGGCAAAATGAATGGAAAGAGTGGTTTAGTAAGTAAATTTTGTTTATGTTAGTTGGATAGGCAAACTCAGCACGGGACCAGATTGATGTGGTGTAAAAGTGTCCATAGATATTGTTATTATTATTATTAAGTCTTGGTACCAGTATTACACTGCCTGTCTTGAACTTCTCCCCGAAACACAGCAAAGCTGGTTCATGAAGAAACAAGCAAAATGGTAATATCCATTCCTCCCATCAGTATAGTTTAAATACTTCATTTAATCAACAACCTCAATAATATTTATTGGCACCATTCAGCAGTGAATATACTGCTGAATGATGCTGTAAATATGTTCAATTAAAAATAACTTTCTTTTTTTTTTAGTGCTGCCATATATACAAAAACCAGAAGAGAACCCATCTTTCAGCTTATATTTTACAAGGGCATGGCAAGACAGTGTTCTGGTATCACTTCATAATTTGCTAGCAACTGTCTTTCAGTGTATGCCACATCCAACACTTACAAGTTACGAAAGTGACGCAGCACTTGTTAAAAGACTCCAGGATGAGATTAGTTCATTAAAACTTAAGGTATAAACTGGAATCATACCTTTATTTTTTCACTTAAGTGTACTAAAAAATAGTAACATACATTAAATTATCTGTAGATGTGAATGAATATTATTATTTTTTAACTGGATACCAGGTGAATTTTTTTGCATTTTTAATTTTGAACTATATTATTTTTTAGTCTCAACAATCATCAACTGAGAAAACATCACCAATTGGGCACCAATCAAGATTAGCTCAATATTCAGAGAAACTAAGTGGACCATTGCCTCTGGTTGATGATTTTTCAGCAATACCATCAGAACACTTAGACAATGGACTAAGAGAAGCGAGAGGACTTCGGGGATTACTAAGACAAATGGGGGGTAGTCCAGTAATGGGCAAAAAGACAGGAAGATCTCAAAGTCAAAATTAAGTATGTAATCGTAAACTTTAGATGTTAAAAAAAAAATGAAAATATATTCTCACTTCTCACAAACCATACACCTTTTTTATTTGAGAACTTTATTATTAATAGCACAAACATGAATAAAATGAAAACATTTATTTTACTACCACTGAAACCTCTGATGGTTATATTTATTTTGAGTAAGACTCGCTCAGAGTGAGGGCTGAATGTGAAAACCATAAGTGAGATACGCCAGACCCAATGTAATGTGTCTATGTCAATGTGATCAAGCACTTTATTTTCATGGAATAATAATGTAGTAAGATGGAGGGTCCCCAAAGGGCGATCTCCGTCCGAGCTGGGTGGTAAGCTCGAACAGGCCGAACGAATTGCTTAGTTCCGAATTCCAATAGCGCGATGACAGAGTACTTTGTTATATATAAGAATAGCGCGATTCAGAACGGCAATGTTCTCATAAGCTTAGATTTTCATAGCGACTGAAGAAAAAAAAGTTAAAATAATGGATAAATTATATGCTTAAATGGTTTTGTCCTGTTTTAGTTAAAAAATAAATGGTCGCGATTTACGTTAATTATAGGTTTTAGGACTAATAAAAAGCAAGAGAAAATCGTAGTAAGGTAATCCTGTAAAATTGAAAATATAGAATTTTTCTAAAACGACTGACAAATATTGCCATATAAAAAAAAGAAGTAAACAGATCAAAATTCAGAAATGTCAATGGAGAATGGAGATTGCATTCGATCAGCTGTCGTGTCGATTTCATTTGGAACAGATTTTGATTTTCGCCTTCCCCACCGATAATATGTGTGATAAATGGAGTGTTATTTAATTTACATTACTTTAAATCGGTCACGGTGGTAGTGTTGGGAGGTGGTCTGTGCGGATGGCGGCCGCAAGGAGCTGGTGCCAGTGACCGCAGCGGGCGCGGCTCTGCTGGGCCGGTCGAGCAGGCATGCGGCGGCATGGCGGAGGCTGCGGGCACGTCGCGCGGCCTCCGTGTGTACAAGATCGTCGTGCTCGGCGACGGCGGGGTTGGCAAGTCCGCGGTCACACTACAGTTTGTTAGCCACAGCTTCTTGGACTACCACGATCCAACAATAGGTACATTAGCCATACTTAAACCATTTTCTATAAATTCCAATATAAAGAATCAAAACCATTGTATTTAAGTCAACTAAGCACCATTCATGCCTGGTTCACATTATTCCAGTCTAGCATACCAGCTGAGTGCTGTAATGTTATTGGAATAATGTAAACCAGCACTGGAATTAACATTCCAGTGATTAATCCAGCCTAGTTGACTGGAATGATGGTCTATTTTTCATTCCAGCTCACCCATTCTAGCACCACTGGAATAGTGTGACTGACCAATACAGTGCTTAAATACATATTTTATTTAACTGTAAACACACATTGTTGTCACTTTATGGAATTTGTTAAATCCTATATGAAGTCAATTGAAAACTAAACCCTTCAATTTGTTTCTTTGTACCACAAAGAACATGCATATTTGCGGGATATCACTTCTAACTGTTATAAATATAAAGGCATGTGTAAATCTGCCCTGAATAAAATTTGTGATAGTAAGCAAATAGAAGGTTTTACGAAGAGAATGTATATATGTAGGAGGATATTCTTATAGTTATTCTTCCACTTCATCAGCTACTTCTTCTAACAGTAATAATTGAACAGTTTTAATCAACATCTAAACCTCTTTCTTGAAAGCATTGTCACTGTAGTGTTAAAGATCTAACAGCTTTGACAGAATGACTGGAATAATGTGGACATTCTATTCCAGTCCAGCACTGGACAGATATCGATATGACTCACTGGATTACTGGACTGAAATAATGTGAACCGGGTATATCATACAGACCAACAATAATGCAGAAACAAAAATAGAACACTAACAAAAAAATAAAATATTAAACGATAATATTTTTTTTTATAATACAAAAAGCTATAAAATATTTTAAATTTTCTTTTAGTTTAATAGTTAAATTTTAATTAAATGTTTTTAATGTGATTTTTAGTAAAATAATAGTTATACCTAGTATAGTCCTTAGCAGTTTTAATATATAAAAGCTCAAAAAAACTTTTAAGCCATAGTGTTAATTCAGGTGTGCCACTTTGAAAACTAACACTGAGAAAGAATTTAAATTAAGTCATTAAAATATTTTACTAGCTGTCCCGACAGACTTCGTTCTGCCAATATTAAAATTGCAATTACAAAATAGGGGTTGATCGTAGAAGGGTGAAAATTTAGGGTTGTATGAATTTTTGTATGCTGTATCATAAAAAAATAAAAACAAAAAATTTCGTCCAAAAATTAAAAAAAAAAATTTAGGGGTGGACTACCCCTAACATTTAGGGGGATGAAAAATAGATGTTGGCCGATTCTCAGAGATACCGGATAAGCGCAAAAAATTTCATCAAAATCGGTCAAGCCATTTCGGAGGAGTATGGCAACGAAAACTGTGACACGAGAATTTTATGTATTAGATTATTCTGACTTAAAGTTTAAAAGTATAAAAAGTTTCTCAAACTTAGTGCTAGGATTAACGCTTTTCTAAGTTACTGCTTTTACAATTAAACAATAATATAATCCAGACATAAAACCTCTTCAAACAAAACATAATACTTTTTAAACTGTAAGTAGTAACTAGTACTGTAGTTAAATTTATCATAAAGTAAAATTTTCAAATCTATGGCAAAATCTAACGAGGATCACAAATCGTATAGTATATTTAAGTAGTAGTATATAAGTAATCTTAAGGTTAAGAAAAGAAAAAAAAACCATTTACCATACATTTTGAGTTACCCTATTTTCATACACAAAATATCATAGTATGTCTCAAAATTACTCAAGAGTCTGGTAATTAGCATCAATCTAGCCAAATTAAACTAAGTGTAACTTCCATTCAAAACGAAACTAATTTCAATGCAATTAAGTCAGATAACTGCTTGTGCATGGATATCTTGTGATACTTTGTGCATATTTCTTACTGGCTGCTACACTTTTGTTTCCACACCAGCACAAGACTGATCAACCATTATCACTGTTTGTAATGTTTTTTTTTGTTTTTATAGAAGATTCTTACCAGCAGCAAGCAGTGATCGACGGAGAACCTGCCCTGTTGGATATCTTGGATACCGCTGGACAGGTTAAAAAAGTTATAATACATTTTATGCTTCATTTTATATAAGCTGCTATAATCTATATTATTAATAATAATGCATGTCTTATTGTCGGTTACAATAGGGATGTTGACTATTTTTTTTAATTGATTTTATTTGATAGATATACTATAGGTAAACACGAAAAAACGATTTTTGTAAAGAAATATGTCCAATTTTAACAAAAAATTAAATAAAGAAAAATAGTTTTTAAAATTGCCCTTGAAACGCTCCAAGCGTCATTACGTCACACACCGCATTCAGAGCTTGCGCTATGTTAGGTGAGTTTGTACTTAGCTCAATGTTCAGTGACGTCATCGCCTTATTGGCGTTTGCGGTCACGTGATAATGCATGATAAATAACGCATTTTAAATAAATTTTCTAAATTTTAAGACAAATAAGTAGACTTTTTAAATGTTATTTTATGTTTTCAAATACTGTATTTAATATGTAAAACATAACTTTACATGAATTTGTAACATGTGTCAACATCCCTATTGAGGTGCCTTAGATCTGTCGGCTACAAATAAACATACCATATTTTGTTTTCATAATATGTTTAAGCGAATTTCACTCATTATATTGAAAGGGAGGGCCTCACATGACGATGGTTATTAATCATTGGGCTTATAAAAACCTCGATGAACCGCGATAAAATCCGTAAAATTTGTATAACCATGTTTTGATTTTCTGTTTATATCAAAATACTGTATTTTCGCTTATTGTAATGATCTACAGGTGGAGTTCACAGCAATGCGAGAGCAGTATATGCGGTGCGGAGAGGGCTTTATGATATGTTACTCAGTAACTGACAGGCGCTCATTCCGGGCTGCAGCTGAATATAGGAGGCTATTGGCTCAAGCAAGACCCACCGAAAGACTTCCACTCGTACTTGTTGGAAATAAGCTCGATTTGGCTGTAAGGTTTCGTCAAGTGAGTATATTTAGAATTTTAAGAAGTAATGTACTGAGACATGAACTAATATTTGGCACTTAGAAGTGTTAAGCCAAGGTGTAGTCAATCATTCAACTATTACACATTTCTTGAGTAAACTTAATTGACAATAATTTAAGTACTTACATAAAGCGTGAATGCAAAATACCTGAATAGTGACTGTTTTCTTATAATGTACAGAAACAAGCTTATCGTGTAAATGTAAATAGAAGTGGATTGGTCGTACACTCTTTATTGGCTGATAGGTCGATAACTTTATTGGTCGGCTATTAACTAGATGGGAAGACGATGATACAAAAATGGGCTAGTTGGTATAAGATAATTATCAACAAAGTAAGGTATCTAGGTTTTAGCGAAGCCTGTACTTCCCTAAAATGTTTTTTTTTACCGGCCACCTATTAGGCGTTTGTTAATTTTAGTCTTATTTCAGGTAACAATAGAGGAAGGCAAGGCCCTCGCGACTCAACTGGGTTGTCCGTTCTTCGAGACATCGGCGGCGTTACGTCACTACGTGGATGACGCCTTCCATGCGCTCGTCAGAGAAATACGACGGCTTGAAAGACAGAGACAGGTATGTTTTAGATACTCATTTCAATCGAACAAATTTTTTACCAGAAAGGTGAAAATTTTGCTATTAAAAATATATATATACCGGCTGTGTATGACGGTATTAAGTTCCTTGGTAGAGACCTGTCAGGGAAAGTGTTACTTGAATACTGTACATTTATAAAAACAGTAAGGTTTTTTTTTCAAATTTCATAGCAAAATAATATGTAAAAACTAAATCGTTTTTGAATAATACAGAAATGTATCAGCTGACTCACAGCCGCGTCGTGCGAGATGAACGAGCACCCGCACCGCGCGCGACAGCGTGAGTTCATAGCGCGTTCATACATCGCGGGCATGCAAAATCATAAGTGCTAAAATTTTCTTAAAAAAAAAACATTTGACATAAATGCTTATATGCATTATATAAGTAGTATATAAATTGTATATTATTAGGCTTAAATATTTCCAAGCGTTCTAAATACTTATATACATTCACCTGGTATATTTGTAACGAAAACACTCGGCCCCACATGTGTTCGTAAATCTTATGGAAATAAAAATAAAATCCTGTGTTTAAAAATGGCTTTAAAAATTTTCAAATAAATATTTCATGTATATTCTGTTAAGTGCTATACCGCCATACACACCCTGTATATTGTAATTGTACAGCCATAAAGATTTTTCAAATATCTTCAGCTTAATGCGTAGTCTTACGCATTTGGTTACTGAGTTGGGTATAGGTTGATACCACACCACAAATTTCATCTATATGTCACTGACCTACATGAAGTTTTTTGGTATGGTATCCCGAGAAAAAAGGTCTTACCACAATATGGGAGAAAAAAAATGAAAAATGTGTCCATTATGGCCATATTCAAGAAGTTGGAAATAAATATAAAATCATCTACAATAGTGCTGGTGTAGGTATATTAAAGTGTTTGTGTATGCCACGAAGTATAGATATAAGGAGTCCGAACGTAATGTTGAACGAACGGTCGCAATTTAGGGGACAGAATTTTCGCGCCTTTTTTAAGAAGTTTAAATCTTTACGCGGAAAGTATTGTGGCGCTGATTGGTTCGCTACAATAACATCGGTACGTACTCGTTTCTAGCGCGGCCAGTGGCAGAAAAAAGAACTAAGATCTGGGTTTAATATTGTTATATGAAGACTATGCAAAAGCCTTTATCGTTTAGACTCCATATTACTATACTGATTCTATACTTTGTTACAGTACAAAACACGGAGTATAGATATAAGGAGTCCGAACGTAATGTTGAAAGAATGGTCGTAAATCAGATGACAGAAGTTTTGTCGGTAGAGAACGCCTTCTTTAATAAGTACTCGTTTAAATGTTTACGCGGAAAGTATTGTGGCGCTGATGGTCCACTCGCGGGAAGTACTGATGCGCTGATTGGTCCGCTACAATAGAATCGGTGCCCAACTGCTCCTAGCGCAGACAGCGGCAGAAAAAATAACTAAGATCTGGGCTAATTCTTGTGTATGTGAATACTATAGAAAAGCCTATATCGTTCGGACTCCTTGTATCTACACTTCGTGGTGTGTGCGCCTATTTTTTCTCGCCTTCTTTAGCATGAACATTTTCATGCACCGAGGTGGTACTCCTCGTTCTTCTGATATCTGTATGATATTTACGTAATGGTTTCCACACCGCCAGTCGTCAATACTCGGCACCGGTATTACGACGGGCGGGGGGCGGAGGCGCTGGCGTCGCCTGCGCAGCATATTCGCTCTCGTGTTTCGTCGGCGGAGGCGCCACCCCGCGCCGTGACCACAAAACCTCCCCGTTATACTTTCGCCAACGCGCCAGCGTGTCATTACTACCTCATATTATAAGTTTAACCTAAATAACATTAAGCCTTTTAAATCTCTAATTGCCAAACGTTTGCGAATTGAATTCACCATTTTTTGATACTTTTGACAAAACATGTGCGTCTGTTGCTCATTATACTAACGTTTTTTGAAACAGAGAACTCTATTCTTCACTTACTTATTCGAATTAATACAGGGAAAAATATTTTTATGACTATTACACAATTTTAATTATTACACCAAGACAGATTTTTTCTATCGTTTCAATTGTGAAATTAATTAGGTGAAAGACGAAGAGAAGTAAAGAAATAAATAATACTAAAGCAAACTATTTTTAAATGGTGAATTTTGTAAGCAATAACATAAATTTGAATATTATGTCAAAGTTATAAAAAGGTCAAAGTAAAAAAATTATGTTTACAAAATAAAATAAAAGTTTGACACCAAACTTTATGTAGTACATTCGATAACCCCATTTGAATTTTAGGCCTAATTTATATATTATTAGGTGACACTGTTTATGTATATAACGTGAATTTATTTATTAACATTTTTTTTAATTTATATGAAAATACTAAGTATTTTTTCTTATTTATTTCAAAGTGATAACATAACGATTTGTAGAATAAGATATATAATAATGCGATGGGAAGTCGCGTTAAATTAAGACGCCATTCAAGAGTGTTCATCAAAATATTTTAGTAAATGTATTTGCGCATTGAAACAGGCCTGTAAGTGTCTTCCGCAAAGGAATTCGTCAAAGCAATAATAAATGTAATGTTTGTTACGTATTTTATTTTTGCCTGAGTCAAGGAACCGTAACCATACGAATATGCTGACGGGCCAGAGCGATGGAAGCTTCCCAGGTGACCGTCTCATGATTTCCCCGTATATCACTTCACAATATCCATTGTTATAATTTCTTTCCATTTTAATTGTAATATCATTTTTGACCACACTTTCAGTCCTTAGTTATAAGCAGAGCCGTAAATAACCTTTTTTGCGCCCTGTGCGACTTTCTATAACTGCGCCCTTAGCAAACCGAAAAAAATAATAGTCCTGCCTGGCCTGGGCACCGATGGCACCACCCTATTTGCGGCTCTGGTTATAAGATAATTACTGTATAATTAATAGCTAATTAATTATTATTCGGCTTTTCTTGGTATCCTACCAACTGCGCCAATTAAGTTTGCAGCAGTTTGGATACTGAAAAATCGAATAATGAGGCGGTCGCCTGGGAAGCTTTCATCGATTTGATCCGACAGCATATTCGTATGATTAGGGTTCTTTAACTCCTGTGGATTCTGGGTTACTGTGTATTTACAATTATAAATGTGTAATATTTGTATGTGCGTCCTTTAAGGTAGACCAAATATTTCTCCAGTCATTGTTATAATGTTATTATATGAAACAAGTTTGAACGGATTTTATCGCGGTTTATTGAGACCTCCCGGCACCACGCTGACGTATCCAAAACGTCGATGTTCTAAAAATCTCAGTAAACCGTTGATAAGCTCCATTGTTTCGTTATAATTTCTTATGTCACTTTTTAGTGTTGTACCATATATACCATGTGACTATATGTCGATAATTTTATTATTATGTTGAATTTCCATTGTGAATTATTTTGGTGTTTGATGTCTATTAGAGAAGTTACGCATTTTAAGGCCACTTTGTACATCGCGTATCTGTTTTAGATATGCGACGATGACGATTTATTTATGTAACGATGCCGTCTTTTTACATATATTTTAATGTTAGTTTGATGTTAGTAATTTTGCTTTGTTTAGAAAATTACCATCGTTTGGAGTAATAAGTTACGAATTTTTGAAGATGCTTTGTTTTTTTCTAAATAGTTAAGGGACCTTTATGTTTCGAAATATCAAATAATATTTGTTGCATTTAAGAAATTACGCTTGCATTTATTTTTCATGTTAAACAGAGAATGCTAATGCCTACTTAGAAGATTAACTATTTTGTATTAATTGCAATAATTATATAATATTTTGTAGCATATCATTTATTCAAAGTAGGCCTACTTCGTATACATATACCCTCCAATAGTATCTTTTTTTTTCAAATATAATGAATAGTTAGTCGGTCGTCAAATGCGGTTAAAAGTATTTTATAATAATATATTATATTGTTTTCCATCTCCCTTATAATATCTTTAATGTTGACCTTAAAGTACAATTTAAGTAAAAGTGAGATCTAATGAGCTCTTCGTAAAAATCTGTGTGACAGAGACAGCAATAAGATTTTAAATAAATAAAAATATATTTATATTAATAAATTAATTTATTCGATGTGTGTAAACGTTCTATTAGTGTTGTGGAAATGTGTTGATATTGTATTTGTAATGCTAGGTCGATACGCACAAATTTTAGTGTAGAGATTATTATGTATATTTGACATTTGTGAGTCGTGTTCTAGAATATAAGCATTTGGCGCAATTTAATGGAAATAATGCATTTATCAGGTTTTATGGCATATTTAATGTTTACAACGGTTATATTGTTGTTTATTTTTAACATGATTTTCTTGAAAATTGTCTAGTGATGGACAATTTTTTTATAAAATGTAAATGTTATCGTAGTTTTCGTTTTGTATTGTTTTTTCGAATACTTATTTTGTGTTATATAGGATTCAAAATAATGTCAAAAATATTTATAATTAATGTAAATGCGCCAAATTATGTCTATCGTAAAATAACGTAGTTGGGTGAATTAAACAAGGCAATACCGGGTGTCAAAGTAGAAGTATTTATATATTAAACTATTATTAATTGAACATGAGCTTCGCGGTGTCCCTCCGCACCTTCAGAAAAACTTGATGTACAAAGAACATAACAAAATGCATAATTCGTTTTTTTATGTTTCTACAGGGGGCCTAGCCAAAATGCCATTAAGAAAGCGTTAGCGAAGTTCGAAAATGATAAATGTATGGGATTGACATAAGGCCGCGCTTAATCACGTGGTACATCCTATACAAAATGTATCATTTCGAACTTCGCTAACGCTTTGTTAATGGCATTTTGGCTAGGCCCCCAGGATTCAATAAAATATGGCCTGTCTGGATGTTAAAGAAATTACCTATTTCTTACTCATGTTAATCAGATCAAACCAATGGACTATTTTCATTACACTTTAAAATAATAACCAAATAAAATTGTATACAATAGTAATTATTAAAAAACTTCTTTAACTTTGCGTTTCCACACCTTCGTCAAATTCTTTATTTAATATGCGTAACAAATAATTCTTTTTACATCAAGCTATTTCAATAAAATCTTTTACTACCTTGATGTTTCTATGTCGTCTCTAAAGTTAGCTGAATAAGTGATAGTCCAAAAAGACCTACAACTTTGGTACCTATATTAGAATTTAAGGGCTATTGTATAAGCTATAGGTAGGGTTACCAGGTCCCTATTTTAATTAAAATTAATAGGCAATGGAAAATTGCTTTGGAAAGCTTACAAGAGTTTTTTTTTGTTGGTTTATTTGCATCTCTATCTTAATGGACGTAAATATGTTTTCTTATGGATTTTATTCAGATTTTAAAATTCATAACGTTTGTTTTCACACATAAATATTATTGTCTCAACTTATATTTATCTAGATAGGCTGGTAACTCTATTTGTAAGACGTACGCCTCAGTACGGCGTCTATGCATTTATTGGATTAATATAACCTACTAATATAAGACACATTACGACTTGTAATAATGTTCCAAAATAACCATCAAATTTTATTCCGTTTTTTCGATTAGCATACGCAATGCCATATTATATAACATAGTGCATTTGTGTTAAAGATGTTTCATATTTACTATTATTTAAGACTTCCATATAGGTTCTATATCTAGTCATTATTATTTTATAGATGTTGGTAATAAAACTGTAACCAGATAAACAATACGTTGGATAAAAATGTTTAAATATGGCACCCAGAGCGTTCCCTAGGTTTGGGGCAGTATATTCCTGTGCTATAGTATCGGTGAACAATTATTGTATTTAATACACAAAACCATTTATTATGGCAAATATAAATTAAATGAAAACTAAAGAAGAAGAAGAACACGAAATCCATACGATTCAAATATAGAAGGGACTTAAGAAACGTCCTACACTGGTAAATAGTAAAAACTCATTGCCATAATAAAGAAAAAAAAGAAACGACCTAGTTGTACGCAATTTAAACAAGTCTGTTCATCGAAATTTTAAAAGTATCTGTTTGACTGGTTACTGTTGTATTTAGAATATTTAATGTGGTATAAACATGGAACCAATCCTCGTTATTTATTAGCGAATCGGTTAGCATAGTACTGACGTAATGGTGTTCTAATGGATTTGAAAGTATTTTAAAAATATGTAGATTGTAATACTTTAAAACGTTTGTTATTTCATAGATCTGTACAATTTTTGTACAGTATATATATTTTCTGTTAATGCAAAATGACAGGATGAAAGGCTTTCCAATGGACGCTACAGATGTTCTCTTTGAATTTAGAATTTCTATACGGTAGAAATTATTCCATGTTTAAATTAATAAACATAATATTATATACTCTGCTAATATGTCGAGTAGTGTTATTAGTTACGATTTTTTTTAAAGTCCACTAGTGCATAATATGCAGAGACACGCGGACCGTATTGACGTGGTCCTGTACAAAACATTTTGTCGGGGAACGAATTTTGAATCTGGACCATTCGCGAATCCACTTGAACACAAATAAAATTTCGTCAAAATTGTACGTGGACAGAATTATGTAAGAGAGCATAAACAATTAAAAATCCCGACTTGATGCCAGAAGGCCGTGAGGTTGTTTACGACTTCGCGGCTGGCGGGGGAGACCACCCCCCTCATAAAAATTGTTAGATGAGCCATCTGCTCATCTACTCTTCCGATTTAGCGTAAAGGCCTTTTGGCCATCAGTATAGGTCCATTCGAAAAAAAAAATAGAAATTCTTTATTCCAAGAGTCGCATACCAGGCGTGAAAATGTTATATTAGTACTTATATTGAGTTAAGCCGATTTGATATTTTCTTAAAATTTGGGCCTAACATTAACATCAAAATCTAACAAATCATGGTATAAGATCTATCGATTAAATAGGTTTAAATGTAAAATTTATTTGTGATTATAAGTAAAGTTAACAACGATAACACATAGTTGAATCTTATTCTGAGTAGTAAATGTATAAAGAGTAAGTGGCGTGACGTCATACGAAAAATAGCGACCAATTACAGATCGTGAATAAAACAAAAGTAAAAATGATATTATTCAATGATTCACATTACGATAAGTGGACTCTAGTAATATTTAAATATGTTGCAATATACATATAACAATATATGCGAGCGAATTCCCAAGGAATTGTATCTTCAATAAATTCCTTTATTTTGTAATATCCTTTACAAATTTGTATGAATCAAAATTACTTTTGTAATATATTTTGTGAGTCAAATATGTGTAATAGATAGCTTATACTTAATAACATAAAGTATGTGCATTTCTTAAAACTATTTAATCGATAGATAATGCGGACATCTCTATATTTTTGGTCTATTTAACGGGATGGATTCTATAAGTATGAAAAAACAGTGACGACGTTCATATTTTGTAAATTAAAGAATTTCACCAGAAATACATGTCAATAGATGGAATGCATATTATATTAAAATTTTACTACCATTACATTTCATTTACAAATCACAAAGTATTTAAAAAAAATGTTTAGCTTATTAATATGGCTGCATTTTAATGAAAGGTTTGTCATTCAAAAAAATTATGGCATAAGATTGGTTCAAAAATGGAAATAATTAAGTATTTTGCAGTCATCCATCCATCATCATATTTTTATTTGTAAAACACGAACAACCCGGCAGGACAATCTTGTCCTAGCTATCTAGCTAACATTTTAAACAACAATGTTTGTTAAAAGACTGGCAACCTGGCCAAAACCCAACAGTTTTGCGGCAAAAGAAGTGTCCAGTACATAATAAAATAAAAAAAAATGTCAGTTTTGCAATGATGTTGGTGTTTTCAAAATAACGTTGTGTACATATAGAATCCATCGCGTTTATTTGCCCCAAGCCTATTTATAAGATACAAGATAATGTTATTAAAAGATTTATATTCTGTGATGGAATTATTTTGTTGAGAATATATAATATTGTTTGTGTATATTTTATAGTTGAGATATTTTGTTATTGCTAATGTTTTATAACACCAAATCGTACCTATCCAGTTTGTAGTGGTTTTATAGATCGTGGGCAGTGCGTAGCGGTTTTGTTGAATAAATGTCTCGTTTAAAAGTGTTGATGTGCGACTTTTTTTTGAAACCTGTACACACTGAAAGATGGAGAGAAGATCTTTAAGCAGACGATGGTCTTTAGTGACCTTGCTATACTTTTCAGACCTAAAGCAGTAACTAATAACCTTAGTTAATTAATTCCTAAGGACCATCATAGCATCTGAGCAGCTGATTGATATTGCAATGCAATACGATAGTTGACAATATTTGGAAAATAATTTATAATATTCCTACTTATTATATATGTCTCAGTTTAGCCAAAATATGAATATTTCATTGGAAAAATGCGCGTTATATGATATCAGTACATTTTATTTAAATTTTTGACATTTCCGTTCCAAAACGCAGTCATCTATCATGGCCTATTGTCACCTGATCGATGTATTTATTTTCATTTTATTGCTTAACATTATAAATTAATCTTATATATTTTGGTCAGATGACTATAATTTGCAATCCTGTGTCCTTAATTACCATAATACATAAAAATCTTCCATTATTTTTGTTACTGTCAACTATCGTATTATATATTAGTAGGTACCTCCTCCGTATCCTTAGGCATTGTTTTATCCTCCTCTGGACCTCCATGCACTGATCGGTCCGTGTTTAATGCGAGCGGACTCTGATATTGGCAAATCCTACAGGTAGCCAAAGTGAAAAAAGAAGAAGAATGCGAGCAGAAAGTATTAAACGCGGATATATTATACTGTGTACATATAGTTACATACACCAAAAGCAGTATTGTTCTAAGTATGACTGTTTACGGCCTACCGTTGTCATAAACACATCTTAATGAACATGTGTTTTATGTGATCGTATTAATGACGAATATATCAATTTATGTCTTTCTCTATTCGTAGGTATTGACAACAAACTATCATCATCATCATCATGCCACGTATCATCATTAATGAACGCCAAGACGACCAATCCCTTTCCGCTCGTATGAAATACGGACCTATCAGTGCACGGAGGTCCAGGAGTTTACCGCGAGTCTACTGACTCTAGCAGTATATAAGAGCTGGCATGAGCAAGCACTTTTGTTCATGTCGATTATTTTTTTTGCTTAACTTTCTTATGGATATTATGATTGTTGTTAGTACAGTAGAAGAACCTCGATACATCAAACCCCGATAACTTAAAAACCTCTATAACTTCAAACAATAATATGTTCCCTTCCCTTAACCTATCACTAATATGACCCTTGATAACTTAAAACCTCTATAACTTCAAATATTTTGTGTTAACACATTTTCACAATGGAAATTTCCCTTGGACTTTAACTTATCGAGGTTCTACTCATCATCATCTGCCTAGCCTTTTCCCAACTATATATTGGGGTCGTCTTCCAGTCAAACCGGATTCAGCTGAATACCAGTATTTTATATGGAGCGACTGCTGTCGGACCTCCACAACCCAGTAACTGGGTGATACGGTACCCCGCGGTAAGACTGGTTGTGAGATTCTCAGGCTTCTGACGACCCGTAACGACTGTCAATGATCCACGAATGTCAGTCGGGACCAACGGCCGTGCTTTCCGAGGCACGGAGGAGTCTCGGTATGTAAAGGTGGTTACCCATCCACGGACCAACCTGGTAGATCGATCCGCGCGGCTGTTACCACTACGCCACGAGCTCCTCTGTCGAGGTTCTACTGTATAAAAAAAAAATTGTTTGACCTTATAGGCAAGGGTGGAGCAAGCGCTCCAGCTTGCCCCATTGTGGCTACGCCCATGAGAGCTGGTGCCAGATCCTGAACGATCATTCCTTTGCTGTCGGTAGGTCACGTCGGCCACATTCCATCTTATATCTCAATATAAACGTTTTAAAAAACTAAACCATATTCATTATGTATCTTAATAAACGGTCTTAAAAAAATTTGCAGTAACCCTATCGAGTTAGCGAGTAAACGCAAAAGAATAGAAGCGAGCGTTTGGCACTTGTCTAGAGGGGCAGGTAAATAAATGTAGTCTATTATGAAATCGTATCTAGTTCTACAATAGTGAAATAATTTTTCAAATCGGTCAAGTAGTATCGAAGCCTATTCAATACAAACAAATAATCAAATCTTTCCTATTTATTAAGCAGGATTAACGTAAGATAATCACCACAAAAATGAGCCAACTTGTGATACAATTTTTGTTGGTATATCAACAACTAGCTGTTACCCGCAGCTTCGCCCGCGTGAACTTAGATTTACGGATTTATCATGTCTGATGATGATCATTTTCTATTTTAATAATTACTAAGTTTTTGTATTAAAATGGATATAATATACATAATATTAATATATATCTTGAAAATAAAGACTTATATCCCTTCGCAGACTTATTTTGTAGGCATATTTAGGATACTATTATTATAATATTATTACACCATAATATTATGTTGATCATATTACGTCTACCAGAGCTAATACACTACGGCCTTAGACACCCTACAACCGCCCGTGCGAATCACGCCAACACAATTTATTTTCTTGTGCATTATTTTGATTTTACCATATCTCCTAAAGTATTCATTTAATTTGCATGATGTAAAGGGCAAAGATAATCTTTAGGAAGTGCTCAAGCTAATTAATTGATTTAAAATGATAAGTATTCATATCGTATATGTGTAAATAACTTTCAAATTATCGCGTTATAAATGCCCATATTTTAAAAGTATTAAATTTAAACATCAGAAGTGAAAAAGCGTTTTAAATATAAACATTTATTATATTATCCATAAAAATATCAATATTAAGGTTCACAGGTACATATTTTAAGATACATTCTTACTCACACTGCCCATACATTTACACACACACTATCGCCATATTACACTTTACACATTAAAATAAACAATGGCTTACGTGACCTTACAAATACAATTCGGGCAGAGCTTCATCCTCCTCAAACTCAGACGCGAATGACCCCTCCTACAATTATACCCCGCTATTTAAAGGCAAACTTAATGACCTTCCTAACGCTCGGCCGTCCTACCCACACTTTGACAACGACTACGTTACGCCACACGCAGGTAAACTGGAAACTGTTCCCCGTTTCAGACTTATAGCCGCCAGATGGCGCTACGGTTGCTAACACGGCCATCCTGCATCGTGCATGCCCTCAGGCACGACATTTCCACACATCTAGTCACACAAAAAAATATATTAGTATAGAAACACAAATTAGTTTGTTGCTCATAAACCGTCTCGATTATCATGACTTTCTATTAGGCTGGTGCTAGTTTCGTTCGCACGCGTAACCTTATTGTACCTTTAGTCTTAGGTTCCAATAAACGTACGAAAGAAAACAGCACCACCATGACCCTAGTCTATTCTTTATCTACATGGCCACGGTTCACCTTTATGCTTAGGCAAAACCAATCAAACTTTTAGCACCGTCCCTTTAGTCTTAGGTGACGTCTATTAGTTTGTTTCTATTAGGCCAATAAGATAAAGAAAAAGGTAACATAAAATAAAGAAAAAGGTAATTTCAACATAATGTCACTTTGAACTATTCATTTGCCTATCTACCACACAATACTATTATACTTATTATTCATTCAATAATGTATTACCCGACTTTACCCGAATAATATTACCTAAACACTATGGCAATGAATATCTCACTGCCTCTTCGATTTGATAATCGATAAGTGATTCCCCAATTTAATTTAATATTATCTAAAACGTAGGCCCGAAGCCTATAATTATTAGTGTTTGCATTTAATTAAAAATCAAAAATTTCAGTTGTCTCTCTGACTTGTGAACATACGCAACTAGACACAGCGACTCCCTTTATTAGCAACATTTTTTAACTTTAGCTACCCAACATATCGGCGTTCCTATCGTCATCATCAAATTACAAATCTAACTCTTAAACAACATAATTTCACACTATTCTGATCAAACGACTGGCTTTTACTTCACCTTACTGCTTTTACACATATTCCTCTAACCACTCATAAATAAAAATTGTTAATCTTTACCAAACCACTTTAAATCATTACCGCAATAAATTTAATAAAACTTTCTTTTAAAGAACATTTCTTCGCACTTGAACGTACCAAAATAGTCTTTTATTCACCTGGTGATCATTTCAAGGACATTCGATCACACTAGAACATCACTTTCATTTAACGAAACTTCATCATACCGAACATAAATTCATCTTTACCTCGTCTAGTCATCAATTCCTTTTAAATAATCTGTCATCACACTGAACGTACCAAGTTCGTCTTAACCTCGTCTAGTGATCAATATCTTTGAAGAATCTTTCATCACACTGAACGTACCAAACTCGTCTTCACCTTGTCTAGTGATCAATTCCTTTTGAAGAACCTTTCATAACACTAAAAGTACCAGGTTCGTCTTTGCCTCGCCTAGTTATCAATTCCATTTAAAGAACATTTCGTCACACTAGAACATTCAACACACAAGTTCCTCGTCTTTTTATGAAAAAAAATAATATACAAAACATTTTATCTTGACTTACAGAGCACTTGGGGCTAAAATACATTTTTTTACCACTTTAAACGTATCAAGTTCCTCTTTCCATACGACAATTGTCCTACTTCCTCGTTCACCATCTCTTATACACTAAGTCTTTGTATTATATTCTATCATATCCTCGGCTCATTTCACTATCCATGAATTTACCTTTAACACTGATAAAAGCTGCTCATTTTTTCCATTGATCGTTTGCCTCTTATCCAAAACTAGACCCTTTACCACATTTTACAAATTAAGCTATACGAAATTAAGTTACCACATGGTTTTATTACTCCAGCAATACGCACGCAATAATATATCTACAATTATCCAGCCAAGTAAAATACGCGACTGTCCACTTAAAAATCACAAATCACTTAATAACATTTAAAAAAAAAAATTGAATCGCTTTCACACTTTGTGGCAACAGCTATATCAGACAAGATTAACATACCAGCTGTGTTTGATCCATTACTCAACCATTCACAAGACCACATTCGCACTGTATCGCATTGAGTCATCTCGACCATCTATTCTCTGCTTCTGCTGTGTTCACGCTGTATATGGCTACTCCCAGCATCATACAGCATCCAAGCTATTATTTTAGTAACCACACTATAGCCACAAAGTGACGTGAAGATTTACCACCGTCTGTAAAAATAAACTAAAGCCTGGCGCGCTAATGCGCCTATTAAACAATTCACACTAACGTCAGAAAAAATTGTGGGGCAATGAGCTCGCCATCCCACTTCTGATTTAAACATCAGAAGTGAAAAAGCGTTTTAAATATAAACATTTATTATATTATCCATAAAAATATCAATATTAAGGTTCACAGGTACATATTTTAAGATACATTCTTACTCACACTGCCCATACATTTACACACACACTATCGCCATATTACACTTTACACATTAAAATAAACAATGGCTTACGTGACCTTACAAATACAATTCGGGCAGAGCTTCATCCTCCTCAAACTCACAGACGCGAATGACCCCTCCTACAATTATACCCCGCTATTTAAAGGCAAACTTAATGACCTTCCTAACGCTCGGCCGTCCTACCCACACTTTGACAACGACTACGTTACGCCACACGCAGGTAAACTGGAAACTGTTCCCCGTTTCAGACTTATAGCCGCCAGATGGCGCTACGGTTGCTAACATAAATGGATATAGTATGATATCCCTAAGAGATAGATATATGCCATCGCGGACTTTTTTGTAGACCTATTTAAGATACACAATTCCACCATACATTATTTTGTTATATCTGAAACGGTTTAGGCAGCGTTTTCGTTGAAAACTCCCAGATGGCCTATTTTTTTCCGACACCTCCAACAATTATTGTTATATCTTAGCCAATGTATATAAAAACTTAATAAATTATGTACATAAACCTTTCTCTTGAATTTCCCTATCCATTAAAAAAAAATCGCATCAAAATCCGTTGCATAGTTTTAAAGATTGCGTACAAAGGGATATAGGGACAGAAAAAGCGACTTTGTTTTATAATATGTAGTGATATAGTAAAAGTACAATATGCTTTATTATTAGTTTATTCTACAAAACGTAACACTTACAATTTGTAGAACATAAAAATCCCTTTTACGGTAAAATCTATACCTCTATATCCAGAGCTTTACAAGTTTAATGGCAAGGACATTAATTTCATGATTTCTCATCAAGGGTTAATGGGTGGAAGTGGCGGGAAGACTTGTTGCGCCCCATCCCTGTACTTTACAGCCTTCAGCCGTGCTTATGGCTTCAGTTCATCCCGTGCGCTCGTGGGAGAGGACGTGTGCGATCCTCCGCTGAAACTTACGTCGTAGTCGTAAACTTCATTTATATTATTGAAAATCTCAAAGTAAAGATATTGACAAAAAGCAAGTTCAATGTTTTTATAAAAAGTAGAATATAAATATATTATATACCTCATTAAGATATTTATGTATTAGCGAGAAATAACAAAACAATTTAAAAATTGATAATAATATTTAAAAAATATATAAATAATTCACGCAAAATTATTAAATTCCATTGCGTTCGAGTCTTCTGTAAATATGAAGTTCAAGTTAATTCGGCTAGTATGTTTCTCTTGCTTCCTGATGCGAATCTTGGCGGAGCCAACGGTGTACAAAATAGGAGTCCTGATGGCGTCCAGGCTGGATTCCCCCTTCGACCTGGAGCGCTGTGGCCCAGCAGTGGACTTAGCCTTGGACAAAATCAACGATAAATTCCTAGCACATCACAATGTAGAGCTACAGAAGGTTCAAGGAAGGTACGTGAATGATTGGACTCACAATTCTTATGAAATAGAGCAATGTCTTTGCACACGGATGGACGAGTCACCCGATGAGACGTGGTTAAGGTCGCCCGTAAGCATAATCCAGTTCATGGGACAAGTCCAGCCAACTCATTTCGAGGAGTTGGTTGAACCGATTGTAAGAGGTGGTCATGCTCCTTTGCAGCTTGAGCCGGTACCACGGTGGTTGCTGGTACGGGGTACCTCTCGCTCATGTTGGCGTAAAGCTTGGCAGATGTTTCGTATGGTTTGTGTGTTTTCGGAGTATATAAAAAAGGACAACGCATCAGCATAAACTTTATTTATGCAAATGTGAATTGGATTCGGTAGTCGCCAACAGACTTCAACTGGAGGACTATTCTGTAAAAACCATTTCGATATCGAGCTTCACCTGAGTGATAGAGTTCACTTCGAAAGGGAACCTTATTGATATAGATAGATAGATAAAATTCGTCATATTACCGCGGATTCCGCTTTCGAGATTCGAAAACGACCTTACAGAATAGCCCCATATCATCCCAATAAATGGACTATTTAAAATTGAAAGAATTATTCAAATCCGACTAGTAGTTACTGAGATTAGTACGTTCAAACAAACAAACTCTTCAGCTATTTCAATAAGATCAATACCTATATGAATATTACTATAAGATCTTATTGAAATAGCTTTGATGAAAGTGAAGACTCCTCCTCCAAGCCCCAAGCCTGTAAGGGCAGCTATTACTCCTGGTAGTAGGAACCTATTACGTCGGTATGTAAAAAGTAATAAAATGTGTAAAAACCATAAAATGCGACCCACGTTGGGCTAAAGGGTCAACCTCAATTTGCATTTGTCCGGTTGATGTTATCTCGTCTTCCTGGTGTTACGCCACACCTTTAATATCATCATCATCATCTTCATCATGATCAGTCTTTATCCATCCGACGCTGAACATACGCCTCTTTTATTTATGGGAGTGACGTCACGAACGGCTACACGCACAGTTGAGCTCGCGTTATTTTATGTTCGTAAAATTAACAAGTTGTCTTGAACCCTAAGTGAAGTGGTGTATATCGTGCTCCCGGGGGTAAAGTACACGCGTGAACGTTATCTCTTAATAAAGTGACTCCTTAATAAAGTTATTAACGTTTTACTAAGTTGGTTGGAATTTGCTTTGAGTTCGCGAGAGGGTAGCCTGATCATAATAAATAACGACCAAATACGGATTACCGCAAAAATAATTAGAACAGCGCCACCTACTGGCCATTAGCTAAACTGCTTAAACTAGTCCCCTACCCAATCGATCTAAATAATATTATTATAATGGCGAAGTGCACAGGATGCGGAAAGTTCCTTCCGTCAACAGGTGTCGCTTCTTGCTCCACTTGCCCGTTAAAATACCATAAACTGTGTGTGGGAATGTCGGAGAAATCGGCAGTTAGTAAAGACTGGGGCTGTCCAGAGTGCAGTAAAAATCGTCCCAAGGTTGACAACAGCTGCACCCCGGTAAAGGGCATCTGCGGCTCACCAGAGAAGACGACACTGTGCGAAACTGAAGGAGCCAGTCCATCAGCGACCTCTATAGTCGACTCGGATTTTCGAGACATGCGCCGTGAACTCGCCCTCTATATGGCTGAATTGCGGGAATTCCGAAATATATTTAAGTCATCTATGGAAAGTGTGACAGAGCGCATTAATGGCCTCGAACGGAGGCTAGAGGCACTCGAACAAAAAGCCGAACCGGCGGAGGTACCAAGGACGGACGAAGTTGCAAAGTTGCAAGAAACAGTTATGCAACTTAAGACTGAATTAAATAGCAGGGAGCAGGATGCGATTTCGACGGACCTTGAAATTGGACAATTACCGGAGGAGAGAGGAGAAAACGTACAGCAAGTCGTTGCGGTGCTAGCGGCTAAATTGGGTGTTGCACTAGAGCCGCGAGACGTGGTGTACGCTGAACGGGTCGGAGCGCTCAGTCCAAGCGGCATGGGCGACGCGGGTGCGCGGAACCGGGTAAGGCGAATCGTGGTGCGGTTTGCTCGCCGTCAGGTGCGCGACGACATGCTGCGCGCCGCGCGCGTTCGTCGAACCCTCACCACTGAAGACATTGGCTTGGGTGGACCACCGCACCGCGTGTACCTCAATGAGAGGTTGACACGCTCTAATCGCCTGCTGTTTCATCGCGTCCGGGAGGAATGCCGTAAGCGACAATGGAAATACTCGTGGACAAAGAGAGGCCGTATATTTGCGCGACAAGGTGATGGCATGCCGGTGTATCCTGTACGTGCAGAAGCTGACTTCGAGCGGATTTTTGGCCTTGCCCCCGTTTGAGTATTTACAAAATGTATTATGTTCAGTTAATCCATATTTCATGCTTAATTATATCATTAGTTTTAAATAGATTAAGGGCACGTGAGTACACAAAAATAACGCAATATGTCAAAGGCAAAATTATAATGTATACAATGAGAATAAGAATTGGGTTTTATAAGTTATACTTCTTATACAATTTAAACCATAATATGTTTGTTACTACTATTAAACACAATTTGAAAATTTTATGTATGATGTCCCTGCGCTGTGTCTCGTCTAATGGTCTATCATGGGTTAACTTCACACATACATATTACTATGGCTAATAAGCATTTAAAAATTGCGTTGTACAATGCAGGTTCTCTCGGCACAAACCATGATAATTTTATAGCGTCAATAACACGTAACGATATCGACGTATTGGCAATAAATGAGACCTGGCTGAGAGCCGGAGAAGAGGGGCGGGCGCCCGTGCTGCCGGGCTATCGGCTGCGTCATATTCCGCGGCCACCACACGTGCGATTACGCGGAGGTGGCGTCGGTTTCTATATTAAGTTGAATGCTGTTGTACGTACCTGGTCTCACCCTGTGGATCCAAATCATCAGTCCGTTGAACAGATGTGGATCACTATGACTCTTAACGGGAGGAAGCTAGCTATCGGTACGGCGTACCGTCCACCCTGGATGAACGTAGACCTATTTTTTGATGCGATCACAGATACTATAAGCTCATTAAAATCATTTGACAACTTAATATTACTCGGCGATTTCAATATTAACTTACACTTGAAAGATGACACAAATACTGTAAAATTTAATACATTCCTTTCGTGTTTTAATTTATCACAACTAGTGGACGAGCCTACTCACTTTACTACAACAAATCAGACGTTAATCGATGTAGTCTGCACCGACATGGGCATCAATAAACTATCTTTAGAACACATAGGTTCGCTGATGGGTCACTGTCTTGTCATCTGCGAGTTTAACATCAAACGAGCAAAACCTACACCCCGCAGGATAACTGTACGGCCAATCAAAAACATATGTATAAATTCATTTGATAGGGACCTTTTGAGTATAGACTGGGAAAGCATACTGATGCTTGACAACGTTAACTGTGCGGTTAATGCTTTAAATCAATGCATCGTCTCTCTATTTGATCTACATGCCCCGAGAAAATCTATTACTATCAGGGAGCAGACCAAGCCATGGATTACTGACACCATCAAGATAATGATTAAACTACGAGATCAGGCTTGCGCAGCGTATCGCAAGACCAAACTTGATAGTAAAAAACAATACTATAAGTTATTGAAAACAACTGTCAACCAGGCACTCTACTTTGAAAAGTCAGCTTATTTTCAGCATAATATTAATAAGAACATCCACAACTCTAAACTCTTGTGGAAAAATCTTAAAAATACACTCTTGCCAAAACCAGACACTGAACTACCACATTCATTTAATGATGCTAATGTCATCAATAATCACTTTTTGACCATACCGGGCAACTCCAATGTTCACCTATCACAACTCACATACTACGAACACCATAGATTTAGTGATGCGGTGTTCCATATAGAGCCTATTAGTGAAGACCAAATTTTAAAAATAATTCGCAGCTTAAAGTCCATAGCTGAAGGTTGCGATGGCATAACCTTAGACATGCTTATTATGACATTCCCTCATACGCTAAGTGCCATAAACTTTATAATCAATAAATCGATTACCACATCTACCTATCCTGATATCTGGAAATTAGCAATTGTTAGACCCTTACCTAAAAAAGCAAATCCAGCTCAATTAAATGATCTTAGACCTATAAGTATACTGCCATGTCTATCTAAAGTACTAGAGAAGGCTGTCTGTAATCAATTAATGGAATACCTTGAACAGAATGAAATTCTGCCCGAGGTCCAGTCCGGATTTAGAAAGCAACGTAGCACGGTGACCGCACTACTTGATGTAACCGACAATATACTAAGTTCACAAGATAAGGGTATGTGCACTGTGCTTGTATTGCTGGACTTCTCGCGAGCCTTTGACTCTATAAATAATGAATTACTCATGTCGAAGCTAAGTTATTACGGCTTAGACTGGAATGCTTTACAATGGTTTGATAGCTATCTTACCAATCGACACCAGTATGTCAAGATGAGCTATGGTGGTTCCACAATAACTTCCGACAGAATTGCCGTAAAAAGGGGAGTACCACAGGGCTCTATTTTGGGGCCAGTGCTATTCGCATTGTACTCAGCAGATATTGAAAAGCAAATAACAAATTGCAAATATCATCTGTATGCCGATGACGTGCAGCTTTATATCTCGTGTAAGGCTTCCGAAATAGATAGCGCTATATATAAATTAAATGAGGATCTTTCTAGAATAGTTACTTGGTCTAAAAATAATTGTCTACTTCTTAACCCAAAGAAAACCAAATATCTCGTCATTGGTAGCCAACATCAATTACATAAGCTACGTCCACTTACTAGTGTCATGCTTGCTGATGAGCCTATTGAACGTGTTTATGAGGCAAGAAATCTTGGCCTTCATATGGATTGTGGCCTGAGATTTGAAAAGCACTATATTACTACTGTAAAAAATTGTTTCTATAAATTAAAAGTCTTATATCAAATGAAACCATATTTGAAGGAGGATCTACGAGTCCGGCTAGTCGAGTCACTCGTGTTATCCAAACTTAATTATATGGACACGGTCACTGGCCCACGTATTTCAGCGCGAACACAAAAATTGTTACAAAGGGTTCAAAATGCCTGTGCCCGTTATTGCTTCGACATACCCCTGAGAGCTCATGTGACTCCATATCTCAACAAACATTCAATCTTAAAAATGAAACATCGTCGTAAACTCCACTTGGCTTGTTTATTGTTTGGGGTTGTGAAATACAAACAACCTAAGTATTTATACGATAAGTTGACATGGATGTATCAGCAGAGGGCAGGTGGGTCTCGTGAATGTGCGAGGCAGCTTTCGACACAATGTCATTGCTCAGCAGCTTTCAGAGGTAGTTTTCGTTACGCAGCCTCCAAATGCTGGAATAATATTCCACCGCCGATTAGGAACCTGCAACACATACAATCATTCAGAGTCCGATTGAAGAAATACATTTGCGAACATCAAAAAAGAGAGGAGGCTCTTAGGCTTGACACTAGCGCATTTTAAATGAATCAATTTAATGTTTAAAATTAATTCCATTAACCCACTTACCATATAAGTATACTCTGTCCGTGCCGCGTGATGTGGATATCCATTTTTTTTTTTTTTTTTTCCACCGTGCCTCAATATCACTGCTCGCTTCTTTTGATTTTTTTTTTTCTTTTTTGTTGTGTAGATACTTCTGCGTACGTATTTAGAAACATTACTTGTAACTATTGTGTGCTTTGTGTAATTGTATTTTCGTTTTTTATTATGTATGTATGTATATATATATGTGTGTGTGTATGTATGTATGTGTGTATGTATGTATGTGTGTATGTATGTGTATATATATATGTGTATGTGTATGTGTGTATATATATATATATATATATATATGTATATGTATATATATGTATATATATGTATGTATGTGTATATGTATATATATATATATATATATATATATATATATATATATATATCCTTGTTTCTGTAACTAACCATATTATAGTGTAGGTAGTTATGATAAATATGTTGTACGTCAAGTATTTTAGTTATGTAGTGCGTACTCTGTCTATGTTCAACGTGTAACCGCTTCGTGATCTCACTAAACGGTTCCAACGGAAGACCAGTGCTGGTGAACATCAGCAAAACACTGAGTTGGAACCATTTTGTGATACCCAAGTAAGAAAAATGTAATACTGAATTTTTGTCATACATGTCTGTGTACCTAATGTGTGTCACAAATAAATTTTCTTTCTTTCTTTCTTTCTTTCTTTTATTGACCACTTTAAACATCCTACTTCCTACTAGTCCTACTAATATTATAAATGCGAAAGTTTTTAAGTCCATAACTAACGTCCATATGGATGGATGTTTGTTACTCTTTCACATAAAAACTACTGAATGGATTTTGATAAAAATTTACAATAATATAGCTTATACATCAGAATAACACATAGGCTATAATTTATTATCGTACTCACGTAACAAACATCCATACTTACAAACGTTCACGTTTATAATATTGATGTGTGTTTCACGTTTATAATAATGGTGAATAAATAAGTATTTATCCATTTTATCATTCGTTTAAAAAGCTAGATCACAGCCACATACAAAGCACTATTTCAGCCTTTAAAGCATATTTTCCTTTCAATATAAAGAAAAATCAATTCAGTCACAAGAAAAAAACATTGTAATTTTGGGATAAAGTAGCATTATACTTAAAACTAATTTCGAAGATTACCTCCTCATTCTGAACTCACGAACATAACATTTCATAATAATTAGTATAGAGCTGAAGAGGTTTTATTAAAGTCACAATACCGTGCTCATACAAAGGAGCGTTTGTATGGAAGCCATGTACTGGAAAAAACTTCACAATATGACCTGACATACTTTTGGATCCGAAATTGTAAGCTGGAGTTATGTTTATTTATTTAATATTTGATATTGCTTAATTATTTTACTATGATATTTTGTGGATGAAAATGAACTGTACAAGAAATGATCACCCTGTATAGTAAATTCATCTACATAGGGCGTAGGCCTCATCCAACAAAAAGCGAGACGTCCGATGCAGCACCTCACGCATCCAATAGGGATGTTGACACATGTTACAAATTCATGTAAAGTTATGTTTTACATATTAAATACAGTATTTGAAAACCTAAAATAACATTTAAAAAGTCTGCTTATTTGTCTTAAAATTTAGAAAATTATTTTAAAATGCGTTATTTATCATGCATGATCACGTGACTGTAAACGCCAATAAGGCGATGACGTCACTGAACATTGAGCTAAGTACAAACTCACCTAACATAGCGCGAGTTCTGAATGCGGTGTGTGACGTAATGACGCTTGGAGCGTTTCAAGGGCGATTTTAAAAACCATTTTTCTTTATTTAATTTTTTGTTAAAATTGGACATATTTCTTTACAAAAGTATTTTTTTCGTGTTCATATATAGTATACCTATCAAATAAAATCAATTACAAAAATTAGTCAACATCCCTATTAGGACCAAGTATTGCAATGAAATCGTAATCCCATACACCAATTACCTATTGTACTATTCCGCTGCTTCATGCATGGAACAAGACAGTACTTAGTACCTATGAAGACATTTGCAGGACTAAATATATCCCCAACCACTGTCTTCTTTACTATGGTGTAGGGGCACATAGGGCCATTGACAGGGCCTCCTTACGAGGGCAACGAAAATATAAGTATACTTGTTACGGTAATATAATATTTATTAGCTTTTTACTGCTGGTACTGGACGTAATCACTCCCTCCATTATGCCCCCCTAGACAAGGGGCACAAACGATAAACACTAGGTTGCGATATGTAATTTAACTAATGTCATTCCCATACAATAAGTATTCTATTCTATTCGTTTATCGTTTGTGCCTCTTGTCTAGGAGGGAAGTTTTATATAATCTTTGAATTTAGCCGTAGCAAATAATAGACCATACTTAGAATCATTATTTCACTTTTCTTCAAAGTTGCCCAAAATTTACACTGCCCAAGGTTACGTACACGTCTTAACAGCTCCCGATGGTAACATTTATTCCGAATGTTCGAGAAATATTACCATAATTCCCTGATCATTGTCAAGGAAAAATGCCCACCATAGACGAATTAACTTCTAATATTTGAGTGTTTTCATTTGGACATTTTCTATTATTAAGTTATAAAAACTTGCCGGATCTTATCGTATATATTTTAAGACGAAGATGAGCGTTTCTTTACGACTGTCGTAAAATGTGGAATACGAGCATTGGTCCATTGTCAAACCGAGAACGAGATGACGTGAAGTAGTGTGGTTCCGACTTTGCTTGGATGAGCCACCTGCCCACACACAGCTCCGATTTAGCTCTAAGACCTTTTGGCCACAGCATAGAACATTTAAAAAAAGGCTCTGGCCATGGCTATTGTAAAGTATTCAAAGAGCCGGTAATGTAAAATATCATTAAACCGCGAAAAATTAAATATATTAGTGTGTCTACTGTCTATGGATCCACAATCACTTACTTCCAGGTGAACAGACTGTCCGTTTTCCCTCAAATGACAATATTTCATACAAACCATAGACCTGCTATTTGACATTATGAATTTTAAAAATAGGGGGGACTAAGACTAAGAACCTATTCTTAGGGGGTTGACGTATCCTTGTGAATAAAAACTCCTTTAAAAAAAAAAGAGAATGTATTAAAACATGTTGGATGTGAGTGGCAAGGGATCGTTCGCCTTAGCGTTAATTCCGGAGGTAGTCCAGAGAGGAGGTTCAGCAGTGGACGGATAAACACTAATGATGATGATAATGATGATGACGATAAGGATTGCATATGTTTTTATAGTACTTGGTAAGTAATTCTAGTAATTCTAGGCAAATAGTTAGAAAGAGTGACACAAGGCATTGCAGACTGCTACTCGGCAGAGCAAACGCCTATGCACATTCTTACTGAATGCCCCAACCTAATGCATAGTCGTAACTATTCTAGGGAAACACGTATTGCACCCAGAAGGTGTGCCAAAAAAGCCCTAGAGTTCATAGAAACAACAGGACTTGGACCGGAGCTGTAAATAGTGGCGAATGGCGATCACAATAGATCAACCCTGGTCGCAGTGATACGAAGGCAGGCCTTGCCTGGAACAGCCACTCTTGGAATAATAATAAAAATGAGAATTCTACGTCGACATTTACTGGATATGAATTTCCCGGTCATATATCAATGGAGACATACCTTTACGTTGTACTAACTGTGCAGACATATTAAAAAGCAATCATATTACCTTATACTTTTTTAAAAGCGAATTATAATGTTGTTTGAAAAATATACACCTAATAAAACTTGAGTAGAATAATAATACTCTTAAAATGTTTTTTATTAGCTCTAAATTTTGTAATGGTCCGACAAAGTTCTTATATGCCAGTCAGCGCGTAATGCGCCCTTATTGAATTATAAATATTATAATGATGGCCGGAATAATTCTAATTTTATTTGTGGCGGTGAATAGTTTAATCACTTATACCTACACTGTGCTTATACTATTTGTTGCGTGGTTTTACCTGTGTTAGTAAGAAACATCTTTCCGCTCACTACTTACGCGAAATGATTTGCTATAGTCTGATCTTTTTGGAGGAAAAGAATTACTCTTTTACGTAAAAACTACTGAATGGATTTTTATGAAACTTTACAATGACATAGTTTATACATCCGAATAAGACATAGGCTATAATTTATCACCGTACTCACACGGGAACGGGAAGTAAGCGGGTGAAACTGCAAGGCGCTGCTAGTTAATTATAAGTTTAACTATTAGATATCAGTAGGGTAGTAATATTAATATGTGGGGGCATCTCACACATGGTCATCTGTGCAAGTAATGCATAATATTATATTCCTAAATACATACTAACATAATTTTATTATGGATAAATTACGACCAGATAGAATAATAATTAATGATCATGCTGATCACCCAAAAAATTGCTTATGGTGGGAATCGAACCCGTAACCTTCTGGCTAAGCAGTCAGGGTCGCTAGCCATTAGACCAACAGGCCAGTCCAATGGTTGAGTAAAATAGCGCGGAACCCTTCTTATGCGAGTCCGACTCACACTTGGCTGGACTTTATTCTTATATCATCAATCTAATAGCTGGACTGTTGTCAAAGCTATCTCCAACCGGTAATAGCCTCTCTCCCTTATCTCGACATTGTGAGTTGTGACTGACAATTTTTATTGCAAGATGGCCGATCGGTAACAAAGTTGTTCTACGACTTAATTATTGCGCCACTAAGTTTTTAATTAAATTCTTCACTTGTGCTATATTTTATTGCACTTATTTTGCATTTATCTACTAGTTACTTAAAGCAGGATGCTTAAAGTAACTAGTAGAACACTGCAATGTTAAATACAATATATTACTATATTAGGCACTTTTATGAAAAACTAGCAGCGCCCCGCAGTTTCGGCTACGTACTTCCCGTTCTTGTAGTACGGGGATAAATTATAGTCTAGCCATAACGGAAAATGATTGATAGATTGATTGTAAGAATCATGGCGAAGATTATGATAATTATAAAGATAATGATGATGATGATAGATTCTTATAATTCACATGTTCAGGCTACTTACTCATCGTAACTAATTACCAACTAAAATCGTAACAAAATGGTTGATGATGCAATTGATGATGATGATGACGACAGATGCTAATAATCCACATGTTCCAGCTACCCATCGTGCTCGGGGGCCGTAGCCCCGGGGCTCGCAGCGGACATGCACTTCAAGGACGACGTGATCGCGTTCATAGGACCCGCCTGCGCCTTCGCCCTCGAGCCAGTGGCCCGGCTGGCGGCCTACTGGAACACGCCTATCATCACCGGCATGGGAGACCAGGTAGGGATCAAATAAGGGCCTACTTATGTAATCTATTACAAAAAATATTGAAATGACCTTTTTCTAAAAGAATAGCATTTAAAACTATTCTTTATTATTATTAGAATTATTATTTATTTTATTAATTTTTTTTACACAATAATAATATGTATGCTAAAATTATCTCAATATAATTTTTGTATAAATTAGTTTATTTTCGTGGAACTAGCTCGATGTTTGCCTTGCTGTCTTTTATTGCGAAAGAACTATTGTCGAATTTCATTGCTTTGTAGTTTTGCTCCTTCAATGTGTGGTTTCTTAGAAACCATGCAAGGCCGGATTTTACTTGGAGACGTGCAAATCTTTCACCTGAAAAATAATAATAGTCAGTTTGTTATCGATGAACATTGACGTTTCTCAACGAACGCTATATTATATTAATAGGTTAAGGTCGTTCGAATCGGATGCGAGTGTTGTTATCAGTCGTCTTGGCATTTTTTGTCTATGAACATTGTCGTTTTTTAACAACCGCTTTAGAGACCCAATTTATCCGAATTAATTATCATGACTCATGATTATTATAATGTTAAAACGCTAATGAATCAATCCTAAGAAAATAGCGGAAATTTTTACAGTTTAATTATTATGAATGTGGATAAGTACAAATATCATCAATCTATAATAATTATAATTGAAATATTTGCACGATAATATAATTATCAAGTACCTTCGTAATCTAAGTTTTTAAAGAAAATATATTTAATATGCTACTTCACTAAATATTGATACACTTTATGAGAAGTCACAGTTATAATCGTTATAACATTATCTTAATCAATTATTTTGTAAACATTCTTATTTTAATGATAATGACTTTGTGCATTTCCATTGAAACGTTCAGTGATATTCCAGGCTTATATTTGAACATCCAACAATAACACAATTTGTCATTGGTTCAATATTATGAACAAATGGCTTTCATTAAGAGAGGCTTATGTTTAGCGGTAGGTGGACAAAGGCTGATGATGATGCTAATAAAGCAAATATCAATTAGGTTTTTTTAAATGTTTGTCTGATTGGCAAACAAGCGGCCAGCGTATTTCGCCCATTGATAAGGCATTCAAGACAAAAGTTATGCTAGAAACCAAAGATTTATGATTTTTTTTAAGAGTAAAAAGCCTTCCATCGCTATATTCTTATTAGTTTGTCTATACAAGTCCGTTATATTAATTATGAATAAATAAAGAAATATTTTTCCACAATCACATCACGTTCACGTGGTAAGTTCGGAGGAACGAGTGTAACGGGTATTGAGAAAGGAAATTTAAGAAATTTCATATACACGTCCATGAGATGGTGCAGATATTTATAATTAAGTTATATATTATTTACTATGCGGAGTTCAAACAGTCAGGGTTCTTCTGCGTAAAGTGTGCAGCTGTCTGGGGGCTTAGACAAAGCAACATAAAAAAAACGATAACGAAGTTCGAAAAGAATAAAATGTACGGGATTGACATAAGTTGTGCTAAATCACGTGGTCAATCGTTATCGTAACAAAATCACAAACTGTCTATTGGTTATCATTCGTTATTGTCCATATCTTATTGGCTAAGAAATTGTCATTGACAACTTAAAAACGTTGACAAATTTTGGTATATTTTCGCTACGAAACGATGTTACTTTTTCTAAGCCTGATCACTCGAGCCCGCCCTCGAAATTTGTGATTGTACATCATTGTATGATTATTATCATTAGCATCTAGTAAATGAGGTCTTCAGCATTCGTTGAGTTTCCTGTGATTACGATCTATCTGTCTACTACTCACTTTACAAGGCTAAACATAAAATGACTTACCTATACAAATTCTGTTCCCTCCTCCAAACGGTAGATAGCTAAATTGTTTAATATTGCTGATATTTTCTGGAGAGAATCTTTCAGGATCAAATACTTCCGGGTTCGGATAATATTTTTCGTCTCTGTGCAATGAGAATATTGGTATTACAACTATTTCGTCTTTCTCTATTTGTATACCTTCTGACGGAAGCATAGTTTTGTTTGTGCATTGTCTTTGAATTTGTCCAATAGGTGGATACTTTCTTATAGCCTCGTTCAGCACCATATCCATATATCGCATATTGTCAACAGCGTCATATGTTAAAGCATCTCCGCATTTGGCGAATACATCATCTATTTCTTGGTGGAGCCTTGCAAGTATTTGTGGATTGCTCGCCAACTCTAAAAGAGTAAAGTGCATTGTCGTTGCAGCGGTATCAACCCCAGCTAAGAAGAAGAAAAACGCTTGTGCTGCTAATACTTCGTCCGACGGATCCATTTCAAAGCCCGTGTTTCCATCTGTCATCTTTCCACCATTTTGTAATTCTATACATGTATCTATGAAGTCGTGACGAACGTCTTTAGTACGGCGTCGATTTTCAATGACTTTTTTGAATGTGCCAATAAAAAACTCTTCGTGATCCCCGAAAATTTTCAAATTCAACAAATTGAACAAGAACGGGGAAATATTAGAAATTGTAATTTTGAAATTCAATTTCAACGTTGGTTCCACAGTTTGCTTTACCATGTTTAGAAATGGGGAGTCCATGTCGTTGTTTGTCTTGTTTGTTAATCCAAAAACTGTCGCAGCAATACATGCGGTTGTGTATACTGAGATTGCTTTGTTAGTGTCTGTATTAAAAAGTCTCACGTTATCCTCAACTTCAATAAAATCCTTTGCGCATTTGTCCATAATATAGAACATATTCTTTAGCTTTCTACTCGTGAAAATGGGAGTCATCTTATGACGGAGGAGCCTCCATTTACTGTAGTCATTCATGAATAGAATGTTACCAGCTAGAATTTCTCTGGGATTATTAACCACACCGCGGCTGTAGAAATTTTGAAAATCACCCTGCAGAACGGCTTGCACATCCTGGATATCTTTGACCATAACAGCTGGATGCGATAGGAACATCCCTACGTATTTTTCATTAGAATGCCTTCTATAAATGTCATCATAAATTTCTGCAAGCGAACGATTTTCAGAGAAGAATTTCTGCAACACACCTTCTACTTGTAAAATGTTTCTTTTCTTCCAGTATTCCTTATTTCTTGTCCAATATTTGTATATAATTAGCAGAGAGCACACAACTAATAGTAATAAATACAACATTGTTCTCTTTACGAGTTTCTGATAAACACTGAGTTCATTTTACGCGCTGACAGTATTTATAAGAGATTAAAATAGATAATGGTTTGTTGTTAGTGCGACGCATATTAGGTGATTTTTGTTTGACTAATAGTTTTGGTTATATAAATTACAAGTAGTCGAGCATTTTTCTGTTAATTTAAATATTAAAAATGTAATTACTTTCCTATTAATAACATAATACTAATATTATAAAGAGGAAAACTTTGTTTGTTTGTTTGGTTGTAATGAATAGGCTCATAAAGTACTGAATCGATTTCAAAAGTTCTTTCACCATTCGAAAGCTACATTATCCACGAGAAACATAGGCTACATTTTATTCTGAAAAAAAATAGGGTTCCGTAAGATATTTGGGTTTTTCGGACACAAGGTGTAAAAAATCAACCAAAAAAGTTACTTATTTTGCGTACTAAGCTCCCGTTGTAAAGCTTAGTTAATGCAGGCGAAGCTGCGGGCAACAGCTAGTAACCTAATATAGAGTGTATTGTGCTGTTTTATATTGAATATTTATGATAATAGTTATGATTAATTGTTGTTATAAATGGAAAGTTTTTTGCTTTCTTTATTAATCCATGTTATTATGTCGTGAAATAAAAATGCTTTTTATTTCTTTATTTATTTTATAGAGTGTATTTAACGAGCATTATTTATAGTGACTTTACTCAGTCGTACATTTCGGCGTGACTGCTTATGTGTAAGTTAAAAAGCATGCACTAAACTAAGTTATCTAGGTCAAACATTTTTTCATGCGTTATTACATATACGCAAGTACATTAAGTTAAGTATGTACTATTGTCTCTTCGTTCGTTGAAGGAGGCCTATTTTTAGGTTTGAAGGCTGATGATGATAGTGAAGTCAATTAACGCATGTTTGCTCTTACCAAATGCGGATTGCGAAATGTAAAGTCATTGTGATGACAGGCAAAAAAAATTGCTCAATCATGACACATCATCAAAATATTATTGTTTATATTATTATTAGATACTGCCTTATCTCTGATGACATTCACAACTACAACGACTGAACACAAGAGCGCTGCATCATTATTATCAGCTACTAATGGATTTGCTACTACTAAAAAGTGCGGGTCTGCCCGTCTAGACAAGTGGCACAAACGCTAAACGAATAGAATGGAATAGAATACTTATTGTATAAGAATGACACTAGCTGTCAAATTACATGTTGTGAGCTAGTGTCGTTCCCGTACAATAAGTATTTTATTCTATTCTATTCATTTAGCGTCTAGCGTCAAGGGGCAGATTTAAAAAAAAAATTCAGATTCAGATTCTTTATATTTATAGAGAATCTGAATCTCGAAAATGGGTTGAACGATATTCATGAAATTTAGTATGCTCTGTGTTTCGGGTGTGATACGTGATTCGATCTAGGTATATTTCATTTTTATCGTATTGTTTTATTCGTGTTTTTGAGAATAGAACAAAATGTAGAACTAATTTTGAAAAATGTGCTTTTGGTGGGATTATAAATTATTAATTCCTAACAAGTATAAAAGGGCTCGTCTTAAGTAAAACGCTAAGTGAAATTGACCTTTAATTTCAATTAATTAAAAAGCTCTCTAATGCCCCCGGGGTCCCAATTCTCTGGTAATAAGATCCAGATCTGAAAGCTCCTCTAATTACTAAAGAGCGTGCACGCAATCTCTGCATGTCTAATGTTTTCTGGACTAAAATAATTATGACCCTAAATCCCCAAGACCCCAACATAACAAAAAATATTAAATATATTTTTTTTTAATTTAAAAGAAGAAGACTGTTACTTAACTGAACTGATTTTGATAAAGCATTTCTAGGAACCACCGATAGAAATAAAGATTTTTAAGGAAGAACAAATTACCCCAATTTGTTTTACTCGTCTACGATGGCACAGACATAGCGGTCAAAGTTTTTTTTTGCATCCGGGTTAAAATTAATATCATCAAAGTGAAGTTAGGGAAACTTTTTTTAATGTTGAAATGATTTTTTACTAGTATGTTTTTATCGGCGGGTAATGCTTTCACGTAGAAGGGGGTTTTCCCCTGCGGGTATGTGGGACTCGTTGCGCCAGAACTATGGTAAAGTGGACGTAACTACCCGCTATAACTCGACGGTGTTCTCTGTCTTATGTTGGTCCAGTATGGGAAGTATAATCGGCACAGGCTACGGTGACCCCATCAGCACTCTCCTCTGGAGGCTGGGGTTGACATCTTATAGACCTTAGGTCCATCCATTTCGACCTTCCGTCGCCATCTTGCTCTCCTGCGGGAAGAGATGGATAGGCGCTAATTATAATGATGATTGTAATAAATAAACACAACGAATTGATCCAAAAACACATTTTAAGCTTTGTTTAATTTAATTAGCACTAAAAAAGGAAGTATCAAGTATCAACCCCAATATGTCCCACTGCTGGGCACGGGTTCTCCTCCTCGAAATCAGGCGAGGAGGGTAATGGGCCATAGTTCACCGATGCGCTGGCCCAATGCGGGTTGGTAAACTTTACACACCTTCAAAGACTTTCATTCTCATCAGGCAGGCATGCAGGTTTCCTCACGATGTTTTGCTTCACCGGTAAGCGAGCGATGGTCTCGTGTTTAGGTTGCACTTAGAAATGTACAAAAACCCATTTCAATGCACACACGGACGGGTCAGGATCGAACGCGGAACCTCTCGGCTGAGTCCACACAATAGTGTGATTTTGGTGCATGAGCTTTCTCACAGGCACTGCTTAAGATAGGTCCCCCGACCTGGCCACTCCCATTAAACACGTGGCTTATATACGGAGATCGTCTTCCCTCCTGGTTTATGGCCGACCAACACTTCGTTTACAGTACTAGTTCCAAAATTTTACTCTCTTGCGCGTAAAGAAGTTTCACTTCAACAAACACACATACACATTATATGCATATTCACGATGTTAGCTCCCGACTCTGGGTCCAATAAGCAGGAATACGCAGTGGAATATTACGAAAACCCAGAGTACAAGTATAGGGGGGTTAACAAATGTCCGCGATATCACGGAGCGTTACATACAAGAGATGAGTACCCTACAACTCGCAGTCGGGCGTGCCGATGCCGTAGATATAAACCTAATCAACACTAATCCTAATTGGCCAATCAGAAAACTAATGCTAATTAGTCTATATATACTTATCTAGGCATTCAATCGGGCACGCTGCACGAAGCGTCGGCAACCGTAGGCAAGATGGCGGAGCCGTTGTTCTCATCAACTTGATTCCAATAATTAGTTGTTCACCAAAGTCAATACACAACACTTATATTAGTATATTAATTTTAGTAGTCCAATCACACAATTAAACAAATCAATCCACGTGTTTGTACAACAAGCGAAAATAATAAGTGCGCACAAGCTGATCGACCGATCGTATGCAAAGTTAGTTATCAAGCAATTATTAATTTTAAATTTATATTAATTATAAGCGGCAAGCCTTTTAGGCGGACAAGAGGCCGGGTCACGATAAATCCGTGCAACAAAACCACGCGTGTGCGTAAACATGCAAGAAACTACGCCTGTCTCAATTCACTTTATGGCCACGACTGACTAGACTCGTGCGTTCCAGAGCCTTCTGCGCTCGCGCCCGACCCCCGTGCCCCGCGCGCCTCCGCTTGGGGATGCAAGCACAAAAAAGGAACGCTTGGTTCAGAACATCTACCCGCCTCGGCCAGGCCTACCTGGCCGCTAATCAACTGGTAGTCGCGATAAGGTTGATACCGCTCTCTTCAAAACCGAACCGTCCACCTGAACCTCAGCAAAACGGGGCACACCATCCGTCCCAAAAACTAAATTGAGAATGCGCCCTCTGCGCCAACACAGTGGCGGTGAGTTAACATCCTTAACCAGAACGAGGTCACCAACATGAGGTGGATCAGTTTTGTCAGTCCACTTAACGCGCTGCTGGAGGATATGCAAATATTCTAAATTCCAACGTTTCCAAAAACTCTGAGTGAGTTGTTGGACCAATTCGAACCGCGAAAGACGATTACGTCTCACCTCAACAAAGGGGTATTCCGGCAGGGCGTTCAGTGGCTGTCCAATCAAAAAATGGCCCGGCGTAAGGGCTTCCAAATCATTAGGATCTGAAGAGATCGGGCACAACGGGCGTGAATTCAAAACGGCTTCAATTTTGCAAAACACAGTTGCGAGCCAATCATTGCGAGAGTTCAAATGTCAATATAGACTCTCCAATTACTCGTCGCAAATGTGTCTTGGCAACCTTTACTACGCTTTCAAATATACCTCCCCAGTGGGGACATGATGCGGGACTGAACCTCCAAGTTATTCTGCGACCAGCTAGTCTAGACGCAATTTCAGTCTCGTTAGACAACAAAAAATCGTGTATCTCTTTTAAATAGTTACTTGTGCCTTTGAAGTTGGTGCCGCAATCAGACCGAATCAAGGACGGTAGTCCTCGTCGTGACACAAATCTATCTAACGTCGCAACAAAGGCCTCTGTCGAGAGGGCTGAGACGAGTTCCAAATGTACCGCCTTGGTGGACAGGCAAACAAAGACACACAAATAAGCCTTGACCGTTTTACTATTCCTGAGGGTCGAGGTTTTAACCAAAAAGGGACCTGCAAAGTCCGTACCAACTCCAGCAAAGGGCCTTGACTCGGTGACCCGATCCGAAGGCAGGTCACCCATGACAGGCTGCATGGTGGAGGCCTTCAGCCTATAGCAAGGCATGCAGCGAAAGACCACGCTACGGATGGTCCTTCGAGCCGACAAGATCCAGAACTCTCGCTGTAGAATGGCCAATAAGGCATTACAACCGGCGTGAGAATTTTTGATGTGACGATCAGTCACCAACAAATTCACCAAGTGGCCATTCTTGGGCAACAAGAGAGGGTGACGAGCTCCATAAGGGAGGTTTGCGTTTCTAAGACGCCCTCCGACTCGCAAAAGACCCGTGCTGTCTAAAAAGGGGTTAAGCTTGCAAATAGCTCCAGACAGCTTAGATTTGCCCTTTTTCAAAATGTCAATCTCGCTTTCAAAATGTGCCTCTTGCACAGAGCGAACCCAATGGTAAAGAGCATCCTGGAGCTCTTGTGGTGATAGGAACGCCTTCAAACGTTTACTCTGTGGTTGTCTACAATTCTCTATGAAGCGCTTGATCCATGCGGTGACACCCAGCAGTTTGTCCAATGAGCTGTAGCGATTCAACAGGAAATCGGGGTCGAACGGACGGTCCCGCCGTTCAATCGCAAGCGTTCGCAACCCAGGCAACGCGACAGTATCGAAGGCCGGAGTTTGCGGCCAATTGGATTCTGGCCTGACCAACCACTGAGGGCCCCACCACAAAGGGTGTTCAACCAAAATGGGGGCCATGCATCCCCGTGATGCACAATCGGCAGGGTTGACTTCGCCAGGCACGTGTCTCCAAATCAACGGGGTCTCCGATTTCTGGATTTGAGAGACCCGATTCGCTACAAACACTTCTAAAGTGTGGACTGACGTCTTCAGCCAACACAAAACAATTCGACTGTCAGTCCATGCATATGTGGTGGCAATGTTAACCGATGAGCATAAAGTGGACATGACGTGGTTCAAGAGACGAGCAAGAAGGGCTGCTCCCGACAATTCTAACTTGGGAATTGTCAGAGTAGTTCGCAGTGGTGCGACCTTGCTCTTCGCCATGACCAACGAGACCTTCACCTGACCATCCATGGTCACGGTGCGTAAATATACGGCTGCTGCGTACCCACGTTCCGAAGCGTCCGAAAACCCATGAAGGGACGCTGTATACTTCCCTGGCGGAAGTATAGCACGGGGTAACGAAATTCTGTTAATGGCCGTCAATGATGAAACAAATAGGAGCCAGTCCTCCGAAACAACTTCGCGGAGTGGCTCGTCCCATCCGAGACCTGCAGTCCAAAGTCTCTGCAGGAAGCATTTGGCCCAGAATATGACCGGACATATCCAGCCATTGGGGTCAAAGGTTCTCGCTACAGTCGACAAAACTAGTCGTTTCGTCCAAATATGAGGCGAATCCAAGTCGACGTTGAAAGTGAAGACGTCTTGGACTGGTATGTACTGGATTCCAAGTACTGTCATCATGGTAGGATTGTCACGATCCTCAAAAAGGTGAGGATCCTGCTGATGGTCATCTGGTAGCCCATCCAAAAGCGCAGGCAAGTTGGAGACCCATTTACGCAACTCATAACCTGCGGAGGCTAGTATGCCAATCAACTCGTCACGCAACAGGAGAGCCTCTCTCTCTGTGGACGCGCCAGTGCATATATCGTCGACATAGAGATCCTCCTTCAAAATGGTGGCTGCGCGAGGAAACGACATACGCTCTCGATCCGCGAGCTCCCAAAGCGAACGTATGGCCAAAAAGGGGCTAGACCGTAGCCCGTACGTGTTCGTGTTGAGCTCGTAAACAAGCATGGGATCTTGCGGGTTTTCCCGCCACAATATTAATTGATATCGACGATCATCCGGGTGAATTACTGTTTGCCTGAACATCATCTTGATGTCAGCCACAAAAACAAATTGATGACGCCGAAACCGAGTGATGATGTCACAAAGGTCCTTGAGCAATTTGGGACCAGTATGAAGACACTGGTTCAAGGACACTCCCGATGTGGTCTGCGCAGAACCGTCAAACACCGTGCGCAGTTTACCACTTGATGGTTTTATTACCGCATGATGCGGGAGAAAACAATGCTCGTTCGAGCGCCAGTCGAATTTTGACACAGACATGTGTCCCAAATCCTCATACTCCCGCATGAAGTCAATATACTTCTCCTTGAGTAACGGATCCCTGCTCATGCGGCGTTCCATTGCCAACAAACGCTTCTCAGCCGTAGGTCGCGAGAAGCCAAGAGGCGGCCGTACTGCCTGAAATGGCAGTCTTGTCATGATCCGGCCAGAACGGAGCGAGGTAGTGTGGTTCCTGTAGAACTGTTCACACTCCTCGTATTCCGGATCAGAGCGGGGCGCTTGTGGTGGCTCCTCTACCTTTCAAAATCTCTGCACAGCGTCAGAGAGGGCGGAGCCCGCCATTAAGGCCGTTCCTAGTTTGACAGGGGGGGAAGCCTTCAGTACAGGCCCCATCAATGCGAACCCAAATATGGTCCGGAGGGCCACTAAACCACCTGGCTGCAAAACACGATCTCTCCCAAGAAATATTTTTCCCAAAACGTCGGCACCAAGCAATAAATCGACCGTGCCAGGTAAGTCAAACTTAGGGTCAGCCAAGTTCAAATCCGCGGTCAATTTTACCGCATCCGCAGACAACCGTACTTGCGGGTGGCTGCCCAAAATATTCTCCATCACAATTGCCGACGACCCCAACGTCGGGCGTGGAGAATTTGGAGGGGAGAACTCAAACCAAACGCGGCCTTTAACAGTGGCCACAGGGGCATTCCCAACGCCCCTTATTACATCTGAATACTTTTTTATATTCAGGCCAGTCTGCCCCACCAACTAAGACGAGGCTATACACCCTTGCGAGCCTGTGTCCAAGATAGCTCGGACCACAACCGAGGCGCCCGTCCGTCCCCAGACCCTGACATAGGCCGTGGGTAAGAGGACGGTCTCAAAAGGGGGCAGTGTATAGCGGGGGCAGACGCCACCATCCTAATCTTGACGGGACGACGCTTGACGGCCACTGTCCCGAGACGGCACGTCAAGGTGAGGGAGGGGACTAAACTCCTCCTCCGCTCGATGACGACTACCACGAGCCATAGTTGGTGATTCGTAGTGTGAAGAGCGTCCGTACCGTGGGTTGCGTGACTCCAAGCGGGGACGCTCCGCCAGAGGGGGGGAAGGCAATCGAGACGACCGCGCGCCACGGTAATCGTGATGCACGATTGACCTTGATTGGCCACGTGGGGACAATGGGGGCGAGCGGGACGCAAAGGTGCGGGATTGAACCCGGGGCCCGCTTTCATACCCGCCCGTGGGGCTGTGTGCCGAGACATGTTGGCGATCGATGGCAGCACAATCTGTGGCGCGCAAGGGGGGTGTGCTGGACCTCAAGCTGCGGGTTTCGACCCGGCGTCCGTTGTCACACCCGCCCGAGGGCGACCTTGCATGGTCGCGGTGACTATTCGCGTTGGCGCACAGCACCTTCATGTGCTGTCCTCCACAAATAGGACTCGGATGTGTGTCGGGGCAGTTGCGCTGAAAGTGGTCCCCCAGGCAAGAGAAGCACCAGCCACGGGCCTGTGCAATCCGCCTACGGGAGGCCACGTGGAGCGCCACGAACTCGGGGCACCGTGCCGTTAGGTGCCCTTGCAAAAGCGGCAATCCGGGCGCGCAGCCTGCGCAGCAGCAAAGCGGGGACTCGCTCTTCGCTTTGGCGCGGCTTGGGCGGCGCGTCGTTGGTCGGAGGCCGTGGGCCCTGATGGCTTGGCCGGCGCATCGGCGACCATGACATCACCCATGCGACACTCGTCCTCGAGGAACGCCAGGAGCTGGTCAAATGTAGGGAGAGAAGACGCCTCATCCCTAGCATGCTCCTGCTCAAAACGTGCTCTCAAGGACACCGGCAACCGCTTCAGCACGATACGCACAAGAAGGTATGACCACTGGGCGACCGGCAGGTCCAAGCGGTTGAGCGCGTTGGTGGCTATCAGGAGGGGGTTTAGCAATTCGGTCCTCAACTGGGCGGTATTGCTCACGACCGGGAGGTTCATGATCTGGTCAATATGAGCATCGGCCAGACAGCACTGATTGTGATATCGCTTGGTGAGCAGCGACCGCGCGACTCCATAGCTCCCGTCGCATATCGGGAGGTGCTGTACAAGACCATCAAGCGCGGAGAGCAAATAGGCCAGCTTCTGAGACGGGCCTAAATCCTCCCTCGAGTCTACGAGACTTTCAAAGAGGCTAATAAAACCCATCCACGTATCCAATCGACCATTGAAACGTGGCAGGTCCAAGTTCGGCAACTTGGTCAAAAGACCCACGGGAGTCTTCAAAGGCGCCCTATGGGGCGGTACTCCGGCGCGCGAGGCTAAAACCTCTCGCGCGCGCTGGGCGATGGTGTCGGCCAGGTCCATAATTTGGACGTAGTCCTCGTGCACTTGGTCCCGTCGTTCCTTCGGGAACAGCTCGAGGGGCACTTCGTCCACATGCACGATGAAGCGCCGGTAAAGTGTCTCCACGTCCTGAAGACGCATAGGGCACTTCTCGTGCCTGTCCAATAAGGACTCTGTTCGGTCCTCTCTATCCACCAAGGCAGCCGCGGAGGTAAACCACCTCAATTGTGAAGTAATTCCGGCATAAGTTTCTCGTACAATATTTAACGCAGTGGTCGCCATCTTCAAAGAACAAGGCGTACAAACAATCGCAAAACAAGATCAATATAACAATAAGAAGGCTATCCTTCAATAACGCAACAGCTGTTATCGATCTAAACACAAGTTTCAAATCTCAGTAAAGGTTTATAACAATAAGTCACAAACAAACAAAATATTAAATAGCTAATAAAATGAAAACAATTTTGAATTCCAATACAAATAATCTCTCAAAGAATTTATCAAGCCGCGAGCGTCTTTCAACTCGATATTATACACACTACATATACAATATACGTACTCAATATGGTTCAATTTATCAAAGATTTAACAATTATTCAGTTTTCATTTCATACACAATAGGGAATTTTTCAAATACAAACTCCGTTATGAAGATAACTGACTATTCAAATGTTGGTTTTATTAAATATAAACTATCTTACATATACACCGTTATATTCATACAAATTTGAATATCGTTGTTATTCAGTCTATAGACGCTGCAATATAAGCGCACGCATTCCACACTTATGTACTATAAGCGTATATATAAGATATAGGCAGTATAAGTTTTAGACAGCTTTGCTGCCACAAATTTTAACCACGCTCTGCTACCAGCAATTTTGTTAGCTCCCGACTCTGGGTCCAATAAGCAGGAATACGCAGTGGAATATTACGAAAACCCAGAGTACAAGTATAGGGGGGTTAACAAATGTCCGCGATATCACGGAGCGTTACATACAAGAGATGAGTACGTACCCTACAACTCGCAGTCGGGCGTGCCGATGCCGTAGATATAAACCTAATCAACACTAATCCTAATTGGCCAATCAGAAAACTAATGCTAATTAGTCTATATATACTTATCTAGGCATTCAATCGGGCACGCTGCACGAAGCGTCGGCAACCGTAGGCAAGATGGCGGAGCCGTTGTTCTCATCAACTTGATTCCAATAATTAGTTGTTCACCAAAGTCAATACACAACACTTATATTAGTATATTAATTTTAGTAGTCCAATCACACAATTAAACAAATCAATCCACGTGTTTGTACAACAAGCGAAAATAATAAGTGCGCACAAGCTGATCGACCGATCGTATGCAAAGTTAGTTATCAAGCAATTATTAATTTTAAATTTGCCCCGTGCCCCGCGCGCCTCCGCTTGGGGATGCAAGCACAAAAAAGGAACGCTTGGTTCAGAACACACGAGATCCAACACTCAGCTCTGAAACAAACAAACAAACATCTACTGTATCGGTCCCTGATGGCTGATACAGAAGATGTTTGTTTGTCCCTGAGAGGGCACGTTTACAAGTTTGTCTATCTAACGAACATTATAAAGGCTTTGTGCGCGGCAGGCATCATCACTACATATTATAAAACAAAGTCGCTTTTTCTGTCCCTATATCCCTTTGTACGCTTAAATCTTTAAAACTACGCAACGGATTTTGATGCGGTTTTCTTTAATGGATAGGACAATTCAAGAGGAAGGTTTATGTGCATAATTTATTAAGTTTCTATATACATTGGCTAAGATATAACAATAATTGTTGGAGGTGTCGGAAAAAAATTGGCCGTCTGGGAGTTTCCAACGAAAACGCTGCCTAAACCCTTTGAGATATATCAAAATAATGTATGGTGGAATTGTGTGTCTTAAATAGGTCTACAAAAAAGTCCGCGATGGCATATATCTATCTCTTAGGGATATCATACTATATCCATTTAATACTTTAAAAAATGGACAATTATAACGCGATAATTTGAAAGTTATTTACAAAAATACGGTATGAATCGTTATCATTTTAAATCAGTTAATTAGCTGGAGCACATAATGAAGATTATTTTTACCCTTTACATCATGCAAATTAAATGAATACTTTAGAAGATATGGCAATATCAAAATAATACGCAAGAAAATAAATCGTGTTGCCGTGATTTGAGAGGGCAGTGGATGCGAGTAATATGTAATAGTATCCTAAATAGTAAATATGCATGCAGAAAGTCTACATAGGAATATAATATGTCTTTATGATCAAGATAACATATATCCATTTTAATACAAAAACTTAGTCATTATTGAAATGGAAAATGATCGTCATCAAACATGATAAATTCGTAAACCTAAGTTCACGCGGGCGAAGCTGCGGGTAACAGCTAGTTTATTAATAAAGTTAAAGGACATTGTTCGATATTAGCCTATGAATTGATGTGAATATAAAGTATATGACAATTTCCATTTCATTTTATACTGCTAGAAATATATCTTAGTATTCCACGAACACTTAAAATAAATACATTGAAAATAAAAAGTTTGTTCACGATTGACGAATTCTTGATGTCGTAAAAATGTCTCAGTTGGCTTGCTAGTGTTACCATTTATGAGATTTTCCCCTATTTTAGGAAATAAGGACGTTTGTCGGGACTAAATCAATAAAATTCGGAATATTTCTGGTATTTTGAACGTACGTGACAAACGTAAAAAATATATGGCAATTATTGTTATTAATATTACTACTCTGATGTACCTAAATAGATTAACGCATTCTTAAAGAGTATTTTATTTATAACCTAAAAATGTTAATTTTTTTCGTTATTATTTTTGTACATTTAAGTGTCCGTTAGAAAAAAATGATTAACTATGATTTTATAAATTATTTAGAGTTTATCTAAGTCATTTGCGATTCAAACGATTCTTAGGCGTTACATGTATGGAGCCGGAACAATGTCCTTTGTGAAGTCTTTAATATATTTTATCACTACATATTATAAAACAAAGTCGCTTTTTCTGTCCCTATATCCCTTTGTACGCTTAAATCTTTAAAACTACGCAACGGATTTTAATGCTATTTTTTTTAATGGATAGGGCAATTCAAGAGAAAGGTTTATGTACATACTACATATTATAAAACAAAGTCGCTTTTTCTGTCCCTATATCCCTTTGTACGCTTAAATCTTTAAAACTACGCAAGGGATTTTAATGCTATTTTTTTTAATGGATAGGGCAATTCAAGAGAAAGGTTTATGTACATAATTTATTAAGTTTTTATATACATTGGCTAAGATATAACAATAATTGTTGGAGGTGTCGGAAAAAAATAGGCCGTCTGGGAGTTTTAACGAAAACGCTGCCAAAACCGTTTGAGATATAACAAAATAATGTATGGTGGAATTGTGTATCTTAAATAGGTCTACAAAAAAGTCCGCGATGGCATATGTCTATCTCTTAGGGATATCATACTATATCCATTTAATAGTTTAAAAAAATGGGCAATTATAACGCGATAGCTTAAAAGTTATTTACACAAATACGATATGAATACTTAACATTTTAAATCAATTAATTAGCTTGAGTACTTCATGAAGATTATTTTTGCCCTTTACATCATGCAAATTAAATGAATACTTTAGGAGATATGGCAAAATCAAATTAATGCACAAGAAAATAAATCGTGTTGGCGTGATTCGCACGGGCGGTTGTCTGGTGTCTAAGGCCGTAGTGTATTTATTAACTCTGGTAGACGTAATATGGTCAACATAATATTATGGTGGAATAATATTATAATAATAGTATCCTAAATATACCTACAAAAGTCTGCGAAGGGATATAAGTCTTTATTTTCAAGATAACATAATATTATATCCATTTTAATACAAAAACTTAGTAATTATTAAAATAGAAAATGATCATCATCAGACATGATAAATCCGTAAATCTAAGTTCACGCGGGCGAAGCTGCGGGTAACAGCTAGTAATTGTATATTTCTTTCCTAAATAAAATAAATGTCGGTTTAATTTTTATTTATTATTTTTTAAAGAAATTTATTTAACATTTATTAAGATTTTATTTTATCTCTATTATATCCACAGAGTACCTTTGTATATACGGAAAATTATATCTTTCTAATAGTAATAATAATATTATTTAGTTATTTGATTTTCCCTCTATCATCTATGCAAACGTCGCAAATAAAGATACATCCTAAAAGCTATTTGAGGAGTCACAAACGAAACGATATCTCGCTCGATTTGTTTCGTCCTCGGTCAAGAGTGCAAACAAATCAGTGTGAAAGCTTATGTTATGTTGTTTCTATAGCGAACTTGGCATTGAGTTAGTAATGGGATTGGAAGGTAAAAGGTAAAGTACACGGGTGATGGAGCCTGCAGTTTAGGCCGACGTGACATTTCAATCACATTGACGTGAAAATCAAGATGGATTCCATCTTAGTATTTTTACGAGGCGTGAAATACTCTTTTTCTAATAGAGTGCTAACGATTGGGATGTGCTGATCGATAACCTGCTATAAGCAACCCAGAGTTCCTCGTCTCATTAAGGAAAGGCGTAGCTCGTGTAATTTTTTTTTTGCTTAGAGTTATGCTAATGACCTTGTGGCCACTATACCCGGACTTTTAATTCGATTCCAGATTTGACAATTTCAGTGTTGCAACGTTATGACAAGTATTAAATAGTAATGTTGCGAAATTATTCGATACGGAAATGGAATATTTCTGAATCGATTCCTCTCGATTATAGTAGTATATCTAAACAACTACTTCTTTTAATAGAAACTAAGTATATCAGGAAAATTAAATATTTCTGAACGGATTTAGTTTTGACCATTAATTTTATTAAGGATCTGAGAGTTTTCTTTATTAATTGTGTGTAAAATAAAAAAATAAAAATTGATAATGAAGGAATATGAGAAGATAAACAAAATATCGATAGCTGCACGAGCGCGCACGCTTTGCATATACAGAAAACTATCTATTTAGGCTCTTTTATAATAAGTTTTGTTTTTAATATAAAAAACAAAAACATTAACTTTTTATAAAATAAAGCAGTGATTACTAATGAATATATAATTATTATGAATAATTATGTATTTATTTGAATAAAAATCAATAATTTAGTCTTTAATTGGCACACCAATATTATGATTACATAAACATTAATCGCGATTATTTATCGATTTTTGTGTTCATCACTACACTGTTATATGTGGTATCATTATTTTGCAAAATGACAGTAGCTAATGTCAAATGCGGAATCGAATTATAATTCCGAGTATAGACACCATCGATCAAATATTTGATACTAATACTTCATCGTATATATCATCGTATTCATTTTCATTAATACATTCAACTAGGTACTTGTACTAATGCTTCATCGGATTAGTAAAGTTTGTAAAGAGGTAGTGCCATGCTGCTTTGCAGCCGAATTGGGCCGGCACGACCGGGATAGTGCCTTTCGCTCACATAATACCGGCGTAAAATGACACTTATGCTGTCGCGTTTCGTGCGGTTTATGGCTTTCCGGTGGCCCATTGGGTAGGATAGGGAAAAGTAGGGCAACGCATCTGCATAACCTCGGGTTATGTGGATGTTAATGAGCGTCGATAGACGCAAGGCTTCGGCTGTTCTATGCGATAAAAAAAAATGGATGTGGGGTGAGGCAGTTGGCTTCACACTGTGATCAGTAAAAATCTGTGGATGCCCCCCGCCAGTCGTAGAGTACGACTTCTTTCATTGATTTGATTTTGATTTTGAAGGCCCGGCAGAAGGTGCCAGCAATACTGGGACCTATTCCACCGCTACGGCCTCGGCGGCTGCCACGTGGTATCTTGACTGTGATGTTTGGGAGGCAAGACCCCCTCTCCCTATCGAAGAGTCTTTGAATGTGTGTGAAGTTCACCAATCCAAACCCTCCTCGCCTGTTCTCGAGAGACCCGTGCCCAGCAGTCATGGGATTTATATGAATTGCTGTGCTTTTTTATATGCATTGTATGATAGATATTAGAAGAGATAATTTCTTTAGCCGCGTTGTTTACTTTTTGGCCAGGGAAAATGTTATAGGCACGCGTCGCTCGCGTACGCTCATGACGTCATTATGAAATTTAAGATTTTAATAAACAGTAATCGAAATTTCAAATATTCTATTTTCACATCCCTATTGGTTTTTTTTATAATTTATCAAGAAAGAGAAGAAACACTGTCTACAATGTTGGTTGTGACAATTACACAGACATTATAAATTAACGGCTACAGCATCCCAAAGGATTACTCAACACTCACAGATCTAAATCTTGTAATCTCAATTCCTAATGAAACAAATTCCTGGAGCCAAATTTACCCGTCCTGAATACCGCCGTCCGTAACACCATTACGCTCTGATTGGATTCCACCACCGATTCACCGCCTATCAGGGAGTCAAGGTCACGGATGGTAATGGGATTTACCCGTTACTACTATAAATTTAACATTTTTGGTAATTCTATTTGAAATTGCTTTAAGGGAGTCTTTACGCAATTATATACTCCTAATCATATTATGGTCTACGGCAATGATTCCCAAAGTTGTCCAGGTGGACCCTCAGGGGTCCACGGAAGACTCGAAGGGGGTCCATGATGAGCGTGACAAAAAATGGGGGTCCACCATCGTAAGCCAGTCCATGAAAATTAAGAAAATTAATTTGGTTTCCATAGTGAAGAACCGATGAGTCTATGAAGCAAAAGAGTTGGGGAAACACTGGTCTACGGGGACCCCGTTGAAAGCATGGTGTACCTACATATCTATGAATCAAATACGTCATTCATTAGTAGTTTTATCCTAGAGGGTGGAATTTAAAAACAGCAGAGAGTTATATTGAAAATGAGTCTATCATAAAATGAGGCTTTAATCATCATTATTTTATTATAAAAAAGGTTTAAATTTTTTAGTTTTTTTTTAATTATTATAATTTTACTATCGACGCAGAAGGCAGAGAAGTCAATTTACGAATGTATCCAGGCTACTAAGGTTAAGGTTCCTGGACTTAGTCGTCTCACACCGGGCATTGTGTTTTTATACTAAAACCAAGCGAGCGCGTACAACCTCTTTTTAGTCTCGAATCTCGAGCGAGCGACAGGCCCCGGCTAGAGGTTAGACTACTCCTATAAACCAGGTCATGGGTTCGTTTCCAAACCATGATAAATGTTTGTGTGATGAGTATGATCATTCGTTCTGTGTTTATAGGTATAATTTATCGGTATTATGTAGGTATATGTATGTATTATATGTATTTAGAAATATATAAGTATGTATCAGTTGTCTGGTTGCCTAGGATTCGCATAGTTTGAGATCAGTAGGGCTATTCTGTAAAAACCATTTCGATATCGAGCTTCACCTGAGCAATAGAGCTCACCTTACGTCACTTCGAAAGCGAACTTTATTGACCACAGATTCCGCTGTCGAGATTCGAAAACGACCTTACAGAATATCCCTACAGATGGTCGTGTGTTAGTTGTCCTAGCATATCATTTTATCATATTCGTAATGCAAAGCATATATTATTTAAATAATAAACCACTTAGCATGTACTAACTAGCTTTGACACCTGGTTTATGGATTCGCATCACGTACGTGTACATAACGCCGCACACAGGAGCGGATTCCGATCTTTGGAAAAAAAATCAGAAATACGACATACGTACTAGGTCCGCGTACGTAATAGGTAATACGTACGTAAAAGGTCCGCGTTAAATGCGAGTGGCAAGGAATATGTCTTCTTGGCTTTCATTGAGTGTATTGAAATATATTAAAGTTTATTACTTGAATATTATCTCTATAATATAACACTATTTATTATTTAATCCGCGTGCGCGTGTATCTTGCCGCGCCTCAAGACTTATTGGCGTCGGCAGCTTATCCCTTACAAGTGAGTACATATACAGCAGTGGACGAATAAAGGCTGATGATGACGATGATGAAGCAACTTTGACTGGCCTGTTGGTCTAGTGGTTAGTGACCCTGACTGCTAAACCAGAAGTTCGTGGGTTCGATTCCCACCCGAGACAAATGTTTGTGTGATGAGCATGATCATTTGTTCTGTGTTTGGGCGTAATTTATCTGTAATATGTATATATTTAGGAATATATAAGTAGTGTATCAGCTGTCTGGTTACCATAAGAACAGGCTTTGCCTAGTTTGGGATCAGAAGGCCGTGTGTGAAAAAAATAAAAAATCTCAGTGTAAATTCTCAGATTGTTTAATATAATTCACCAGGAAAAGAAACCCTGACATGCCTGACAACCATCCGTTGCCTATTCTGTGATATATGAGATATACCAACAATTGCTGAGCAAACAGCAATTGTTGGTGAAGCTGCTCCACTGACGAAGAATTTGAAATTTTAAACGCATATATTTTCGTTTCAAGTAATAAATTTTCGTATATAATTCAGCCATACCTATACCATACATGTTACCTACTTAACTTCGGAAGAAGTCGATAACGAATTATTGTGAGTTACAGAAAGTTTTTCAGAAACATAATATTATCAATGTCTTGGTTCGTTCTACGATAAGGGCTTTTCTTGCAGGCTAAACAAGTTTATAAATTTGAACATCGTTAACGGTACATAATGGACCATTACTTCGATTTCGAGGAAACGATCTTAAATGATTGCCAATTACCTGGTTACACAGTATGCCGGTTTTATTATTATTTCGGTAGAAATGTAAACTGCATTTTAAATCACTAGAACTGACATTTATTTTATTTATATTGTCGAGAAACAAACAGTACATTAACACATATTATACCTTAAAATCAAATTGAATAATACATACACCAGCAAAGTATCTTCCAAAAATTACACACACACACACACAAATGCAGACGTAAAAGACGTAAATGTGAGAAAAAAAGACGCAACTTATCCAAGGAAATTAAATATAAATCAAGAAGTAATATTTAGCTGTTTGACATGTATTAGAATAGATTCCTGTTTCGTCCAAATCATTTGCTTTGTGAAAGTTTAAAGCTAAAAGGCTATATGAAATGCCATGGCTATAAAAGATTATTAAGGATAGGCGATGCATCGATAATATTGAGGTAACAATAAGTAGGGATTAGAGTGCCATTTCTATTTATTAAATGTCCATCGAAAAGCGACATAAGAAAATGAGTGTGGCGCTACAAGCCGGGCTACGCTGCGTAGCAATCACAGAGTACTTTTGTATATAAGGAAGTAGCAATACGCACCCAGATACATACATACTGAACGTCGATGTTTAGTGGGTCTGAACTCGGCCTCTTGTGTTAGTGGTCTGTTTTCGATCCTGGGGGCCTAGCCATAATGCCATTAAGAAAGCGTTAGCGAAATTCGAAAATGATAAAATGTATGGGATTGACATATGGCCGCGCTTAATCACGTGGTCCATCCTATACATTTTATCATTTCGAACTTCGCTAACGCTTTCTTAATGGTATTTTGGCTGCCTGGCTCACTGTGGTGCTATTAAATGAATTTTTATCAATTTCTATGAGCACCTGAAGATGAGGGCAACGGTCGTTCACCGGTTACGGAACATCGTCAGGAATCCTGCATGTCTGATGAGATTAAAAGTCTTTGAAAATGTATGAAGTTTATCAACCCGTATTGGGCCAGCGTATCGGTGAACTATGGCCTAATATTCTACTCGCTAATTATCTTCTTCAGTGTTCAGAGTCAACGATCCAAGTCCAGAATTCATAGTTTGAAATTTAGAAATCTGAGTTTAGAGTTTAAAGGTCAGTCAGACTCAAAGTTCTGAGCTCAGAGTCGAGAAACTGGCAGTGACGGTGACATTTATCATTATTATCATTAGGGTGGGCTGCTAATGATGATGTACATACATATACACTGGGCTGGTCACTCAGGAGAATGTATACCCATAAGGTTTAAGGGTGGAGGCCGCGTTTAGGTGGGCGAAGTGATGGTGATGATGATTAGGTTTACAGATATTTTGTTTTTGTTCCAGCCTCCGTCGGAAGGCGAGCTGGCGGCTCCGGCTAGCGTCGTCAGCCGAATGCATCGTCTCAGAAATTTGCGCAAAGGAACTAGGGTATGCTCATCGTATATGAATAATTCATGGGGTCATGGAACAAATATCATTTTTAAAGGGTGCCGTAAATTAGGCAATTTATATTCACTTCGTTTCTGATTTGTCGTTCCTTTGTAACTGTACTTCTGTTTCAATGTTGTTTGTGTGCGTTTTATGAATCTTAGGGCCTGTTTCACAATCTCCAGATAAGTTCCGAATAGGCTATCGGCAACTTATTTGACAGATAGAATATGGAGTATCTGTCAAATATATTGCCGATGTGTTGCCGATAATTCGGAAGTTATCTGGAGATTGTGAAACAGGCCCTTATACTCGCAAACACAAGATACACGTGTATTGGGATTTTATGAAACTAGAAGATGAATTTATTTTTCTATTGTTATCTGTGTTCGTTAAACTTTTAAATCCATGTCCATTTCACCACGAAAAGCCACTTTGATTATATTATGTAAGATAGTCGAACCGGAAAATGTACCTACATGAAGCTGATGCCTCAAGCCAGCGGCTATCATCGTCATGACATAGCCAGTTCACCCGTGATCAGCTCTCTTGGTAATATGGATAGTGAAGGCGACGACACGGTCTTCCCGCCCCGTTGACGTAGGACGAAGCGCGAGGGAGGCTTAATGCGCACATTCTCCCGTCTAACGGGATTAGGGTAAGACTGGGTACCTGTCCCGGTAGAGGACCCCTCCCTCCCTCTTTTAAGAAAATCGGCTGGTCGCGGGGGGTGCCCTGTGTTGATCAGATCCGGGACAATCCTTTTTAAGGGCTGGAGGCAGCTCGCAGTGGTTACAGTGCGGTATACCCACGCCGAGCTTGGTATCACGGAGACCAGACACGGGTGGGCTCGGCTTAATAGGAACGCTTATCGCTTCCCATCAAATAGCTCGTCTACCAATAAACCTGTTTATAAAATTTGTTCTTATTTGCCAGCCTCAGACGCTTTTCAACGACAAAGGCAAGTATCCCACCCTGACGCGGATGTCCTACTGCCAGTGCCGGTTGCCCAGGGTCTTCACCAGCGTGTTCGAGCGTTTCGGGTGGGAACATGTAGCTCTGCTTCTGGACAAGTCGGATCTCTTCTCCCTGACAGTTGGTAAGTCTTAGTAAGGCAGATGGATTTTGACGTGACAACGTCTAATAACACGATACTACGGGCTGCATGCACGAAAAAGAAGACGTCATTGTCGCGTTCCGCAAGCGAGAGCGCAGCGCGAACGAGAGAGAAACCGTCCGTAAATCGACTTTACAGACAAACATTTTTTTTTTAATAGAATAAGTATTACCTACTTCGCTTTCAATATTAAAGTTAGTAATACTAGTTAGTTAATTCGTTCATAGTTTCCGTTCGGGCCGAAACAGGCGGAAACATCTATAAGCATAAATTTTTGGAAGTATCATAACATGTATACTCTTATTAAAACTAAGCAGTAAAGAGCATTCCAGAACATTCCACGGAATCGGACAGTTCTTAACGGAGCTGTCCCCGAAACTTGAGAATTGCAAAGAATCGTAAAAGTTCTACAGCAACAATGGATTTTTACACTTTCGTGAGTCAAGTTCTAGATGAAGATGTATTGCAATATGTTGCAACGTTACATCTGAAATGTCTTATAAGCTTTAGAAAGTATATTTTCTTCTTGAGCATATTATATAAAGTGGCAGGATGTAAAGACATAGACTTTATAATATATTATTTTGAATACGATTTCAAATAATTTTTAACAAGCAAGAAACGACTTTAAACAGTAAATTAAAAATTAACTTCACACTAAGTAATACGTACTTTCATTTAGTTAAATAAAAATGTTTATTTGTTATTAAAATAATTAATTATTTTATAACTCTGCAGTCGGTGCCAAATAACTGCAACAGCCTAACTACAATATTAAATTACTAAGTTCACATTATATAATTAATATATTATACGGTCGAATTTAGAAACGTGTCCTTCCTTGAAGTCGTATAAAAAGACGTAGAGTTAGAACGAAGTTAGAACGCGCTAATATCGGAAACTATAAGAGGAATTTGAAATATTATCTTTATGTTTAATAGAAAGATTTTATGAATTATTGTTAAATTATAGCTTAACTATTTATGTTAAGGATGAAAGTAGGATATTCGTTATACGTATTTCGGGAAAAATAAGTTGTATCGCTCGGTACAGTGCCGCGTTGATCGCTATGAAACATCATCCGCGATGCGAAGCTGATAGAACGATGACGTAGGCGAACCCTCAGAACGCTGGACATTTTCAGGTAAAAGCTTAGAATGGGGACTAAGGAAGGAAGGCGTGCTGAAAGCAGTGAGAGAACTCGACGGCAACGAGAGAGAGTCGTGTGAAGCTCTGCTCCGTGACGTCAGCATGTACGCGCGAGGTGAGTCATTAGTACAATCATTTCAGTTACTCCTAAAACGAATCATCATCAGTCTTTTCCCGTCTAAAGTATCAACCCTTATATGTCCCTGGGCACGGCTCTCCTTCCTCGAAATCAGGCGAGGAGGGTAATGGGCCAATAGTCCACTGCGCTGGCCCAGTGCGGGTTGGTGAACTTCACATACCTTCAAAGACTTTCAATCTCATCAGGTATGCAGGTTTCCTCACGATGTTTTCCTTCACCGGTGAGCGAACGATGGTCTCGTGTGCTCTTAGACATTTAGAAAAACCCATTTCAAGGCACATACGGACGGGTCAGAATCGAACCCGGAACCCCTCGCATAAGAGGCCGAGTCCGTCCACCACTGGACCACCGTCGCTCTCACTCAACACTGACACGGAGATCGTTGTCCTCTCTGATCGGAGGCTGAAGGCTCCTCCGCATTCCCGAGCTACCACGAGCTGTCACTTCCTCCAACAAATAGTATAGCCAGATAACAAAACTATTGGACGGATTGTGATCATCCTGTACAGTCATAAACAATAAGTTCCCAACAAGTTCGTATACATTTAAAATTAAGTTCATAGAGTTTGGAAACAACCATAAAATGTTATCGTCGAGCCCCTCAACGCGACTACGGAATAATAGAGCACTTAAATCTGCACTGTTTTAAGAGTTGTTTGTTTGTTAGAATTACGCCAATTCCTACAACTATCATATGAATTTTAAAAAAAGTATTTTTACATTTTATAGCCTAATAATTGCCATCAATCGTTAGGCTATAAAATGTATTTTAATTTGTCATTAGGCTATCAAATGTATTTTATTTTATCATGAGGCTATAAAATGTATTTTAATTTGTCATTAGGCTATCAAATGTATTTTATTTTGTCATGAGGCTATAAAATGTATTTTAATTTGTCATTAGGCTATCAAATGTATTTTATTTTGTCATGAGGCTATAAAATGTATTTTAATTAGTCATTACGCTATCGTATGTATTTTGAATGTCGTGACAAACGGCTTAATTCCATATATTATGACTATAATAGATTGTTACTAATTATGAATTCAGCATTCAAATAGCTTTGATTAACTTGCGGCTGAAGCCAGGGAAACCCGAAGCAGCTTGTAATAAATTGTAAATGTAATTCTACGCGCTTAATTGTTTGAGACTCATAACATAAATGCCATTATGATATAAAAAATAACCCTCTTTGGGGATATTAAAAAACATAAATAAAGAGAATATCTGTTAAGTGGTTTATATTATGTTAAAACCTTTTTAACTCGCATGAAATCATTTTTTATTAGCGTTGATATGATGATAATATTGTTGTTGCACAAGATTTCAACATGAACTTTGACAATAATTTCGTGTTATCTCTTTGTTTATTTATAATTATATATCAATAAAAGGGCCGTCGAGCTTAGATATATACAATTTAATCTGACCAAAGGTTACCTAGTTTTTAAGAATTATATTTTATTTATTTATTACTGACTACTAACAAAACTAAGTAATCGCATTCTATAAAATAATCATAACATTAAATACATCCAGTTTACAAGGATTTTTACAAGGAAAACCTATTCGTTGTGGGATACATTGTGATTCGCGGATCTTGTCAAATAGTATCTAGAAACATTATTTAGGGGCTCTACTATCATTCCACCATGGTTCAGGCCTTGTCGTGGTGGTGGGGCTCGGTAGCTCAGGGTGACCCCAACACCTTGGGCCACCGGAAGAGAATTGAGCCGAGGGGGCTCTTTCTACCTCTCTTACAAGAGGACGGGACAAAAGACAAAAGGCAAGGGGTGAGGACGGGAACCTCGCCTCATTGAACTGTCCCGACGTTGGGAGGGGTAATTCTGTGGTGCGGGGCAACCCCTCTGTGGAGGTGGCGTCGGTCCCGTGAGGGAATAACTGGCCGTCAAGGTGCCCTGTTGCTTGTAGATCCGGGGCACCTCACCAAAGGCGGCATTAGTGGCACTCGCCGGGTTTTAGTGGACAGAGCTGCTTCCACTTACTATCTTTCGGGCGAAATGAGTCCCACATACCTGCCTGGGGAGACCCACTTCCCAGCGGAATGCCTAAGCGCATTTCCCGGCGTAAAAGAAAAAAAAGAGGCTCTACTATCAGATGAATTCCGACCATCTCGATACAGGATACAGTTTTAATTTCTATGGAACTGACTACTCAAGCCATTTAAGAATAAAAAGGCGGCACGTGTTTACACTCTACTTGACCTTATTTAAAAATAATGATACGGAACAAAGACGTTTCTAATGACACTACACTTGACGCGAGTTTTGCCGCCTTACTGTTATCCCCAGGCTTCGCCCGCGTTAACTATAGGTAATATTTTGGGCAAGTTTTATACTTAAGAGCCATAGTTTACTTAAGGCCAAGGCATTTCAAATATCTGTGGTTGACAACGGATGATTGAATATAATGAAGACGAAGAAAAGCTATAGTTTAATGTGGTTTTTCAATTAACACCCCACAAACCACTCACAGGTAGAATTTCGTAAACTCCATTCTTATTTGACCCTACTCGGCGAAAACCCGGTTCCAGAGATATTTAAGTCAGTATACAAGTCCACCTGTGTGTCAATCTGTGTGGCCTATCTTTTATAGTAAGGATAAAAATGGTTACTTGTGTCTAAGGAACTAGGGTTTGTTAAGAACCATTTGTGTTTGGGCCAGTTGTGATTCTGAGCGTGCGGGGATCCCTGGTGCGCGAGTTCATGCTGGCGGCGCACTCCCTCGACATGACGCGAGGAGACTACGCCTTCCTCGACGTCGAAATATTTCAGGTATGCTATATCATGTTTGTCCTTCACGTTAAAATCCTGAAAGGCATAAGCAGAATCAGCATTTAAATTTTATTGAACCAAATGATTTCACAATACAAGCGTGTTTATTTAATAATCGTGTATATTAAAATATTCTTTACCTATGCATGCATGACATTGTAAAGTCTTCTTTAACCTTTTTACATGGCTGACGCACAAACCGTGCAGGCCAAGAAATGGCGAAAAAAAAGTCTTCTTTAGTATCCGATTTAATATCGGAAGCGAATTCAAAATTAGAATACGGATTTCGGACGTATGCGGCCAGCTTTATGCGATGTATAACCAGTATAATTTAGATATTTTGTACTTACTAATTAGGTTTCTATGTATCAGAAAAATGACAAAATTGTCATCGAATTTTTTAATGTTGAGTGTTTGACTTTGATCATTTTCAAATTTTGATGCTGCGCTTTTTAGGGTCATTTGGTTTGGGCCACAATTAAAACTGTTACTTTTGATCCAAGAGAATACAATCACTAACGTTTAGTTTTGATTGAGGCCCTGTATCTGTATCGCTTATATTTTATGGTCATTAGCAAATTTGGCTACGATGTTTGACATGAAATTGGATGTCTGCCAGTTTGTCACAACTAATATAACAAAAGGCTACTGTAAACTTACTTCATTTATATAAAAAAAATGCTTATATTATGTACAATCCGCATGAAGCTAAAAATTATAACTTAGAACTTTGAAATTTAAAATTTTAATACTTAATAGTAATACGATATTTCTTATAAGACATAATATCACATTAGCAGGCCGGTGACGCGAACCTATAAGATTTCCAACCAAAAATGCTCAATGCGACTAAAGAGGTTTTACATCAAAAAGGTAAGCAGGTTAGCTGATGTTCTTTATTGTCAGGGTGGATACTGGGGTGAGACTGGATGGGCTGCCGGGGATGAGAGGGACGCGGCTGCGAGGGCGGCCTACGAAGCCCTCCTCCGAGTCTCCCTGAAGCTGCCCACCGGTGACAGGTTCGATGAGTTCGCAGACACCGTCCGGCTGAGGGCCAAGCACGACTACAACTACACGTTTTCCGATGGCGAAGAGGTGCTTTGATAAGATATAATCATTATCCTTTATCTGTCGTACATAAATCTTTTGCTTCTTCTTCTTCTTGTCGAGTCAAAACGGCTGAAACTATCTATTGTGTTACTTTTTGATTGGCTGATCCTTTCACCACAAAATGGCTAAAAAACCTTAAAAAAACTTATGTTTTATATTAAACTTTCCAACAGAATAATTACAATATGAACGATAGTCTTCACACAAGCGCTCTGTCGAAAATGAAGCATTAAACCCGCGTATGGCATTTTTATGAAACACTTAATAATCATACTACATCATGCTGTCTTATTTACAACATTTCTAATCGTTTTCGATAATGATTACTATAATTATCCTTATGATGTTCAAAGTGCAGAGAATTAAGTATTTTTACCGAAAGTAAGTATTTTAAAAGAACTCTAAACGATTCGAATTAAAATATTGTACTCCGTCAGGTAAACTTCTTCATCGGTGCATTTTACGATGGAGTGTACCTCCTGGGTATGGCGCTGAACGAAACCCTCACCGAGCTAGGAGACATCAGAGATGGGAGGAACATCACCCGACGCATGTGGGGGCGGGATTTTCACGGTAACGTCCATTAAAAAAAAATGCTTTCCGGTATTTGTTCGTAGGCTAAGTTCGACTAAGACCAAGTATAGTAAGAAAACATCAAATTCAGTCTAGTACTGATTCCGAAAAAACCTCAGTCGAATATGGGATTTGACCTCGGATTGAGAGTTCTGTATTTAAATTGTATTCGCGTTCCAAAATGGAATCCATCCAACGCGCCCTAATGTAAAAAACATTAAAGAAAACCCTTAAGATAATATGACTGATAATATTATGACCCACCCGAACCCACTCGTCGTGAGTGCGGCAAACTACACCCCCGATAGCTTAGCACCTAATAAGTCTAGGTTACCTAAGAATGTCATAACCGATCCTGTTGATAAAATCACAGAACTGTTAAAGCGCGACGCTGAAGCGCGACGTAAGCTACAACACACACTCAGACATAACACAACCGGTGTTAGGCACACATTCACACCGCATGGGCCCCGGGGTCGTATGCGACGTCGAACCCTACACTCCGTTGACCAGTTGATCCGGATCAACCGCGACAGCATAGGCTCAGATCAGCTACGAGTCGACACCAATATAGACCGTGTAAACACCGATAGCACTCTGCTATCGGCAGCTTGCTCGGGTCCCGCGCTTGACCCGCCTCCCCCGCTACCGGGGGAGGGGAGGGCCGGCCCTCACGATAGGTTTCTAACGTCACCCGTTCCAAACCAGTCGACCGTAGCTGACCAAGTTAGGTACAAACCCGACGCCATGAACATGGCGGGGGGCAACCCCCCAAATTATAACGTCATAGGATGATCCAACCGGATCACCCCATTTCCGATGACGCATAACGGTCACTAGGACCATTAGCATAGATCCAACCGAAAAAAAAAAAAAAAAAATATTATGACCTCTGTAGCTCACTGGTTAGCGCGTTGGCGTTCAAGCCGGAGTTCGAATAACAAAAAACAAAAAAGTGTCTGTGTTCCTGGGTCATGGATATGTATTAAATATGTGTATTATATAATAAAAATCTTAAATATATGTTTTAATATAAAAAGTATTAAATATATGTATTTCTGTTGTCTGGTACCCGTGGTAAGTCTCTTCGAGTACTTACCACGGGATCAGATTGACGTGGTGTAAAAGCGTCCATAGATATTATTATTATTATTATTTGTTCATCAGGCATCACCGGCCACGTCCGTATAGATAAGGTGGGCGACAGAGATGCAGACTACGCCATACTCGATCTAGATCCTGTCACAGGAAAATTTGAAGTGAGTGGAATTGTTCTCTATGGTCGCTCGCGTAGACTTACCGTAGCCAAAAATGGGACAATATAAGGCTATATGCCTAATTCAGTTTTTTAATTATTTAACATTATAGGTATGGGTTTCGGCCTCTTGAGTTCCCGGGTTCCTTGTGGTGTTTTGAAATGGGTTTTTCTAAATTTCTACGCGCGCCCCTAGAACATCGTACGCTCATCGGTGAACGAAACACCGTGAAAACCTGCATGTCTGATGAGATTAAGTCTTTGAAGATGTGTGAATTTCACTAGCCCACATTCTTATAGTGCACTTGGCCTAATAGCCTCCTCGTCTGATTTTGAGGAGGGGAACCGTGCCTAACAGTGGAACATATAGGGGTTGATTCACTTTTTTATTTTTTTCAATACAACTGTAATATTCTCATAGCAATACTAATATGAGTATGTTCCAAGTAAAAATACAAAATAGCACCAAAGGACTGGATTCGTAACATGAATATGGATAGTCAAGTGCCTATCTCAAGACTAGATTAACGTGGTGCTATTGTTGGTATTTTATGTACATTCTCAAATTTTCCAAAGGTAGATGATAATAAGACACTGTCTGTGAAATACCTACATGTTTTATTCCGTCCTAATACGACCTGCTAATAAAAATTATATAATAAAAGATGTACGTATGCGATTCACACACGATAGAAGTGAAATACACGTTAAATGCTCAAATACAAGCAAGTATTAAACAGTGTGCAATATACATACACTCCGACATTTGCTATCTCGCTCTTTTGTATTTATGTCTCTTACCTGTCGTTTTTTCCGTTGAATCCGGTTTGAAATCACAACGATTCTAAAGAAGTTTCACTTCAATAATAATTATTATTAGGTGGTAGCGTTCTACCATGGCCTGAACAGTAGCTACAAGCCGGTGGCGGGCAAGGCCATCCACTGGCCTGGCGGACGCCGGGAGCCTCCCCCGGATAAACCGCGCTGTGGCTTCCTGGGCAACGACCCGGTATGCCAGGGTGGTGAGTGTCTTTCTGTGGCCATATTTTTTTATGAAATTAACAATTTTAAGAAAACTGAATCTCTAGATAAGTGGCAAACGCTCCAAAACTCAGTTGCAATAAACGCTAAAAATTTTTCATCGCTTTTCGTTTTCATCGAAGTACAGACGTTGTTAAAAGTTTTTACAAACAAAACCATATACTTTATGTGTCTTAATAAACGTTCTTCAAAAATTTTGCAGCAACGCTATAGAGTTAGCAAGAAAACGCAACCGCATAGAATCGGAGCGTTTGCCACTTGCCTAGAGGGACTGCTTTGATATTAATTAAGTGCGCGACGAAGTGCTTCGGGAAGTCACTGTAACTCTACGTAGCAAGGAAAGACAAACGAAAATAATAGTTTAATAAACAAAAAAAAACACGCTTTACAAGTCTCTCCGAGTCTCTCCGGGTTCGCGCACTAGCTCTATCTCTCTTACTCGCATGCAAAGGATGCGGAAAGGAATTAATTCATCCTGGCGAATCTAATTGGGATAATCGGATTTTGTAATCGAATTATTGCATTGTCATCGGTATTTGACAGGTGTGCAAAGTTTGAATTAAATCTGATCGTTTAAAGTAGGACAAAATCGAGCTCAAAGAAGTCGGTTACAAACATACATACAAACATACAGGTGAAGCTAATAAATAAGCGTGTTAAAAATGCCGACATAGTACGATGTTTCATATTTCTATCGACAAATAAATTTCTCCATATTATCATCTAATAGATCATTGTTATTAATTTTATCAAAATTTGTTTACAAACAACGCACATACAACTGCTGAAATGTAATTTTTAATAGATATTTAATTATTTATTTTTAATAATTAATGAAGAAAAAATATGCGAATACCTCTACGTTTTACGTTGAGTAATAAATTTCTTCATTTTACTTAGTTAGGTACTTTACTTTTACGTAGCTTAGTTACGAGTTTCTCAGCATGAAGCTAATAAAATACTGCGAGGCGCAATTCGGGTTTTATCCAAAAATATTATATTTGGTGTCTATACTCTATAATGAAAACGTTTTAATAAATATACACGTATAATTGTCGTATATAAAAACGTCATATTAAATAATTTGATCGACAAAGACTTTTTTCGTCACATTTAACAAAATTCAGAAATATAAGTCATAAAAACGTTGAATACGACAATCCACAGATTTATAATGGAGCGAATACAAATACGAACCAAAGCGAATACAAATTCAAAAATAATAGAAGTTTGGAGTACGACGCCATGTCAAACACTTTAGCGCGCTTTTTTTTTTTTTTTTTTTTTTTTTCTATTTATTTCACTTTATACATACATTTTGAATTTGTATTCGCTTTGGTGGCGTCACTCGCGTGTTCGGCATGCTTTTTCTGTCTTTATTTATAAATCTGTGCGACTGTGCCTATTTTTTTATTATTTTATTTATTAAACATCGTCCATAGATATTATTATTGCCAGGATCACAATATTGTTTAATTCAGCGCGGTTCGTCCTATAACGAGAAAAACTTTCTTTGATGGTGTCTACAGAGTATTGTGGTAGTAGTATAGTGGTAGACTCATTTGACGTTCAAAAAGATACTTTGATGGTACTATTTTGAATAAAATTTTTGACTTTGACTTTGACTTTGACATTGAAGTATTATATAAGTATTCATAGTCTATCCATAACTCATTAGCGGCATGATCGTTTCTTTACATGCTGCTCAGAAGCTCAGACCGTTATCATTTATTGTTTTATCGGTCTAGCGGTATTCTTGACGTTCGCTGTGACGGGCGCCTGTGTGGCCTACAAGTAAGTATGTGTGAAGTCTAGATTAATATAGAAGTTTTTTCGGATGGAGCTATGCTAATGGCCCTAATGCTTCGTCGGAAGTGGGGTGAGCCGGTTGGTATCACCCAGTGATATAGTAAGTGAGGGGTTGCCCACCGCCAGCCGTGGAGTGTGACATCCACGGCTTCAAGGCTTCGGATTTGTACCTGTGGTTGATCTCTGCCTCACCACCGTCGGATAAACTGAGCCCCAGGCGAATTACCCCCACCAGGCGATTCCACAGAGGTGGAGACCCGGCGGAGGGTGCGCGTAATCTTGGGATCCACCTCCACCGCGGAGGCTTCAGCAGCCGCCACGCCACCCCAATACCCTATCGGACGTGTCGTTTAAATGATTTGAACTAGTCAAATCAGTTACGGTCGACTGGTTTGGATCAGTTGAAGTTAATAACCTATCATGAGGGCCGGCCCTCCCCTCCCTCGTTGAATATAGAAGTAAAGTGTGTGAGGTTATAGGAAGTAATCTCTGGATCTACTGAATCGATTTTCATAATTATTTTATCAATAGAAGGCAATGTATTTGTGAGTGACATAGCTTTATATAACCCCGTACTCCAACGAGAATGTAAAGTACTCGTATTAACCCATATGGCGCTTCTAGAAATAGATGGAGTTTGTTAGTTGATTAATATTATTACAATTATGTTTTACCAAAGAGTAATCTCACACTTTAACCAATTTCCAAAAAGGTCTGTATCTTCTATATCGTCTGTGTGTATTTTTATGTCTATGTTCAAGAAAAGTATCCTCAAATGTAAATATGATTTTGATGATTATTTTATTTGTTGGATAGAAAATATTTCTCGGGCGGTCCCATGTTAAAGAAACCAGGATCTGATGATAGTATCCAAGAGAAATCGAGGAGAAGTTTCTAAAATCGCTAAGAAACTAGTGCGTTAGCTAATTTTATACTTGATGAGAGTATTTTAAAGCACTAGAATTTAATGAAGGTCTAGAGTCGATCTGGTGATGGAGCCGAAAGACAGTCGAGGATCTCCTCGACGATTCATAGCAGTTACCTTGTGTTTGGGCTTGATTTATTTGTACTGATGAGGTCTTTAGATCTAAATGGGGGGCTGTGACTTTCATTAGGGGTCTGATAATGAAGGTAAAGGGAACTCCTCATAATCCAGTGAACCTTACCCTAAAGCGCCAGATTAGGTCTTAAAAGATGAGTAACCTATATTAAAATAAATTAGGGACTAAGAGCATAATTAAGCGACCCTTAAATATACAGTCTCACTTTAAGACGTAGGATTTCTCTACGAAATAAGACAAGTTAGAGTTTGCCTGCGAATTGGGCCAATATGGGCTGGCGAAATCTGGAGCTCTCATTTTGAGGATCAGCAATTACTGAGACGTTCTTTGAATTAAGAATGATACGTATTTAACATTTAGACAGGTGCGTATCGACGCTGAGCTGAACAATACGTCGTGGCGGGTCAGACCAGAGGAGGTCCTGGTGGAGGTCGGCGCTGGTCTGGGTACCAGTCCCGCGCTCCACAATATCAACGAGGTTTTAAAGGTACACTTTTTTTTTCTTTAACGCCGAGAAATGCGCTTAGGTATCCTGCGGGGGAGCGGGTCTCCCCAGGCGGGTATGTGGGACTCGCTGCGCCCGAAAGCTAGTAAGTGGGCGCAGCTCTACCCACTAAAACCTGGTGAGTGCCACCAATGACGCCTTTGGTAAGGTACCCCGGGTCTACAAGCTACAGGGCACCTGGACAGAAAGACAGTTCGCCAGGGGACCGACGCCCCCCACAACAGAACAACCCCTCCCAACGTCGGGGCAGTAAAATGAGGCGAGGTTCCCGTCCTTGCCCCTTGCTCTTTTGCCCCCTCTTCTTATAAGAGGGGCACAAAGAGCCCCCTCGGCTCGCTTCACCCAAGGCGCCGGGTTCACCCTAGGCTACAGAGCCCCACTGACACAACAAGGCTTGAACCATGGTGGGGTTCTGACCGTAGACGCAATGAACGCCAAGACAGAATATGAAGTAGGAATTACTTACTACGCGCATTGAGAGTCATAATATTTCTATATTGTGTGTTATAAGATTTTCAGGTATGGTTATTTTTACTATCAAAATAGAGCTAAAATATTGAGCTTCGCAAAATAAAAGTTAAGAACATTATCTCGTTTTTCATACTTTTTATAATCTGTGTGTAGTCCAACTCGAGCCTGGCCATATAATTAGTAATAGAAACGTGCAACGTCCACGCCCATGTTTGCAGCACAAATTAATGTTACTAATTAATTATTGTCACCCACAAGTATATAATACTTGTGGGTACCACTAAGTAAAAAATAAATATTAGTCCTGGGTTCACTTATGGCTATTTAATAGAGCAAGAGCCCTTTGTGTAACTTAAAAAATATTCATATAAAATATCATAAGATAAATGTAGGTATAGAGTTAATGATAATATTTTAACCATAAATTAGGCAAAAATGAGTGACTCTGGCATCTCTAAAATTTACCTGTCATGGCAGTGACATTTATAAACATATTATTCAACGGGGTTAATTGTTGTTTATTTTTACTTTCTAATTCACAAAATTTCATTTTAACGATCATTATACGGCCTTCAATTTTTACACCTCACTTTATATTATATGCTCCATATTTCACGTAAAACAATTTAAAGTATCACAACTTCTTACTCCAGACAGATGTCAAGATGTCAATCTTGTCAAATTTAGTTCGGGCATTAGTCGCAGGACTTCATAAGTGGCGAGGACTTTAAGCCGAGATCATGCCTTTATGTCGTTAGTGACGCGCTCTCGCTTTCAGAACGCGATATGACGTGATATTTTTCGTGCATGGCACCCGTAATATCAAGTTACATATTAGACGTTGCCACGTCAAAAAGCCATGGATGGGTAAGCCATCTGGGTATTCAAGAGGCCTACACCAGCAGTGGACGGAGAGCTGATAATAAAGATGATAATGAAACATTTAAAACCCTTTTCTTTAAATATTGTTGTACAAAGAAGTTGGTTTAAGACGAGAATATTCTTGAGATTATTTCACCGTTCTCATTAATTAGCCTCTCTTCAATCAGGATAATCAAGCAGTACTTTGTTATCCATGGCACAACTTTTAAACGTTTATAATTAATTACACTAATTAAATGCAAAATATAAATTAATTAGACATTTTTTGTGAGAATCCAATATATTCTATGATGAGATATCATACTTACTATTATTTTCTTATGTTAAGATCGGGCATATAAAAAACTTAATAAACCGCGATAAAATCCGTTTTGTTTCATTATAATATCATACTATTGTTATTAATGTCAGGTCCCCATTATCCTAGTGCCCAGGGCCCAGGGTTAAAGGGGGCCTAGTAAGTGTGCACTCAAGTTTTCTGTAAATCCTGCGTGGTCCGCAATCTCCATGAACCGCAACCTCTTGAGTGAGAGGTTCGAGCTCAATCCTGACCTCTGTGTCACCACCAATCAGTGCTATCATACAAATTGCTCTTATCAGGATTCGAACCCGTCACCACTGCGTACTCTAGTAACCAAACCGCTTAAGCAGCTGGCCGACATTGTAGATTTAAGTTACATCAAAGCGGTTAACAGCTAGCTAGTAATATTTGTTCCAGCTGTCGCTGGGCTGGAATGCAAGAAGCAGTTCCGGTACTCCTTCCGTCGGACCATCCCTTACTCTCTCCTCCTTCACCGTTGGCCTGTACAAGGGCAATCGGGTGGCCGTGAAGAAGATACACAGGAAAAAACTGGATCTGAATAAGAAACTGCTGTGGGAGATTAAGCAGGTGCCATTCTATGACTATAATACATCTACGAACTGTTGTTCTGGTATGTACTATCTTGTACCCATCCATCACTGGGCATAGTTTTCTTAATAAACCTCAAGATGACCAGCTATTATTCCACTTTGTTGTCTAGAATTCCACTTTGTAACAGTAAATATATCCCATTTTGGTTCGGTAGATGAGCGACCATCGTTTTTGTAAATGTGTCTTCCACACCAGCATTAAACGATTGTTAGTAACTGCTATTACCGTCTTCAGATGTTTCCAGGTTTTTACCGTCCTTAAGTCTTAAGAGTACAGTGTGTCCTTGGTGCCGAATATGCGCATCCCAATTAACGCCTTCTCTTAAATATCATTTTATTCAATATCTATTTTACTCGCTACTTCCTTCATCCATAACTTCATAAAACAGCTTTCTAGGTCAAAATGATAGAGATTTTTCTATTTAGTTAGTTCCCATGCATAATAAAATATCGGTGAAGGAAAACATCGTGAGGAAACCTGCATGCCCGATGAGATAGAAAGTCTTTGAAGGTATGTGAAGTTCACCAGCACGCACTGGGCCAGCGCGGTGAACTATTGGCCTATTACCCTCCTCGCCTGATTTCGAGGAAGGAGACCCGTGCCCAGCAGTGGGACATATAAGGGTTGATACTTTACATGCATAATGTTGTATCATCATCATCAGCCTTTATCCGTCTACTGCTGAACATAGACCTCCCTCAATGTTGTATGTAGTGTTGTAAATATAAAAAAATCTACAGTAAGATTCTTGGATATGAATCGGAATAAATTTTCAAGCTAGTTTTTCAATTCAATCTATTTAGCTTTGCATCTGGCAGTTTGCCAGATTAGCGGGGCAATCACGAGAAAACTTCTAAGAGGCAATAAAAAATGCTTGGTGGAAAGTGGAGCAAATCTCCTATGTTAAACGGAAAACCAGTTTTTGAATTTGTGCTATTAGTGTTCATGAAATTGTTTAATTTAATTAACATTTCATTAATAGAAATAAAACTATCATACGCCCAAATCATCTGCCACTTCTGTCATTTCGCTTGGCTCATTAAAAAAAGTTATAACTGTATGTTTTATAAGCCAAAAAGAAAAGTTTAAAAAATTAAGAAATCTCCAGTGAATTTCTAATTTCGGAGAAATTACCTAACATAGGATATATAACAAATATATGAATTACATCAGTGTAATATAAAAAAAAAAACAGCGAATGCTGCTTTTGCTACCTTTTTTTTAATATTTCCTTTTTACAAAATACTCTCAATTGTCGCTGACAGCTGCTGTACATGTATGAACTGTATCACCTGTTTCACCTCGTGTTATGTGTTTGCGTTATTGATGTGTTCGTGTGCCAAAAATGTTTGATGATTATTAAGATCATGATTATGATTATGTTGATTATAATAGTGATCACTGTGGTATAGGCACGTAACGTATCACACGAGAACACGGCCCGGTTCATCGGCGCGTGCGTGGATTGTCCCCTCGTTTTCGTCCTCACGGAGTACTGTCCCAAGGGTTCGCTGAAGGATGTCCTGGCCAACGAGGAGCTGCAGCTGGACTGGAACTTTAGGACGTCCCTAGTCCATGACATTGTCCAGGTAAGTTAATTTATTTCCTTTCTTTCCATCTCTTTCTTCTCGTTCCTTTGTTTTCTATTAGCTTTTTTCTCTTTTTTCTCTACTTTTATCTTCTTCTTCTTTTTACTTATTCGTTGATTCTATCGCTCCAAAACATTTACTAATATGTAATAATTACTTGTTACAGTGAACATTTGAGATCACTGTTGTGTTTTTGTAAAGGTTGAAGAGTGGAGGACGCGTTTAAGTAGATGAAGTGTTGGTCAGCCATTAAACAGGTGGAAAGACGATACCTGTGCTGTGGCCAGTTGGTGTTGGATGTGAGTAGTGATGGGGCGGTCCTCTTAGTCATTAAAAAGGCCTACGTTTAACAGTAGATTATTTTACTTTTTATTTTAAACAAAGTTTTCTTTTTCATTTCTTTTATTTAGGGAATGAGACATAACATGTGCAGTCATTACTTTATGAATTCTAGCTTTAGTCCTCAGTTTATAATATTCTGTAAGAACAGACTGGCCTAGCGAGATATTAATTACGAAAGTTAAGTTAAATCTAGAGCATTCTATGAATTTCAACAAGCAATTATTGAATAGATGCATTTACCGAATGGCTAAACAATATTGCAGCGAGCAACATTCTCGTTATCGGAGCAGTGCAGCGGCGAAACTCTTTGGAGCGTTCACGTTTACACAACTGACGTGTTTAGACAAGTCATCGATACTTACTGAAAGCTGAATGGATTGCTTTCTGGCGATCAGCCAACTTTTCATTATCATCATCACTATCATCGTAGTTTTCATCATCAACTTTATTTGACTACTGCTGGATATGAACATTCGAAGAAAGGTTTTCCGGATCAAACTAAACTTACCATTGCACAGATATCGATATTCTTTCTATATTTGATAACTGACCTTCCGTTTTCTCGAACGTTTTTTTCAAGAGCTTTCTCACGGAACTTTTACCGAAATTAGTTTAATGTGTCGCGAACTAATCGGCGTCACAATTCGAAATCGAGTATTATTTGATTTGATGATGATGTGTTTAAAGGATTGCATATAGATTTTTTATAGAATAGAAAGGCAAACGAACAGTCGGAAGCCTTACGACTATTAACGCCTAGTAACATAGACATACAGATGCGTTGCCCTCTTTTTCTCTATCTGCCCCAATGGACGATTGAAAAACTCTCAAACGCGACAGCATAGCTGTCACTTTACCGATTGATGTTGATTTCATGTGAGCGAGAGGTACCACCCCGGTCGTGCCGGCCCAATTTGCCTGCAAAGCACCATGCCGTTACCTCATTTTAAAGAATATGAAATGACTAGCTGTTACCCGCAGCTTCGCCCGCGTGAACTTAGGTTTACGGATTTATCATGTCTGATGATGATCATTTTCTATTTTAATAATAAGGTACTAAGTTTTTGTATTAAAATGAATATATGTCATCTTGAACATAAAGACATATATCCCTTCGCAGATTTTCTGTAGGCATATTTAGGATATATAATACTATTATTATATATTTCACCATACGTTGATCATAATAATATTATTATTACGTCTACCAGAGTTGATACACTACGGCCACACTACAGCCTTGGACACCAGACAACCGCCCGCGCTCGTTCGTATCACAGCAACACGATTTATTTTCTTCTGCATTATTTTAATTTTGCCATATCTCCTAAAGTATTCATGTAATTTGCATGATGTAAAGGGCAAAAATAATCTTCATAAAATGCACATGCCAATTAATGATTTAAAATGATAAGGATTCATACCGTATTTGTGTAAATAACTTTCAAATTATCACGTTATAATTGCCCATTTTTTTAAAGTATTAAATGGATATAGTATGATATCCCTAAGAGATAGACATATGCCATCGCGGACTTTTTTGTAGACCTATTTAAGATACACAATTCCACCATACATTATTTTGTTATATCTCAAAGGGTTTAGGCAGCGTTTTCGTTGAAAACTCCCAAGCGGCCTATTTTTTCCCGACACCTTCAACAATTATTGTTATATCTTAGCCAATGTATATAAAAACTTAATAAATTATATACATAAACCTTCCTCTTGAATTGTCCTATCTATTAAAAAAAACCGCATCAAAATCCGTTGCATAGTTTTAAAGATTTAAGCGTACAAAGGGATATAGGGACAGAAAAAGCGACTTTGTTTTATAATATGTAGTGATTAACATAAAATATAAAGCCCAAAATTTAAATACTTTTTATATGTATCGTCTTTAGTCGCCCTTTATTTTCAAGTATTTATTTTCTTTATTTCACTAGAATACGCCCTAACTGGATACTGTAACAGCCTTTTCTTAGACGCCCCGGAATTTATACACTTACTTTTTATTGACTCGCGTGAGTTTGGTGATTGGTCCCAAGTGTATGTAATGTAGGCATTCTTACGTGTGTTACATGTGAAAACAAAAATAAGTATTTCTATTGAAAGGTGAAACTAACGTTTTTTTATCAATTCTTTTGATCCACATTTTAGAGGCTCCGTGACCTAATGGTAAAAAACGGAACCCTTACGGATTCGTAATGATTGTCTATCTGTCCGTCGGTCCGAGAGTGAAAAATCTTAAAAAATATATAATATGTATATTGATAACCATGCAAACTTCCACCAAAAATTGGTTTGACTGAGCTCTTGTAGAAAAAAATATGAAAAAATACATTAAGTTTCATTAACCGAACCTTTATGGGCGGGTCCGACTCGCGATTGACTGCTTCTTAACTAACTACTATTATCTCTAATTTTATCCCTATCGAAAACGTTAATTACGTAATTTTACAGTAGATTTTTACTTAACTTAGCTTCGCCTGCCTACAACGGCATTTAAGTGGGATGATATATTATAACCTATGCCCTATAAGCCTTCCTCAATGTGGTTTCAAATGCTCTTCTGTAATAATACACATTTAGGGTCTAGGATGAAATTGGTTTATAATTTCCTATAGTGAATAAAGGCCTCTATCAATGTACGCCATTACGATTAACTCACATCTAACACGGACCAACCACTGCATGGAGATCGTCTTCCCACCTGGTTAATAGCCGGCCAACACTTCCGTCTACCTAAACGCGGCGTCTGTTCTTAAACCAAAGCGGCCCATCGGTCATCAGTTTTCCCGAATGTGTGTGTGACCAGCGAACTGCCTTTAAACGAGCTTATTTTTCGCGTGGTATCGGTAACTTTAGTTTTATAGTGGATAAAGGCTGATGATGACGATTATGGTCAATATTTATATTTTAAAAAAAGTTGTCGCTACTAACCAATGTATGAATCGATTTTAAATACGGAAAAACCTTAATCGATGTATTTTTTTCCGATTAACCTCTCTTTTTAGGGCATGTGCTACCTCCACAGCGGTTTCGGCGCCCATGGAAAACTCCGGTCATCCAACTGCTTGATCGACGGCAGATTTGTTTTGAAGATCTCCGACTATGGCCTCAACACCTTGTGCACACCTACCGATCTTATTAAGGATGACGCGTATTATTATAGTAAGTGTTAGATAATATTATTATATTATATTATCATCAATATTGCTGCATCGTGAGAAAGCAAAGAAATATATTATAAATGCGTGAGTTTTTTACATATTCATGAATAAACTACGGATCAGATTTTAATGAATTTGGCAAGGAGAATAACATCATCCGGAAGGAAGCTATCAAAATAGTTTTTCCATATAATATATGCAGTAACGGCAATTCGAGTTTTGCCATGGGTAGACAATTATTTTGTTAAATATTATTATTTGAAAATAATACCAATTATACACAATATATTAAATACAATTATAATTATTGTATATAGTATGTCGTAGTAATGTAATAATACATATTGCGACCACTTGCCGTCAGGTATTTTGGTAATTTGCTAGTATAGAGTCAGCTACACTTGCTAGTTTGCTTATCCGACTAATAAAAAAAATCTAAAACAATATTTCCATTCCTTACCGATACTAAATAGGAGTCTACAATTTAACAATATATATATAATAATTTAGTAAGCTATTATTCTTATTATTTTTCGGTTATTCTCTGATTATAAAAGCCTTTGGTATTAAACAGAACACGCGGGCTTAAGCCACTTAAAAATCATCGGAAGTGTTTCATGAAACTTCTTGTAAAACATTGTCACCGTTCGATATGCAATTATTATTGTAATAATGATAATGAAAGGCTTAGACTTTATTACAAATATTTTATAATTAAATATTAATCTCCTTTATTAATATATTGTTTAAAGATATTTCTTTACGCTCGATTGAAAAAGAGAGCGAATGAGACCATCGCTGGCTGCACCGGTAAATGTATGCTCACGTTACACCATGAAAACATAACGAGGAAACCTGCATGCCTGATATTATGATCAAAAATCTAGGTATTACATACCTACTGCCGCTGCCAACCCTCATTGGGCCAGTGGTTATTTCATTTTGACCCAACATCGTCCTCGCCTGATTTCGAGGAGGTGACAGTGTCCAGCATAAGGGTTGATATTATTTTATATGTTATGTTACTGGAATACAATAGGCGATTATTTTCAGAAAATGTAAAAGTAATTCAGAGTCAGCTCATGCGACGTGATCATAAAATAGAGTCTTATTCAAATAAGTAACATCATAAAGAGTTTCTATATTATATTTTTCTTGAAAATATTTTCTCTTTATACTTATCATAATTTATCGATTTTACGTGACAAAAGATCTCTTTGAACAAGTACAGAAAATTAATGTGGAATCAAGTAAGGCATTTTATACAAAAAACCATAGTGTATGTATGTTTAGAATATCACGGGCACGAGTCGCCTGTTAGTAAGTGGTGCGCGTCGCTTGCCTATGCTACTAATACTAATGCAAAAGTTTTTAGAATGTATGGATTTATTATTATTATTAATTCATTTATTTCAGACTACATAATTAGTGTCTATATCATGTTAGTTATAAATGTCTTTTTTTCCGGATGGATCTATGCTAACGGCCCTAATGGCCTTAATGCTTCATCGGAAGTGGGGTGAGCCGGTTGGTATCACCCAGTGATGTAGTAAGTGGGGGGTTGCCCCCCGCCAGCCGTGTAGTGTGACTTCCACGGCTTCATGGCGTCGGGTTTGTACCTGTGGCGGGTCTCTGCCTCACCACCGTCGGATAAAAAATGTCTTAAAATCTATGTATTTATCATCATCGCTTATAATATTACTTCATTACAGTTAATATTACAGAAATTATCTTTAATCTTAAAGAAATTATCTTATTAATTACTTAATTAGCTAGGCTAGGCTAATTAAGCTATTTAACCGCTAGGCTGTTGTCTAGCCTTTTTACTAAAAAACCGTTCAACTAGCTGGTTCAACTCAATAACACAGGCTATAATATTACCACTCTCCCGTGCTAATGGGAAGTACGCGGTTGAAACCGCGGGGAGTGAATAATTAACCTCATACGTGCGAACTTACTCTCCTCTTCATAATGGATAGGACTAGATTTCAATTATATGGATGATTCTAGAATTGTTATGGACTGCCCCTGAGCTGGTGGCGAGCAGCCTGTACCCTGGCGTGGTGGCCTCACTCAAGGGCGACGTCTACAGTTTCGGAATCATCCTGGAAGAGATCATTTCACGGGCCGGTCCCTTTCACCACTACACAGCAACGATGTCGTTTAAAGGTATGATCATTTTACTCTTCTATGAGAGAAGCGTATGAGAAGTTTACATTGCCCTCATTATATATATATACTGCCCTCATTATATATATACTATATGATATACATTATATCATATAGTATATCAATACTAGGAAAAAAAACGGGAAACAGCTTGCTGTGTTTCGAAGAGAAGGAAGTCTACTAATAAGAGTTATTTTTAATTTTGATGTGACAACGTCTAATAACTCGATATTACGGGCAGCATGCACGAAAAAGATGACGTCATGTCACGTTCCGCATGAGAGAGCACGGCACGAACGAGAGAGAGGCATAATCATAAATGACGGTAGTACTACCGTTCGTAACCCGACTTTACAGACAACCAATTGTCTTTCCTTTAGAAATTGTGTCTCGGGTATGCGGACGAGAATCGCCCCCCTTCCGACCCGCAGCGACAGGAGAGAGCGCTGGGTCTAGTGCTGCCAGCGGGGGGGCAGCTGCTGAGCTCCTCGACCTCGCGTTCCGCTGCTGGGTGGAGAGCCCTGATGACAGACCCACCTTCGATACCATCAATACTAATTATATCAAGTATGTTAAGAAAAGGATAATAGTATGTAACCCCAAGTCGTGTTTTGAACGTTACTTTGATAAGTAAACGGACCGATGAGCCACATAATGGTAAGTGTTGGATAAGTGTATAGAATTAGTAATTACCTAGAATTAAAATTTTATTATGTTATTATTCATAATATATTATAACGAACTGGGATAGGAAAACTTGATTAGTAAAAATTTCTACGACAAATTTTATTTCCAAAGAATTGTCTACTTTATTATTTATATTTTTGCTATTTATTTCAAAACTAAATGTATTCATATTTGGAAATTTTAGAAACGATAGCAATGCTACTTATCTAGCGCATTGGGAAAAATCATGTAATTTACTTGTGTAGTCTGTTTTATATGTTTTTTTTTATCTTATATTTATATATGCAACACGTTTGCGCTCATTAGTCTTTCGTCTCTTTTGCTTACACACAGAAGTAAATAAGGCTATCTCATCGAATCTCTATGTAAAATGGGCGGAGCACGCGTAGAAATTATATTCGGGTGTCTGGTCTTAACCTTTTCAAGGTATTAAAAAGCCCTGACTGTTCACGTGTTTTTTATCTTGAGATGTAAGATGATAAGTGTCTGTGCTAGTAACCGCACTGCATTTTAGCGTCGTTTATGTTGATGGGCGACGCTAACCACTAACCTGCGGATCGTCTGCCCGTTTGCTTATCCAGGTAACAAAACATTATAACATTAATTCTACCACTTTTACAAGCTTATAAAAGTTTGCGTGGTGTAATTATTACCAGACCAATCGCCACAATCCTGAATCGCGCTATCGGAATTTGACAATTCGTCCGCTATATATACAGTACCTGATACGATAGCAAGTGGGCGTCACAGCTCCGATTTAGTTCTAAGATCTTTTGGCCACAGCATAGGACATTTAAACAATAATTGTTTCCCAAGGGGATACTGTGACAATCTGATGGATGACTTACTCCGACGTATGGAGCAGTACGCCAACAACTTGGAGTCCCTGGTGGAAGAGAAGACGGAACAACTCTCGCTGGAGAAGCGGCGTTCTGAAGAGCTGCTCTATCAAGTGTTGCCCAGGTAATTATTGCGTTTTCTTCCTGGCTCTAGCTGAAATGCAGAGTTTATCAGAATTCTCACCTCAGCAACGGCCATCTCTAAGATTCTAAATTATTGTTAGTATCGTCACCACAAAATTGCGCATTATATATTATGTAGAGGGTGTTCTAAATTTTTAATCTAATCTTGTACTTAGACCAGTGGCGGAACAGCTGATGGCCGGTGAGGTTGTCCAACCGGAGAGCTTCGAATGTGTGACGGTATACTTCAGTGACATCGTCGGCTTCACGGAGCTGTGCGCCGCCTCCACTCCCATGCAAGTGGTGGACCTCCTCAACGACCTGTACAGCACCTTCGACCGGATCATCGGCTTTTATGACGTGTACAAGGTGGAGACTCACTTAGAGCTTACTTACTTGAAAGAAATAAAGAATAAGTTTAATTTGACACATTACACATAAAACACACATAAATGATATGATGTTAAAGGTCAAAAAGGCAGTCAGCTCCTTCCTTGCTTCTCCTAGCTTATATCTCTACCTTTAATTATAGCTTCATCTTATCCAAGATTTTTTTAATCAAACGGCTATTTTCATTTTTCCGTTTTTATAAGTGCATAAATCAAACAAAAGTTATTTAAAAATAGAACGCAACAGAAAAGACGACATCTAACTTCCAAGCGATCTTTGATTGATTGTTTGATTCGGTGATTAAGATTGATTGAAATTGATTGATAGATTGAGTGATTGAGCATCAAAAACAATATTGTTGGGTTTTAGCCCAGGGAAGTCTGATTTAGGATCGTGTTCAGAAGGCTGTTGGTCTGTCGCTGTTTAATTAATTTTAAATCCTATAATATATAATGCTGAAGAGTTTGTTTGTTTGTTTGATTGAACGAGCTAATCTTAAAAAACTATTGGTCAGATTTGTATTTTTCGTTCAGTGTTATATAGCCCATTTATCGAGGAAGGCTATATATAGGCTATATATACCGCTAAAATTTCGTTGTATATCTTACTTAACGCAGGCGAAGCTGCGGGCATCAGCTAGTCCTCTAATACAATTATAGTTATAAAAATACTAGCAGCGCTCCGCGGTACGCAGGTGAATTATAGCCTGTGTTATTTTAATGTGTATACTATATTATTATAAAATCCATTCAGTAATTTTTACGTGAAAGAGAAACAAACATCCATCCATCCATATTTAAAAACTTTCACGTTTAATTAAATATTAGTAGGATAAAACAGAAGAGTTCATGCTTAAAAACAGTACGCGTAAGTGCCTGCTATAACCCCATTATGGTTCAAGCCTTGTCGTGGCGGTGGGGCTCAGTAGCCTAGGGTGAACCCATACCTTGGGCGAAGCAAATTGTGCCTAGGGGCTCTTGTACCTCTTTAATAAGAGGGGGCAAAAGAGCAGGGGCAAGGGTCGAGGACGGAAACCTCGCCTCATTGTACTGTCCCGACGTTGGAAGGGGTTGTTCTGTGGTGCGGGATAACCCCTATGTGGAGGTGGCGTCGGTCCCCTGTGAGACTGACTAGCCGTTGAGGTGCCCTGTTGCTTGTAGATCCGGGACACCTCGCCAAAGGCGGCATTGGTGGCTTTCACACACACTTACCAGCTTTCGGGCGCAGCGAGTCCCACATACCCGCCTGGGGCCAAAATCACAACGATTCTAAAGAAGTTTCACTTCAAAAGGTGCCTACTATAAATTGTTCTTTATTTGCTTAGGTGGAGACTATCGGTGATGCGTACATGGTGGTATCGGGGCTACCACAACGTAACGGTGACCTGCACGCGCGGGAGATCTGCCTGATGGCGCTGGCGGTGGTGGATGCGGTGCGGGGGTTCGTGGTGCGTCATCGACCAGCGCACAGGCTCGAGGTATGGACCTCCTCCTCCTCAAATTCATCGGATGCTAGGAAAGACACGTTTTTTTTTACTAAGAGTGTAATAATAGACGTTGGGAGTTCGAATTCTCCTCCGAGCGGGGGCCCCTTTCAGCTTACCTTACCAGGGGGCCCGTAGCATTTTGCCGACTTGCCACCCTGTAGTTACGCCACTGCTCCTCGTATTCCTCAGTCCTCAGTAATGTAATAGTGGAATGTTCTGGATCATTTTTACGCTGACGGAAAGCCTAGAAGACAGTCTTTTCGGTGAGTGATCGGCGGCGCGTGACGTTTATAGACACCCGTTTCACCAGACTTCACTTCACTTCACTTCACTCTTCTTTATTTTTATAGTATAGAAGGGCAAACGAACTGTCAAAGCCTTCTCGACGCCTATTAACAACCACATAACCAGAGAGTATGCAGATGCGTTGCTCTCCTTTTCCCTATCCCCCCCTATGGGCCACCGGAAACTTACAAACACGAAACGAAACAGCTTAGCAGTCACTTTACGTCAATTTCATGTGAATGAGAGGTTCCACCATCCCAATTTGGCTGCAAAGCGGCATATGGAACTACCTCTTCTTTAATATGATTTTTCTTTTGTTACTGCTAGATTGTAGACATAAAATCAGTCAAATTATCTTGACTATGTAAGCAAAAATAGGATGCGCAGAACTTGTATTATAAATTGTGTTACTCAGATAGCAATCAGTAGATATTTAAGTTTCATATTATAATAAATAAATTATTATCTAAATCCAAATACATATATGCCTTCATAAACATTGGCAGACTTTTGGAATGATTAATTTTTAATTATCCTGCCATCGGAGGGGATAGGGAAAAGGTAATGCATTTGCATAACCTCTGGTTATGGGGATGTTTATGGGCGTCATAGTCGCAAGGTTTCGACTGTTCGTTTGCCCTTCTATGCTATAAAAAATGATTATCTGGTTATTTTTTTATTCTAGCCTAATGCTAAGTAGTTTCTAGATCCTTAATCGCAAAAATAGGTAATGTTTGTGAGTTTGTAGGAGCGAGGATTTTTATTAAATTATTAATATTGTACTATAGGTGCGTGTAGGGGTCCATTCTGGACCCGTATGTGCCGGTGTCGTGGGGGTCAAAATGCCCCACTACTGCCTATTCGGAGACACCGTCAATACTGCCAGTCGAATGGAGTCAACTGGACAACGTATGAAATATTTCTATTTAATTTTCAATGCCTCAACGTATGAAATATTTTACTATTTCTATTTTATTTTCAATGCCTATTTAAGTTTAATAGAAAAAGTTGACAGTATGTATGTATATTCCAATTACTTTGTTATTGTTTTGGTTACATTCCATTCCAGCAGACATAGCCAAGAGAGGACTGAGGTGTCACAGATTAAAGACTATTAGCACTTTCTGCGTAGATAAGACAAACTAAAAAATTGATGCATCGTAGTGATGTTTAGATGGAGCAGATTATATTAAAACTATTAATTCAAATCATGCATTTTGTTTTTATTTTATACACAAACTGTATAAATATAGGTTAAATTTATACAGTTGGAATGAAAAGCTCGTTGCTTTACGAGTGGTTGGTCGTATTCCAGTGTAATATCTGCTCTGCGGTCGCCCCTTGCACTCAGAGGGAATAATTTAACATTTTGCAATGAGCACGTCAAACGGAGTTGAAACGTGTAGTAAATATAGCGCCAACGCGGCAGCCATTTTGATTTAATGGCGTAATTTTATATAGTTGGGAAATAATCACAGAAGAATGAATATTTATTTATTTGAACGTTGCGATTTGTTATACAGAAAAAAAGGAATTAAATAAAAACATCTAAAGAAGGCAATGCGTATTTCTGTCTGCATTGGTACCGCCTGTATCTTTTTCAAGTAAAGCAACTTTGTTGAGTTTAGAAAAAAAAGCAAGACAATAAATTTAATTACAGGAATTTGCCATATTGCATCATAGTTTCTCAGGTTAGTTCTAGGTATCTAGTAATTGGGCCTTAGATCTTATACGATTTTCGTATAAGATCTAAGGCCCAATTACTACTAAGAGTTACTCCTCTTATGACATGACACTAAGTATCCTAACTAATTATGTTTTTTCTAGCCCTGAGGATACACTTAAGTGAAAGTACACGCGCGTTGTTGGACCAATGGGGGACCTTCGTGGTGGAACAACGAGGTGAAGTGGAGTTGAAGGGCCGTGGACGAATGCTGACCCACTGGCTCCTGCACTGCTCCGAGCAGGAGTCCAGGCTGGTGGTTCAGAGTCCCCAGCCTCCTCTACAATATCCTATACTGTTCCCGACTTTACCCCAACCGACTATGACTATACATACTCCTTACTTGGTCGTCGAACCAACGTTGCCAACATTAGCTGCTTAAAAAAACTATTAGAGTTAAGGCAGTGATAAGGTCACTAACATTTAGTCTTCAACTGGTAAGGCCAAGACAAAAAAGTTTGATGTGTGTATCATTTTAGGCGAAGAACTCACAAAGCGGTTTTCACCCGCGTCGTTGTTGGAGTTGAGGGTTTATTTCTAAGCTCACGGGACCGGTTACTTGCGCGTTGCCGCCGCAATTAAATGTATCGTCTGCAAAAGTAGGAAATAAATCGTTAGACGGACTAAATGTTGCAAAACGCGCGGACGCACAAACACGGACCGCGCGTTATATTTGCCTGCGACATAGTTGCCTGCGTGCCATACCGCGGGCTTAAAATATAATAATATAATATCTATTTTCACTTTTTAATTTTTTACAAACGTGCTATGTTTAACAAAAGCAACGCGGACGCAGACGAAAACCGCTTCGTGTGTACTTAGCCTAATTCTTTGAAACTAATTAGCTTATTTATGGTATCTTTCAATCTTTTATCTTTTTTATTACAAGGAACTTTAAGAACTAAGCGTAGAAAGTATCATATTCTATGTAAGCAGGAAGTATTTTTATAATATTGTGTAAAAAAAGAGAAAAAAGTATACTTAATGAAATTATTTATATAATATTTTATGTAAATATGTAGTGATGATGATGAGTTGGAGCTATTGCTAAATGCTAATACCGTAGCTCAAAATATTGTAGCCGACAAAATATTCTAGTCGATGCCAAAGCTTAAGATTAAGATTTAGTTTGTAAATATACACACATTAAAAAATATTTATATCGAATAGAATAAATTTGTACCTACATCGAAAGACCACTATGAAACTTCAGAGACACTATGAGCTTCGTTATTCAAAAACTATTTAACATAATCACTCCGCATAGGAATTTAGATTTTAGACTAGCTGTCCCAACAGACTTCGTTCTGCAAAAAGTACTAATATTGTTGTTTAATTGAAAATTTTGGGTTGTACGTATTTTTTAGATGCTGTATCATAAAAAAGTGTCTAGAAAAAAAATTAGGTGGACCACCCAAAATTAAAGGTGATGAAAAATAGATGATTAACAGTGCTAACCATAGAGTAATTTGATACTACGGAAAGTGCTAACCGATATGCACACAAAATTTCCTAAAAATCGGTCGATCATTTCGAAGGAGTTTAATTACAAACACCGTGACACGAGAATTTTACATGTCAGATATCAGTATTTAGCTAAGTATTTAGAGTCCGCGCCACTTAAGAAGTCCGATAGACGCGGCGCTGCGGTCTCATAACTCAATGTTGCCAATTTATAGTGTAATGATTTCCCATCAAGTCTAGTACAATAAAAAATTTAAATAATTATAGGGCCTATGGTCAGTAGTGGATTGATAAAGACTAACGATGATAATAATGACAAAAATAATTATAGCAGCAAAATAAAAATCTCCCTGCCAGGTTTTAGTAAAATAAAACATTTTTTTGTAAATATTTCGTTCGTATTTTTTACGTATAACAGATTAGTAGAATTCATCTAAAACAAGCTTCTTCGGATGTGTTCGCCTTTTGCCAGGAGTGACGATTTTGTCAGAAGTAATTGCTGCCATTGTTACTTCTTTTGTTATTCGATCTTTTTTACAGAAACACCTGAAAATCTGAGCAAGGTTTTAATTCTTTTACCTTGTATTTATATTCATATAAAATATCATAAGATAAATGTAGGTATAGAGTTAATGATAATATTTTAACCATAAATTAGGCAAAAATAAGTGACTCTGGCATCTCTAAAATTTACCTGTCATGGCAGTGACATTTATAAACATATTATTCAACGGGGTTAATTGTTGTTTATTTTTACTTTCTAATTCACAAAATTATTTCATTTTAATGATCATTTTACGACCTTCACTTTTTACACCTCACTTTATATTATATGCTCCATATTTAACGTAAAACAATTTAAAATATCACAACTTCTTACTCCAGACAGACGTCAAGATGTCAATGTTGTCAAATTTAGTTCGGGCATTAGTCGCAGGACTTCATAAGTGACGCGGACTATAGGTAAGCCTATAAGCCAACGCGCAAAAATTATGTACAAATCGAATGGTTAAGTACATAGCTGCTATTGTCGTCCAAAAAGGCTGGCATAGAGATAAAAAGTAGAAACTCTTTCTCAGATGATCTAGAAATTTCTCGGCTCTTGGTAACATAAAATGTCTTACGCGTATCTTTGCGAAGGCTGATAAAGTATTAATTCGAGCGTATTCTTTTCCTTGTTAGTAATTTTATCCGACGCCAAGCTTAAATTACGAAACTGCTCGTACATTGTAATAAAAGTCCCGGTTAGTCGAGTCTAACGATAAAATTTCCATTTTACCCTGGATTCTATAGAAAACTGGTTCACAGCCATATAATCCACTGGATGGGATGATCTGACCATGCTTGGAGGAATGGAAAGGAAACTTCTGCGAGATTAAAAATGGGAATAAATAAAATAGTCTATGAATGTGTGTGAAAATCATCAAAACGCATTGAGTCAGCGCGTCAATGAACTGAAATTAATGAAATGGTTCAATGCCCTCCATGCCTGACTCGTACCCAGCCGGAAAAGATATGAGGGCTAAGGAGGATGATGATGATGATGATGATGATGATGTCGATATCGATTATGAATGACGATATTCGAAAGTGGAGCTTATTATTTCCTAAGCTCTATATAGTTCATCTCTTTATCAAAGTTCAAATATTACAGGCAGTCATTACAGGCATTTCTCGAATATTATTATAAATATTAATTGTTCCACACATAATTAAAAAAGAAACGTTTTTCGAATGTTAAAATGTTTTCATATACGACTGAAGGCTAGCTCGCTAAAACAAACTCTATTATGTTACTCTATTATGGACTAGAACGAAAACGTAAAATATTATTGTCTTTCAGAACCCAGTGAAAGCTCTAGTGTCCTTGTGTTGAATGTATAGTTTATGTGGTCCGCTAAGCTTTATCTAAGCCCTTTCAGCATAATTCAGGTATAATATCTACGCCCCTGATGTATATTGTCTAATCCGAAGTAATCGGCCATCTTGATTTTGTATGCTTTCACGTCTAATTCAAAATGGCCGTTCTCGTAGTGATTATATTTAGGTATTGTGCAGATAAATAATTATCTATTTTTATAGATTCTATAAAGTTGTGGTTTAATACGTATTTTTATATGAATGTTTCTATATTGTATAATGTGATAATATTATGGTGGTATAGCGTCGTGTAATACGTTATACGATGCAAATATAATTTACGACATAAAAATTGTAATGTACGCGACGGTTGGTAGTCAAGTGACTGACTGCAGTTAAACAATGGTTTACTTTTTTAGATCTAGGCCTTTAGGGGCTTAGATGGGTTTAGACCTTTTTTGGTCTGATGGCCTTTAAGCTCAATCGGTAGGTAAAATGGTTTGAATACCGACAAGGACAGTACGCATTTGTAAAATTTGTATTTAAGATATTATATTAAGACTAGTTTATTGTGTTTATCTACCTACAGCCATAATAATGCTATTCTTCGATTTCGAACCTATCTACGGACGGACGGACAGACGCTACCTAGAAATTATTTTTATATGTGCATGTCAATGTTATATATATGTTACTATTATAGATGTAGAAATCTGTGTTAGTTTACGTCAATTAAATTATTCACGTTAATAAATTAATGTAAATTATTCGTCTATTATTATTATACCTTTATACCTTTACTATCTATTAGTAGCGAAACGCGCACCATTGCCGTTGGAGTACAGAGATGAATATATAAATAATAATAAAAAATCTGACAGAAGGTCTTAAGGATAATAAAAAGGTTACAAATAGACAGCCTAATTTTTTTTAACCTTTGATTATGGTCTCTCGTGGACATAAACAAAATATTAAATTTATATTTTTTATTAATTTGTACCCAATAAAGAGCAATGGACTTATAATAAGTAATCTATACCGCCTAAAAGTTAAAAAGTAAAATATCAACCCATATACGTATGTCCCACTGCTGGGCACGGGTCTCCTCTCCTCGAAATCAGGCGAGGATATTATATTGGGCTATAGTTTACCGATGCGCTGGCCCTGGGTTGGTGAACTTTACACACCTTCAAAGACTTTTAATCTCGTCAGGCATGCAGATTCCCTGATGATGTTTTTCTTTACCAGCTTCCTTCTTATACCGACTTGTCTGTATTTATTTATTTCACACCGGTATGGCAAAAGGCCGAAGCCAAGCTCGAAATAGCTTTATTTTTCTTCGAAGTCTATAATTGGTAAGACCGAATCTAAGTCATATTTTCATTTACTCTACTTTGTCCATCAAAATTATACAAACATACCATGCATAATACCAGATTGTAAACGAAAACAACGTAATGTATTCCATTTAGATATTTTCGTTAAATCGATCTAATAAAGCCAACGCAAGTCGTCGTAGCTTTCCGTAGTATCACTTTACTCTATGGTCGTAGCGTTGCAAATTGATTCGTTGTAGCGTCGCGTAGCAACGCAACATGCATACGTAAACACAAGTATCGTTGTATTTTTATAACACTTGTAAAAGTAAAGTATTATATTAAAGTTATACAATATTTCTTTATGTTAATTAAAATCTATTTTTTATCAATTCACTGGTATTATACAAATAATTTTGATTGATTTTCCATAAGTGCACTTTAATTTAAGTAAAATGTTTTTTGAGTTATTATTTTTATTGAACGTAGTAGATTGTATCATGTGGCCAGGCTCATGCTTGTCTGGTGAATTTTATGAGCCGAGTGTGATGCAGTGCTTGCAATGTCCTCATAACGCGTCTATGACCACGTCTGACGATGGTAAGTCGAATATAGCTTGGTACGTTAGATAGATAGATTTACAGTTCCACATTACACATACAAATTAAAAGAGGAAAACATATACTAAACGTTCGTTTATATTATTTTTTATCACAAAATCAAAGAAGCATAAACCCAAAGTCTTCAATGTGTGACAATAGTCTCTCGAAGCACTCACGTTTAGATTTGATAATGTTAAGCCGCAGGTCCTTGCGAAAGAACACCGCTTATAAGCAGGATGTTTGGTGATGCCATTAAAATAAAAAAAAAACAGTAAAATGTATCTTACCAGTTGCATGAGATCAGATTAAAAAAAATATTAGAGTATTAACTTATTTACATGCGACTGCTGCCCGCAGCCACAGTATTACAATATTTCCTAGGAAACTGTGCCGCAGCTTTGCCCGCGTTAACTAAGATTTATCATGATATCATATAATATCATGCGTCATCATAGCGGGATGATATTATATGATACCTTACTCGATAAATGGACTATCTAACACTAACTCATTAAAATCTTTCTCGAGATTAGCGCGTTCAAACGAACAAACTCTTCAGCTTAATGTATTAGTATAAGATACGTGGCAAATTTTGCGAAGCGAAGATGCTCATTGGATTAAAGATCCAGTCCCGCAGGCTATCTGTCAGTAAATCTATCAGTCGATCTGTTGTCTTTATCTTTTTTTTATTTTTTTTCTTTTTTCTTATCCTATCTTATGCCGTGTTTCAGGTTTTGGTTGTTCCTGTGAGGAGCACAGCGTTCCTCTGGATGCAAGACGATGCAAGCTGTGTGGCGTCACAGAGATCGTGTCAGCTGATGGTGCATTCTGTGTGCCGCGCAGATGTCAGACGTCTGCCGGTCGGGTCGCCTGTAGGAAGTGCCCGCGTGATTATATCACAGGTATCAGGTTCACTACTGTCTGTACGGTTACCACCAGCTTGTTTCTCCCGTAAAACATTCCTTGCTGGGTTTCGTTGAGAAGGCACATAGCAATTACTAGCACAGAAACTTAGAATATTATGATCTCAAGACAGCCGCAAAACAATCTATCTGGACTAGTCTCAGAGTAACTACCACTTCATCATCATCATTATCATCATCAGCCTTTATCCGTCCACTACTAAACGTAGGCCAATATATTATGTTTTGCGGGCTCGTTATTACTCATAGTAAAATATGGCAAGTATCTTAAAAACCACGACAGATAATCATCATCATCATCAGCGCCAAGACGATCAATTCCTTGCCACACAATGAATTACCACCACTTACCACTTTTTCACCAATTAAAGATTATACCTCGTTGGAATACAATACTATCTGGACTACATGCTTGTTACAATTTCAGTAACTCAAAACATAGATGGGTCGCCAATGAAGGAGGTGCAGTGCGTGAAATGCGCTCGTGGGTTCAGACCCCGTGACAACCGCTGTGTGAGGTGTGAGACCTGCTCGTGTGCTAAGAACGAGGTGGCTGTGGCCGGCAAGTGCGTCCCGAAGAAATACCTCCAGGACAGACCGAAGTACACCGAGAATAGACTCCACCCGAACGCTCTTTTGGATATCGTGAAGTTGGAGTATTTATGTACAGTAAGCGTTTTACGAGCGTTTGTTTAACATGCGTTGTTTGTATGTCCATATCTTTTCCGTCGTTATTGCTAACACAGACAGATTTATTATTTTCTTATTAGACAAATCCAGAGCGGAAACACTCATAGACCAGACTCCCTTTAACTTATCGGGGGCATAAGTATTCTAATCAGCAATCATTTCGTGTAACTTACTAAAATGATCTAGATCATAATATTGTGCGGTTCGGTGCCCCATGGATCGCGGAGCCCTGTGCAGTTGCCCAGTGTGCCCAGTGGAAAAGACGGGCCCGCCCATAGTTAAACAAATTTAAACATAATGAGATCCGACATATGTATCATGTGTTGTCTATAGACGTACCCCGTCCTATCCATTTTTACGAAACAACAAATCATGGCGCCTAAGCAGGCCCGAGTGTGCCCAGCGCAAGTGCATTACAGCTTATTACACTTTTATTGGTCTCGACAATAATGTCGCTGTAGTAAGACAGATTCGTTTATGTTTAAGGAGCACGATGTTCGCGCATGCCGTGCTCTTGGTAGAGCATGTGTAAGAAATTTCTACACAGCAGATAAAGCTGGACCCTGCAGACTTTGGCTGGAGCCGAATACAACCATTAAGGGTAAGACGACAATGAGTTTACAATTATTACATTTTGAATTAATTGCTATTTTCTTTATTTATATATTATCGAAATATGTTGTATTTATATGGATATTATATTTCAGGTCTTCCGTTACTCACGGTACCCGGTAAAAATGGTGTCCAAATTGATTTAGAACGTGGTGAGGTAAATATATTCCCACTTATTATTTTACGTAATTCGTTTTTAAGTTCCGTGCTAATTTCAGTCTTCTAAGCTTCGTTTTTAATAAACTTAAGTCAGTAAGTAGATTTAGGAGGCCTTTAAGCACTTCAAGGGCTTAGTTAATTAGACATTCTGTACCTACCTATTTAATATTTTAAATTAAGCTAAGAAACTATAACTAACTTAGTTGATTAATGGCCTGTTTCACAATTTCCAGATAAGTTCCCAATAGGCTATCGGCAACATATTTGACAGATATTTGACAGATACTCCATACTCTATCCGTCAAATATGTTGCCGATAGCCTATTGGGAACTTAACTGGAGATTGTGCAACAGGGCCTAACTTTAATTTATAATATCTGGAAATAATTTAATTAATATGTTTATTTATTCATATTTTTATTACTTGTTGGTCGGTGGGCCAATATTGTTCAAGATTGAAGACTGCGTTTAAGTAGACGAAGTGTTGGTCGGCCATTTAGCTGACGGGAAGACGATCTCTGTGCGGTGGCGGTCTCGGTGCGAGTGGTAAGGGATCGGTCGTCTTGGAGTTCATTAAAGGAGGCCTATTTTCAGCAGTGGATGGATAAAGGCTGCTGCTGGTAACGATGATGATGTGTCTAAGCAAAATATAACATTTACCATATTTTTATAGAACTCATTAATGCTAGTGTTATCAGAACACACCCCTGCTGGTGGATTGAAGATAATAAGAAATCCCGCTGGAGGTTACTTCAAATGTCTTCCAACGAGTATCAAAATAGGAGATGACTTCACGTAAGTAATTTTATCTATGGACAGCATATTTGCGTCGATGGTCCTATGGATATGGATTCTTGGCACTGGCCTCTTTTGCAACAGAGGTCTGTGTTCGATCCTGACCCCCATGGTGCCTTGAAATGGATTTTTGTTAATTTCTAAGCATCCCGAACACGAGACCACCACCGGTGGACAACATCGTGAGGTAACTTGCATGCCTGATGGAAGAAGTCTTTGAAGGTGTGTGAAGCTGAAGGTGATGTGGCCCAATACCGTCTTTCTTGCCTGATTTCAAGGAGAAGACCCCTGTCTACTTTACTTTTACTTATAGCATATTTCTAAGCCTGTGGGTATTTACTTTTCTTAAAATCAGTCAAAAGAATTACTCTTAAACATTTTGTGTTCATTAATCCAACAGTATCTAAAAACTTTAACTTTATGTTCATTAATCCAGCAGTAAATCTCGGCTGATGTTTCACAGTGAACATGAGGTCAAAATAATAATTAAATATTATTAGGTCATGTTGGGCTTGATAAAATAAGTTTGTATTATTTTAGGTGTGACATCGTAAACAATGTTACAGAAATTAGCGCCGTCGACTACAACAACACATATGAAATACATGTTTTACATAAGAATAATCTGAAAGCTCTTCCTATTACGTTTGTGAAGAATAGCCGTCCCATACAGGTATTTAAATGAATTTTTATGATGATTGATAATAAATTTAGTTATTTACATTTCCGGCTAGTCTTAATATTATAGTAAGTGATGAAGGCAGAGCCGTAAATAGCTTTTTTTGCGCCCTGTGCGAGCTTCTATATCTGCGCTCTTAGCAAACCGAAAAAAATAATAGTCCTGCCTAGTCAGCCTAGTCTGGCCATTCTTGCTCCCCCCAGAGTCTTCGCCCTGTGCCTGGGCATCGGTGGGACCGCCCTATTTACGGTTCTGGATGAAGGCGAGGTTCAGGCGTCGCCTGTCATACATAGTTACGCCTATTTGTTTTGGTCGTGTAGTAGGTACTAATAAAACAAAAACTTTTTAACTTAGACAATATATTTAATATATTAAATAAATCAAATATATTATGGGTGATGTGAAATAGGTAAAATTTGTTTCTTTATAAGAGAACTGCCCCCCTAGGCAAGTGACATATAAACGCTAAACGAATAGAATAGAATACAATACTTTTTGTATGGGAATAACAATAGCTGTCAATTAAATGTTGTAAACTAGTGTCATTCCCATACAATAAGCTAACAATAAGTATTCTATTCTATTTCTATCCGTTTAGCGTTTGTGCCACTTATCTAGGGGGGCTGATTATTTGTTTTAAAAAATCCGGCTCAGCGCCTGTACTTAAGTATAAAGCGGGCATAGTTACGAGCAACAGTTAGTTCGTAAGGTCGTAACTGATTTCAACATTTGCAATAACAGATAATTTAAATAACAAACACAGTGTTCCATTTTCTCCATTGTTCTAGATTCTAGAACAAACATCCCTAGGGCATAGACTGACACTTTATTTTTACATGACAATTTGCACGCGTTTTTGCTCTGAATATTTCATCGGTCATATTGTAAGGAAAGTATTACGTAACAGCCATATGAAATATTACATACATTACACCACATGATATCAAAATAGGCTATTTCCCGCCATTATTCTCAATTATCCTTCTTCTTTTTGAGTAATTTTGTTTTCCTTTTCAGAAATACATGTGGGCTTCGGATAAATTTCGAAAGCTTTTTATCATAGACAAATATTTATCGGTAACAACGAATATATCAGAGGTGGTGTATTTACAAAGTCTCCTGTTCGAACTTGGGTAAGTTGTCATATTTTTGAAGTTGGCGTTAGCGTTGAAAGAAGGCGTTGTCTAATTTTTTTGTGATGGGTAAAAAATGTTAAACCTGCGGCAGAACACGTGACGTGAACGTCGTAAATCGTAAGATGAACGAAAATATGAAATGCCTTAATTACCAAAAATCACTATTTAAGTGATAAGGCCGCCTTTGTGACCTACTGGCTACTTATTTATTATTTTGCCATGTTAATATTTGTATTATGTAGTGCACAATAAAGAATATTTCATTCATTCATTCATTCAAATATTTCAGGCTATCGCGTGACACTACCAAATCGGGATCCTTGAAGTTACAAATAAACATAGAAGCGCAATACGAGAGCAAATCACCGCTGACAGATATGATCACCACAACGGTCAGAATTCATCACCACATGCCACAGGCTGGCGTCATTAGAAGTTTGGAAGTGAGTCATCATTGTCATTAATAGATTACATATTTGCTTATAGAAGAGGGGGCAAATGGACAGTCGGCTCACCTGACGGTAGATGAAAACGATATCCATAGACAGCCGCTACACTAGAGGCTTAGCGGGTACGTTGCCAACCAACATGACCCTCCAAATTACATGAAATAAAACATTTATCTTATGTTTATAAATACTTATGCGACATTGATACTAAAGCAACAGTTGCATTAATTTCTAATTAGTGTGTTTCATCTGAAACAAAATAAATAAATATAAAGCGGGTAGTTCCTATTGCCTAAAGAAAGTCGCCAACTCGTCGTGGAAGAATTCGGAGTGCTGCTAAACCTTTACATGGTATAAAATGAAGTGTTCCGAAGTGCCGTTTGTTCGCTTAGATCTTTTAAACTACTCAAACAAACATCTTAATGCAGTTTTAATCAATTGATAGAGTGATTCCAGAGAAACAGGTACAGAAAAGTCGAAAAATATATTTTTTTGCGCTTAATTTGCAAACGCTGGTTAAATCTTAAGATATATAGATCAATATAATAGTGGACAACCCGTAGTGGCTACCATTTTTATCTTCTATGTATGTGTAACTTAAGGCAGGCAAAGCTGCGGGCAACAATTAGTATGTTATAATTTTAAAATCCCTTTTTTAGATACTTGGTGGTTTGTTTGGGGCCATAATGACGGTTTTGTCCATGGTACAATGGCGTGGTGCGGTTAGAAGAGGAGCCCCTCAGTTCGTGGTGATACCATTACTGACGAGTGCTGTTGCTGATGCTCTGTACTTTGTAAGTATGTCTGCTATTTCTAGCGAACTTATTTGCGTGTTGCCTCTATTGACATATTAGATTTTAATCTCGGTGCCAGTAAAGCTGTTTGGCGGGAAAAACAAGCAAGATGGTGGTACCCCTGCAGCGAACGTGGCACAGCGGGTCCCTCTCAGGCAAAACACTTATTATAATAAAACAACTTCACACTTTATTAAGATTTGAAATTCCCGTTTTAGACAATTGACAGCAAACTTTAATTTGGTCCCCCGTGATGAGGGTTTCATTAAAAAAACCCATAAAAAAAAGTTAATTTACAATAAGATTTTTTTGAACGGAAATATTCAAGTAGCGTATAGAGCTAACGATCCCCATTCCAAAAATATATCACAAGTGGGGTCTTAATTTTTGACAAAATTTTATCCTTCACAAATCGCAATTAAATTAAAGTAGACATAGTATTATGATATAAGTAAAATACGATGCATGAAATACGCCGACATTCCAGCGCGAGCCATACCTAAGGCCCCGTACGCACTACTACACTACAAGCGATTATTTTATACCTAGGTACCACTAACATCTGCCTAGATTAGCGCGCAAAGTGCACGTGATACTACAATAGGGTGACTTTATTCTAATTCCAACAATGCATTACTTAGATTTGTCTATATTTTCAATTTTGTTATTTATGTGGTTTTTTTGGTGAATATAATTTTCTTTGATTGGTGAAACCAACTTCTATGACGTTCCTGATTATGTCCGTTCTTCAAAAAATCACCCTGTATATTTACAGGCTTCTCTTCTCAGCACAGTTCACGCGCTCGCAGCTGAAGCTGGCACTCTTGGGCTGACTCTGCCACTGTCAAAGTCTGAAGAAACCTTAATAAAGGCTTTGCTCTACGCCGTAGTGTCATTGAAGGTATTTAGAGACTTACTCCCGGTTTCTGAAACGTTGGTTAAACTGTATGTCAACTAACATGGCATGTTAATGGTGGTTAACATACGATTCTAGAGTCATGGGAGTCATGACCCCTCCCTGGGCTGGTTCCAGGACTACGGTGGACCACTAATTGAACATATAGTCCAGTCAAAAGTCAAGACTTGACCACGACTACGTCACCCCCCCCTGGCACCAAAGCTGGATCCGCCCTTGGGGGAAAGTTTGAGTGTATGGATATTTATTACTCGTTGACAGAAAAATTACTAAATAGATTTCAATTAAATTCATAACAATAAAGCCGTTTTTTGAATAAGGTTCAGAGAGGCCGCTTTTAGATAGTTTTGGCTGGTCATTACCCGCCGGGAAGACAATCACCGTGCTGTGGACGATCAGTGTTGGATGATGACAATGGACCGGCCGTCTTTGCGTTCATTGAGGGAGGCCAATGTTCAGTCTGATCGGATAAAGGCAGATGATGATGGTGCTGAAGAATATAGCTTATACACCAGAATGACACATAGACTATCTATACTAATAGGTATTATAAAGAAGAAAGATTTTTTTGTTTGTTTGTATTGAATAGGCTCTAATTTCTTTCACAGTTGGGAAGCTACACTATCCCCGGTGAACATAAGCTATATTAAATTTTCAAAAAAGTTAAAGACTTAGTATTAAACTTAGTTGACGCAGGCGAAGCTGCGTGTAACAGCTAGTTATTTATAAAGATGAAGTCCTGCGCAGATGAAGGTGGCCACTGGCCTTCCTAGTCATAATCTAATGATTTATTGGTCTGGTTGGGATGTATCATGAAGCTTTTTTCAGGTGCTGAAAGTTGGCTGGGTGAACTTTAACCAGTGCAAGAGTGATGTATTACTTATTGATTGGTCAAAACATAATCTCTCCTCGGATAGTAAGTTTATATAATATCTAACCTTTATGACCTTGTGCATTTGCACACCACACACCAGGGAAAGCTGGTAACGGCAAGTAAGGCTTGCGTATCTTGGTAGGCAACGTACCAGAGTAGGCTAAAAAAAGACAATATTTCTGCATAGCTTTTGGTTGTGTGAATGTTAATAGGCATCAGTAGTCGCCCAAAAGGCTTCGACTGTTCGTTTGCCCTCCTGTGTTATCAAAATGTAATTTTTTCAGTGAGTGAAATGATTGAATCGAATGACTGGAAATCGGTGATGGTCGCTAAGGAATGGAAGAATATGCAAACTCGGCGGCAGGTCGCTCCAGGCTACACCGTCGCTCTGACACTCCTAGTAACTCATGTAAGCCTTGTTCATTTAAGCGTTTTGACTTATTTTATAACGTTCACCATTTACTATACTTATATCAGCTGTTTGGCAGGTATAAAAGTATCCAACCCATATACGTCCCACTGCTGAGCACGGGTCTCCTCCTCGAAAACAGGCGAGGAGGATAATGGGCCATAATTAACCGATACGCTGGCCCAATGCGGGTTGGTGAACTTCTCACTTTCAAAGACTTTCAATCTCATCAGGCATGCAGGTTTCCTCACGATGTTTACCTTTACCGGTGAGTGAGCAATTGTCTTGTGCTTTGAAGACACACTGGGGGCCAGGATCGAACCCGAAACTTCTCGCTCAAGAGGCTGGATCCATACCCACTAGACCATCTTCGGTCCTAGCGACGGCAAGTATACAATACTTATAATACTACTATAGTAAAATAATCTTTTTTAGCTTATAGCTCCATGGTCTTCTCAAATCCCAAAAAGCCAGGGCTATAAGTGGACAGTCGCCGCCGTAGCCTGGTGGTCATCTTATACCGTGCTGTTGTTAGCTCGTTACATCCAGGATAGAATATTTACATCACCAACAAAGAACTTACCTAAAGTGTGTTGTGGAGTGGGAGTATCTATGCTCGTGTTCCAGGAAGAGAAGTACGCGCATTATGTGAATGGAAGGTAAGTGGACATAATGATAATTAGAACAAAAATAAAATAGGCATTAGGCATAGAGACTTGCTGACCTGAAGAAGTCCTAAAGAAAAAATTCTTAAATATAAACAAAGTTCTGATATAGATAATATTATGTTACAACAACTTTTAATCCGTGAAAGCGCTTTCATGTTGTAAAGATCGCGCGCACTTTCGGTTTTATTGTCCTTTAAGCGTGGCTTCTTTCGTTATAACAATATTACTTTTTTAATATTGTTAAAGTCTGTTAGGAAGTATATAGTATATACTGTTTACTCTCAATTGTAAATTCATCTATACTTCTACATTTACACTAATCTACCCTAATATTATAAAGAGGAAAACTTTGTTTGTTTGTTTGGTTGTAATGAATAGGCTCAAAAAGTACTGGACCGATTTGAAAAAATCTTTCACCATTCGAAAGCTACATTATTCACGAGTAACATAGGCCACATTTTATTCTGAAAAAAAAAAATAGGGTTCCGTAAGATATTTGGGTTTTTCGGACACAAGGTGTAAAAAATCAACCAGAAAAGTTACTTATTTTGCGTACTAAGATCCCGTTGTAAATCTTAGTTAACGCAGGCGAAGCTGCGGGCAACAGCAATATATTATAAAGACGTAAATGTGTGAGTGTGTGAGGTTGTAAAGCGTAATCTCTGGATCTACTGAAACGATTTTGAGAATTCTTTATCCAATAGTCTTCGTTATATTTTGTGAGTAACACAGGCTTTAGATTATTGCCCCACCATGGTTCAGGCCTTGTCGTGGCGGTGGGGCACAGTAGCCCAGGGCTACAGGGCTCTTTGTACCCCTCTTATAGGAAGAGGGGACAAAAGAGCAGGGGGCAAGGGGTGAGGATGGGAACCTCACCTCATCGTACTGTCCCGACGTTGGGAGTGGTTGTTCTGTGGTGCGGGGCAACCGCTCTGTGGAGGTGGCGTCAGTCCCCTGAGGGACTGACTAGCCGTCGAGGTGCCCTGTTGCTTGTAGATCCGGGGCACTTCACCAAAGGCGGCATTGGTGGCACTCGCCGGGTTTTAGTGGGTAGGGCTGCGTCCACATACCATCTTTCGGGCGCAGCGAGTCCCACATACTCGCCTGGGGAGACCCACTCCCCAGCGGGATGCGTCAGTGCATTTCCCGGCGTAAAAGAAAAAAAAAAGGCTTTAGATTATTGACGTACTCGGGAAAGTGAAGCACGCGGGTGAAATCGCGGGGCGTTGCTTGTGTTAGTATAAAAATGTTTAACAAACACACACGCGATTGCATTACGCCATTATACACACATATTTTTACAACATGGCTGTATTTTAATACATTTTATGTTGTGTATAAAGTAACTCAATTACAAATTAAAATAATGTTAAAAGTATTTGACGGGGTAGAAACGCGAGTCCTTTTTTAATTTTTCAGCCGTATTTTAACAGGTTTAGAAGGGTTGAGGTGTTTTTATTGAAATAAAATTCTAACCTTTCTTTCGGTGGAACATTTTTAATTATGATAAAATGAGTTTACCAAGCTTCGCTATAAAGAATTATTAAAATTTCGGTGTTGCTATTCGTTGTTCCTATTACTATTTATATTTATGACTCCATCGTGTTGAATTAATATATTTTAGTTTTTTAATTCATATTTACTTTGGCTAGTCAGAGTACTCGTAATATGATAAAATGTAAAAATAGTCGTATATAAACTTACTAGCTGTTACCCGCAGCTTCGCCTGCGTTAACTAAGATTTAGAACGGGATCTAAGCGGGATAATATATCGTTCATGTACTCGTATTATGCATATAAACCTTTCTCTTAAATTGTTGTCTATTAAAAAAAACCGCATCAAAATCCGTTGCGTACTTTTAAAGATTTAAGCATATATACAAAGGAAGAGGCCCTGTTTTATACTATGCAAAGATTTATTTGTCAGCAGGAACGAAGATACATTAGACTTCAGGATAACACCCGGTTTGCTGTCCACGTGTCGTCTTTTCTGTTCGTCTCAATTAAGGTATACTCTGTGAAATTTATAAAATTAAAAAAAGTAAAGTAGAGCAGCCCATATACGTCCCACTTCTGGGCACGGGTCTCCGCCTCGAAATAAGGCGAGGAGGCTGTTGGGCAAGCTCACCAAGGCGCTAGCCTCCATAATTACTTGCCTTTTAACAAAATAGAACCTAGAGCTTCAAATTATTACAGGCAGCATATTTCGTGTATATTCTACCAATGAGCGAATGATATAGCTCCCTTAAGTTTTTTAATAAGCTACGATACTGGAGGCCTACCCAAAATGCCATTAAGAAAGCGTTAGCGAAGTTCGAAAATGATAAAATGTATGGGATTGACATGAGGCAATTTACAGGACATTTTATCATTTCGAACTTCGCTAACGCTTTCTTATATGGCATTTTGGCTAGGCCCCCCGTTCTATCCTATACGGATGATAAACAGAATCGTGTAGAATCAGTACAATAAGGTCTTATTTTAGTCTAGACGAGATATAGTTTTACAAACTAAAACAAATAGTTTTAGTTGTTCTTTGAAAGAATAGATCAAGGTTTCACAGATCTGCCTGATAGAGTGACCATACTTCACCAAAAAAATATTATAAGTTCAAAAATTTTAGTTCTTAACCTGGCGCAAAATATGGTGTTGCAGGTTTGACCGCTATGTCCGTCAGTGGCACCCGGTAGTTCTTAAATGTCTTAGCCGATTTGTATGTTTACTTATAAGCTATAACCAATATTTAATTTGAAAGCAGGCTTTCTCGTGGTAGGGCTTAGACAGGTTTTATACTTCGCAGAGTTAGACATACAAAGTCAAAGTCATTTTTTTAAATTCAAAATAGAACAATCAAAGAGATTTTTTTTAACGTCAATTGAATCTACCACCGGTTTTTTATCTACCAACGGTTCACCGGTGGAGAGGAGCTCGTGGCGCAGTCATAACAGCCGCGCGGATCGATCCACTAGGTTAAGCAACGCTTGCCGAGGTTGGTCCGTGGATGGGTGACCATCTTTACATACCGAGACTCCTCCGTGCCTCGAAAAGCACGTTAAGCCGTTGGTCCCGGCTGTCATTCGTGGATCTTTGACAGTCGTTACGGGTCGACAGCAGCCCGAGGATCTGACAACCAGTCTTACCACGGGATACCGTATCACCCAGTTACTGGGTTGTGAAGGTCCGACAGCAGTCGCTCCATGTGAAATACTGGTATTCAGCTGAATCCGGTTAGACTGGAAGCCGACCCCAATATATAGTTGGGAAAAGGCTAGGATGATGATGATGAATCTACCACTGGTTCCAAAGCAAGCCCAATGAGAAGAACCGGCGAAACAAACTCAGTGGAACTATTTTTTTTAAATATTATTTTACGATTCATTTCATCATTTCGTCATTCAAAAAACGGAGGTGCACTGTGTCTATACTCTAGTTTTGTACCATATATTTTTTGCACATACCTATCTATATTTTTAACTTTTTGTCCTTTCTTTATTCGATCATGGCAAGCCTAATATCATGATAATGTAGTTTCAGCTTGACAAATAGCCGGTCCTACGGTAATTTACTTGCCTGTCTTATTTAAGATCGTCTCTATTTGGGAACCTCGCATAAGTTTTTTCCTTTTCGTAACTTTGAGTTTACAGTTAAATTAAATTATTTTCACTGCTCCCGTTGCCCGCATCTCGCAGTAAAATCAACAGAAAATTGTTTCACTAGTAAAAGGCCCAACACCCTCACAGCCTGATTTCGAAACGCATACGATCATCAGTTCGATACCTCAGGTTCGATGATGATGATGATGATGATGATTGCTAACGTCAATTGATTTTGATTTGTATTTTCAGAGAGATCTATGGCAAGTTTTCGTCACCTGGCCACGGTACGTCTTCTTCCTGACCTAAATAAAGTATATAATATATGAAAAAGGTCTAAATAATATTTTAACAATTTTAGGCGACTTCGGACAAGATTCAAATAAAGTTCTTCTCACAAGATTCATGGCTGCTTTTTTTGAAAGGGTAAGATGATTAACAAGATTACTATTTCTTAAACATTCTTTTGTGTCCACTAGCCGAACTCAGAAGGGAAGATTAAAGAATTTTAAACTGGAAATCGCCTTCAACTTGACCATAGACAAAGAATTACTAATAATAATTTACATCACAACAGATTAATAATAATGATCCTGTTGTGGACTGTGGTGGTGGTGTAATAATAACTAACAGTGAGAACCTCTAACACAGATATAATATTGAACGACTAATATACCTTTAATTCTTAGATTGACTTACTAGTTAATGCATTTTTAAAGGCCGTTTCGATTTTAGAACCAATTTGAATTAACCGCCATATTTACATTTCCTATGGACTTGAACCTTGTCTTTAATTCTTTCAATTTTAAAGTAAAAAGATTATTAATAAAGCCACACTAGGTACTATTTTTCATTCATTCAGTACATTTCTTTATCTGACTACTGTATGATTAGCGATCGAATATTTAATTTCACGAAATATATTTTTTCATAATTTTAATTTTTTCAGGCTTTAGACGGTCTTAATTGGGTTGCATGTGAACGTACTGTTCTAGAAAGGCTTTTGGATGTGGAATTGGTAGACAGAGAAGGTAGCAACACTAGCGTTTTGTTGTACGACACGGATAAGACGCCATCTTGTTTTGTAGTCACTTGGTAAGTAAAATACTCCTTTTTTTATTTATCCATTATTTCAAAACGTAGACATAATGTGGATTTTTCTCTGCTGTATTAAATACATAAGTAGGTACTTCTGTAGTAAAAGCTCTCAGTTAGTGCAATGCTGCTTTGCAGCCAAATTGGGCGAACACGACCGGTACCTTTCGCACAGAGGTTGTCATCTCAGCTAGTTGGAAGTAATCGAATACAACTAAAATAATTCTTCTTTCAGGTGGGGCGAGGAATGGTTACTGGCAACATTTGATGCTATGTTATTCGGCAGCGTTTACATATCGACTGGTGAACAGCTTATAGCTGCATTCTCTACACTAGCTATATGGCAGGTTGTTTTTTACACGCTTCTTATTAACTTCACCAGTTGTATGTAGGTATATTTGTAACTGACTTTTTGCGTGCGGTTTTGACCCACTTTAAACAGCCAGATTTCGTTTATACTTTGTAAATCTATCGAGGACCGAGGAACGTCTAATGTGTTCTATCTCATTCTCTCGCCAGCTAAATCCTATAATGTATAGGATTCAGCTGGCGAGAGACGTGTTTGTCCCTCTCTCTCTTGAACTTATTTTTTCGTTTTATCTCGAGTTTATTATCACAATGTTCTAAAGAAGTTTTTCTTAAAAAAAAATTAAAACTACTGACTTCAAAATATGCGTTTTTTTAATTTTTGCACCTACATCTCACAATCAACCTTTTATTTTTATTGATCGCCTTGATTAATGATATTCTATAAGCTACCAATATAAACCGTGTATAATTTTTTTCAGATAATGAAACTCGTGAGAAATTATTTTGGAACTAAAAACCTCCTGGAAGATATAAGTGGACCTTCACGGCTTAAATTCTGAACTGCAGTTACTTATCCTATTAAATTATAGGCCTTGGCTAGTTCCATGTTAACTGGTTTATTTGTGGGCAACGGCCGACGTTGATTATTTATCATCAGGTTGCATGTGTGCCACTAATATCAAAAAGCAGTTGGCGAAAAGATGCGTGAATGACAAAATAAACGTCTTTAATTTCATATTGGTGTTAATAAACTATTGTATAGGTAATTCATTCAACTAATAAATCATAAAATAAGTGTGATGTGGGTGTAATTTATTTAATAGCTGTAAATAAAGTTTATGTAAAATTGCAACGATCCATTTTTATTTTAGTTTGTTTATTTATTTATTAGACAGAGTATTATTTAAAAGTATTGTGTAAATAGTTAATAGTAACTAGATAAAGTATATTATATAATATACTCTTTCTATATTAGTAGTAGTCGATTCTAGCTCAGCCAGTGGCAGAAAAAAGAACTAAGATCTGGGTTTATTATTGTGTATAATATGAATACTATGCAAAAGCCTTTATCGTTTGAATTAAAATGTTTTATTTTGGTCCGCTGATTTGATAAAAAAAATTATTTAAGCGCTGATTGGTGCGCTCGTAGCGGTACAATCAGCGCCATAGTACTTCCCGCGAGCAGACCAATCAGTGCCACAATAATTCCCGCGTAAAGATTTATATGAGTCCTTAATATTAAAGAAATGGTGCTCTACCGGCACAACTTCTGTCATCTAAATTGCGACCATTATAATATTTTGTTCAACATTACATTCGGACTCCTTATATATCGAATCCACACGTTTGTGGCTTGCCGCAAACTCCAAACCTCCACAAGTCCCAAGCATGTGGACGCATCGCAAACGCTTGCGGCAAATTCTCTTTGTTCCATTTGGTTTGTGCACAATACCGACACTCGTCGGATCGGCAACAAACCCTTGCAAACCTACGCAGGCCAAGACAAACTCTGTATCAACACGTTTGAATTTATGAGGACTTGCCGAGGCTTGGCAAGCGTGCGGTTCCGGCTTTCTATCTATATAACTTCGCGATCTTCAGTCTCAACAGATAATTTTAAAATGGTTGCTACTGAGATTTACGTATGTATGTGACATGTTGTATAATCTCTGACCTTTTTTTGCGAGACAGTGATGTCCCAGAAGGAGGCCGACGAACAGGTGAGAGGGGAGGCCGCCGACGTGTCCTTCCCCCGTAGACGACGAACGGGAGTGCGTCGGAGGTGCTATTTAATGCGCCTCCAAATATAACGTGCCCATGTGCTCGTGGGGGCTCGGGGGCCCTGCTAGACACGACATCGTGCGGACTGCCAAGTCGTAGCCGGGCAGTAGTCTCTATTGTGGAGAATCTGGTCTTGCCGATGTATTTTCTTGTCTCTGAAATTTGTAAAGGAAGAAACATCCAAGAATCTAAGCAAATAAATTTTCACGCTTACAATATATCATAATAGCCAATAGGTAATATAAGTTCGTAGCAATACGAAAACTTTGCATTAATAATATATATTAGATAATATAGATTTAGAATTATTATAATAGATATTTTTCTTAAATGATATTATACTATATGGTTATCAGCGGTAAAAATTTCCCACTTTCGTTATAACATTACTAAGTTTAATCGAAATATGTTTCGAGATAAAAGTTTTTTGTGTTGTTCTAGTGCTGAGGTTTTTTTTATAGCATAGGAGGGCAAACGAACAGTCGAAGCCTTTTGGCGACTATCGACACCCATTAACATCCACATAACCGGAGGTTATGCAGATGTGTTACCCTCCTTTTCTCTATCCCCCCAATGAAACTCACAAACCGCATGAAACGCGACATCATAACTAATTATTCAACTTTACGCCGGTATTATGTGAGCGAGAGGTACCACCCCGGTGGTGCCGGCCCGTTTCCGAACTCTTTTGTTTCACATTCTCTTTCTCCTAACAATATTGATAAGAGAAGTCAAGCCAACATTTTGGCTCTTCACTATCGAAACCAAATAAATTTTCATGGACGCTTACGATTGTGGACCCCCATTTTTGGTCACGCTCATTGTGGACCTTGATGGATGATGATGGATCCTTGGAGGCTAGATAAATAAATGATGTAAAACTCTGGCCTATAGATTTTTTGGCATACATTGCAAAACAAAATATAATTTTATTGTGGCCATACTAAAAAAAAAAGAATGAGAAACGAAAAATCGGCTATCATCGACCATAGAGTATTGTTTATTTTTTTTAAAATATTTCTCGGCTAGTCACTTGTACTGTAGCAAATGCAAAAAATTGACCCTGAAAATAGGGAAATATTATATATTAATCTATTTAGCAGTAGTCAATTTAAATCTCAGATTAGACATATTGGAAAAAATTAAAAAATTAAACTAATATATTAACTTGCATTTAGCAGCAAAGAATGAGATTTGATTGTAATATAATAAAAAGAATAACTGGGTGCTTTTCATTTGCGGGTATTTTTTTTTTATTATTGGCAACTTTATAATCACCGACAAATGAAATACGGCAACGTCACGCATTCATGAAGTAGTGCAAGAGCAGTGAATAGTGATTATATATCGGCTTTCTGCAATTTTATTAGATTCTAGAGTAAATTGAATTTCTAATTAGTTCTAAATATGGCAGATAATAAGAGGTAAGAATGAATCTTGTTAGATAACTTCCAATATTGCGTGAAAAGTTATTTTTTTGCCATCTACAATATTATCATGGAAGCCGATGTTCAAAATTTGGCTTGTCATCATGTCTAACAAAAGTTTGAATATTTGTAATATTTCCAAATATCCTTTGCAAATCTCTACAAAAAACCTTAATCTGAAATTATCAATTTATATTGTTATCTGTCAATGAGTCTTAGTGTACACTGAACATAGTATCAATAATTTATTTCCTTTTAACAGTCCCGACGATCTATCTACCGCGATTTTACGTCGTAAGGATAGGCCAAATCGTCTTATTGTTGAAGAAGCAGTCAGCGATGATAATTCCGTGGTCGCATTGTCTCAGGTAAGTTCATTGTCTTCAGCTGTTAAAGAAAGAGAACCTTCGTTTTGATACTATGCACACACCCCCACTAAATTTTCCATCTTGGAAACAGAATTTGACTATCATGTTGAATGTTAAAAATTATTTACATTAACAACTAAAATGGTGGCCTTCTAAATTGAAATTGTGTGTTAAAATGTTGATTATTATTTAATGTTAGTGGTGATTTTAATTATTTTGATTGAACACAAAAATAATCCATATTTTGAGTAATTAACAAGAGTATTTTTATCATTAAAAGAACAACAAACATTTATTTATACCTAGACAGTTTAAAATTTATTTGTTGTCATAAAGAATTTAATGACGGTATAATATGTAAATCACCACCACTACTATCTTGCTTGCTTGATTATCCTATGAAACAGCTTTGCAGTGTTTTGTATAGAAGGGCAAAACATGCAGTGTAATTATTGACACTGAGACTTTATGTCTCAGGATGTGCTACACATGAATTAGTTGCTTGGGCAGTTACCAGTTAAACTAGGTTATATTTACATTCACTACTATCAGGTGGCAGTTAACCTATCCATTAACAAAGAATTGCATATTGCGGAATAATAATCTGATGCAACAACTAGCAATAAGACTTGTGTTTTAGATCATTAATCTCTCAAGATATATTTGCGGTGATTTGGATAAATGGCTTACCCTTGTAGGGATCTTTTGTTCGTCTCAAAAATGCAACTCATTCTATATCACATTGATGATTTATTGACCAATTAGCTTATCCAGCAGTATTAAACCAACTTGTAATTATTGTAGTTATGTCTTAACAATTAAACATCTGCCGTTTATTGTAAATATAATAATAATAATATATATCGACACTTTTTACACCACATCAATCCCATGTAAAGTTCCATGTAAGTCCCATGGTAAGGTCTCGAAGAACTTGTGTTACGGGTACCAGACAACAGAAATAAATATATTTGAGATTTTTATTATATAATACACATATTTAATATACATTGGAGCTAAAGGAACACAAACTTTTTTGTTCCCTGGCGAGATTTGAACCCGCTACCTCTGGGCTTGAGCGCCAATGCGCTAACCATGGAGCCACACAGGTTGTTATAAAATGATACTTTACCTTTCGGGTCTGTTTCAGTTTACAAATTTTTTGATAATCTTGGCATATGTGTATCATTAAAAAAGGTTATCATATTAGTATAATATTGTAACCATATTCTACATATAACAAAATTTTTAAACCATAACGGTTAACAGATTGGTCGTAATATAGCAATGTTGATAATCTCTACAGCTGTAGTGTGAACTGTTACTTTAATCTGGCCTATCTAAATTGTGCATGTTACTTAGTAAAAAAAAAAAATTGCATTCCTTATTTCCAAATATTTTTTTTTGGTTAGGCCCACTACACCTTTGTACTGATGTTACTCCTGTATAACCAGGATTGACAGTGGTAACCATCAGACTACTCTTGATACAGTCTCAGGGATCCCGAGGTATACATTACAACTGCTTTGGGACCTGCAATAAATTTATTTGCAGAAAGGATTCCAGAGGAGAAAATGCTTCCAGTTTCCCTTCCCAATTAAACAATTTATTATTTGAATTGTCCGTAATACTTGAAAGTAAATTAATTTTGTTTGAATGTCCTGAAGTAGGAATCCCAATAATAATTCATAATATATTATAACATATTTTGAAATTCATTCAATTCTAATGTTTAATTATTATTTATATGTACAAACACTATTATTCAAATGTCTTATGTTGGGTAGAAAAAATCGAAATAAATTAATGCTGTTGGAAGTAAATCTTTTCATAAAAATTTTTTGAATAGATATTAGATAATATTATTGTAAAACATTATTTTATTTATTACTGGCAATTTCATTTGAATAGATACTAACATTTATATCTAACATGTTTTGGTTATAATATTTGAATGAATGAACTTATAAAATAATATTCACACGCGGGAGATTGTTATCACATGTTTAAATTTATTTTGTTAAATTTATTATGTCCGATCAGATAACCTCAATAATATGTACTCGGAACAAATGTTATATATAAAGATGGAGTTTCATTTTAATATTTGGCATTTATTAGGACCCACAAATAAATGTTTGAAAACCCCTTTAAACCCATGACAAAAAAACTTTAGCAATCATTTTTGACAATTTATATCCATTTTTGGGTTTAAAGTTTTGAATGAATGTAGATGGAATTTTGGTGCATTGGTCCAGTCTAGTTGAATAGTTTTTTTCACATTGCTTATTAAGTAGCACTGTTGACATAATATGGATAAAATTTGCCTCTGTTTTAATTGAATGCTATACAAATTAATTTCGTAAGGAAATTAAATCAAATCAAAATATCTTTATTTCGTAGGTAGCAACTTGTACACTTGAAATATGTAAAGAAGTAACAGTATGTAAAAGTATAAGCAAAAAAAAATCGCTTGAGATGCAGGACTTATAAAAACTAGAAAATTACTTAGGGGTTACTCTTTTTTCAATAAAATAAAATACATAATTTATATTTGATGATACATCATGTAAAATTTTAGGGGTTAGGAGAATGTCTTATTCCCAAGGTGGCTTTAACATACAAACACTTTCTTAACAGTTTTCTTAAATTTATTAAATCTTTATTATAAAAAGCAAGAATAAGTTAGTCATTCCAAACTATGTAAATTCTAATGTATTCAAATAAATTTTTACTATTAATCACAAAACTGTCAGTAATGGTAAAAAAAAATGGAATTTACCTAATTATAAGATATTGAGGTTGTTAATTTTTTAATTCATAGTAAAGTTCAAGATTTTTATTTTCTAATTATTTCGTTTTCTTAGGCTAAAATGGAACAGCTACAACTGTTCCGTGGTGACACAGTTCTGCTTAAGGGCAAACGCCGCAAAGAGACAGTATGTATTGTGCTATCCGACGAGAACTGTCCCGATGAGAAGATCCGCATGAACCGTGTGGTGAGGAATAATCTGCGTGTCCGCCTGTCCGATGTGGTCTCCATTGCTCCATGCCCATCGGTGAAGTACGGCAAGAGGGTGCACATTCTGCCAATTGATGACTCAGTGGAGGGACTCACAGGGTAGGTGACAAGCAGAAATAAGTTTTAGTAGAAATATTTTAATACAGGTTACCAACAGCAGATCCTTCTTCCAGAACAGAATCTTTCTTTCTTTCTTTCAACAGCAGATCTGTTATTGTGTGCAGATGCAACAAGAACCAGCCAGTAGAAAATACCATATTATCATGTAGGTACTAGGTTATGATTATAATAAATATATTATCATTACATGTAAGCCACATGTAAAAATAGTTTGGCACATTATAATAAATATAAAAAGAAACCTTTTTATATGTGTCATATAAAATTTATGTTTAATATCTTAAAAATACATACTTTTGACTTGTTTTGCCTTTTAATAGATTTTCTTGTATTCTGTGATTATGTTGTTACTTTTGTATCTTTAATAATTTTATGAGATTTTTCATGATTTTCAATTTCAATTTCGCCTTGGTTCAGTCGGTAAACATAAAAATATCTTATAAGTTCCCATAACATAAGTCATTAGGGAACAAGATTGTTGATCAATATGGACTTTGCAGAAACTTGTTTGAAGTGTACCTGAAGCCGTACTTCATGGAGGCGTACCGTCCGATCCACCGCGACGACACGTTCATGGTCCGCGGGGGCATGCGCGCCGTCGAGTTCAAGGTGGTGGAGACAGACCCCGCGCCCTACTGCATCGTCGCGCCCGACACCGTCATCCACTGCGAGGGCGAGCCCATCAAACGGGAGGTGGGTGTTATGGCTGATAGATCCTTAGACTATAGAATGAACTGTCCATTTGTGTTGTATTAGCCAATTATTACTGAACATTCTGATGTTCCCACTGAGTATTATTGCCTTTGAAGCTTGCTTGCAAAGTTTTCTTTAAAAATCTTATCCACTAATCTATTGGTTTTGGAACATTCAGTAAAGTGACTATTGATCGAATACTGTACCGTTTTTATGAATAACTAGCTATTGCGAGCAGCTTCACCTGTGTCAACGATATAGCCTATGTTCATGGAGGATAGTGTAGCTTCCCAACAGTGAAAGAATTTTTCAAATCAGTCAAGTCAGTTTCAGAGCCTATTCAATACAGACAAACAATCTAACCTTTCCTCTTTATAATATATGTATAGATGAATACTAATTAACCACTTAAAGTCATCAACTATTTTACTTTGTAACAGGAAGAGGAGGAAGCGCTTAACGCTGTGGGCTACGACGACATCGGCGGGTGTCGCAAGCAGCTGGCCCAGATCAAGGAGATGGTGGAGCTGCCGCTGCGCCACCCGTCGCTGTTCAAGGCCATCGGGGTGAAGCCCCCGCGCGGCATCCTCATGTACGGCCCGCCCGGCACCGGCAAGACGCTCATCGCGCGCGCCGTCGCCAACGAGACCGGTACGTTCTCTTAAATGAAGAGAGAGAGAGAGGGAGACAAAGTTCAATATTGTCTTACCATAGGTTTACCATAAACCATATAGACCATAGGTTCGGACATGATGAACCGGACATACGACAAGAGTATCAGCCCTATTAGTGTATTGGTGGAAGCGCTCCTGTCTGCTTGGGCTACCACCATCATGTTGCTTAACCCATGATTTGTTGAACTAATATCAGATTAACCCGTTTAAGTCCATGGGTGCTGGTGACCACTTGCCATTGTGTGACCAACTAATATAAAATAATCTCGATTTCTTAACTTTTATAAAATAAAAATAACTGAATATGGATGAATATGCCAATACAATTGTTATAGTGGATAAAGGAAAGATATGGTGGAAGTCAGAGTTACCCCGTGTCGTTTTTAATTTTGACTCTAAAAAAGATGCGATGTGATTACTATTTGAGCCACCCCTACTCGACATTTTAGGCACCAAGTATTGGACACTTACAATTCCTTATGTAATGAAATAACTTTTATGGATGTTGTTTAGTTTAAGTTTTTACAAGCCTGACGTTTCGGATACTTTACAGCAACCATGGTCGCGAGAGTAGGAGTCAATAAAATCCGTAAAAGTGGTGTCAATGAGTGAAATTCACATAAACATTATACAGCAAAATTATCCCCAGATTTCTATAATTTAACTTTTAACTAATCGACATATTATATTGAACATAACTATTTTGCTGTAGGTGCGTTCTTCTTCCTAATCAACGGTCCGGAGATCATGTCTAAGTTGGCGGGCGAGTCGGAGTCGAACCTGCGCAAGGCGTTCGAGGAGGCGGACAAGAACTCCCCGGCCATCATCTTCATCGACGAGCTCGACGCCATTGCGCCCAAGAGGGAGAAGACGCACGGGGAGGTGGAGCGCCGTATCGTGTCGCAGCTGCTCACGCTCATGGACGGTGAGGATACAACGGAACACACAACAACACAACACACAACAACACATATCAGAATTAATACTATGATGAAAAGCGCTCAAGCGTAATTATATAATAACTAGCAGCGTCCCGTGGTTACACCCGCGTACTTCCCATTCCCGTGTGAGTGGGAGTACGGGGATATATTATAGCCTATCTGTTATTCTGATATATAAGCTATATTATTGTAAAGTTTTATTAAAATCCATTCAGTAGTTTTAACGTGATGTAGTAACAAACTTTCACGTTTATAATATTAATAAGATTAATATAGAAATAGCAACAACACAAAACATAATCCTAGTGTAGAGCTTTGATATCTTATCTTATCTTATACCTTTAAACGAGCAATTCTTGTATATATATATAGAATCGGGATCTCGGAAACGGCTCCAACGATTTTCATGAAATTTTGTATACATATGTTAAAAACGACGATAAATCGATCTAGCTAGGATACATTTTTAGAAAACCTTTTTTTATCCGTGTTTTGAGGCATCGTTAAAATATGATTAGAATGCGAACGTAAATTTCGCTGTCAAATAATATGTCATGGTAGCTTAGTGGTGAAATTAGGCATTTATATACGAACGAGCCTGGTTCGTATCCAGTCCGAATTTTTTTTTCCTTTTTTATAAGATCATTTTTTTCGAAGAAAAATTTTATCGTATTTTATCACTTAGGGTACCGAGCAAATGCTCGGTGAACCAGGTACTTTATATTAATCTGGTCCCCAATCTAATCTACTTTTTCTTTTTTTTTTCTTATCTTAAATGCTTTTGTTCATTTTTACTCAAATATTATGAAAATATTGTCTGCAAATGCAACGTTTAAAATGGTGAATGTTGTGAGCAGGCATGAAGAAGTCGTCCCACGTGATCGTGATGGCGGCCACCAACCGGCCCAACTCGATCGACGCGGCGCTGCGGCGGTTCGGCCGCTTCGACCGCGAGATCGACATCGGCATCCCCGACGCCACCGGCCGCCTCGAGATCCTGCGCATACACACCAAGAACATGAAGCTGGGGGACGACGTCGACCTCGAACAGGTACAAACTGGACTTAGCTGCGAGTGATGTTTATAGTAGACAAACTAAAATGAGAAAAAACTCTATAGAACTCAAATTAGATTTGAGTTATATTTCTAGGAATTCTAACTTGTAAGAGGATTTATATAATAATAACAATAATATCCTTTATTCAGACAACACATGTTATGATACTTTTTTTTTTTTTTGGAGTGGTTTGATTTTAGTGAGTTTAACCAGATTACCTGTCTGTATGTCACTAGTTGACAAAGGCCTCCATCTGTCGCCATTTATCTCTATCCTTAGCTGTTCTAGTCCATGTGCCTCCTGCTATGGCTTTAATATCTTCTTCCCAGCGTTGACCTGGTTTGGCCTTGTAAGAGGATTTATATGCACTGAATATACCTAAAAGTGATGTTTTCAGTAACTGATCTCATATGATCAATTTGACTTAGGTTCATTAACAAAGATTTGTATCATGAATGTTTACTATTTAAGCTAGTTAGTAAGCCACAGTCTCAATCCGAAATTATTAATGTAGGTTTTATCTATCAGTTTTATGCATATTAGCACTATCACGTCTTAAAAAAGGTGTGTATGCGATTCACACATGATAGAAGTGAAACACGCGTTAAATGCTCAAATACAAGCAAGTACTAAACAGTGTGCAATATACATACACACCGACATTTGCTCTCTCGCTCTTTTGTGTTTGTGTCTCTTACCTGTCGTTTTTTCTGTTGCATCCGGTTTGAAATCACAACGATTATAAAGAAGTTTCACTTCAAAAAATCCCTGACACGAAGCTTGTGAACTTTTAGATCGCGGCCGAGTCGCACGGACACGTGGGCGCCGACCTGGCGTCGCTGTGCTCGGAGGCGGCGCTGCAGCAGATCAGGGAGAAGATGGACCTCATCGACCTGGACGATGAGCAGATCGACGCTGAGGTGCTCAACTCGCTCGCCGTCTCCATGGACAATTTCCGCGTGAGTATTACACACATTTTTTAAACGACTTCAAGGAAGGAGATTTTTCTCAATTCAACCGTATATATGTTTTTTTTTAAATTATTCAAAAATCTTTAGGTACACATTCAGTGAAACAAAATAAAGATTCTTGCAGTTTTTATTTAATTTTCAGCTTAGTACCGCTACTTAACTTTCGTAACTATTTTTTTATCATTGTATAAAATACATATCCTATATATGGGTGGCATAAGAGTGACACAAGGCACTGCAGACTCACACTGATTGCCCCAACCTAATGCATAGACGTAGCTCTATTCTAGGGAAGCATGTATTGCATCCAGAAGAGATCAAATCTCTTGGTGCCTAAAAAGTCCTAGAGTTCATAGAAACAACAGGACTTGGACCGGAGCTGTAAATAGTGGCGATCACAATAGATCAACCCTGGTCGCAGTGATACGAAGGCAGGTCTTGCCTGGAACAGCCACTCTTTGAATAATAATAATAATAATGGGTAGCATACAGTTTTTCCAAACAAATACAACTTCATACGAGCATATTTGAAAGGTAGGTAATGCACCTGCTAAAAACCCTCAAAAACAAAATTAAATGTGTGTTCCAGTACGCCATGACGAAATCGTCGCCGTCGGCGCTACGGGAGACCGTGGTGGAGGTGCCCAACGTGTCGTGGACGGACATCGGCGGGCTGCAGAGCGTCAAGCGCGAGCTGCAGGAGCTGGTGCAGTACCCCGTGGAGCATCCCGACAAGTTCCTCAAGTTCGGCATGCAGCCCAGCCGTGGGGTGCTGTTCTACGGACCGCCCGGTTGCGGTGAGTTTCGTCTGATCTCATGAGTTACACACTTGTTAGGTTTTTAAATTTATGTGTAATGTAAGAAAAATTAGGTATTGTACATTATAATATATAAAAATTTTGATAAAAAAGTATAAATGACAGATTCCTATTAGAGTCGTCGCCACTTTAGAAGTCCGATAGACGCGGCGCTGCGGTCTCATAACTCAATGTTGCCAATTTCTATTGTAATGATTTTCCACCAAGTCTAGTACAATAATTTTTTTTAATAATTATAGGGCCTATGGTCAGTAGTGCATTGATAAAGACTGATGATGATAATAATGACAAAAATAATGATAGCAGCAAAATAAAAATCTCCCAGGATGCCAGGTTTTAGTAAAATAAAACATTTTTTTGTAAATATTTCATTCGTATTTTTTACGTATAACCGATTAGTAGAATTCATCTAAAACAAGCTTCTTCGGATGTGTTCGGCTTTTGCCAGGAGTGACGATTTTCTCAGAAGTAATTGCTGCCGTTGTTACTTCCTTTGTTATTCGACCTTTTTTACAGAAACACCTGAAAATATCATTCATCTGAACAAGGTTTTAATTCTTTTACCTTGTATTTATATTCATATAAAATATCATAAGATAAATGTAGGTATAGAGTTAATGATAATATTTTAACCATAAATTAGGCAAAAATGAGTGACTCTGGTATCTCTAAAATTTACCTGTCATGGCTGTGACATTTATAAACATATTATTTAACGGGGTTAATTGTTGTTTAGTTTTACTTTCTAATTCACAAAATTATTTCACTTTAACGATCATCATACGGCCTTAAATTTTTACACCTTACTTTATATTATATGCTCCATATTTCACGTAAAACAATTTAAAATATCACAACTTCTTACTCCAGACACATGTCAAGACGTCAATGTTGTCAAATTTAGTTCAGGCATTAGTCGCAGGACTTTAAAAGTGGCGAGGACTATAACATTCATTTAGGCTTTGATTCGTAATATCTGTAGATAATCGTTAGTATAATAATATTATTATAATGAGGCCGCCAATGGCCTTGCTATATAATTCAATAATTAATATTCATTATAATTTTTCATCAGGTAAGACACTGTTGGCCAAGGCCATCGCCAACGAATGCCAGGCTAACTTCATCTCAGTAAAGGGTCCTGAGCTGCTCACCATGTGGTTCGGTGAATCAGAGGCCAACGTGCGAGACATTTTTGACAAGGTGAGTTTGGAATATGTTCTAAAAGGTATACTATAATAATTGTGAAACAGAAATAAATTGTGGTAAAAAAATTCAAAATCACTTCAGTTGTAAAGGAATCAATTACACAAAAGGTTATATTATGTAAAGTGTGGAGTTTTTTTTTTCATTATAACTATTACCAACAATAGTGTGTACACTAGATTCGGTCGACCTCCGCAAATATTGTGAGAGTTTTTGCTACTGACCGCAATAACAAGCCGCGCGTGAAGCTGTTTCCCGGGGTTAGGACGCGGACGGGACTATCTTTACATACCAAGACTCCTTCGTGCTTTGGAAAGCATGTTAAGCCGTTGCTTCCGGGTGTCATTAGTGCATCAATTAGTCAAAATCTAAATATTTTTATTTTCATAGGTAACAACTTGTTTACTTGAAATATGTCAAAGAAATAGTCAATAAAAAGTAATATTAAAAAAAATTCTTCCCCATTCATATTCCTCATTTTTGACAGTCACCGGCAATCGTTATATTTACAATGCTGGTATTCAGCTGCATCCGGTTGGATTGGAAGCCGATCCCAAATATAGTTGGGGAACAGTTAGAAGAATTCCCTCGATGTTTTTCACAATGTGTTTGTGTGTGTGTGTGTGCCAGGCGCGGTCGGCGTCTCCGTGCGTGCTGTTCTTTGACGAGCTGGACTCGATCGCCAAGTCTCGCGGTGGGTCGGTGTCGGACGCGGGCGGTGCCGCGGACCGGGTCATCAACCAGATCCTCACCGAAATGGACGGCATGGGCGCCAAGAAGAACGTCTTCATCATCGGTAACAAGATAATAACTTCAATATCAAAAGGAGTTACACCTATAGCTATTTGAACAAATTATAGATTATGATGTTGATTTTAGGGATAATAACTAATTTCCATGACATTCGATTTTCTTATGTTTATTTATTTATATTTGGAAAACACAGTTATATAATTATTATATGAGCACCTTCAAATCAGACATAACATAAATCGGTCAAGTGATGTGTTCTCCACTGTGATGTTGAAAACCACATAAAAGAGACAGTAGGGCTGTCAAAATCACTACAGTAAAAATCTGTAACATACACTTCTTCAGATTACTAAAACTGTTGTTTTTGCTTATTTCATACTGATGAAATACAATTGCAGGCGCGACCAACCGCCCGGACATCATCGACCCCGCCATCCTGCGGCCGGGGCGTCTGGACCAGCTCATCTACATCCCGCTGCCGGACGAGAAGTCGCGCGAGGCCATCCTGAAAGCCAACCTGCGCAAGTCGCCCATCGCCAAGGATGTGGACCTCACATACCTGGCCAAGGTATGTTCACAGGCTATAGATATTATGTGAGAAACCTGTTTTAATATAAGGAGTATTATTAGTATTGGAATATTTTATCACGCCTAATATGTCGATCTCAGTTAAGGTAACTGGAATTATTGTAATACGACTGTGAATGGTGCGGAATTGTTATGCACCTTAAATTCTCATGTCAACATTGAACTGTTTCCTATAAAGGACAATATAAAAAAAAGAAGTTGGAATGTTGATTAAATTCTCGTCTGCAGCAGCATTTACAACTGCCCACAGCTGAATGTTGAGTGAATGTATCTAAATTGGGTAAAATATCCTAGTTATATTTTTATGGTGTGTGTGTTTTCGTCTCAGGTGACGCAGGGCTTCAGCGGTGCTGACCTGACGGAGGTGTGCCAGCGCGCGTGCAAGCTCGCCATCCGCCAGGCCATCGAGGCCGACATCACCCGCGAGCGCGCGCGCGCCAGCCAGCCCGCCGCCGCAGTCATGGACGTGAGTACCCGCCGAGCGAGCGACGATGAACCTAAAATTGATGATTATAAACACTGCACACCTGAATTGGTCAACATTGCTTATTTGCTTATTTACTGGTAAAGAGACGAAGGATCGATTAAAGAAGTCCGAATGTAATGTTGAACGATCTCAATTTACGTGACAATTTTTCCAGTAGAGTGCGCCTTTTTTAAGTAGTACTCGCTTAAATCTTTACGCTGGAACTATTGTGGCGCTGATTGGTCTGCTATAAGAGCATCGTTATGTACTCTGTTCTAGCAATAGAACTAAGACCCGTTCGGACTCGTTGTATCTATCTAAACTTCGTGAGAAATAGTATCACATGGAAAATTGCACGTCATTTTTTTTTCGGATCAAGCTATGCTAATGGCCCTAGCGCCCTTAATGCTTCATCAGACGTGCATCAAATGCATGCTCTTTGAAAATAAATAGTATTAAATTTTGTGTGAAGTTTGCAACCCACATCTTAGACAGCATATAGGTGAACCATGTCCCTCCCTCGCTTGAATGGGAAATTGTAGTACTAAAGCCCTAAACAAAGTCAAAAAAGTCAAAAGTCAAAAATTTTATTCAAAATAGTACTATCCAAGTATCTTTTTGAAGGTCAATTGAGTCTACCACCGGTTCCAAAGTAAGTCCACTGAGAAGAACCGGCGAAACAAACTCAGTGGAACTAGTCTTTTCAAATACAATATTACAAAAAATAGTAATACAAACAATACATAGTACTATACTAGTATAGTACATAACAAGAATTCAGCAAGAAACTCTGTTGGGTTGCTCCTTTCAAAATATAGTTTACATTTTTTATAAACATACATAATTACATACACTTATTACTATAACACATTTATTACAGTCTTATCCTAAGATCTTTATCCTAAGAAAAGTAAATAAGTAGATAAATTTAGACCCCGCAATATCCAAAACAAACCAGTGGATGTTAATAAAAAAAACAGTCTTTGTATTAATGTTAATGATTGATAATAAGCAAACGACAAAACTACATTATTCATATCCTACTTGAGAATAGACACATGAAGGCACACAATTGTTATGAGTTTTGTGACCACCAGATGGACGAGGAGGACCCGGTGCCCGAGATCAGCCGCGCGCACTTCGAGGAGGCCATGAAGTTCGCGCGCCGCTCCGTGTCCGACAACGACGTACGCAAGTACGAGATGTTCGCGCAAACGCTGCAACAGAGCCGCGGCTTCGGGACCAACTTCAGGTCGGTGTCCACTAGCAGCCATTGTACCATAGCACCTCACTCATGTTCACCGAGAGTGTTTCTCAGTGTCTCAGCACTTCGATTGGGTTTACGGTTGGGTCAATTATGATCATTTAAAAGGATCGAGAAGATTTTTTTTAATTTAAAACCAGTTCCATCGCAAGCCTACTGAGAAGAACCGGCGAAACAATCTTTTCAAATTAATAGTTATGTTGCCAAAAAAAAATCATTAAATCTCTTCCTTTTTTTATAACCAAATGAAATTTAAGATTTATAGATTCAGATTAGCTAAAAGTGATATTGTATTTTTTTTTTCATACAAATACATACAAAATTATTATTCATTCAGAATCACGATAATATTCAAATATTAATTGAAATGAAAACAACATTTATTGGAAACTTTCAGATTCCCGGCAAGCGGCGCGGCGACGGGCGGCACGGGCACGTCGGGCGGCGACCAGCCCACCTTCCAGGAGGAGGCGGCCGACGACGACCTGTACAGCTAAACGGTCACCGTCGCACCACCGTCTGCCGGCCTGCCATCGGCCACCCATCCGTCAGCCAGAAGGATTCGCAAGAAAGCATTTAAGAACAGAAACCAAACGCACTCTTAACTGAGGTCTCCATTCAAACGGACACACTCCCATTATGTTTTGCACATTCTCTCTTACTTACGTACTCCTCACTTGTGTTTCAATGGGTACGACGAATGGCGGGTCCCGCGGTATCAGCTAGTATAAGGTTAGCACGCAGTCCGATATGGAGGCGGTATATTAGGCAGTGTGACTGCCCGATCTATGTCTATAAATATTCGTATTTATTTCCCAGTTCAATCGTTCAGTTAGGTTTGCGTTTAGTTATAATTTGCGGCGTTGCCCGTGGGTGTATGATTGTATCGTATAGCGACGTCGGCCCGTCCGACCGCAAATGTCGCAGTGATTTTTAATAAAAGATTTTTATAGTCTAATGTGTTTTTATTTTTTTAATATCCCCAACTCGTTCGCAAGTCTTTGATTACATCTATCGAGGAGAGTGGTGAGAGAGACAGACCTTTTCTGGTTCCGTCTCGCTCACTCGCCAAGTGCATCGGCATTCGGCATACTGCTTGATGTGTACAGCAGAGCTCTTAAACTCATACCTGGACCCTACGTCCACATTCGTAACTAAAGTTTCATAACTGGTTACGCTACGTCCACATTCGTAACCAAGTTTTCGTAACTGGTTACGAAAAAGGAAATTTTTTCACTGTTTCGTAACCAATTATGAATAAGGAATTATTTTCACTGTTTCGTAACCAATTATGAATAAGGAATTATTTTCACTGATTCACAACCAGTTATTTTAAGGCGCGGTGATCTATTAAAGCGCGTGTTGCCAGTGGGCGGGGCTACATACAACAAGGCATAGAGTAATTTGATACTACGGAAATAAGGAATAAATTATTATTATTGAATACTATAGCCATCGACCACATAACCCATAGACTCCTAATGTTTATTTTTCGTATGAAATACATTCTAGCAACTATTATAGCTGAGGTGAGACGAAAGGGGTTGCAATGCTGTGATTAGCTAATTCAAGGTCATACATTACCAATCACGAAACGTTAAAAAGAAATAGATATATTTCGCAAAGGGAAAGAATGAAACAACACGATAGTTTGAGTACTTTTTTTAAGAACCGACTAGTGAAACGTGAACTCCGCACTTGCGAAACAAATTGTTGTTTTATAAATATAAATAAAGATAATAAAATACTAACAAGTTAAATGTTAACCTTTCTTTCTCCATATTCGATAAGTTGCATTATTATAAATCAACATTTCATACTACACTGAGGCATTGTGAGTTTTTAGCAATTTTATATCACAATCCAATCGTGTTGACATGTCTCAATAATGGTCGACAGTCGACACTGATTGATTATTTCAGCGCGGACGCTCGGAGGGTAGAGGTCTCCTTATGAGTAATATTGTTCTGTGGTAGAGGTACCTCTACCCTCCATACTTACTTGCTATGACAAATTTCTGTTAGCGACTAATCGTAACGTAACTCGAAAACTTACGCGCCTTGGTGCCATCTGCGTCAACTGCGTGGCGACAAGGTCACGCGCACTTAATACTTATATTACCCTATTATTTCGATTTCTGTAGGTAAATAATATGTACATAATATAAAATATAGATTATACATAATAATGCACAGTAAAAGTTGTAGGTTCATAGATAATAAACCAGGTAAATCTTGGAATGAAACCAGCTATTACCCCATATCTAAATACTGTCTATACACCACTATTTTTTAATTACCAAAAACAATATTAGCTATATCAGTCGCCGCTATTGAACACAATACAGAAATAAAAAAAACGAAAATTGTTATTTAAAAAAATCCCACATTATACCTAATTGTTGGACAAATGCAATAAAATATCTGTGTACGTACGCGTAGTGATAACATTCATTGAGAATTTGTAGCTCAAAACTAAATAAATAATCAACGAGTATGAGGCGACGGTCGGGAGGCAGGGTTATGATGTTTATGTTGAGCGCCAACAGTATGAAAAAGAGCGCAATAGCTTACTTCTCGCTTGGTTTTCATAATGAAATGACACATTGTATTTTTTGTTGTAGAATTCTTATGTTCATGAATTTGCATTGAATATGGGAAAACTTTAACATTTTATAACTTCGTTATTGTTGAGTTAAAAAAAAATTATGACTACATATTATATTATATAATACGATTACGTATGTCTTAATATACTACCCAATTTTTTTTTGGTAGTTTTAAAATAGTGTTGTATATCTTGCTCTCAGTGATAGGGTATAAACTATAAATTATAGCCATATTATAAAAGTAGTAGTACCTATATGCTATAATATATATTTAACTCTGACTGATCTCCGAGGAGCAGTTTATATTTTGAACGCGAGGAAGAGCGAATTTTGAATGGGATAGTAGAAAGTTCTAAGAATTTTTAATTACCTATTATTACGTACGTTTGTGTATTATACGGTGTAAGTAAGGCTTTAGATTATAATTTGATATTTTAAACGTCATCCTGTAACACAAACACAATGTCAAAACTACACGAGAATTATTATTTGAGAAAATGTTTTATAGAAAAGAACGATGTCCCAACTCAAAGTCTTATAAAGGAAAAAATGGGTTCAGCATTAGCGAACGTATATTTCAAATCAATGACACCGAAACTGAGGGAGCTGGCGGGATTGGAACCACCGCTGAGAGGTGGTGGAAGCGATTGGTTCATGCCTCCAGACGACTTACTAAGCGGCAGAGCAGTACTTAAACCAATGCACAAACGATACTTATCGAAGCTAAGCTGTGATGGAATCGTATTCTTTGGAGAAAAAATTATTGATGATTATCGCAAACTCATGGAGCTGGAAAAACAAAAGTTGCTGCGAGAAAACGATTTAAAGTGGATGAGCACCATACGAGAGGCTTATAAACAAGAAGACAGCGATGCTGCTGAACTAAAAAAACAGAATTCTCTAAAAATTAAACAAGCCTTTGATGAGTTTACAATTCTATACAGAACATCGATAACAAAAATAGAATCATTATTAAGCGATGCAGGGTTAAAAGAGATAGAACGCTTTAGGAATGAAGCATACAAGAAAATGACCTCAAAATTCAAAAAACTTCAAAACCAACAGTCGTCAATCTTGCATAATAAATACGAAGAAAAATTAAAAACAGAAATGAACGAATATAAAAATAAATTCGTTGAAGAGATTAAGAAATTACAAATTGCTACAAGCGACGAAATTCATGACATAAACATTGAAAAGCATGTAGCCGTGGAGAAACTGCGTACACTACTGGAATGCCAAAATTTAGCCTGCCAAGTTTATGTGGCACTCAAAGAACGCACTGAATGTAAGAAAGAACTAGATATATCTAAACGTAAACACGAAAAAACTATTCAAATAATATCAGATCAAATCAATATGAAAGATTTTGAAATAAAATTGGCACAAGAAAAAGAGAAGAAACGACACGAACTTAATAGTATTTGGCGCAAAAAGGTTTGCCATGTTGTGAAAAAATTCCAAGAATTTGTAAAATATTGTTTAAAAAACATGCCTAATCATGCCGATTTTTTTATCAACATGGAAAAACTGATGTTGCTTCAATTAAGTGAAGTCTTGGAAAACCCTAGCGCCGAGAGCATTTTTGAACCTGAAGAAGAGCATTTCAAGACGCCCATTCCAAGGCCTCATCCATTTTTTCTTGTATGTGATAAAGGGTTTAAGCCGCAAATTGATCAAAATCTATGTCCAAAGCATTGCACATCTAGCACATCACAGTTTCCAGTAATAGTTGTAAATAAAAGATGCATTTACGCTGCATGTGATAATTTTGAATCGTTCACCGATAAAGTCAAACAATTTTTAGAAGGACAAAGAGGTAATGATGTTGATTTTATCGATGACCACGACTACACATACGATGTACCGATTAATTGTACGTCATCAGATCAGCTACTTCAACTACAACTGGAGAGCTCTCTGATGCGGATATTACAGAACGAATTACCCAACAATCAAGTACAAACTGAATGTACTGTATGTAGGAACTCGTACTGTTTTTGCACCCCAACGCATACTCCCGAGAAAATTTCAGACGATATCGTAGAAATGAATCCTTCGCCTAAATACTACGTAACATCTGGTGAAAAAATTACTCAAAGGGCGGATGAATTAAAACACTTGCGTGCACCAACAATAGAGTCGTATTTAGATTATATTGAACCACAAGTATGCAAGTGTGCCAAAACGGCAAAAAAACATTTGAAAGAACATCTCCCAGCTTATATGAAAAACGTGTCCACGTTCCAGAAATTAGACATTCCATATTACCAACCTTGCAGTTTACAGGAGTTAAAAAGATTGGTGAAAAAATTGCAAAACGTGCCACCAACAATCCTGCCAGATACGCCTACAACGAAAACAAAAGATGCTAGCACTCAATATTCTGACGAGGAATATGATTATTTGTGTGATTGCTTATCAGACAAGGAGCTGCAAAATCTTTTCCGAGGGCTAGACATAGACAAAGAAACGAAAGGAAAAGCTAAGCCTTTTAGCGTATTTGACGAATCTCAATCTACATCGTATCTACAACGGAAACCCAGTTCATTCGTTATTGACACAGCTATGATGCTTAGGCACTTAATGAAAGAGTCGCCTGAACTAGAAGAGATATTCAAAAAAGACAGCTGTTCATCCGACAACACTCATGGAACATAATTTTACTTTAATCTGCAATTTAAATTTAATATGACTCGTGGGCCTTGATTTTTCACAATCCCAAAATATTTACTATGACTGGATGACCTCAATTTTTTTTAGCTACATTCAAAAACAAAAACTTTTAGTTTCATATCCGACACAAGTTTCCGTTTATTTAGATTATTAATTTATTATTAAATAACTAAATTGAAACGTTCATTCCCTTTTTGATTTGATTGTACACGCAAAAAAAAGGATTGTGTGGTTTTATGAAACCATGGTAAAAGCGAAACTTTTTTTACATTACAGATATTTAACTAAAGAATCTCGGAATAATATTCCATTAATAGTATAAAAATCTAAAATATGGAGCACTGGCACAAATTAGTAATAGTCTATACACTACACGGTCAGCTGATGCGAACTATAGACGCCGCCATATTGACCTCCGACCGTCACGCGACATGCAATATAGAGACGAAAAAGTTTGCAACGATGTAATAAAAGTTTCACTTTAATATATTGCTTGGAGGCTATATTATGAGCATTATCTAACAATTAAATAAAATCGACCTGGCCAATTATCTCATCATCATCATCATCAGCCTTTATCCATAGGCCTCCCTCAATGAACGCCAAGACGACCGATCCCTTGCTACTCGCATCCAACGCGGACCTGCCACTGCACGGAGATCGTCTTCTCATCTGGTTAATGGCCGACCAACACTTACTCTACCTAAATGCGGCCTCCACTCTTGAACCTTAATGGCCCATCGGCCATCCGTTCTTCTGAGTGCGTGACCAGCCCATTGCCACTTCAACGTGCTTATTCTTCCCGTGATATCGGCCATTGCCACTTATTACTGGAATTTATCGGAGCTTGCCATGGTTTGTCGGTAGTTGGGTCGGAGTGTAGACTTTATCAGACGGACTCGCTCTCGCTGAAAGCACACATTCATGGAGCCTCTTACTAATCGGTGATCACTTCCGGTTTTAAACCTGTTGATCACAGAGACATCCCTGAATGTATGTCTTCGGTTCGTCATGATAAAGTCTATCTCGTTCCTCGTCACAGCGTCGGGGCTTTGCCAGATCCACTTTCTGTGGGGTTTCTTTTTAAAATACGAATTCATTAAAAAGAGCCCCTCTTTCTTGAGAAAGTTGACTAACATTTACGACTGCCGACACCATGTGGCCCTAAACAAGATTCGATACCTGATCGTACTCCTACTTTGGCATTGAAGTCCCCCATAACAACATTGAAGTGGGCCTTGGAGGTGTTGTGTAACGCCCTGGAGACATCCTCGTAAGTTGCCTCTACTTCATCATCAGTGTGTCGAGGTCGGTGCGTATACTTGTATCACCTTGAGGCTGTACCTCTTGGTGAGTTTAACTATGAGATACGCAACCCTACTCGACACTTCGACAATGTTGTTGACAAGGGACTTGTGGACGAGGAATCCCACGCCGCCTTGTGATGGAGTGTCGCCTTCCCTGGAGTAGAAAAGGTGACCCGAAGGCAGAGTTATGGTGTCCTCTCCCTGTCGTCGGACTTCACATAACCCCAAGACGTGCCAACGGATGTTGCCCAGTTCTACCTCCAGTTCAACCAGATGGTCATTAAGTCTTAGCGTTTGTCCGTTATACGTAGCCCGGGGATTCTTAGCACCCCCTGTCCCACCGTAACCTAGGCTGCTACCGTAGCCAGGAATAGTGGGACGGCCGGGAACTAGGGGCCGTCTCTTTGGCTTGTGATTCATTGAGGGGAATTATGCTCATAATTGCCACGCTGAGCAGGCGGATTGGCAATCGCAGATAATGAATTCGCATCGGCGGCACTGCTGCCTGCCGCCGATGCGATTGATGGTGCCGCCATCACTCGGTGTGAACGATGCTCAGTGATCAAGTCTATCTCACTCTCACGATGAGACAGACTGACACCGAGCCATCTATTCACAGCATTAGCCTCCTTTGATGTTGGGAGGCTCAAAACCACCCAAAGTCACCCTGGGCTGGTATCGGGGTAGGGGTATTCTTAAGCCGCCCCCACACAGCAACTCACCCACTCATCATATAAGATCCTTATTTTTGGGTCAAAACAGTTTCCTGGAAACGATGTATCCGTGCGAACCAAGTTGTTGCGTATCATGCAATGCAAACCATTTGTTCGTACACGCCTTTAGATATTTAAAATGTGCTATATCTATAATTTTTTTCATTAATTTCATAAAAAAATGCATAAAGAACAAACAACCGAACAGATAAAAATAAATTTATTTGTATAAAGTTATAAATATTTCGATTACATTAAAATATATCCTCAAATGCTACGTGATGTCACCGACTGCCATTTTTTGTAAAAGATTTAAAACATGATGTAGTCTTTCTTTTATCTCTGAAGTCGTCCTGTGAGGTAACAATTCTCTTATTCTTTCAAAAACCTGCTCTGAACCAGATTCCCCTTTTAAAATCTCCAACATAGTCTTGTCTTCATCGCGCGTCCAATTTTTATTTTCAACTTTAATAATTTCTGTAGATTCTTGTTTTGTATTTTTGTTATCTTTCTTTTTTTGCAATTCGTCCTTTTTGAAGATCTTTCCCTTCGTAGTTTTGCTTTTGACTTTACTATTGAGTGTGGGCGTCAGACAGTCCCTTTTTGTGTTGTCGTTGAAATCCTTTACAGTTTTAGCGGGTGATTTTATTTGTTTGCGCGTGCGTTTCGGGGGTATTTTGTTTACAGGTTTGCTATTTTTTTTGGGTGACGTTCTCTCATTGTCCGACTCTGTTGGGGACAAACAATGGTCAGGAACGAGTCGTCGCGAGTGAGATCTATAGGGCTCTTTACTGTAAGGATATGTGACGCACGCCGATCTTAATAATCTACCGTGTTGTATGAATACACGCCCATGCAGGTACTGAAAAAAAGATCATTATTAGGAATTGAAAACCGGCATAAGGGCTGGTTGTCTCGATACTAGTTCGCGCACGAGAAATGCTTTTCGAACGCATTCACGTAACGTGTAGACGGTTCTAGAACGTTCGCATGCGAACACGAACACAGCGTCGTTCGAACGGGAACGAGTTCATTTAATTATTTATTTATTGTTATAAGGACGCTAAAATAGACGCTAAAATTGCACTAACACACGCCACACCTTCGTCTATAGACTTTTTGCAAAAAACGAGTCAGAAAAAACACAGACGAACTCGACCGAGATGTGGAATAGTGTAAACCCTTTGACAAAGCTTGACCAAAGCAAGTTTTTTCGTTCAAGAAGGCGGCATGCCTATCGCGCGAGGACCCTCGAATCGTGTCAACCAGCCTTTAGAGACACACTCTGGCTTAGATATTTTAGGTGAGTATCAAGACAATATACATAAGGTTTATTTGAGAAAAAAGCATGTGTAGATTACACACTAGATTAGGACTTTATTAATATTACTATGATAAAGAATTGAAGATCGTCTCTATTATCTAAAAAAAAAAGTAGCAACATAGTATATGTCCCACTGCTGGGCACGTTTCTCTTCCTCGCAATCGGGTTATAGTTCACCGAGGCGCTGACCCAATGCGGGTTGGTGAACCTTACACAATTAGAAATTTAGAAAAAAATATTTCAAGGCACCACAATTGTAGGCGGCGGGGTCGGGATCGAACCCGGATCCACTCATTCAAGAGGCCGGCCCATACCAAAGAATTCAGACGTACATAGAAGGAGTGATTAATGATTTTTTGTGCCGACTTTTTCGGGGACTAGTCCCCAGTTCGCACTCGCTCGCTCTCGTAGGCTCATATTCTGGGGACATCGCGGTGTCCCTCTCGTTACGCCGCCAACCGGACGTTTACATCGCAGAGTTTGTCCTACTACGTCTGTATTCTTTGCCCATACCCACTGGACCAGTATCGCCCCGTCGCTCTATCATCTATAGATAATATTTGTGACCAAGGAATTAAACTCTCCAATTTTAACATCTGTGCATTTCATTACTACTTTGTAAATGATTAAAGTTTGTAAGAGAGTAAGTTTTTTACGAACGAAGAAAACGAGAAACGAATTTTTTAAAAGCTTAGAATGCAGTATTTTTTAAAAAAGAAATACTTTCTTTGAGTACTGTTTTATATCTTCTTTAGCATTAGAAAATTCCACCCAGTATGTATTTTTATTAAGGTTTTACAATTTAATTATTTTACTTTAAAATAATATTTAAAGATAGTTACTCACCTCTGAATTTAATCCTTCTTTGACATTCGTCCTTCTCTTATTGTGGTTCTCTTCTGCAAACTCCCACACGTCGTAGCCCTTGTCGCACGTTAAGAAACTCTCGTTTATAATATCCGTGTTGGCTTCATACACACTGTAACAAATATTCAAGGGTAAAACTTTGAAGTGATTGTTTTTCAGTTTATGCTCAATTAAATCGCATTGAAAGCCTTCAATTCACTATCACGATCGAAAATACTTTATACGATATAATATTATAATAATAATGATATATAATAATATCTATGGACGTTTTACATTGTTTTTTGAATAATTTAATAAGCATTTAAATAATTTGGTCGGCATACAAATATTTTGTTTCCAATAAAAATATCAGGCAGCAATCCTTATTCCGCAAATAATTTTGAAAATGGTCAGAAATGTAATCATAAATTAGCTTACAATAAGATTGCATAATATACATTCATTCCGAAAAATACTATAACTACTTGATCAGCAGAGAAAACATGTCTAAAAGCAGTGTATTTGATGGGTATGCAACTATGCATATATGGTAAAAATATGGTGAGCAAAATTAATAATTGGGTTGCGTTATTGTTGAAAGGCAATGTACGTCAAAAGTGAGTGGGCGGTAAGAGCCGCGTGACACGAGTACACAATCGCGTGCGAATATTGTAATTCGACGATAATTAGCAGTCACACTGCAGTGGTAACCACGTGTTTTAAAGAGATTTGTGTATTTTAGGCGATTTTGGGATTGATTTTACGACTAAAATAGAAAATAATAGAAATCAAGAAGGAATAAAAGTAGTTCCCGACTACGCATTGGATGCATGACTTTTCTTTGCAGTACAAAATAGTTTTTTTTTGCAGCGCCCTCTGATTGCATATCAAAATTTTATTAAACAAGAGCAGCTCATTGCAGCCTATATAATAATTAATATGCCGTCCAAAAATAATTACAGCCCTCCAGAATTGCTGGTTGATTTTAAAATGTTTGTTGGCCATGAGTTGCTGATCAATTAGCTATTTCTGCTCATAAATATATTTTTCTGCACACAAAAATACGAATACTATGCTAACCATTTCAATTTAATAATAAAGGCTTCTTACGTATGTAATGAAAATAATTAGAATACCATAAAGTGGAGAATAAAACAATCAAGATAGATGGTAATTATTATAAGTAATTTACTATTAAAGTTATTATGTATATAGAAAACATTCAATTGTGTTCTTCATAAAATTAATACAATAGGAACTATTAAAGTGGGATTCGTTCCGTATGTAAATTGCCTAAAAATAAAAGTGTTAATACAAAACTTGTTTTCTGCTTCTGGCCCCCGTCCTGCTTTTTCACAATCTCTCTGTGGATTCATAAATCTTTAAGATAATAGTCCAAAAGTACCTGTCTGGCGGGCGCGTATCGGGAAATAACGATTTGAACATTTGCATCAAGCGTGGACTGGATCGCAGATGAGGCAGGATTCTGGTCTTCATATCCTCACTGCTCCCACTGTTGATGCTGGTTGAGATTGCACGTAGTATCTTTCTTAATACTGTCGGCTTTCGACTGAATGTTGTCTAAAACATGAAATGGAGAATATTTTCCTTTAATATTTCACGTCTGATTGCCTTATATATAAATAAACTGAGTTGTAATGCGCAATCGAACATTTTAATAAAGTTTTTAGCCTATCTTTTGTATTCATGTATGTAGAAAATATGTTTTATTTGACTGGATAATTCCCTGTGTATTACATAATTATGACATGTAAAAAAAGACATGGTCAGAGAGGCAGTCAACTCGGCATGTGCAACAAAGAAAATAAAGAAGTAAAAAGTTAATAATTTGAAGTTTTATATATAAGTAAGCAACAAATTATAAAAATATAAAAATCTTATGGTAAATAATACCTAAAAATCCAAGATAATGGTATGCATATTTCAATGAACAAAGAAATATATTAACATAATAATATATTTCCTTCACATAAAACAGCTAAATATGGACATAAAATATTTATTTAATTAAGGAAAAATATAATAAACTAGGAACGCCCCGCGGTTCTACTCACGTAATTTCCGTTCCTGTGGGATAATGGGGATAAATCATAGCCTATGTTATTCTGTTGTGTAAGAGCACACAACATTTTAAAGTTTAAACAAACTTTATTAAGGAGTTTTTGCATAAAACAGTCACAAATTTCGCGTTTAAAATGGTTATAGGTAAGTTTATGCATAGTTTTTCTTTGCTGGACTTTAGCTTATCTATCCTACATCTGGATTGTGAGCTCACTATACAACAATTATCATTGACTAATAAAATTAATTTAACACAGTTTTCATCGTCAGAATGATTACAATTTTTGTACAAAAGTGGCATTTGTCTTAAGTATACAACTTCTTTGGTTCATCTTCATATACAGTTAAGACAATATTTTCCAATTAGAGATGAATAGTTTTTTAGTATATAAAATTTGCAATGATTGGCTGCTCTTTTTAGTTTCTAAAATCAGAAGTGGGTCATTGTCATAAATACATTTTTTTGTGGTAGAAATTGATTTGTCAAAGCTTTCACCAATTATTAAGATTTAGTAAGATAATATTCACCTCTATCTAAATATTTAATGTTGCAAAAGTTCACTAATATTTAAATTATACTCATCATGAAAACAGTAGAAAAAACGAAAAATAACTAAATAAATATAATAATCGCAAAGCTAATGATTAAACATTTAAATGGTAACAATAATAATTTCAGCTCAATTGGGATCCAGCTTACCCACAACAGTCAATATGGCAAAGAGTATAAGAAAATTTTTATATGCATCACATAGTTTTGTTAGACACATAGAAAAATATGGGAGGTATTTTTTTTAAGCAGGATAGAAATAGTATTCTATATCGGTTTAAAATCAGGCACCAATAGCAGTTTTTCTCCACAAAATAGAACAACATAGCTTTAAAGAGAAGTTTTTCATTTATAACTTGATATTCTTGATAATCATAACTCTACAGTGAATCAAAAACTTGTCTTTAAAGCTTTATGCATTAGGAATTAAGTAAGAACTGTTGTTTGAAATGAGTGCCTGTAAAAAAAAACATAAAAAATGCAATACATATTACTAGCCAGTTAGAACTTCTATATTAGATACATTTTAAAAAATACATTCAAAAAAATATGTACTTTTTATACTTCCTTACAGTAAGAGGAGATAATGCTGTAAGGAGATTGATTAAAATTTCTTCTTTTTCTTTGCACAAGCAAAGATTCTTAATATTAATACACTTCACAAATATTATTAATTACTTACAATATATAAAATATATCAGACAAAGGATAATCTGTGACTTACATTTAATAACTTTATAAATCCCGTTATCTGCACCAACATAAAATGATCCATAAATCGACCAACTTCCACGGCCTGTCCAGGTTTTAAAAATAGTAAAAATTCTTCCACCAAATCTTTGTGCTCATTACCAAAAATTTGTTCTACTTTTCTATACAGATCTACTGGAGTTTCCTTCATTGGATCAAATGTTTTCAGAATTTCATGAAACTGTTTAAATTTGTTTGTGGGCAAAGATGAGTAGGAGGCAAACCTTGATTGCACTTTTGTATAATAAGCCCTTACTAATGCTGCAACATAAATGTTATAAAGATATAAATTATAGATATTTAATCTAGAAAATTGGCTTGGCCCAAATACATTAATCAGAGAATGTAGACAATCAAAACTAATCTAAACAGATATGTAGGTCAGGAACATTATTATTATACTTAGATTAATTAAATTACAAGCAATATTTCACTATTAATTAATATATATTTTTATACTTATTAATCAAAAAAGTACACCAAGTAAACCAAGTAAAATATAAATAAACAAACCTGTCTCTAAAGGATTATCATCAACTTTGTTTTTGAACTCCTCAGTTTTTTTGATTAAATTTTCGTCGGATGATCCATTTTGTAAATTCGATTGGTTCTTCTCTAACGCTTTTTTAGAATTATCCTGAAAAAATTAATCTTAAACTATATTCAAAATAATTATAAATATAAAATGGCAGATCTCGATTTATCTGCGAGCCATTTAATAGGCCACTTTTTAGAGATGAATTTTATATAAACCATAATAGTAAATAGATAAAATAATTATTCTGTAATGACTTGAGATATTAATGAAAGATTTCGCTATAATAGAGCGTTTTAGTTTCATTGTTAGTTATATAAAATAAAAGGAATGTTCTCTGACTCACCTCAGATTTAATGGCGGGTTTAATAGTAGAAGTTTGATTAAAAAAACTAGTACTCGGTTCGATTTTATTTCCAAATGCATCTTGGCTTTCCCTTGTAAACAGAATTGGCATAGAAGGCAGCATCTGGACACCTTAAATACACTTCTTGAAGCTTTGTTACAAAACAATCAAATACACTTTGCAATCCAACACGATTATCATTTACAGTTTAAACGCAATTAAAATTAGTAAAAAACATTGTAAAAACATCTCAACAACAACAGCATCTTGTAAACTTTACGGAAAATTCATTTTTATGTTTATAAATAAGAGTTTTTGTAGTCAAAATGTTGTAAAAATTATTATTGCAATTCTACTTGACAGACAACACAACATCAACGACGCGAGAGCTGGCGGGAAAAGAACGAAGTTTAATATTTTTAATTGTATGTTTCAACTTTCAATAGTACATATTTTTAGTTAAAAATAAAGTATTAACTGGTTTCAATGCATTACAGATATTAAAGTCTACGTATATATTAATTGCATAATCATCTCGATACAAGAATATTTTCAGTTGTTTTACGCGAATTCATGCAGAAAGAAACGTAAGTTTTGAAAAGTTAATGTTATTGTTAATGTAATCATAAAAATTATTTACACAAAGAACAACTGAAAAAATAAACAGGGCTATACTCGCAATTTTATTTTAATATTAATAAAATATGTAAATAATGTAATATACTTACTTATTTTAAATATTTCTTTTTTATCTATTTATTTTAAATAATTCCATTCATCCTATCGTACATATTTATCTAAGTATAATAAATAAATTATAAAAAGCTAAAGAATAAACTTATTGAATAATACATGGGTAAGCCTTGCCGTATGGGTAATTATATAACTTTAAAGTTTGAACCACAAACTATATAGAGAATACCTACTACGTATTGTTTGAACTTTTGTATTAGGTACAAAAAACATTGCCCGCAAAAATATATTATGTGACTTACTAATTATTAGAAGCAATTTTTGCTTTACGGCGATGAACGAGGTAAATTTACGATAAACATAAATATTTAACCAGAACACCAAACTAATCTTAGCTTCATCATCATCAAGCTGTATATCTTCGACGATGAAAATAAGTGATGTTACATTATTATACTTTAGTAGAGACAGTACGTAAGTACCCACTTAGTTATTTAATATTTATAATTTATATTATTATTTAACGTTACATAATATAAAAAACCACGATGCTATCTTAGGATTGTAAATTTTGTTCCCAAATAATCAGCATTGCCGATCCATACAAAGGAGTTGACATTTATGCACTCGCGAGCGAGCAACCTGCAAGACACCGGGCAGTAGAGTTTTGCAATGCCCCAAGTTGTAGATCCTTGCAAGGACGGGTAATAGAGCCTTGCGGAGCCCTTGTAGATCGTTGTGAAGCGGCAGGAGCCTATTTACATCTGGAACTTGTTGCGCGAACGCCAAGCGAAAATGGGCTTTGGGTAGTTGCCTTTTTCGCTGTACTATTCAATTCTACTAATACTAAAACTATTCAATACACGGCAATATTAATACAAGTTGATGGTACCCATTTGTAACCGCTTACCTCGCAGAGCGCATCTTTGCCGCTATAAGGGCTAAATTTGCTTGGATTTCAATCCTTACATTAAACTGGCAATTACTCGAGAATACAACACGAGCGATGCAGGTACCTTATTACTTACCTATGTCTTCCTTGGATGAGCCAGTTTGTCAGGCTCCCTTTTTTGTTGGCCGGAGGAGCGATTTTTTATCAATTTTAATTTATCGGATGTAGTATAAACTTGTAAGAGATAATAAGAGATATTGTCATTACTGCGTTGCAGCCGATAAGAACCGGGGTGATATTTCTCACTCACACAACCGGCGTAAAATGACAGCTATGCTGTCTCATTTCATGCGCTTTGCGAGTTTCCTGTGGCCTGTGACCTTTGGTATAACCTTAGTTTGTACGGGGTCGATATTTGTATGGGCGACGGTAGACACCATAAGGCTACGACTGCTCGTTTGCCTTCTTATGATATAAAAAAAACATAATAAAATTTCTGTAAATTTACTCCTGAGGAAAATAATATTATTTTTTAATTTAATTATGTAAGTAATGTATGTACCTAGTTGTATTTCTAATTTAGCCAATAACATTTTCGATAGTTGAGCGTTAATAAATCACCTAGAATAAAAACGACTATAGATTCATAATATCATAACTAAAAAAGCTTCTTTATTTATAACTAGCTGTTGCCCGCGGCTTCGCTCGCGCTAAAATCGGAGTAATGCAGTTCCGTACGTACGTATAGTAAACACAGACAATTTTTTTTGAACTACCCTGCGAACTTTCATCTCGTATTTCATGCCTATATAGGTAAAAATCTTAAAGACGGTGGAACAATACGGTATTTGACTAATTCTGGAAATCGTTTTAAATGATTCTTTTAGTATATAATAAACGTACAGTAATAATTTTTCTGTGAAATTTACAGTATATAGGATAAAAATCGATGTTAAAATTTAAATTGTAAAAATCGCGGCAAAAACGACGTCTTTGTAATGGCTCCGGTCACGTGACGCATGTGACGTCACACACTAGTAAACCAATCCATCTTGTATAAAAAGAAGATGGAAGAAATGGCTTATAAATGGTGTGTAGTACCACAATGTACAAATACGTCTATAAAAACTCCGGAAAAATTATTTGTTTCTGTTCCTACGAATCCCAAAAAACGTAAATTGTGGTTACGATTGGCGCGAAGAGAGCCAAACGGTATTTCGATGCATACAAATGATTTATGTGGGAAGATCACTATTGTGAGTACCTGGAAAAAATATATATATGATTCTATAGAATCATATATAATCTATATATATTTATATATGACTAGCTGTTGCCCGCAGCTTCGCCTGCGTTAACTAAGATTTACAACGGGATCTTAGTAGCGAAATAACATTTTTTACACCTTGTGTCCGAAAAACCAAAATATCTTACGGAACCCTATTTTTATCAGAATAAAATTTAGCCTATGCTACTCGTGGATAATGTAGCTTCCGAATGGTGAAAGAATTTTTGAAATCGGTTCAGTACTTTTTGAGCCTATTCATTACAAACATTCAAACATACAAAAATAGGTATAAATCTTTCCTCTTTATAATATTAGTATAGATATAGATTACATATTACTTATGTATAATTCTCAAGAAATATATATTATATTAATATTATAGGTTTAAAATAACATGAATTATTTAAATTAAATTATTAGGTAAGTACACTAATCATTCTTAAATTTATATTTAGTTACTATAACTACTTGCTGTTAAAAAAAATAGTTTGCATAAAATATTCCCTCATAATCTTTTAAATGTATTGTAAATCGTTATATACTTCGCTATAGTACCTCCGAGATTATGTGTACAAAGTTTCATGATGATCGGTTGAGTAGTTTTCGTGTGAAAGCATAACAAACACCCCTAAGCTTCAGCTGAATAATAATCAGCGTTATTCTTAAAGAAAAGTGCAACCATAAAAGCGTCTATCATATTATGTAGGTTCATTATGTAGGTTGCTGTTATCGCATCATCGCTTGCACAAAATTTCCTTCCATTTTGTGATTATATATACCACTATTAATGACTAGTTATAAAAAAATGTCCAAAAGTTGTTTAAAAATAGCTCAGAAGTAAAAATAATAACCAAAACACATTAAACTCGAACGACAATCAGTAGTACAAAATATTGTTTACTTGCGTGTGACGTCACGAGTGTTATCACCAATCACAGGGCGTTTTGATTCACATCAAAAATTTTAAAAAATATCATTTTTATTTTGCGAATTATGCAAAATGTATGCATTATTTTGTTCAAAAAAAGTGATAATGGTTTTCTTTAGACTATTATCTCGCAGGATGTCCACATTTCATAGAGTATTTTGAATGTTGTCAAACACCGTATTATTAATGGTCATTTAATTCTTATCAAGTGCCTAAATGCAAAGTTTCATGGCATCTTCTATATATAATGACGAACTTTCATACAAAGTTTCATCCACTATTTAAGCCCCCCTAAGCTTTTTTTCGCCTCAATAAGCAGCCTATGTCCTTTATCAAACTCTAATCTATCTCTGTTCCAAATTTCATCAAAATCGGTTTAGTGGTTTAGGCGTGAAAGCGTTACAGACAGACAGACAGACAACGTTACTTTCGCATTTATAATATTAGTAAAGATAAGGATAATATTAAGCCAACAATCGTGAAACAAGTTCATTTAAGTTAAAAAATTAACATTATCTTATTTAAAAGAAGTGATATATCTATTACTTCCTTTCTTTTTTTTTAGGTAAAGTAAATAAAGTAAAGGTCCTTCCTCTTTCTAAAGGTAAAGTGAAAAAGAAGAAATCATAACACCTCTCAAACTAAAACCCATGCATAAAAGAAATACATGCATAAATACATAGAAACATACATACATTTCAAAAACATAATCCTCTCATAATTTTTTAAGAAATCGTGCAAGAAAAGGTTGCCTTATTGTCCATGGCCTTTTAAGGTTTCTAAATTCGACGGTTTCAATTAAGTTAAGGCCTTTAGACTTTAGTAACCCTCTTTATTTCAAGACTGCAGTCCATGGATCTATTAAGACTGAAAAATTTCTAAAAGAAATGTAAGTGGCAAAAAAGCAATTACGGGTGTTAATGGCAATAAGAAGAAGAAGGACTGTGACACTATCAATATCGTACTCGCTATAAATAAAATCCAAAAAATAGTTAAAGTGCTCCTAAACAAAGTGTAATGAACAAAATACATAACCAGTGCATAAAATAATACGACCAACAAGAAAAATATAGTGTGTGACCAAACATTTCATTAAAAAGTGCATAAAAACAATCTGTCAAAAGATACTCTTAGTTCATTAAAAAACCAAAAATATTACATTATAAAAGTGCATAATCCTGGTGCAGCATGTGTAAGACTAAGTCGGTATCAATTTACATTAAAAAGTGAGAAATTAAGAAAAATGAAATTATAACCCAAAAGTGCAAAGTAATCATTCTTGCATTCTTAGAATCATCGAGCAAAATATCGCACAACGCCATCTACTGAAACTCATAAGAACTTCATAGTCAGGTCCTAGAGCAATTTACAATAACAATTAGTGGCACCACTTAACAGTCTTCGACAACGCGATCGATATTAAAACAAGCAGTACTCACTCACTCATATAGAGGGCGCTAGGAAGATCATAATTAGTTATGGAGGAAATAAAAAATATGTTAGTTATCATGCAACAAGACATAAAACAACAAAAACAAGATATGCTAGAGATGAAAGAAGACATTAAGAATACAATTATTAACAGCCTTAACGAAAAGTTTAATAACTTAGAACACAAAAACGAGATACTAGAGAAAAAAATAGAGGAGCAAGCAAATAAAATAAACAATCTAGAAAGACAGCAGAGACGCAAAAATTTAATCTTGTTTGGCGTAGAAGAGAGCGAACGGTCATACGAGGAACTCGAAAAATTGGTTATAAACATAATAAATACATACATAAAAATTTCGTGTGATACTAGCAACATTGAAGCGGTTAGAAGACTGGGGAAGAAAGGCCAAAAAATAAGACCGATAGTAATTACATTCAATACATTTGGTATCAAACTAAAAATACAAAAAAATAAACATTACTTACAAAATACATCATATTACTTGAAAGAAGACTTCCCAATTGAAGTTTTAAATAAGCGCAAAGAACTGCAAGTCCAATTACAAAAAGAAAAAGAAGCAGGCAACACCGCCTTCATAAAATACGATAAAATTATTATATTAAATAAGAAAAATTCACCCCATAAACAGTCAAACAAAAGAATCTTATCTGAATCCCCCGAAACACTTCACCCTGGCAGCCAAAATATTCTGCAATCTAGTAAACAACCACCTAAGAAAAATAAAGGAAACATGAAGAAATATATAATACAAACGCCCAAATTAAACCTCGCCCAAACAGCGGAATATAGCACAGAATAGCAATCAAAGTCAGTCCCTCTTCCATCCTCCAATCTCCCAGTACGGCCGGTCACCGAGGGAGAGTACGACCAAAACCCCCCAAGAGAAAATATCCAAACAAAAAATACCTTATATATCTGTACCTTTAACGTAAGGTCGTTATCTTCAGATCAAAAATACATCGAGCTCATGACAGCACTAGAAAGTATTAACCATGATATAATAGGTCTGTGTGAAGTTCGCCGCCTAGGAGAAAAGATAATCGAAGACGATGAGTACGTGTTCTACTTTATAGGGCAAACGAAAGGATTATATGGAGTAGGCTTCCTAGTTAGGAAGAAACATAAAAATAACATTATAAAATTTACCGGAATTTCCGAAAGAATATGCCTTCTAGAAATCAAGCTAGAGAACCAATGCTTTGCTATAATTCAAGTGTATGCACCCACCGAAAACTCATCGCTGGAAGAAATAGACAGTTTTTACAAGGATTTAGAGAAAGCTCATGATTCCATATCTACAGAGTACATAATATTATCTATGGGCGATTTCAACGCTCAAATCGGTAATCCCGAAAAACACGAACGCTCCGTGACAGGAGAGTATGGCTATGGTATCAGAAGCTCTCGTGGTACAAGACTTATCCAATATGCTCAAGAATACAACTTAAAAATTATAAATACAATGTTTAAGCTAAAATCTAAAAATCGCTGGACCTGGATATCTCCAAATAAAAATTCAAAAAATGAAATAGATTATATTATGACTACGAAACCTCACATAGTATCTAGATATGAAGTATTAACATCTTTCTCTTTTGGGTCGGACCACAGACCAATAAGAGCTACATTGCACCTAAAACCAACAAAGAAAACCAGACGTTATTTTAATAATACATCCAGTAAGTTGAAAACCTTAGCGGAGCAGGAACTGTATCTTACGAATCTTGAGAACTATATACCCGAACTTATAAAAACTAAAAATAACTATAAAGTGGAGGAGTACTACCAACAAATCATTCACTATATAAAGTTAAGCCTAAATAGCATTAAAAGAACACAAAAGAATAAAATCCTATCGGCGAAAGCATTACAACTCATGGAAGAAAGAAGTGCACTACAAAGTAAGCCTAAACTAAACAAAATTGACAAAGAAAAACTAAAATCTCTATACAAACTTACTAATAAAGAAATAAAAAGGTGCTACGACATTTATAGAACAACAACTATACAAAGACATCTTGATAATTCTAGATCTGCTAAGAAAGCTTTTAAAGAACTTAACGAAGCGAAAACATGGATTCCTTTTCTACAATCTGGCAATAACAAATACAAATCTCGCGCAGAAATTATAAAAGCCGCTACCAAATTTTACGCTAACCTATACAGCCAACCAGACACATCAAAGCAAAATACTATTGTTAACCGCTGTTCGGCTAACTCTCCGATACATCAATTTACAGAAAAAGAAATCTTGAAACAAATAATGAGATTAAAGCCGGATAAAAGTCCAGGACCAGACGGAATCCTTAACGAGTATATCAAGATTGCGAAGACTCTACTACTAACGCCAATCACTATCCTATATAATAAAATACTCAATGATAGAGCTGTGCCCCACCAATGGACGGAATCTGAAATTATTTTACTATATAAAAAAGGTGACCCAGCTGACATAAGCAATTACCGCCCCATAAGTCTCATGCCTTGTTTTTACAAACTGTTTGCCGCCTGTTTACTTGAAAGAATAGCCCCAGAAATCGATGCACACCAACCGATCGAACAAGCTGGATTCAGAAGCGGCTACAGCTCAATGGATCATATCCAAGTAGTGGATCAGGTGATAGAGAAATATCTAGAATACAATAGACCACTGTATGTAGCTTTTATAGACTACAAAAAAGCTTTCGATTCAATTTCACACGACAGTATATGGGAATCGTTGAACGCGTTAAACATACATGAAACATATATTCATATCCTACAAAATATATACCATAACAGTACAAGTAGAATAAAACTAGATAGAGTAGGCGAGTCAATTAAAATAAAGAGGGGAGTCCGGCAAGGAGACCCAATTTCACCAAAACTGTTCATAGCCGTCTTACAACAAGTTATGGCAAAACTACCATGGTCTAACCAAGGTATTAGTATAGACGGGAACTTTCTAAACCATCTTAGATTTGCCGATGACATTATTCTGTTTTCGGAAACCCCTCACCAATTAAACAAAATGGTAAATGACTTAAACGAGGCTAGTATGAAAATTGGATTAGAAATGAACCTTGAAAAAACGAAAATTATGTGTAATCGCAATGTAACGCCCATCTTAGCAAACAACACCCCTCTCGAATTTGTGAAAAAATACATATACTTAGGAAAACAAATCTCTTTTAATAAGGAAAGAAACATCGAAGAAATCAACAGAAGAGTGGCGATTACTTGGAATAAGTTCTGGAAACATAAGGAAATATTTAAATCACAACTTCCGTTGTCCTCCAAAAAAATAGTTATGGATACAACAATACTACCCTGCCTCACCTATGGGTGTCAAACGTGGACCTTTGATTTCAAAACCAGAAATAAAATTCAAACTACTCAGAGAAAGATGGAAAGAAGTTATCTAGGCATAAAATTGAAAGATAAGGTAAAGAACGTTGACATCCGAAATAAGACAAAAATATGTGATGCCTTAACCTTTTCACTAAAAGGAAAATGGAGGTGGGCAGGTCACTTAGCTCGATACAGGGACGACAGGTGGACCTTGAGATCAGTAAAATGGTCAGGGCCTAGGGGCACTAGAACAAGAGGCCGACCAAGGGCCAGGTGGGCTGACGAAATAGTAGCGTTGGCGGGCAGAAGTTGGATGGACACAGCCAAGGACAGAGAATCATGGCATCTCTTGGGGGAGGCTTTTACCCGAGAACGGGGTCCATACAATAGTAAATAAACAAAAATAATTGCGTAATTAAATAATAAATTTAAGTAATATATTGCTATGAATAATCGAATTATATAGATATTAAATAAGTACGTTATGTTTACACATAACTTATGAAATCAGGAAGTTAAATAATATTTACTACAATAATAATTAATTAATGTTTAATATATTTTTATTCTAATCTAATAATGTATCAAATTATAATTATGTTTTTTGTCAGTTGTAAACAGCATGTATGGAATTAATTAAAGCTTATTATTATTATTATTATTATTATTATTATTATAATGGCAATAACAAAATATTAATTTTATAAACGGACAGTTTATTAGAGTTAATTTGGGTAGAGTACGCCATGGGTACGCTAATTAATAACTTTAAATGTAAAAGACTGTTCATACTGACAGGGTGAAGCGTTTTTTTAATTAAAGCTTAACTTTTAAATTAAAATAATTACAAAAAATATTATTTCTAAAAAAAAACAGACGGCAAAAAAGCATAAAACTTTACCTCTTCATAATAATAATATTAAAAAATAAATCTGATTCTTTTGCATTTGACCAATTACAGCGAAAAACACAAACAAGTAATTCATTTTGTAAAAATCAAATGAAGAATTCGCAGTAGTGCGATCCGTAATGAAAAAAAAAATCTGGGATTCCTCTTACATCAAGCATTCTTGGCCTTATGTTTGGTCTGCCCTTCTATATATATATATATATATATATATATATATATATATATATATATATATATATATATATATATATATATATAAGGATTCCTTATATATATATATATATATATATATATATATATATATATATATATATATAAGGAACTGATATATATACAAAAGTACTCTGTGGTCTGCCCTAGTGGTAACGCCACGAATAAACTAAGCGAAAAAAGTACTTTCTCGGAAAATGCGGGAATTCCCACGTCGTCTCTAGCATGCTCACAACCGCGCCATCAAAATAATCCTTCTTTTTTTGTATAATGCAATATTGGAATTTTTGTATTAAAATATGATCGAATTGAACTTACATAAAATTTATTATTATTACTGAATTTTGTTAAAAAAGTAAGAGTAGTCGCCCTTTAGGTCAGGGCCCTTTCGGGTTAACCCTGCCACCGGGGGCGTAGCTACCACCGTATCAGCCGTATCAATTATACGAGGCCCCCAAGCCACGGGGGCCTCCGACGATAATATTGCCTAAGAACTTCAATGGGAAATGAACGCCTATCAGACCTGTCACTATTGTCCATAGAGGAAGAATCTTTAGAAAAACTAAAGTCATCATCAGTTATAAAATTAATGATTTAATAAATCAGTTTGCCAAAAAAAAGGCAAGGAGAGTGTATATATTTTAATTTATTTTGAATTGTTTATAAAAATTTTGTAAAAAGTTACAGACAAATAAATAATAATTATGATAAATTAATATTTATTTTAATTTTATGCAAACATTTTTTTTATGTCAGAAATCTTTGCCCTTCATAAGGGCCCTCAAACAATTTTTATACGGGAATTTAAGGCACGCTACGCCCTAACCCACGCCATTGCCAACGCCACTGCCTGGCACTCTAAAGTGCCACTTGTAACCACTGTGGAAATCAGCTGAACCGTTTTCCACGTGAAGCTCTAACGTGCCTCTTTTATTAGGTTTGTTTATCACCGTTGTCAAGTAACGACATCGATTTTTTGTCCATTCGTTTCACAATAAGCATTGTTTCATTAGTTCCCACGTTCTGTGACGAAAACACAGATTGCCTTTAATGTTGGACCTAATTATTAATATAATTCAATAAATGTAGTGTCACGAATTTTTTTTTTGGTAAACATTTTTCTAAAATGGCATCCATAATACCCGAAGGAATCAGAAATGGGGTGAGTTTTTCAGGTGCAATTTTATGATATTTATAGTTTTTTTAAGAGTTTTTTTTTCAATTGTACTATTTAATTATAAACTTTGTAAACACATTCTTAATAACTTATTAAGAATGTTTTGATGTATGCTTGTTAATTTTTCGCGAAAAAATTAATGAATAAATTTTAATAATACACCTAGTTTACACATCAAATATATAGGTCATGTTTTATTCCCGTACATCCCCCAGGACTGTTAAGTATGAGGGTGAAACTGTGAGGCTAGTATATTTCTAACAGCTTATTTTTGTATTTCATATTATTTTTGTAAAAGTTTTTAGGTAATTGGAAAATACATAAATTACTAAATTAATATTATCATAATTGAAATTAATTTATATTATTACGGAATACCGGTAGCAAACTATTTACAAACCATGTAAAATATTTTAAAATTTTCTTTTATCTAAAACTTGCGCTTGCAGACAGCGGAATAAAAAAAAATGTTTTCCTATCAAATAATAAAAGTGCCTTTTTATCTACACGAGAGACTTGAGCTACTTCATTGATTTTGTTTGAGAAGGATTTAATTTATTCATTTCCAAAAATAAGTACATAGCAAACTTTTTTGGGTCACTTATAACAACAAATTTCGCAAATAATTTCATGTGGTTTGATGCGTTCTGATTGGCATACTGATGGATGATTGGCTGATGGGGCGTACTCACAGATCACCGGTTGGTCGAATTGCTTAAACGCTAGTGACAAATCACTGATTTCTTTCGGATTTTATTGTTCACATCACTACATTATCCGGTTATGTACTCGATGATCGGAATATACAGTTATGCATCATACACAAGCTGCTGCTGCAACTTTACGCAGCCGCTAAGTGCTGATAATTTGTATGATAAATTTAATTATAAATGTCTGCATCGGGTCACGGACGAGTACTACATAGTATATTATGATTTTTTTTATATATTTTTATTATTATTCGTAACAGGATCTAACGATACTATACGTGGCTAGGTTGACGTCGCGTCGTGTGATTGTTGTATTATACAAAAAAGCTCTACATACAATTACTATTGTAGAGAGATTTTTTTTCTTTAACGCCAGGCAATGCACTGACGCATCCTGCGGGGGAGTGGGTCTCCCCAGGCGGGTATGTGGGCCTCGTTGCGCCCGAAAGGTTGTAAGTGGACTCAGCTCTATCCACTTAAACCCACCAATGCCACCTTTGGTGAGGTGCCCCGGATCTGGTAGCAAACTGGGCACCTTGAGTCAGTCCCTCAGAGAGGTTTTCCCACACCACAGAACAACCACTCCCAACGTCCGCGTCGGGACAGTACAGTGATTTAAGATTCCCGTCCTCGCCCCTGTTTTTTTGTCCCCTCTTATTATAAGGAATGGAAATTAAAAGGAAATAGGGATACAAAAAGCCCCTCGGCTCAATTCGCTTCGCCCAAGATGCTGGGCTCACCTTGGGCTCCCGAGCCCCACCGCCATGACAAAGCCTGAACCATGGCGGCGATGGTAGAGCTATTGTATGAAGAGCAAGAAGTATGAATTGTATGAAGATTGTATGACAAAGGATTACAATTTGTAACTCCATCGAAGAGCTTTTTTACGAGTAGTATATTCAACAATCACACAACGTCAACCTAGCCATCTAGTGAGTTCATAAGAACTTGTTGAACTGAGTACATAGAATACGATAACTGTTTAATATTCAATTTAAAGATGTAGTTTACACATTACATAGACAACAAGTCACGATCCCACCCTAGTTACAGTTCTAGTAAATTGCCAAAAATAAAGACAATTTTCTTTGTCTAAGAAAACGACCAAAATAATATATAATAATAAATCATAAAGAGTAGGTCAACATTTAAATTTTTATATTCAATTATAAATATACTATACATTAACCATGCTTTACCTGTGCTTATTATATTATAATTAATTATTTTTATTAAAACTAATGGAATACGTCTAAAAAAAATAAAAAAGTTATGTCAGAAAGGCCAATAAGGTTTATGAATGGAGAATTTTTCGGCCGCGTTTAGGTAGACGAAGTGTTGGTCGGCTATTAGCCTTGTTGCACTGCTGCAGGTCCACTGTTGAACATAGGCCTCCCTCAATGAATGCCAAGACGATCTCTTGCCACTCGCATACAACACGCATCGGCCTCTACACTGGTTAATGGCCGACCAAAAGGCCACACTTCGTATACCTAAAAAATTCCAATCTTGAACTTGTTAACTGTTTACCTGTGCAAGTTAAATAAAAAACTAATTTTATTAAAGGCCTGTTTCACATCCTCCAGATAAGTGCCGAATAGGCTATTCACAACATATTGACAGATAGAGTATGGAGTATCTGTCAAATTTGTTGTGGATAGCCTATCCGGCACTTATCTGGAGGTTGTGAAACAGGCCCTAAAGAAGATATGCTTAGAAGCCAACATAAGCAATACCGACGTCGCAGGAATTATGTTTAAAGGATGTTTTTCATTGGATGTTTCACTTGGCATTGCAGTATTGACTATTACTACAAAATTATCTTTTGTAAAGTAATTGCGACACTAGTTACAAATAAATCGACCGTTGGAAAACGTATGTCATTCCATGCATCGATAGTTATCTAATTGCAATAGGTCTCCGTAAAAATGTTATAAATATTCATAATTTAAACCGCTTTTTTTAGAACAAGTTAGTAAATTGATGGACACGCTGGTCCCGGTCCAAAAAATATGCGATAGGATCAGACTTTGATTTTCTAGTTCTAAATTTGAAAAAAGATCGTTACAGGTCATTTGATGTTTAAATTTAATCAATAAGTTTGCATTGCTTTCTACGAAATTATAGCCGTGACATCGACTCTTCAGCTCTCTCAACTTAACTCTTAAATAGACAAAATTAGTATTGCCTATGTAAATATTATAAAATCATCTTTGTTTTTACTAATCTGATTTAAAAACCAGTACGCTACGCGTACTACTAGGTGTACTATATTCGGCCTTTAAGCTCAATCGGTATAGTAGGTGAGCTGATGGCTAACCTAAAGGTGATGAAAGGTGAAAAAAGAGGAAAGGTTTGATTGTTGGTGCATGATGGATAAGATGAGCCCGGTACCCTGTTAAAAATCAAGGTATTTTAAATCACCCGTGTACAACGTCCTTTGAAAATAATTATTGATGTAATATGTCGAAATAGAAAACAAACACCCTAATTATGGCGACATACAAAGATGTACACGTACAGATGCACACATATTTTCACGTATGTATATTCTTTTAAATTACTAATATATTAATTCCGTTGTTCGAATTTGATAAGACCTTGTTGGAAGGAAGCTGTCGTTTCACTCGCCGCTCATTCTCTGGTCAGTCAGTGTTTGTATCGTGTGGTTACAACTTACAAGTAATGAACATGACGGAGCTAAGTGCAAGTGAGAGGAACCCTTACAGGATCGCCGAACGAAACGAAGACAACAACGACGCGTCCACCGATCTGGTTGGGAATACAGATGATGTAATTTTTTTTATTTTTTTTTGTAGATATTGGTCTTAGGACTTACCAGCCATGAGGCCGTTTTTAAATTTTGCATGTGGTGGTTTGACATGTTAATGCACTATGAGCTCTGATTATTATCATTAAATCGACAGGAAGTAAATAAAAAAAACTATCTGAGGCAATATTTATAAAGTGTAGTGCCGAATTAGTAATAATAATAATAATATCTATAGATGCTTTTACACCACGTCAATCTGGTCCCGTGCTAAGTTTCCAAAGAACTTGTGTTACGGGTAACAGCCAACGGAAATATTTAATACATTTTATTGAAAATAATATTTAAGATTTTTATTATATACACATTCATGGTCCAAGAACACAGATTGTTTTTTGTTCCCTTGCGAGATTCGAACCCGCTACCTCCGAGCACCAACGCGCTAACCATTGAGCCACAGAGGTCGTCATAATGAATTACTATCAATCAAGCTAATTCATGGAAAGCGGCCATTAACTATAAATTAATTTGAGTTAATTTGCTAGAAAAGAGTATGCTATTGGCCCCTTTGGAGTTATTTTGTTTGTTATTCCCTTACAAGTCTAAAATTGGAAGTTTAGAGCCTAGAAATATTTGTGCGAAAGAATGAGAAGAGAATATATGCGGGAAGTAAAGCAAAATATGTTGGCGTTTTGTAGGAATTGGGCGATTCATGCTTTTTTTTTAAAGAATTTATGTCTTATTCCTAGTGCTGAAGATAGGATTTCCTACAGCACACAAGAAAAATAGATATCGAATGTATTAAATTAATTGAACATTTATTAATATATTTCTAATCGTTTTATTTTAATTGTGGAAGATAAACCTCGTGTCTTTGTTTCTTTGTTTAATAATCAATGACTCATACAAGGCTTTTCTTAAAATTTTGTAGAAGACACGAACCAGAACGATTTATGATATTCTTATTGATAGTAACTACTGCTGCGGTTTTACCCGCTGAAAATATGAAAAAAAAATGAAACGTCTTTTCAATAATTGCATTTAAAACCAAAAATATATTTTCAAAACCGATTGATGGCTCCGGAGAAAAAAAACTCGTGGTATTGCATTAGAACAGAATCATGAAGTATAGAAATTAGAAAGCACCCTCTACTCTCCATATATATATATATATATATATATATATATATATATATATATATATATATATATATATAGAATAAATAATGACTCTTTCTTAATATCGTAATCCATTGAGTCAATAGAGACGATATATTAATTATTAGCTGTTCCCAATTCCAATAAACAAATAAATTTATACAATAAACAAAATTAGATGTTAACGACGCAATAGTGACAGACAGACAGTACAGATACCTTGGTCAAATATTATTCGCCCTATTTATTACTTAAAAGCAAATGCTTTTGATACAACTGTATCATATAGATATTTCGGCCTTCCGAAAATCTGAACCACTCCGACCATCATCATCAGCCTTGATCTCTGCTGAACATAGGCCTTCCTCAATGAACGTCAAGACGACCGATCCCCTGCCACATAAATCATTTAAAACAACTCATAAGTCACGGTGATGCACATCTGTGTCATGGAGCAGTCTTTGATATTTGAGAGTTATCTTTATTCGAAAAGTTTATATATTTCCAAGTACAAAGGGCAATAAACGTAAATAATTCGTGGACAGGGTTTAATGACATTAGACGCCTTTGTCCGTTGCACGCAAATAAAAGGTTAGGCGCCTAAATACTCACTCACGTTATGTTGTGTGTCGTTTGTTAATAAATTCAAATATTATCATTATATATGTATTTACTAATTACAAGCTATTTGACACACCTTTATAGGAATGCTGCAATAAAAAAGAGCCTACTTTTGTATTTTTAGCAGTGGTGCTGGTTGAACAGTGGACAATTTATTATCTGTAGTATATCTGTCAAATTACATGTCAATGGTTTTTTTTCTCTGGCATTTCTCGTACATTGTACATTTGCCATTATCAAACATGTCGATGGTTGTTCCACAGACATTGCTCACTATTGACTGACTATGATTGAACATCGAATTTCGAAGGAGAGTAGTGACAAGGGGGCTTAGTCAAAACGCCATTACGAAAACGACAGCGAAGTTCGTTCGTCCGTTAAAAGTTGTGATTGGCTAAATCACGTCGTCGATTGAACGATCGAGCGATTGAGATCGAGCAAGAAAGACTATCTCTGTATATTAAAAGTGTCGGTGAAAACTAAACACTACTCTAGTCGTCAGAACCACTATGTACATATTGTAGTTTTATGGACGCCATTTTTTTGTTGTATTCTTTATAGCGAGAACTTTTTATAACTATAAAAACAGTAAAAGCTGTACACTAATTATATAATAGGTACAGTAAAAGTTAATACAAGAAAAGGATTAATAATAAAAAAAATCTAAGTTCGTTTTCGGCCCATATGAGATGGTCCTCCTTGTCTCTAGTCTCTACGCAGTACGCTCTATACTTGGGAGATGGGTAGACATTAGACAATAAGTCTTCGGGAGCTTACAAAGGTTTTGTATGCATTCACGTTTATGTACAATTACCTGAAAACAACGAAGCTATCATGTACAGAGAATAATAGGGAAATAAAATCGTTGGTATAAACAATTAAACAATGCAACGAATCTGTGTATTTCAAGGTCTTTGGGACTAATTACCTGTGCGTTTCCTAATGTTAGTTTGTAGTTAGTAAGTTTCCTTTTGTTAGTTTCCTAATGCGTTTTGTTAGGATTTCACGGAAAAAAAATGTCGTGTTTTTGTGTTAATGAGTTACATGCTAATGTCAACGTGTTATGTTTTTAAAGTCGAAGATTTAATCAATTACTAGCTGTTGCTCGCAGCTTCGCCCGCGTTTTAACTTATATTTACGGACGTATTCGGACTGATAATTTTTCTATTTTATTTTTCTGTTATATCTCTAAAGTAATAAGGAAGTGGTTTCATTGTAAGCTCTTAAGTAAAGCAGCTTAAATTTTTCCGACTTTTACAATAATTATAATCTTATATTAATTACCAATTTATACCACATCTTGGCAAATTTACATTAACCTGCTTCAGAAGTTATTTAGTAGTACTGTTGAAAACATCATGAAAATCGATCTAGTAGTTTTTGAGTTTGTCGTGTACAAACAGACCGACGGAGGACTTTAGTTTTATAGTAATGATGATGATAAAGATTGGTAGCATATTTGTGTATCTTTGTAGCCGCATTATATTTTTTATTATTAAAATGTGTTACATCTAAAAGATAATCTACACTAATATTATAAAGAGGAAAATTTTGTTTGTTTGTTTGGTTGTAATGAATAGGCTCAAAAAGTACTGGACCGACAAAAATTCTTTCACCATTCGAAAGCTACATCATCCACGAGTAACATAGGCTAAATTTTATTCTAGAAAAAAACAGGGTTCCGTTAGATATTTGGGTTTTTCGGACGCAAGGTGCAAAAACATCAACCAGAAATGTTACTTATTTTCGTACTAAGATCCCATTGTAAATCTTAGTTAACGTAGGCGAAGCTGCGGGCAACAGCTAGTATATTATAATATGCTATATAACTTACTCAGTATAGGCAGGCACTACCTACTGATGATATGTATTAAGGACATTCCTGATAAAGATTGATGCCAAATAAGGGCATGCAGTGACGGATTTAGGCTTGATGCCGCCCTAGGTCCTATTTATGGCGCCGCCCTTAATTATTGGATACCATTCGGCTATAATTAATCTTTTAAAAAAATTAAATCTTATTCATAGACTGAAAGGTTAATAAAAAAATTGAATTATTATAAATATTCTATGAAAATTTCTTTACAAAAAATAATCAAAACTCTTTTTCAAAGGACACTGTCTTTACTTTTTTCGCCTCTGAAATTTTGGAATTTCAAAAATTTTGCCGCCCTAGGCCCGGGCCTCACGGGCCTAGGCGTAAATCTATCACTGAGGGCATGAAAGGTCATTATGAAGATAGCGTTCACCATAAACCTCAATCTAAAAGCCATTAAATGAGAGCTCTACACTGTACGGGTTATGTATCGAATGCGGGTTCTTGACAAAGTGTTTGTAATTGTATTATAGAAATAGGCCATGCAGTATGCTACTACTACTACCACCACTACCACCACCACCACCACTACTACTACTACTACTACTACTACTACTACTATTACTACTACTACTACGACTACTACTACTACTATTACGACGACTACTACTACTACTACTACTACATATATTTTTTTGGAAGACTGCATAATGTAATTAGGTATCAGGAAGATTAGTTTGGGTACTGTTTTCTTGTAAACTTCTTGTGTTCAAAATACCACTGCTTAGCAAACCATCAAAAGTGAATAAATTATTTACTTTGAATTTTGTAAAAAACATCATAATTATATTATATCTTTTAAAATTTATATACCTAATATTAATAGCGCCCCGCAGTTTCTTACTTTCTATTCCCGTAGGAGTACGGTGATAAATGATAGCCTATATGTTATTCTGATGTATAAGCTATGTCATTGCAAAGTTTCATAAAAATCCATTCAGTAGTTTTTACGTGAAAGAGTAACAAACATCCATACTTACAAACTTTCGCGTTTATAACATTATGTATGTATGTATGTATTAATAGGATAAAAACATCTCTTTTAGATAATTACTTTTTAACTATAGTTTTCTTATGTTTACGCGAATTTCACTCATTATAATGAAACAAATTAACGGATTTTATAGCAGTTTATTAAGTTTTTTACAAGCTCGACGTTTCGGATACTTTACAGCAACCATGGTCACGGAAGGACTGAGGTGTCAGACGTCCTACTGTTACAAAGTTATTCGAAACTACCCTATAGGGCAGTTTCTAATAATTTTGACTAATATTGATAATTGACTATTGTTGTCTAATATATATTTGACTAATATATAAGTAAGATAAACAGCACGAAGAAATCTAGATCTGACTCGTCAATATTATCATCATCATTATCGTCATCATTAGCTATTATTCGTCCTCTGCTGAACATAGCCCGTCTTCAGTGAACGCCATGACGGCCGATCCCTTGCATTATCCAGGTATCTAGGTGGCTCCTAACCCTATGAGGGACTAGCACTTGGGCAGTACATAGAGTCTGGACAAAATGTCCTCAAGGCGTTTTTCACATATTTTTTTTTTTTCGAAAGGACTTTTAAACCTGATGGCCTTTTAGCTTAACTGGTAGGTAGGTGAGGTTCACCTAGGTTTTTTTTGGAACGAAGTTCCTTACGGCAGGCTTGGAGGAGATAGGGATTTTGCTGCGCGACCGAACTGAAAAAAATGTGATAGTAAAACCGTAAGAAAAAGTGCGTGGAATAAAAGCGTTAAATGAGACGTGCGCAGGCGCGACAGTCGCATACAAAAGCGAGTAGTGTATAATACCTTTCTTTTTAGCCGAAGGAACTTCGTTCCTACTTAGTGTCCCATGACACCTAATTTCTTTTTACATAGCTAGATCTCTTCCATAAAAAGGTGATTTGTTATAGCCTAAATGGAGCACGCAACGCACGCCCGAAGTCAGCACGCCTGGCACTAGTCATCGGCCAACCGCCGCGACATACAAACCATGGCATTCACAGAAACCGATTGGCCCATCCGCTGATTCGTCGCATGTGACCGGCCCACTGCCGCTCTATTCTGCGATCATAAGCTTAGTTTGTGTTGTGTTCTTGTAATCAATCTTTCTGGGCTTTGAACATCTCGGTTTGCGGTTTCGTCTTTCAATCGGGTCTAATGCTATAGATAAAAAATCTTTTTTATTTTTTTATTTTATCTTTTATGTTTCAGGTCAAAGGACTTGATGCCAACCGTTATGCCACGAAGAAGACGGTTGCCCAGGGCATGCTCGACATTGCCCTGTTGACATCGAATGCTTCTCAATTGAAATACGTTTTACAAGTGGGCCCCAAACATGAGTTTTACTACATGCTCCTTGTGCTCATATCGTTATCAATCATATTGCAGGTGAGTTAAGGGTTTGTGTTTTGTGATGTGCAAGACTTATTAGATTCCATTTTTGTAGAAATTCTGTTAGGTTCAGATAAGCAATTTGATGGGAAGAACCAATGAAGTTCATCATTTCACTCGAAGAGCTTTTACTTTGCCAATATTTTGTATAAGGAATTTGCAAAGGTCTATTAAAAATATAGGACTCACTGCCGGAAATTTAAAAATTTTCAATCAAAGTAAAGTTGTTCTTTATATAATCTATTTCTTTGTTTTATCTTGTGATCAGATATCCGTTATATTATTATTATTTAAAAGACCATCACTAGACCAGTCGGCCACGCATGCGCGCCTCGACAAAATGTTGTCTACTCCTTTTCTCGTTTATCTCTCTATGTCTACATTAACTTATATGCGTGCACGCCATACTCTTCTCATTACGTCAATAGAAGAGATTAGAAGAGATATTATATTATTCAATTTTAGTTGTCTCTTGTAGTGCACCTGTTAGGTTAATCGAGAAAATACTCGATGTAGACATTATCTCTCTCGTCAAAAGATATCTCTCATATCAGAATATTATGGAGGTTTTGTTCCTTTTGTTATCCCGGACTAGTACATTTATATAAACACGGAAAATAGTCGTAAAAGCATATCCGCTTCCACGACTTTTTTCCGTGTTTTCGAGCACTGATAAGAAGGTTCCCAGGTGGCGATGGGCTTTGTGCTGCTCACCCTGAACCTGCTGCGAGACTGCCGCTTCCACCTGGCTCGCCACAGAACCTCAGCTCTCAATATCAACTATGGAACTACCGCGGTTGCCTTCGTTGTTACCGTTCTCAATGTTCTTGTTTCCGCTTTCGATAGTTCCTTAGCTAGATATATGGAGTTAGATTATATCTAAGTACTAGATTATCATACAAAACCGTTCAGTCTTGATGTATCTGTTGTATGTGATTTAATATTATGCATTATAGCATAGATAAAGCATAAATAAAATAGTACATTTCAAATATTATTGTTCTCAACTATTTGTTTCGTAATAGCGTGGAGCTGTAGGGAGCGTCCATAAATTACGTGAAGTGTTTTTAAAAAAAAACTGTTTTAATTTGAATTAGTGAATGATCTTAATCGTATGATTACGTTTAAGATTAAATCTTAAGCATGTACAATCTGGATCAAATGGACCAAAATAGTATATTTTTTTTGTTTAAATCGGGAAAAAATTGCGTGATATTTATCGAGACCCTTCTTACATTGGAGAGAGATCTCTCCAATGTAAGATTCGATAACATTTGACTCGACCCCCTCCCCCTTAAACATCTCACGTATTTTATGGACGTCCCCTAATTATAAATATAGAGACGAGTTACGAAAATGAAAAATTTAGTGCTATGGCCTATGGCTATAACTGATTATTCGTTTGTGCCCCCTGCCATTTTGCCACTTGCCAGAATTGCCAAACAAGTAATACGTGTTGACTGTTATTTCTAGCTTGTGGTGGGGTTACTGTTCGTAGTGATCGGCGGCCTAGACCTGAACGACCACGCAGACCAGCCCTCCGCGGTCATCCTTAATGACGTCATCGTCATCTTCATTTTTGTCATATCAGTCACTAACATCGTCATCTCGGCATTCGGCATAGAATACTCCAACAGTCCACTAGTTCTAGAGAAACTCAAGTTTATTAATGAGGAATATTTGAGACAAGGAAATATTACAGCGATGTGAAGGCTTTAAGGAAGTGCTTTGAGGCCTTAAAGCCAACAGCATAGGTCCTTTCGAAAAAAAAGCGATGTGAAAATATTTTACGTTTCTGCTAATTTAAAATCAGCGGGGCTCGGGTCATTGACATTTTGCGTAATAGTAATAAAGTCATGGGAAATTATTGTGAAATTTTTTGGAGATGTATAATTAAATAAATTATTTTTTTTTGTTTCGTAGGCGAGCGCAGGTGCTATGGCCTTAATAATTTCGAGTTTGGACGGTGAGAACGGCTCAGGGAAGAAGATAGCTGATAGGTTGTATCACGCGTCTATAGGTTTGATGACGGTGGTAGTTTTCTGTGACGTCATCAAAATGACTTTCGGCCTTGACCCTGCGCTCTCCGAGGAAGATTATTATAGGAAATAGAATTTCGAATAAATATTGTTCTTAGACCAACATAAGCTACTAAGCATACCTATTTTTAAACGCTTAACATCTATGCCAATGTCAGTTTAGTTTTTAGTCAAGAATTTATAGCACTTTTACTTAATATGTATTCACTTCTTATAACTAGTTAAAATATTTGGTTAAATGGCTAGATGAACGAATGTATTTAAATTCTAAAAACTAGAATATTTACCACTAGCTGTTGCCCGCAGCTTCGCCTGCGTTAACTAAGATTCACAACGGGATCTTAGCGGGATGATATATCTTTATCGATAAATGGGCTATTTAACACTGAAAGAAACATTCAAATTCGACCAATAGTTCCTGAGATTAGCGCGTTCAAACAAACAAACTCTTTGGCTTTATATCTTAATATAGTAATAGTAATAATATTATATAAAGCTGAAGAAACTCTTCAGTTTGAGTAGAACTCCTCTCCTGTAGGCTGTACTCCGGCCCAGGCGCGTCACGGTCACGGCATAGCCGCGGATTAATTTTATTTAAATTTTATTAAATTCGTAATATATTTCGAACGGAATTTCCGATTTTAATAAACTAAAAAGTTATTTACAGGCATTTAAACGGCCTTTTTTGAGAAATCATTTATTTAGATACAGATTAAGGCAAAGGTATAAATAACTTGATCTGATTTTGGTCGGATTTTAAACATAACTACAATAGTTAGATACATGCTATCCCGACATGATTTGTAGATATTAATATGTTCTTTGATATTGTGAAAGATTTTTTGTTCTATCGTCAATAGTTTTCGCAGCGCACGCGATGAAAGATATTTTATAGGCATTTTTTTTACACCTTGGGTAATATTATTGTAGTTTTAGTAGGGATCCTTATTTTTTTCTTACAATTAAAATAGCCTATATTAATCAGTGACAATGTAGCATTCAAATGGTGAAAGAATTTTCAAAATCGGACAAATACTTTTTGAGCAAATTCGTTACAAACATACATACAAACCTTACTCATAACTAATATCTAAACTCGCACGCGCACCCCTTGATGACGCCCATTTTCCAACGCGCCATGCAGCAGAAATCGTAATATTTTGATTTCGCCATAACTTCAAAACCAAACGTCCAATTTTAATCATTCAAAGTCGAAATATTATCTACATAAACTGTACTTAGTGATGAAATAATTTATTTTGATAAGGATCCAAAGAATGAGTAAAATAAACGCGTTTAAATGTAGTCCAAAAAAATTCAAAATTTCTAAATAAAAAAATGGTTATTGTGACTCACTCGACTTAGATAGGTATAGTGTGTCGCGGACTTTTTTGTAGATAATTATAAGGTCTTCAATTAATTAGAACATTCTATGGTTCTATCTTCTATAGTTTAGGCAGCGTACGCAAAATAAGTAACTTTTCTGGTTGATTTTTTACACCTTGTGTCCGAAAAACCCAAATATCTTACGGAACCCTATGTTTTTTCAGAATAAAATGTAGCCTATGTTACTCGTGGATAATGTAGCTTTCGAATGGTGAAAGAATTTTTGAAATCGGTCTAGTACTTTTTGAGCCTATTCGTTACAACCAAACAAACAAACAAACAAACAAACAAAGTTTTCCTCTTTATAATATTAGTGTAGATGTGCCATACCATAGACATGTAGCAGAATGCATAGAGCCAAATAGAGAAGATAATCACACGTAATGAAACGACGGTTGATAATTGATAATTTGGTAAATTAGTTGTATCTAATGATTCTACTATAATAAAGTATTAGTTACACCCTTATGGCCTGTTTCACAATCTCCAGTTAAGTTCCCAATAGACAAGACAAGACAACAGATAGAGTATGGAGTATCTGTCAAATATGGTGCCGATAGCCTATTGGGAACTTAACTGGAGATTGTGAAACAGGCCCTAAGTATATTATAGAAAGATAGTCCGAGCGTTGTTAAAGCATCTTAATTGGAGCCAGAAATGGACCCAAACGCAGTCGGAATAAATGAACAAATAAAATAACACGTATAAAATTTAAACGAATAAAAATTAAAAAAGACGATTATTGTGCAGTTAAATCCGAAAAAGAAAAGAAGTATAATAACATCACTTGCAGGAAAGCTTTCAATATTTGAATTTTCACTGTATTTTTTTTTATTATTGTTCCCGATTGTAAAAATATTTTCACCAATTATTTCCCGCCTATTAATTTTTAAACAGTTGCAATTGATATAAAATTTACATTTTATACAAATATACATTCACGTAACATAACAACCTTAGATCATTAATGTCTATTGATCTAAGATAACACCTTTAAATTAACATACCCATAATTTACCACACATAACAATAATTTATTTATTATTGTTCAATAAAAAAAAAAACCGACCTTCGTGAAAACTGCATCTCTACGGCTGCATTTTCAGCAGAGCGCCTACATATGAAGACTATCGTTCTATAATGTAAAATATTATTGTAAGGTTACACCACGATACTTAAGAATCTGTAGCACAAAGAATAGCATATTATGAAAATAGTTATTTACTAACGCAGGTAAATGTTTTCATTTTCAGTATAGATTCTATAATATTTTAACAGAAAAGTGAACCTTATTGACTATGCGCTGTAATTAAATTACAGCGCATTCGTGAAGGGTTTTGTTTTATAGATGTTTCTGTTTGTAAATAATGTAAATTAGTCAGTTTGCGGAAACAGGGTTTTAATACTATTGCAGCAGAGCAGGGCAGCAACAACCTATACCTACAAAGCGCAAAATATTCCTTTTTAATTTTTTTTCTTTCGTATATTTGTTTTTTTAGTTATTTTACATGTTGTGTTTATATTTTTCGTTTTAATTTTGTTTTTACCTTATAATTTATTTTATTTTCTTTCTTTCTTAGGTGACATCGGCAATAATCTGTGGTGTTCTAGGGTTTATTTTCGACATAAACCATGGACCGGATCAACGCTATGCGGACATACTGAACAATATTGCCTTATTTTTTAGAGCTTTGAGTACGACGACTAACGTTATGTTAAATGTATTTTACTCTATAGCGTATGAAGCAAAAGATTTTAAATAACAAATTACAATATGTGATCTTAATTATAGATAATTAAATATTCGGTTTTATATATAAATTATATTAATATACCAATATAATTAAATATTCGGTTACCCTCCTCGCCTGATTTCGAGGAGGAGACCCGTGCTTAGCAGTGGGACATATAAGGGTTGATACTTTACTTACTTTTAAATATTCGGTGGAGTTGAAAATAAACTTGTTGAAAGACGCATATATATTTTTTTAATTTATCATGAAATCCGGCAATATTAAAGAGCGAATAATCACAACTATTTTATTATATCAATACATTTAAATAACGTATGCCCGAATCTTTTGCCAAAAAAAAAAACGACAAATAAGTTACTCCATCTTCAGATATTCAGTAGGATGCCTGTTTCCCTAGGTATATATTTGATAGTATATTTTAATTTAAGAGTCATCAACGGTAGCAAAATAAAAAAGACTTAAGCTCTTGCAGCTTTTATAAATTATTTTTTAGAATAAAAAAGGCATATAAAAGTAAATCCAAGAGAATATAATCACTATTCACTACGTTTACACAGAATAGGTACTTGTAGCATAGTCTATTCCCTATATTATATAATACAGTGTTTTGTATCTAAAATTTTATTGATGGATTGTTCTGATTTCAACGATAAATTCGAAGATATTCAAATGATTATTGTCTCTAAGATTGTGTGAAATTCCACCTGGTAAGATGAAAATATGTGGGAACGAAAGAAATATATAAAACGAACCGAAAATTTATTAATATGCAAATAATTATCATTGTGATATTTTTGTTAACACTTTTTAAATTAATTTTTATTTATATATTGTTAAATAAATTGACTAAGCTGTTAATATATTTAGTGATATTTTTAGTGTATGACACAATATTATAATAGGATCAATTATGTTTTTGAAATATTTTCACTAAATTAGTTTCTAAAATATAATAAAAGTTTACAAATAATCGTGTTTTATTTATATACTTAGGTATGTGTGATTTATTTGGGTTTTGGCTTATGTTTACATTCACTTTTACGGATTTTATCGCGGTATTGACTATTGATATAATATACTTTCTCATAATATGTATGGTGTTTGAAGCTATATAAAGTAGTTATGTAGTTGTTTAATTGTCCTAGCATCAATCCAAGAGAATAATATAATCACTACGTTCATCAATGTGTAAAAGTATGTGTAATCAGCATCCTCAATAAAAGCATTTTTATTTTTAATAAATGCCTATAATATTATAGTAACTACTTCAATAGTATATATTCATGAGATAAGGCCATCATGATATGGCCGGCCATCATGATAACAACATCACCCGAAACAAAACGTCGACAGTATCGCATTCCTATAGTTTAAATTCTACACCACGTAGTGACGTGACCGTCAAGCCACGCCCCCGGGGGAAGCTGGCGGGGGAGTAAATCCCCTTTATAAAATTTTTAGATGAGCCATCTGCTCATCTACTTTTCCGATGTAGCTTTAAGGCCTTAAGGCCAACAGCATAGATCCTTTCGAAAAAAAAAAAATAATAATAAGTAGAAAAACGCTGTATTGAGCATTATTTATTTATTTTCAATATAACTGACAACCCGACCACTGCCATTGGAATGGCGGTAAATATGAGGGCGCATGGTTGCGTTTTCTTTGGTTTCGCACTAACATAGTGTTTGTTTATATTTTGTTCATTAGCAGAAGTGTTGTACTTAAAAACTTATTCTATATGTAATGTGATTAGTTGGCGAACATTTACAACGTAACATTAACGAACGAGTCCCGACGTTTCTCCATAATATAGAAAATTGTTATAATATTCTTGGTAGCGTAGCCACTGGTCTGAGCCTGTTCCAGAAGGAACGTGAAGAAATCAAATGTCATCGTTGCAGCTGTCAGTGTCAAAAACTTGAAATCAATATTGCTGTCACTTGTCAGTTGTCAGATAGCTTTGAGTTTGAATTCATTTGAATTTATTATTTAGGTATCGAATTAAATTATTACCTACAATATTTATTGAACAACTAAATTGTTATCATCTTTACATTGATAACTTTGATAGTTGCATGACCTGAAATAACCTTCGCGGTTGGTCATTTGTGTCAGTATACTGATAAAAAGTAAGAGTCGAGGTTACGGCATACTTAAGTTTTGCCTTTCCCACTTGTTTCATATTCACCTCACACTTAGTTGTCCCTGTAACTTGAACCTAAACGGACGTTAAAATGGCTAGCGGAAGAATTATTGTGTACGGTGGTCGCGGTGCTTTAGGAGCAGCTTGTGTTAACCACTTCAAGAAAGCGAATTTCTGGGTTGCGAATATAGATATGAACCCTAATGATAAAGCTGATGTAAACATCACAGTGCCAAAAGACGCTTCCTGGATACAACAAGAAGAACATGTTATGAACGAAATTGGTTCTGCGTTGCAAGGTCAGAAAGTGAATGCAGTTATTTGTGTGGCCGGCGGCTGGGCTGGGGGCAACGCAGCAAAAGACTTGAGCAAACAGGCCGACCTTATGTGGCGTCAGTCTGTTTGGAGCTCGACCATAGCAGCCACACTGGCATCTAAATATTTGGCTACTGGTGGTCTTCTAGCATTAACAGGGGCCAAAGCAGCACTAGAAGGCACACCAGGTATGATTGGTTATGGCTTAGCTAAAGCTGCAGTACACCAGCTTACAAAATCTCTTGGTGCTAAGGATTCGGGCTTACCAGAGAATTCCCTCGCTGTGGCCATCTTACCTGTTACACTAGATACTGAAATGAACAGAAAGTGGATGCCGAAGGCTGACTTTGGATCGTGGACACCACTAACTTTTGTTGCCGAATTATTTGATAAATGGATGAAAGGAGATGAGAGACCTCCAAGTGGCAGCCTAGTTGCTCTCGTTACAAAAGACAATATCACAGATATGATTATACAATAATGACTAGAAAAAAGATGAATATTTGATCTTTAATACCAAGATAATAAATGTACAATAACTATTGTAATTGCATCATAACTTATGAATCTCTAATGTTAAATGTGTAAGAAGTATGATCAAATAAAAACTATATCTAAACAGGAAGGTAGCATGTTGATGTATATTATAACAAGATAAATAATATATTTAAGAGTATGTATACTGAATATTATTTGTATGGATGTGATATTATTAAATATGCAAAGCATGTATTCTTAACTTCATTTATAAAACCTTTTTTGCAATACACAAATCAACAACTCATTATTTATTTTATAGAGGAGGTTTACCACAAACAGTTTTTCTCCTGACAATAATGTTAATTTGTAAATGATATCCATAGACAGCTGCTACACCAGAGGATAAGTATGTATGTTTCTGTTATTTCAAATATATAATATATAAAAATAAAAACGAGCATAATGCTTCTTAAATCTACCTCTAGATTTGATTTCAGTACTATTTTAAATGTTACAGTTATTCCATTGTTGGATTGAATCTTAATTTTTATGACCCTCATACACTTCACAAAAGAGGTATTAAAGTAACTCATCTGTCCTTGCTCTTGATTATTAATTGATAGGCCTGATTTAATAACAATAAACCATGATATCTTATAGCATGTATAGTTCTTATCACAGATATTTTAAAATACTACTATGGTTCTCATGATGTTTTTTTATGTTTATGTGAATTTCATTCATCATGAAACAACTTTACTTTTATTTTTCTTAATGCATCAAGTTTTGGACACTTCAACAACCATGGCCACAGAAGGAAATTGTGATAAAATTCTTAAAAGTTTTATTTATTATAAAAAAAACACGATTAATAATAAATTAAAAAAAGCCATTGTAACCAAGTAATTTGAAGCGAATTTATTTTGGAAATATTACTCTTAAATTGCTCTTAAACAATTACAATATCTATCTTAGTAATGGTGGATGATAAATAGCTGAACTGAATAATAACTAATAAGATTTATGACATCCATGATTAGACCTATGATTGAATAGAAATTAAATGTGTCTATTCTTGTTGAAATTTAAAATTATCCGTCTTGGTGTTTATGAAAGTAGTCTTATCCAGCAGTGAAAGGATTGCCATGATGTTTGAATATGGAATTTATTGCATATTGGATTTTTTTATGTAAATGATTTGATGAGTCATTGCATTGAAGGTAATTCCCGAGAGTAGGCTTTGGGGAAAAGTTTATTCACAGCCACAACAATTTACGAAATTTGAATGGGTATATCTTAAAGTTTGTTATAATACGTAATGTTAAGGGCCTGTTTCACAATCTCCCTTTAAGTTCCCTATAGGCTATTGGCAACATATTTGACAGATGTTTGACAGATAGAGTATGGAGTATCTGTCAAACATCTGTCAAATATGTTGCCAATAGCCTATAGGGAGATTGTGAAACAGGCCCTAAGTCTGCTTCATACTATCCTATTTGCAATTTGCTGTTTTTAGGATTGGGCCGTGTGAACTAGGTCGAGATTTTTAATGAATCGCATGTTGAATGATGATTAGGTACTTCTATTGATCATCATCATCGTCACCACCCTCTATCTGTACATAGCTGAAATTAAGCCTCCCTTACATTGGATGCTATTTGAATTTTTTTATTTTAATTAGCTGTTGCCCGCAGACAGTGGCTTAACTATACCGTTCGGGGTCCGTGGCAAATTCATCGGATGCTAGGAAAGACACAATTTTTTTTACTAAATGTGTAATAATAAATGTTTGGAGTTGGAATTCTCCTCCGACCGGGGGCCCATTTCGGCAGGGGGCCCGTGGCATTTTGCCGACTTGCCACCCTGTAGTTACGCCACTGCCCGCAGATTCGCCCTTTTTTTTTGATTTCGCAATGGAAATGCTTTCGCACCATACCAGGAACTTTGGTAGGCACATTGGCGTGTGTAGGGACTCATATTGGCCATTTTGCGAGGGTCCCTGATCGGCAGGCAACAGGATCATCTCAGCGACAGAGTGGCCCCGGCCAGATTCTTCAGCCATAGGGGGGACTGCCCGACGCTACTAAGAAGTCCCTATGATACCCATCCCGAGACCGACACGAGCACAGGGGCGTTATTGGAAATGCATTACAACTATTACTTTATTTAAAACACATATATTAATGAAATTGCAAAATAGTTAAAATAAGAAAAATATCAATAGCGTATTCCAGGCATAGAATATAAATGGGTGACTTACATAACGAAAAATATAATACTATTATTCATACGGGGTTTTCCTTATTGCGATTGATGGCATTTGGACTTCGAGCTGCGATGGAATTTACCGATTTCGCGCTAAAGTGTTTGGGTTTTTTTATTATTTCTCGTTATTATTTAAAATTGTTATTAATTCTAAATTACTATTACTATTATTTTAATAGTAGATACTATTTGATTTACCTATAATAAAAAACAAAAAAACTATTTCTGAGGTCTATTCAAAAAGTACTTAGGGATACTATCTCTCTATCTACTCGTGTTTTTGAATGAATAAGTGAACCCGAGAACATGCTTGCTGTAAAGTATCTGATTTCGAGAAGACCCGAGCCCAGCAGTGGCACATAGGTTTAATACTTTTAGGGGTTAATACTTTTTTACTTAAAATTGATTTTTTAAAGTTTTATTTTTTTAAATTTATAAAGGTTAACTGTGCATTTCATACAATACTTTCAAATAGAACAAGGTTCATCCGTTTTATTAACTAAGCACCTTTTTATAACGTTTTTTTTTTGCGAAAGGGCTAGACTTTCCGGCCTCTTGGCAGTTAAGCTCAATCGAAACAGTCTATGACCAGTCGGCTCATCTTAAACTTTATGATGGAAGAATCTTCATTCTTCCATATTGTAGCGAAGACGCCTGGGATAAAAAGTATATGTTTTGTACTGCGCCTTTGATTTCTAAATAAGCAACGACATTAAGGTGTCGAAATAATTTTATTTAATAATTAACTTTTATAATATTATCTTATAATATGTCACACTACAGGGTCTGTAGGCCATGAGTCTCCTCTTTTAAATCAGGCTAGGAGGGTGTTGTGGCCATATTCAATACACTGGCCAAATTCGGGTTGGTGAAGCTCACACTTGAAACAAAGATATTTAATCTCATCAGGCATGCAAGTTTCTTCACGTTTTCTTTGTTGTCGTTTTCGTGTTCAGGTTCACGAAGAAATCCAGAAAAATATTCGTTTATGACACGAGTCAGTATCGAATCCAGACCTCTAACTCCAGAGACCGACCTCATACTCATTAGACCATCGCCGCTAGTTCAATTTTATTCGCGAATTTTTTTGGCTTCGTTGCTGCTGGCTGCACGCACGAAAAAACATGACTCATGCGGCGTTACCTCGCTCTGAGGCGTGGAACGAGCGACAAAGAGGCAAAATCGACCCATCAGTATTTTCTTACGACGTTGTCAAGTTTAACTATCGTCAGTAAACCGACTTTACAGACAATCGATTTTTTTTTTCCACGAAATATTTGATTGATATACACACTCTAGTCCTCGTATAATTTACTTACACCGGCATGTAAGTTCTGCAAATCTTTTATTCTAAACTTCAAGAGAACAATCTTGAAGTCACATTATCTAATTCGTTGATCTTATCCCGGTCTGGTCATATTCACCATATTTATAACTTAGATTACTTCTTGGTAAATTCTACCATTTAAGCTTCAAAGTGCCATCCTCTACTCTAAAATGTTTATATTTTAGCCAAAAGTGTAGCTGCTGTCGATATGGAGCTCTGCTACTCGTAGATTAAACTAAGCCACTCTAATTGTCTTTAAAACTCTAATTGTTATCTACATCTACACTAATATTATAAAGAGGAAAACTTTGTTTGTTTGGTTCTAATGAATAGGCTCAAAAAGTACTGGACCGATTTCAAAAATTCTTTCACCATTCAAAAGCTACATTATCCACGAGTGACATAGGCTAAATTTTATTCTGATAAAAAATAGGTTCCGTAAGATATTTTGGTTTTTCAGACACAAGGTGTAAAAAATGTTATTTCGCATACTAAGATCCCGTTGTAAATCTTAGTTAACGCAGGCGAAGCTGCGGGCAACAGCTAGTTATTGATATTTGCTATTCATTTAAAATTGTAAATGCACTAGTTAGTAAATTGTAAAGTAAAGTAAAAAAAAAACTCGCGAGGAATCACTGAAAATTAGCGTCTCACCATTGCTGTAATATTGTGACCAAAATATCAACTGGTTGATTTATTGAAGAACGGACATATTCAAGTAGCGTATAGAGCTAACGATCCTCATTCCAAAAATGTATAATCAGTGGGGTCTAAATTTTTTTTTCAAAATTATCCTATCAGTATTAATTATTATAAAATTATCTATATCAAACTACTTTGTGATTACAAGTCTTGATTTTTGTTGTAAACGTTAAAATCTCTTTCTTTATTTATTTATTGTTTATTAATTCTCTTTCTTTAATACATAATATTATTATATTTATTTTATTTATTTATTTACGTTTTGTGCCGCGCTTGCATTCTTTTTAAGTCGGCTTAGAAACTGCAGGAAAAGCTAGTTGGTGTCTAAAGATTAAACAAGAGAACGGGGTAAATAAATAATATTAAGATTATATTTTTCACATATTTATTAACTAAAACATACAAAGTATTCTAAACAGAGTAAGGTGGCGTTACCTTAACATTTTTGTTTGTACAAAACTTAATTTACTATAAATTATTACAAACAATCTCATGCTCTTTGTGAATAGTTTAAAATAATAATAAAATGTCTGTATAAAGTGGCGGTAGCTTATCCGCGAATTATATTTTCACATAAGAAGGACAAACAACAAGGAATAAAAATTTATCAAGATATGAAAAGATTTTTTGATATTACTATTATCGCTGGTAAATTTAATTGACTATTAATTATACGTAATTATATAATAGCATACATAAAAAACTTCACCAACTTCTTCTTCAAGGAGTTCACCAACCCGCATTGGGCCATCGCATCGGTGAACTATGGACCATTATCCTCCTCGCCTGATTTCGAGAAGGAGACCCGTGCCCAGCAGTGGGATATATTATAAGGGTTGATACTTTACTTTTTTTATAAATAAAAAAATGTCTTAATCGAACGGTACGTGTTTCCCTTATATTATTAACACAAAAACAGCTCGTTCCTTTTAATTGAAGAATGGAAAATGAAAGTTAGTACATAACAATAGTACCCATTTTAAGGTCGGTCCTTTGTATGTTAATCTATGAAAGTATATCTGGAGGCTTTGATTTCTGTTACAATACATGTGAGAGTGAAGATTTCGTTTTGAAAGCTTTAAAAAATTTATTGGCTCCCACTTGGCTCCTACGACTACACAAATGAAATTTTGTATGTGAATTACCATACAAAGTTTTTGATAGAATATTGTAAGTATATATTTATTTTCTTTTCTTTTTTATGACTAACCAAAAGAAAAGTTGTATAATTATACTCAATTTTTACTATATCTATCAAAATCACTAGATTCACAATGCCTTTCTGATAAATTGTTTTTCATTTTTTTTTATAATCAGGCATAATTATTTAGAATTCTAGACATATTATTATATTGTATAGGGTTGCTTGCGTTAGAAGAGCATTATTTTCGCAATACATGTGCAGTCTTTTTGACATTTTCGAAAATTAATTTATTTAAGATAGTAATAAGATAGTATAGTACAAAACAACACAGCCTTATTATTTAAGAATCTACGTTAGGTGATTTAACATGTTATTGGACTGCGCAGAACCGTCTAATAGTTCGCTTTGCTCAGTCTGTAAGACGAAGAATTATATTTAATTAATTCTCTAATTCCAATCTACTTAAATAATTTTTACTACTAAATGTATGGCCGAGTGGACTTATAAATATTCCTTTGCAACATTTTTTGACGTGACAACGTCTACTAACTCGATATTACGGGCAGCATGCACGAAAAAGATGACGTCATGTAGCGTTCCGCAAGCGAGAGCGCGGAACGAACGTGAGAGAGGCATGATCGGCTCAGTTCGGTTCGTGCTGCATGTTTGACGTTGTCACGTCAAACTATCGTCCGTAAACCTATTTTACAGACAACCATTTTTTAATCAAGATGGCTACCGGCCGACAACGGCGCGGACGGTGTTTTTAAATATGTCAGTGATCAGCTCAGTCGTTCGCATGATTTTTAAGCCGATTTGGTCGAGGATTGTTGAAGCGGTGGATGTCAGCATGAACTCGGTGGTCGGCCGCGCGGGAAACTTGGTCGGCCTCGAGTTGGAGGCGGCCGCGTCCCAAGACATCGGGGTGAACCTGAAACGTAATCAATATTTTTATATTAGCTTCATCATCGAGAGACAATCAGGCAGGTGAGTATAATATGTAGTCAGTGTCGCTTGTTAATATATGTTCAGCCCTAAGGTCCAGCCCTACTAGCACCTATGCCAAAAGACCACAGAGGAGATATTTATTTTGATTTGATTTCTATCAAATAATAATATACTTTACGAAACCTGTTGGCTACACAAGCTTCAGGGGTAGCAAGTTAACTATTATTTATTAGATCGGAGGCTCAAACTGAATAATAGATATTTTTTTTGGATCAAACAAAACCCTTGTACTATTTTAAATGATAGTATCTTCTAGAAGGCTAGGCGGTCTAAAAACTTTGCGCTATCTTATTTCTTCTGCAATATTTATTGGAAAGAATAATTATATGAAAGGTAATTTGATTAGCGAGCCTGATTTTAAGTGAACTTTCATTATCATAAACTGGTGAACTTGATCAGAAACTTCTTTCTTTCTTCTTTTTCGTATAAAAACACTCTAAACTCTAAACCATAGAATTTAAATATTACCTTATTATTTAAATTCTATGGTTTAGACGCAAGAGCCAAGGCAGGACAATGTTACAATCAACGTTACATATTTGGAATCGGTATTCTTAGTTATGTAAAGCTATTATTCCTCCATTTAAATCTTAAGACAGTAAATTGAGACCTTAAATGGATTTTCTCGCTAAAAGCATTCTCTTGTTAAGTACAGTAGCACTTTGATATCTTATTTTATCCCGACTTCTTTCAATAAAATACTTGAGTTGAGCTCACTAACGAATGTGGGTGGAAGAAATATGATAAAGACAGTCCCCATCTAGACATTGAAATGTGAAAGTCATGGCTGTATGGCGTCTACGCTATTACTTGCAACTTTTTGACTAAAAGAAAGATGTATGAAAATGGCGGAAACAGATCCTTTATTCAAATATATTTGTATACAATTGTATTGACTCTTGCGATCGTTGTGCATTCCTTATACCCCTTTTTTTAATCGTGTAAAAACCGGACTAAAGCTAGTTTTTAAAATATGTGTCTAACTATCTAGTAATTAAATTATTAAGTTTTTCGTTTTGAGTATTCAAAAAAAATATATATTTTATTGCTGTTCATTTTATCACTACCGATCCGATTTTTTGATTTTGTTTATTGTACAAACACGATTTTTTTACCAAAGATTTATACTAAATGCTTAATTTAATGTATTATGTAAAGATTTATATTAACTTTGAGACCGTAGGTGGACGTTAATGTCAGTGACTTTGCATTAATTGCTAATTTGTCGAACGTAGACCATAGTGATTCGTGTCTCAAAACATCAAAATTTATAAAAAAAGGTTGTCTTAGATATATAAAAAACCTTTTTACGATATTATCATAACCAATTTTGCATTATAAAATCTGTTATCCACAAAAGTGGATTTATAGATTTTGACTGGAGCCCCGCTGAAAGATCCGATTAAAGGTAATGTTATTTCAAAGTTATTAATTTAAATAAAATAATCATTAACTTTAAACAACTGGCTGTATCGATACCAGAATCTGTGATACCAGATAACAAATAGTTTAAGAAATAAAAGAAAACAACTTCGAAAGGCTGATAGGCAAAACATGGATGAGATAGGCAAGGTACAGATAATAAAAGGGAGGCGTATGCTTAGCTGTGGTCATTAATGCGCTGATGATGATGATGATGATAGTGACGAAAGACAAAGACGCGTCTAGTTCCTTATTAATATGCATTATTAAATAAATTATTTATGATAATGACGAAATAGTTGCATCGCTTAGAAATCACGTCGTATACAGGTGCATCTTAGCGGTCATTTACATTAAAATTTATTGCAATGTATTTTATATTTATTACTGCTATCAATTGTATTATATTAGTTCCTATTAATTGTACACACAACGATCAACAATATACAATTACAGTAAATGTCAAAAATAGCTGTTGCACGCAGCTTCGCCTGCGTCAACTAAGTTTTAATACGGATCTCTAATTTTTTTAAAATCTAATATAGCCTATGTTCACCCGGTATAGTGTATCTTCCGAACAGTGAAAGAATTTTTAAAATCGGTCAAGTAGTTTCGGTAACTATTCAATTCAAACAAACAATCAAATCTTTCCTCTTTATTATATTAGTATGGATGTATTTTAAGCGCGTAGCTTTTGGATGACGATTCGTATTTTTATAGCCTTTTATACGGATATAGTATTTAAGCTAGAGAAGTGCTTCCGAAAATGTATTACGGTTATATTCGCAACATGACAGGTGTTGATAATGGCAAGTCAAGAGATAGTCTTGCCCTTCGTTCCGATTTCCGAAACCTATAAAACATCACACATACACATATTTTATTTGTTATTAATAGCTTTGTTAACGATTCATGTTTAATATTTTTGTTTAAATTGTTTTTTCTTTCACATTCTGTTAAGCTATGTCCGCTCTAGACTATCTTCACTCTATATCACAGAGTTGTTAAGTTCTATATAATACCTACTCTATGCTGGTAGAGATATTTTATAGAGATAAGCACACCTAAGTATGTATCACACATAAATAAATGGTTATAAGTTTATGTACACAAAGAATAAATAAAACATACTGTGACATAATATGCCTTATTACATTTCGCGATGTACTACTTCATTAAAATTAAATAAAATTCTTACAAATCCCTTTCTATACATTACGGTTTATATTTTTCAGATAAGTTTTAAATATACTAAAATTTTTAGTGACCTTTGGAATTCTGTGTCGAATTGTAAAACCATTCGCTAGTTATAAGGACCTCAAATCCTTAAACTAAATGTCAAGGTTTTGGCATGAATCACATTTGTATTGTTTCTCCTTTTATAGACATACTTATTGTTGTTTGATGATGTTGATTTTAAATCTACAAAATCATATTATATCATATTTTATGGCGATTAATTAATATTTTTAAATTCCTGATTATATACATATACTGAATTCCTATTTAGAGCCAGTCCTTACGAGAGGACGTTATAAAATATATTTAAAAGAAACAAAAAGCTAGCAGGGATCGGTAAACTGGCAAATAAGCCAATAGAAATTAAATGGTCGACGTCGATTGAGCGAGTTTTACTGGGATCTGAGTAGCAGTGGCAGTGGCGTGGCAGGCTAAGAAAAACGATTAATGGGCTTAGCCCGTAAAAAAACCACATTCTCTGACCACAGATTTAAAAATAAAGACAGATGGAGCATGCTGAACACGCGACTGACGCCACCAAAGTGAATACAAATTCAAAAGCGAACACAAACTAATAGACGTTTAGAGTACGATGCTATACTAAGCACTTGAGCGCGCTTTTGAATTTGTATTCGCTTTGAAGCGTCACTCCGGTGTTCGGCAAGGTCCATCTGTCTTTAATTGTAAATCTGTGACTCTGACTATCTCGCCCTTATTTTCAAAACACATGACTGCTGCTAGACTTAGTAAGATGGCGGACACATTTTATCGGAACGTTTATGCAAATGGCCACCCACGCAGTGCATAGAGCTTATCTTTCCAACAGCTGTGTTACATAAAGGTGTGTTTTTATCGGACATGGGTGCACCGGATGCTGCTATGATCAATGGATGTGGTATGATGATTAGTGATTAGTTCTCCACGCGGCTTATTACCATATCCATTTATTTGTTATCCTCAATTATTATTGATGATAATAGTAAATTATATCGAATGTTTCCATAAACATGGTCATTATCTTATTAATGTAGTGGAATACGCAGTAAGTGTAAAGTTACATTAAATGTGCGGAATTCAGAGGAAACAAACATATATTTCCGATTGGAATGTAGACATGTAAAACGAATAGAAGTGTCATAATATACGGGTGTTTACGCTAAAACAAGTTTTTTATAATATATTTTGGATTGTATTGGACTAATAAGGTTATATATAACCATAAAAATAAGATAAAGATAAAGATAAAGATATTTTATTTGTAAATATGAGTATTATACAATGGTTGGTCATATGAAATTTAAGTCCAGTCGTGTTTTACCAGTTACGGTGTACAAATTACATATAAACTATAATTATGAGAATATTATGTAAGAATTTTTTAAAATTATTGTAAAGTTTACTAGTAATCATTAATATTATAATAAACTCGATCTAATAGTAAATTAATTAACTTCTTCTTAAACAGATCTGCATTTAAATTCTTCCATTCTTTTGGCAGTTTGTTAAAAATTTTTGGAGCCATACAAATTACGCTTTTTTGGATCATTACTGTTTTATGATCTGGCAACTGAAGTTTCGTGTTATCTCTTCTATTGCGCTCGATAATGTTTCTTTTTAGTGTAAATAAATTACTATTTTTCTTTACAAATTATTTTTTTAATACTTAAATATGATCAAACCAAAATAATCACCACGCTTACGTTGTTTTTTTTGCACGAACAAAGATATTTGTGTGATACTAGATATCAGTTAATTATTGCATTAGCCCGCATATCCGTCAATCCGAAACGTCCAATTTTTCCCGTAGGAAAAATAAGGGTGGTGGTGTTCTTGTTGCGGTTTCCAAGCGAATATGTTCAGTGAGATGTTTAGACTGGGAGAGTGATTGCGAGGATATCTGGATTTCATTGGACTTATGCTCAGGAAAAACGCACCTTATACTTCATCTGTATGCAATTTATTTGCCACCCCCAATATCAAAAGAGCTACTAACAACTGTTTTTGAAAATATTAACAATGTTCTTATTATTAATAATAAACATAACGATAAGACGTTAATACTAGGAGATTTTAACCTTGGTGAAATAGGTTGGACCACATGCATTGACAGTGCTACTAAATCGTTGATACCTTCAGAACATAATATCACACCTCTTAAGAGTATCTTGTTAGATTTTATGGCTCTAAACTCACTTAATCAATTCAATTACGTTTTAAACCATAAAGGTCGAATATTGGACCTAGTTATTTCGAATATTGCAACCGTCAATGTTACCAAATGTCTTTCCCCCATTCGAGCGGTAGATCTACATCATCCTGCACTAGATGTTGCACTTGAAGCTCAGCCTGCATGTAATCGTATTGCGCGCGGTGCAAATATCAGGAAACATAATTATTATAAAGCAGATTATGACTCTATTAAATCGTCTCTAAATGATATCGATTGGTCTCAGGAGCTTAATTCATCCATTTATGACATTAACGAGATGACGGAGAAATTTTATACAGTCCTTAATAGCACCATTAACAGATATGTTCCAGAAACCAAAATTAAGGCCGCTTCTTCATTTCCTACTTGGTATAGTAAAAGTCTCATCAAACTTCTGAAAAAAAAGTTTAACTGTCGAAAGAGATTGAAAAAATATAATAACCCATTAGATAGGATTGAGTTTGTTCATCTTAGAAGAGACTGCGAAAGGATGGTCAAAAAGTGTTATAAGGACTATTTAATGTCTATTGAGGAGTCCATATCTGAGAATCCTAAATGCTTCTGGTCCCACATAAAAAACATGAGAAAAAAAAGTAGCATGTATCCAACTAGCATGATATTAGACGATCTGGAAGCAAAAGACAGACCTGACATCTGTAAGTTGTTTGCGAAAAATTTTGCGTCTGTCTATGAATTGGATGAGAATGCCAGTCTGTATAAAGCACCTGAGCCTAAAACACACATAGAGAACTTATTCCTGTCGCGCAGTGATGTACACATGAAGCTGAAAAAACTTGATTGTACTAAGGGTCCGGGACCAGATGATATACCACCATTTTTTCTACAACGATGCGCTCATGTGCTGTCTTTTCCTCTACAACTTATTTTTAATGCATCGCTGAGCGCTGGTGTATTTCCTTGTGTGTGGAAAAGAGCTCGAATTGTTCCGGTCTTTAAAGGGGCAGACCCCAGAAATATCACAAACTACAGACCTATATCTATTCTCTCGACAATGTCAAAAGTCTTCGAGTCGTTGGTGTGTGATTATCTATCCAGGCACGTTAATCATCGTCTCAGCATTCACCAACATGGTTTTATGTCTGGTAGATCGTCTAACACAAACCTCTCATTATACGTATCCCACCTGATCGATGCAGTTGATAGTGGGAAAGAAGTTGACGCGATATACACGGACTTCTCAAAGGCTTTTGACAAGGTCAATCATCACATTCTTGTTGAGAAACTGAGGTCGTTTGGTGTTGGAGAATCTCTTTTGGGGTGGTGCTCATCCTATCTGTGCCGCAGATCATCCTACGTGGTCATTGATGGCTACCAGTCCGTCTCTTTTATTGCACATTCTGGTGTCCCACAGGGGTCAATCCTCGGGCCTCTTTTCTTTAATATATTTATCGATGACATAGTCAAAACATTAAAATACTCTCGTATATACATGTATGCGGATGACTTGAAAATTACTAGAACAATAAGAACAACTAGTGACCGTGAACTATTACAAGACGACATAGAATCTCTCGTCCATTGGTGCGAAGTAAATAAAATGTACCTTAACGCTAAAAAATGTAAACACATAAAATTTACCCGAAACAAACTTGTCATGGAGACTGATTATTTTATCTCAAATGAAATAATTCCAAAGGAAAAAAATGTGCGAGATCTAGGAATTATCCTTGATACTAAGTTGAGCTTCTCGGCCCACGTAGAGCACATGGTACTTTCTGCATTAAGGTCGCTCGGATTTGTCTTGAGGAATTCTAAAGAATTCTACAATAGCTCCACTGTATTAATACTGTACAACAGTTTTGTTAGAAATAAACTAGAATACTGCTCAACTGTATGGAATCCACAATACGGTACACATATCGAAAGAATCGAAAAAATTCAAAAAAAATTGACTCGGTACCTTAGCTACAGATTTGCAAATCCTCTTCCTCATTATTCTTATCAGGAGAGACTCGACAATTTTAGGTTAATGTCCCTAGAATCTCGCAGACGAGTGTTAGACATGATATTTTTATATAAATTGCTTAATAATAAAATTGACTGCATGCCACTTCTGTCTTCTTTAAACTTTAATCTACCCTCTAGACTCCCGAGAAATCAGCTGACCCTTTTTCGAGTCCCTATGTATAGGACAAATCTAGGGAAAAATAGCCCCTTAAATAGATTATCGCGCACCTATAACGAACTTGCGTCGAGAATTGCGGATCTTGACATCAATCATAATAATCTAGTAAATTTCAAGAAAAAAAATTGTGAGTATCTCGAGCAAAATGGCAGTCGAGATTAGTTATTCATATTTATATGCATGTTTTTCCTACCTATGAGAATGCACAATTTCTCTGTTTCTCTTATATTATTTTTCTTTATTATTATTTTTATGTTATAAATTGATATATGCTAATCAGTAATTCATTTTTTTTATATGGATTGTAAATTGTTTAATTTTGACATCTTTTTAATTCTTATTTTTATCTTCTGCTTCCAATTGCATGATGTAATCACTACATATTATAAAACAAAGTCGCTTTTTCTGTCCCTATATCCCTTTGTACGCTTAAATCTTTAAAACTACGCAACGGATTGTAATGCGGTTTTTTTTAATGGATAGGACAATTCAAGAGGAAGGTTTATGTACACAATTTATTAAGTTTTTATATACATTAGCTAAGATATAAAAATAATTGTTGGAGGTGTCGGAAAAAAATAGGCCGTCTGGGAGTTTTCAACGAAAACGCTGCCTAAACCGTTTGAGATATAACAAAATAATGTATGGTGGAATTATGTATCTTAAATAGTTCTACAAAAAAGTCCGCGATGGCATATGTCTATCTCTTAGGGATATCATACTATATCCATTTAATACTTTTAAAAAATGGGCAATTATAACGCAATAGTTTAAAAGTTATTTACACAAATACGATATGAATACTTATCATTTTTAATCAATTAATTAGCTTGAGCATTTCATGAAGATTATTTTTGCCCTTTACATCATGCAAATTAAATGAATACTTTAGGAGATATGGCAAAATCAAAATAATGCACAAGAAAATAAATCGTGTTGGCGTGATTCGCACGGGCGGTTGTCTGGTGTCTAAGGCCGTAGTGTATTAACTCTGGCAGACGTAATATGATCAACATAATATTAAGGTGGAATAATATTATAATAATAGTATCCTAAATATGCCTACAAAAATCTACGAAGGGATATAAGTCTTTATTTTCAAGATAACATATTATATTCATTTTAATACAAATCTTAGTATGTAATTATTATAAAATAGAAAATGATCATCATCAGACATGATAAATCCGTAAATCTTAGATTCACGCGGGCGAAGCTGCGGGTAACAGGTAGTAGCCTATAAGTAAAAGTGCAATTAGCTGTACCTACACAATGAATGTTAGCTCTAATTAATTATTATTGTAACTTTTGTTGGCTGTTCATAGCAAATAAATAAATAAATAAAAATAAATATAACATGACACATTAATAGTTTATTTTACGAGAAAATTTTAAAAGTATTGTACTTGATGGCATAATGACCGAACTGTCTGTGCAACACACTGAAGTTTGCGACATATTATAATGCGTGAAAATTTATGATAAATGCATGATAATCTGATAAATTTTTATATTTTAACTTAATCACAAATTTTACTTATTGTATATGATATAATATGTAGAGATGTACCCAAATTCCCACTTGAGGACTTTTTTTTCTGTTACGCCGGGAAATGCGCTTAGGCATCCCGTCCCTGGGGAGTGGGTCTCCCAAGGCGAGTATGTGGGACTTGCTGCGCCCGAAAGCTGGTAAGTGTGTAATGAAGTATCCCGGATCTAAAAGCAACAGGGCTCGACAGCTAGTCAGTCCCTAAAGGGCCCGACGCCACCTTCATAGAGAGGTTGTTCCACACCACAGAACAATCACTCGCAACGTCGGGAAAGTACAGTGAGTTGAGATTCCCGTCGTCGCCCCTTGCCCTCTAATTTTTTGTCCTCCCTTCTTATAAGAGGAATATAAAGAGCCCCCTCGGCTCAATTCGCTTCGCCCAAGGTGCTGAGCTCATCCTAGGCTACTGAGCCCCACTGCCACGACAAGGTCTGAACTATGGTGTGGCCCACTTGCGGACTATTCCTGCTTGCACTTATTGTCGACAAGAATTTTTTTCTCTCAGCTTTCAGTCTTTGCATTTGGGTATATCTTTATATTCATTATGTAACACTTTATCTTCAAACAACATTTTTAGTTACGCTGAATAATTTCAAAAATGCATCTTAAAATCATTATTTATTATTAGTTATTACGCTGACAAAATTGCAATCACAATGGATGAGACTCATTAGACTCGTATCTTTAATGTTATTTTTTGCAAACGCAACCTCCAAGTTATTTGTATTTTTGTCATGATTCAATCTTAATTATCCTAATGAGAACTGACGTTGATTTGTTTTTGTGTTTCGCACGTAACATAAATTATTATGTGTAATGTTTTTCCAAGCAGACCGGTATTTTTGGATTTGCCCGTCCTGTTGTTACCCTTTTTTTATACTATATTTGTTATATCCATCTTACAAGTTGTAAATATTTTGTAGATATGCAAATGTACTTTGTCGTGATAAAATTTTATAACGGTGCTATAATCAAACAAATTTACGGATTTTATCGCGGTATTTTACATGCTCGACGGATACTTTACAGCAACCAGTGTCTGGAGGATTATACATATTCGTAACGGTGTCTTAAAGTTTTGCCGCAAATTATTAAATTAATATTAATTTAAGTATAGTCTTTTTACTTCTATACTAATTAATAGTATTTATAAATTTAAAAAAATAGAAAATAATTTCTAGCCGATTAAAAGCTAGATATATAAGTTTAAGGAAATATTAATATACAAGTTTAAGGGATAAATCTGGCAGTTAAATATCTCTGTAGCTTCACTTGTCTTCACACACTTCACAGGATCACTTGTGGATAGGATAATAAGGCGAATACTCTGAATTCATGATGTTTCAGTCTGAATTCTGAAGGTGGAGTTCAGTGTGTTGTGCGTGTAAATAAACACACAGAAAAATGTATTACTTAGTTGTTGCCCGCGGCTTCGCCCGCGTTAACGTTCACGTTGGAAAGCTACACTATGCCCGGTGAATATAGGCTACAATTATTAAATTTTCAAAAAGTTAGGGACCCGTTTTAAATCTTAGTTGACGCAGGGGAAGCTGCGTGCAACAGCTAGTAGTTAATATACGTTGATATAAATAATACTATAATGCTAGACACACCGACACACGAACACAACGCAATCACTTTATGAATCACAGCCATTAAATATTATTACCGCAATTACTTTAAGATGCGTTTTAAAGGAAGTGATAATATTTTAGAGTTCTGCAGCTGTATAAAATATTAATTAAATCGTCTTAGGTATTGAGGCTCTGTCGTCTTAGATATTGTTAGTCTGTGCCTCCTTTTTTTCCTCATTAGCTTTTGACGCTTTCAAGCGCGAAAAAGAAGTACAACTATTTGTACCAAATCATATTATATACTTATTCATTTTTATTTTGATATAAGAAATTAAAACTGAAATAAATTGCATTTTTTATAAGTCATAATGTTTTAGGATATTTTTGGGACACATTTTTAGTTCTTATAATATCTAATTTTCAACTTTATTTAAGAAAAAATAATTATATACTGTATACTTATACGGAATCCATACAGCGTGGCTTTCATTCATGCTTGGTGTTTAGCGATATATTATATTTGGACGTTATGGCGATTATTGTATGACATAATATAAAAGTTGGACACTTATGTAACTAATGGTAGCATTATCTAAATGTAGAGAAAAGTTAATGTGTAATAGAATTAAATAAAATGTAAGGCTAAAGGTTAATGGATTTTAGTCCAGTCGCTTATTGTTAGAATAGCTGTTGACACTGTCAACTGTGTGCTGTCACACTACACGGCTGGCGGGGGGCAACCCCCCCACCTACCATATCACATACTAACCGGCTCACCCCACTTCCGACGAAGCACTAGGGCCATTGGGGCCATTAGCATAGCTCTATCCGAAAAAAAAGGCGCGTTGGCGTTCAAGCCCGGAGGAAACGGATTCCAATCTCGCCAGGGAACCAAAAAGTTTTTGTTCCTGGGTCTTCGATCTTCGAAATCTTCGAAACCATATATCCAATAAAAAAACATTAATCGACATAATGCTGTTAATCTATGAGTGACATAGGCTATAATACGTGACTATTGCTAAAATTATATTATTTACCTTGTCTGAGTCTGCATGGGCCCCATGGGGGTGGTAGTCATGGTGGTGGTGGGTGTGGTGGTGCGTGGTGTGGCCATCGCGGAGGACGGGCTCCCCGTCATCAGCTCGCCCTCATCACCAAACCTGGAATATGTTGAAATGTATAAAAACCACTCCCGTCACTATATTGGTGGACCATGAAAGGATTTTTCATCATCATCATCATCAGGAGCATGAAAGTATTTGGAAATATGAAACTTAATAGAGATAAAAAATAATAATTTGCTTTATTTTGTACCATAAAATTTATATCCGGTGACAATATAAACTGTATGGATTAAATAAATAAATATAATAAAAAATGTATGCACTAAAATGGCGGCATCAAGCGGTCTCTACCAGACAACCATAGGTATGAAAGAAATATAATATGTTGATTGAGATGGTTTTTAACGGTGGAAGATTTATGCTGTACAGTGTGCTGCGCGTCCGGAATGGTAACCGCTGTGCTGTGCGTCCGGAATGGTTACCACCATGCGACTTTTTTCTCATTTCAAACAACTTTGTTGTGTTTCGACAAGAAGGGCAGGGTTACCAACTGGCTCAGTATGAGATGCTGCGGCTAGTCTCAAATGAACTGCTGCATGGAGACGACCGATTCGAACTGTGTACATTTTTTCGACATTTTTATGTAAAATAAAAAATATTTTGATTTTGAACTTGATCTTCATAAACAAGTTTTACCATTAACCATTAGATACATCATCGACAATAATTTAATTTTAATTTATTTAGAATCAATTATCCAAATGATTACGGTTTTTTTGCACGAGGCACGCAAGATTGATTATATGTAGTGTCCCAACCACATTCAAAATGTTTATGCTTTTATAAAAATATGTATAGCCATGTAATGAGTACCAAAATAAAGTTTGGATCCGTTATTTTTTATTCCTTTTTATAAGAGGTGCAAAACTGGTTCATACATTTAGACCGCAACAACTGCAATTATAAGGATGAAAACATAACAACTAATAATATTAGATTTGGTTATTGAAGTCAATTCATATATTTCACTGAGACCATAGGCTATAAGACAATACTCACCCCTGTTGTAATGGACCACGTGATTAAGCGCGGCCTAATGTCAATCCCATACATTTTATCATTTTCGAACTTCGCTAACGCTTTCTTAATGGGATTTTGGCTAGGCCCCAGTCCGGAATTTATAGTTATAAACGTAAGTTAACCAAACTTAACTAGTGTAAAATACATATGGTCGTTAACTATTTCTAGATGTCTCCGGTTTCTAGGTTTATGGTGATTTTATGGTGCATAGATAAGTCCGATGAATACCATTTTTTATGTGAGCGCCAGTCATGGAGTCTATCTCTCGAATATCTCCAGATTACGTTAATAATTAACTGGGTATTTCATCCAGAACAGCAAAAACGATAAGAATCCTTTCTCTAGTACGCAACGCTAGGCCGTGGGAATAGCTGATTGTAATGTGTCATGAGAATTTGCTTCGGGATCGATTACATCGATATACATAAAATTTCTAATGAAACCGAGATAAGCCTCAGAGTGGCTGAGAAACGACGAAAGTCATTCGATTTTCAATTCTCCCATGGGAACAAAGAGTTTTTGTGTTCCTGGATCATGGATGTGTATTAAATATGTGTAAAAAAAGTGAAGTGTCAACTCTTATATGTCCTACTGCTAGGCATGGAACTCCTCGAAATCAGACGAAGGGGGTAATGGGCCAATAGTTCACCGCGCTGGCCCAGTACGGGTTGGTGAACTTCACATACCTTCAAAGACTTTCAATCTCATTAGGCATGCAGGTTTCCTCACGATGTTTGCCTTCACACCAGTGAATCGTGAGAAAGACCTATAATATTATAATACACATTAAATATGTGTATTATAATATTATAATAAAAATCTATATTATAATAAAAATATATAATATGCATATTATTAAAAATGTTTCACTGCTCTGGTACCCGTTTCACTAGTTCTTTGAGAATTAATCACGGGATTAGATTGTGTGGTGTGAAAGCGTTCATGGATATTATTATTGATTTAATAATTAATTAATTGGCAACACTTTATGGGGTATTTCCCAAACGCTTACAAGTACAAAAATAAAAATTAAGATGTAATCAACCGTTTTCCGGGAAGGCCACCCGTCGAGGTGGTTATAAGCATTAATTAGTTATTTTTTTAAGTTTAAATAATAAAAAATAGGCTAAGACCTTAAAGAAAAAATAATTATTACCTATTTTTTGTTTTGGCGATAAGATGGAAAGGCCATAATATGCTAAGGGTATCTTTCTTATGATACTTAATTTTTACTTGTATTTGGCGAGTGCATTACCTAATGGTAATGCACTCGCCAAATATAAGATAAAAAAAAATCACACATAGAAATTGATATACGTTGCACGTATTGCTCAAATAGGCCGGGGCTGGTACACGTATCGGCCTTTTGCTCCATTAGTGGTATTTTTTTTTTGATAATGGTGGTCATCTTATCGCTCGTCTATTCCTTAAGTTATGAAGATTTCATATTTCATTCACCGCACTGCAATAGAATCTAATGTAGAGAAGAACGCGACGAAACCATTTAGGGTGCATTTCCACTGACGCAGTGCTTGGTGAAGTGGAGATGAGGGACATGAATTGGTCAATCGCAGATTCCAGTTTTCGGGCACCGTGATTGGCTAACTCTCGGCCTGCTCCTCTTTATTCGGGATGCGCTAGTGGAAACGCACGCTTAGAGTGCTTATGTGAGGAACTATCGGAGCGATTCAACTGGAATTCTATTAGTAATAATACGTAGGCTAATCGTTTTAGTAATTATATCACTATTACCTTTGACATTCACTGTAACCATTACACAACACATAATTATAATATTACTGCCAAGGATTACAACAAAACACAAAATTAAGTGTTTAGCTCATTATTAACATTGTTTAACAGAAGTCAACAGAAGTCATAGTGTTTTAAGATTTTAATTGATTCTATATTATATTACATATATTTATATTGAGACCGAAGAGTAGGCAGTTACTTCGGACACAATATAATTAGTCTAGCTACACAAAGAGGGAACGCTGCCAGTATCTTCGGAACCTTGCCTAAAGGGACTCCTTTTCATAATATTATATTTTAGTTATTATATAATATTTTATAAGTAAGTACGTTATATATATATTGTATATGTTTATATAATTAATAAAGGGGCAAAAGTTGGATAAAATATTCGTTGCAGTTTTATGGCGAGACACCCGAAAATCACGCTGTCCGCTTATTTCATATAGATTTTGTGAGATTTAATTTACTTTCATGTGCAATAAAAAGGTACTGGCACCGCTTACGAACAGGAACGAGAAGGAGAAGAACAAGGAAAATGCGACATAAATCCCGAAAGCTTAAAATAAATCAGGTAAAATAAACAGTGCAAATAAATAACATGACTTTTCCCGATTCGTTAGACACGTAGCAGTACTATCGTTTTTGAAAATTTCAAAATATGAATGTATACAGTTCGGGTTTATGTAGAAAATAAATAATAGCTAATAATAAAAAAGACACTTCTATGAAATTAAAATAGGGGAAAATGTTTACTAGTGGTATTTTCCTTTGCCATTTCATTAACGGCGGTTTTCAATATCCTATCTATCTTAAAATTTTCTTATCCATCTTACAATTTTGACAGATTTTGTAGGAAAATGTGCCAAAAGTTATCGATAGATAAGAACATTTTAAGATAGATAGGTTGTTGAAAACCGCCGTAAATTGTATAATAAAAATAACATACTAGAATTTCATTTGTTTGAATTACTTTGCCTCCGGCCTCGTCTGTTTACCTCACCTTCCAAGAAAAACACAAATAATAATGGGCCGTACGACTACGTCACACGAATTTCATAATTTTTATAACGTGTTTATTATGTTAGATGACGAAGAAATGTGACGTCACACAACTTATGATCCCTCCCACTGCTTGTCACACAATGTCACATTTATTTGACACTCTCCCGCTCCAACTGCTTAAGTGAGTCTTATACCCAAATAAACAGCTTTAAATTATTGTCCCACTTTGTATTACAAGTACTGGGAGATAACGGTTTAAAATTTCCCAGAATAAGAATAATAAATATCGTGAATGGATATTCACGTATCCATAAATATTTTTTTAAGGATTTACAAATAAAAACAACAAGTTGTAAATTCGGAAGATCGTACGGCCGAATCGTATATAAAACGTGTTTTTATGTTATTTTTTGTGTTTATTGTATCGTAAAAACCTTTGATTGTAATTGAAACCAAAGTAGAACAACAAAATTTAAGATTCTGGCCAAAACAAAATGAGATCACTTTTGGTACTATTTTTTCTTAAAGCTCTTTAAAGAAGTATGAAAGTGGTATCGTGGTAGAAATAACAAAATTAAGCAAAATAACCAACGGCTACAAGAACACAAAAATAATTAAAAAAAACAGAAATTTAGAAAAACCGATGCCGTTCCAAGTTACCTTAGGGCTTGGGATCGAACCCTCTCACACAAGAGGAAGATAGGAAGAGAAAGAGATTATAGAAGATACTAGACCATGGTCACCCGTCTGTGGTATGGAAGTATGAATATAATATATATTTTTAAAACTGTTCGAAAGCGTCTTCTAATAAGTGAAATTAGATTACGTATTCTAACTCTTATGTAAATTTGAATTATACAATTCGCTATAAATTCGCAAATAAATTATTATAATGCAGATTTACATAATCGATGTATTTTGTCATAAGTTCAAGGAAAAAATGGAGTGACAAGTTACAAGTAATAGTGATTAATAGTTATTTTAATTTAATATACTAGCTGTTGCCCGCAGCTTCGTGCGCGTTAAAACCTTGTTTTGAAATGTATTCTATGCTACTTCTAGAACCTCCGAGAATATGTGAAAAAAGTTTCATGATGATCGGCTGAGTAGTTTTCACGTGAAAGCGTAACAAACATGCTCCTATCTATACAGGAGCTGTGGGCCTCTGGGTGTAGCCTAGTCGTACTGATACATCTAATGACCCCCAGCTGCACCAGAAGATTAGCAAGTGCGTTGCCTTTCAAATATTAATAAGCTCTTAAGATTGAGCTTAAAGGTCATGAGGCCTAAAAGCCTTTCGAAAGAAAAATCTTTTCTAGAAGGTTCCTAGTTTGTATCGTTTCAGAAATTCTATCGGTAATGGTATACAGAACCCATGGTCAGGCCGGCCTAACGTGAGTAATGTGGTACTTCCGCGGGTCTCGACGGCGTGCCATATACTCCGTTGATAAATGTTATCGTATTATACTAGCAGTACAGCGATTCTTTGAACCTGTCAGCGCTACAAATCCTGAATCACGCTATCGGTATTCTACAGTCCGATCGCTATATATACACCACCTGACACTATAGCTAGTGGGCTTCGCCCTGGCCGAGCATTGCACCTCGCTCGGTCAGTGATCTCACTTTGGGGCCTTCCACCATATTCCCACAAATCTGTGTATAACCTCTATTCATCACCATCATCATATAGCAGTGACCGCTTATTACATATTGTGTAGTAGCCAATCCAACTCTCATCCAACACGGACCGGCCACTGCGCGGCGATCGTCTTCCCATCTTGCTAATGGCCGATTTAGCCTCTATTACTATGTACGTATATATTAACTCGTCATTATTACGTGTTTCACGGTCACTAGCTCGCGCTAAAGTCATTTTAAGCGAGTGTGATAATGATTCGAGTTACGTAACGAATACTTTAATTTCGCTAATACTTTAATTTCCCGTTGATCGTTATGACTCAATTGTAATTTATACTACTTAAAAAAAAGAATTATTAGATACTATTACAATTGGTACAATAAAAGAAAATTATTTCGAACTTGAATATTCGTTTTTTTTTATTTGTAAGATAAACGGACAAATGTGCAGTACGATGACATACATACATACAATATACACGATATTGTATGTATATGTATGTCATCGTCGTCCATAAAATAAATCATGTTAACCTGGGACTAGACCAACTTGATGTGCTCATCCTGAGACATATCATGATTAGTCTTACTGTCCTGTTCTTCTCTCGGAAACACAGCAAAGCTGTTTAATGGCATGAATATTGATGGCGGTACCCAAGCAGACAGGAGCACAGCACATGGCAACCCTCACACCGGAAACAAGATTTATGATTTATCTACTAGGAAATAGAATAAAAATATTCCATGCATTATTTATCGTATTTCCGATATCATCATATTCATCATCACTATCATTACATCATCGTAGTCTTCATCATCATCATCAGCCTTTAACCGTCCACTGTTGCACATAGCCCTCGCTCAATGAACGCCAAGACGACCGATCCCTTGTCCCTTGCATCATCATCAGCGTGGCCATGAGCCTATTCCTGCATTGTGTAAATTACAAAAGAGATATGTAACATGTAACCCTTTTTATTAATGATTTTGATAAAGCTTTTTACTCCTTAACTTTAACGTTATTAATGGTACGAGTATAAATGGTAGGAAGTTGCCCATTTTTCGAGGACAATAGAGTCCATTTATAAACTGGCCATTACGAGGACTGTATCCTCGAAATAAGGCGAGGATGTTACTGTTCTACAATAGACGTTGATGTAATCTAATTTAAATAAAGATATTCTCGGTTCTATATTAATTACTACGTTAGTTAAAAGAACATAATTTAACATTTTTAAACACCGGTAAATTATTATGTACAAGGTATTTTTGCGAAACGTTTAATTGTGTATGGACAATATTGAAAACTTTAATAGCGAATGAAATTAGTCTAGACTAAATAGTGAATCCATTTTAACCATTTCATTAAAACGGTTAAAATATACGTATAAAATAAAGTTAAAATGGTTAAAAAATTAACATATTTTAATTATAATAATCTAAATATTTAAGTCATTAATAATGCCTAAGATAATATCATAATTATTTAAAAAGCAATTTTATGAGCATGCAAGATCTTTGTAAGAATGTATGGAATTAAATAAAGCTATTATTATTATTATTATTATTAAATAGTGAATAAAAAAAACTTATAGACCAGTCGGCCACGCATGCGCGCCTCGACAAAATGTTGTCTACTCCTTTTCTCGTGTGCTCTCTGTCTACTGTACAGTACTAACTAGTCTACAGTAGCTAATATTTTTTGTTGTTACGTGATACATCCATAGAAGTGATATAGATAATATCATCCAATTTGAGTTGTTTCTCATATTGCGCATGTGACGCATGTCAGGGTACATTATCTCTCTCGTCAAGAGATATCTCATTGTACGCATAGCCTGGCAGGTATCAACATGACAAGGTCAAAAAAGTGCTTAAAAATATTTAAGACTAGTATCCAAGTACTCTACACTCGACTAGCAGCTAATGTTGAAATGATTTTTTTTGTGCTGAAATGAAGATTGTATGTATACTTGTAATATACACACCTGTTCAGCAGTATAGGTCGTGGCGGCGTGGTGTTGGGTGTGGTGGCAGGCATCGTGGGGGCCGCGGTGGTAACTGGGCGCGGCGCCAGCGTCGGAGCTGGTAGGTCGTTACCTGGAGTAAGGAATGGGAGGAAGTTAGTAAAAAATGTCAAAAAACTTGTTGAACGTCAAATACCCTCTACTACCAAAACGTCTCTTTTGTCACACCCTCTATATGTCACATCAAATAAAGTGACGTCACAATATTTTGAAATCTTCTTACTATTTAAAACACGCCTCTCCGAGTGGTTGAAATAAAAATAGCTGCGCAGGGGCCGGACCTATTCGCGGGTTCGGTCTTGGCGTTTGTTGACAAATGCCTCCAGCAGAAGACAAAAAAAAGGGATGATGAAGTGGATAAAAATCAAGTAAGATTTTTTCTGATTAGCTATCAAACTGCAGTCTGCCATAACAGTTTCTTTATGGAAGAGGGGGCATCTCACGGTAACTGATCTTCGACATCGAAAGACACCAGCTACACCAGAGGATCAGCATATGCGTTGCATTTTACATATGAGTTTCCCTTTTGCCGAAGGTCTCTCGGTTGGAAAATAATATTTATACTGTAATTTGAACTCGTCGCTGTAGGGCTATTCTGTAAGACTCGAATAATCTCGAAAGCGGAATCCGTGGTGATATGACGAATTCCACGAATTTGTATTCTTTAAAACTCGACTCTCTCTCTATAACAATAAAGTTAACTTTCGAAGTGACGTAAAGTGAGCTCTATCACTCAGTGAAGCTCGATATCGAAATGTTTTTTTACAGAATAGCCCTAAGTTAAATTTAATGGTCCTTACGCCTTCCTAAATTGGTCGGCTAATATAAAGCAATCTTAGTCATTACTTGTTAGTTATGGTTTTATAATGTATCAAAATATAGATAAATAGAGCCTAGTGTTACCACCTATCTTGTAAGATGTAAAAGTATATTGTCTATTAATGTCAATGGTGTGTTGTCTATGAAATAAAAGTCTGTGGTTCTGTTGCAAACCGTTAAAACGTGCTTTTCAATATTACTTAAATATATAAATGCACTTACCATTAGATAACGGTATGGCATTAAACTGCTCGTTCGCCAGGAACACTTCGAAGTATCGAGTGAAGTCGCCGGTGGGGTCCCATTTGGATGACAACATGGCCCATTCATCAGGATATTCCAATTTTAATCTCTTGATGATCTTCACTGCTATCTTCTTCTGTCTCTCAGTGCATCTGACGCACTTCGTTCTTAACGCTTCTGGTAATAACCCTGAAAATAATATATTTTATAAATAGGTATGACATATTTTAAAGTTTTAATCAACCTGTAAAATCTATGAATTTAATTAGTTATCAATAGCATTACCAAAAATAGAATTTATGGTAATTAATTTGGTATCATTATCTTTATCGTTAAGAGATGGCGCTAAATGTTAAAAGAGTAGGATCAAAAAATAATGGGAGTGAAAAGAGTTTTATCTACAAATTTTATGGTGCTAAAAAGTATATGAGACAGATTTATTATATTTCTTTGCTAAGTCAATAAGGGCATTGACCAATTTTGAAGACCCAATATCGTTACAAAATGGGAGCACACTGTATAGACATCAATATTAATATTATAATTCGCTTAGATCATTAATATGTCTAGATGGAGTGTCGCCCTACAATCAAAACAAAAAGAACAGGCCAACATTTTTCAAACATGTGTTCGAGAATAGTGCTAGTAACCAGCTACTACAGTTCTCCCATAATCATCATTTTTAATCTCGTTACACTTCAACACAAACCTTCATTTACACTATAATATTATAAAGAGGAAAACTTTGTTTGTTTGTTTGTTTGGTTGTAATGAATAGGCTCAAAAAGTACTGGACCGATTTCAAAAATACAAACCTTCATTATAAATAAAAACACTAATGCGTAACAATTTATGCGTATTCTATGACAGTGGGACGGATACTAAACACGGAGAAAGCATTTAGAGGCCAACAGTTGGACGCTATTTTTTTGGACGTGTTTTACGCGCGACACTCTATCTAGACATATTATTGATCTAAGATAATTCGTTTATCTGTTATCATAGGTATTAGGTGGCAATGAACTCTCGACCGTTAGGATTTATTGCTGTAATATATTTTATAATGATCGAACGGGCGCATTATAATTTCTTACACCACTAATTAAATGTTAATTGATTGACACTTTATTAATGAAGTTTCGATGGAGTCTTATTTTTTAGGTTGTCTTTTTTGGCGGGAGATTTGTACAAGTGGTAGCACTCGATCTGTTTTAATTTACTTTTATTCTTGGAAAACGCCTTAAATGACATTCTACCACAACATATTTTAATTTACAAATAGTTTCGAGGCTCTAAATATGGCTATAAATTTTTGAACAAGTTCAATATAACAAGTTTTTTTATCATTTATTTTTTGCTTTTTAATTAATTGAACAATGGCCTATATATGGAAACACTTTATTGTATTTTTTTTTTGGAACGAAGTTCCTTACGGCAGGCTTGGAGGGGATAAGGATTTTGCTGCGCGACCGAACTGAAAAAAATGTGATAGTAAATAAGTGCGTGGAATAAAAGCGTTAAATGAGACGTGCGAAGGCGCGACAATCGCATACACAAGCGAGTAGTGTATAACCTTTCTATTTAGCCGAACCAACTTCGTTCCTACCTGGTGTCCCACGACATCATATTTCTTTTTTAAGTGCATAAATCCTGCTAGATATTGGTTTTATTCTTAATTTTTATATTATTTGGTATTCCATCCATACCTAGGTTCATCATTATAATATTGTGTTTAGTAAATGTAGTAAGTGCATTTTTTTGAAAGTCGTTTTATGTTCGAAATTTAAATGCACCAAGCACTCACGGTCACACCTCTCAATTTTATTGAGACTGTATAATTTTACGACAAAAACATATTAACATTGCGTCACCACATTCATACTACCATTTTAATCAACATAATATTATGTCGTTTTCAATAAAAGTCAACAGTATCCAAATAACTATGAAGCAATAAAAATATTGTTTTTATGATTAAAATATATTTGCTATTTTTTTTTTCGAAAGGTCTAGACTTTTAGGCCAGATGGCCTTTAAGCTCAATCGGTAGGTAGGTGAGATTATATATTTGCTAGTTACTTGCTCTATGGTACAACATATCTTTACTCTCGCCAAGGTAGAACAGGCTTTGTTTAAATATTAATTTAAATGCAATATTATAATTAACATTATATACTGGAACTGAATGCGTTTGCAATATCGTTCAAATTTGCGAAATTCTTTGATAATTAGCTGTTACGAAAGTTTAGTAGTTAGTTGATACCCTTAAACGTGTCTCTGTGGGAGATATAATGCTCATTTCTTATTCATTAGATAAATACATCATAGACAGCATAATTATTGGCATTGACCATCAATAACACAAGCGGAAAAGGCTGGTAATGTTGTTTGTATGAAAACAAATTCCGCCGAATTTGTGCTGCATCGCTGCGCCGGTTCAGCGCTCTGATTGACCGAAAGATTGCAATTGAAATCAAATCAAATCAAAAATATCTTTATTACGTAGGTACAACTTGTACACTTGAAATAAGTCAAAACATAAGTAGTCAATAAGTAGTAATAGTAATAAAAAAAAACTCGTTTGAGATGCAGGATCCCCTAAGAAAAACGAGAAAAAAACTAGGGGTTGCTCTTTTGTCAATAAAATGAGTACATAATATTTTATAAATACAACATGTAACATCATAATATCTTAAGAGTGAGTGTCTTATTCCCAAGGTGTGGTATCTTCAATAAAATCTTTTATTTCGTAATAGGCTTTACCACACAAACGTTCCTTAACAATTTTCTTAAATTTATTAATGGAAACATTTTGAACGTTTTCTGGGATCCTATTGTAAAAACGTATACATTGTCCCATAAACGAAGTACTAACTTTATTCAGTCTAAAGAATGGAACATTTAATTTATTTTTGTTTCTAGTATTTATATTGTTATTGTCGCATTTTTTTACAAATTCATTAATATTTTTACGGACATACATCACATTTGCAAATATGTATTGAGAAGCGACAGTCAAGATGGCAATTTCTTTAAATTTATCTCTCAATGATACACGGGGGCCCACACAATATATGACTCGAATAGCTCGCTTCTGCAACAAGAAGATCGTATTAATATCCGCGGCATTCCCCCACAGTAGAATGCCGTAAGACATAATACTGTGGAAATATGCATGATATACTAATCGCGCCGTATTTTCATCCGTTATGATTCTTATTTTCTTAACTGCAAAAGCTGCAGTACCGAGCCTACTTGCCAACGTGGCTATATGTGGCGCCCACTGTAGCTTAGAATCTATGGTAATTCCGAGAAATTTGGTTGAATCCACCAAGTCCATCACCTCTCCGTTAAGTGATACACTAGTTTGCACCTGCTTAACATTAGGGAGCGTAAATTTTATCAGTTTTGTTTTATTTGAGTTAAGCGAGAATTAGAATAAGAGAGAATTGATGCATGATTGGCTGATGGGACGTACACACAAATCACTGGTTGGTTAAATTGCTATTACATCAGTGACAAATCACTATAATCACTAGGATTTTCATGGCTCACATAAACGTATACTGGGAACTTTGGCGAAGGTGCTTCGACGTCGTTTCGAGGAGGAAGAAAGAAGAGAATAGATTGAAGAAGAAAGAGAGGTATATATATTTGGCACACCGTGTTTGTTTACTATAAAAATCGAATTCAAACTATTTCCGCAATCAGTTTAAGCTTCGAAGGTTACTTTAGTGTAATAGGCAGTGAAGTCACGTATTAAGGAAACTAGATTTTGTTGTATTACACATAACATAAACTACTGAGACTTTACATGTTCTTCTACTTAAGTGCGTCAAATAATTATAATAGGTACTTATTACTTATACATAACATGCCAAATCGGTGAAGGAAAATATCGTGAGGTGACCTGTATGCCTGAAGCTTTGAAGGTGTGTGAAGCTCACCAACCCGCATTAGGGCAGAGATTCGGTGAACTATGGTCAGATAGACTCGTGTTCAGAAGTTGAATTTCGTGCAGTTTGTGAGTCTCCGGTGGGTACTTGGGGCTGATAGGAAAAAGTAGGACATCGTAACTGCATAGCTTATGGTTGTGTGTATATTTATGGGTGTTGATAGTTGCCAAAAGCTAATGCCAAATATTTGACCGAGAGCTTTGGAATTTTGGAGAAAATTATATCACCCTTTTTTTTTCTTTTACGCCGGGAAATGCACTGATGCATTCCGTAGGGGAGTGGGTCTCTCCAGGTAGGTATGTGGGACTCGCTACGTCCGAAAGATGGTAAGTGGACGCAGCTCTACCCACTAAAACCCGGCGAGTGACACCACTGCCGCCTTTGGTGAGGTGCCCCGGATCTACAAGCAACAGGGCACCTCGACGGCTAGTCAGTCCCTCAGGGGACCAACGCCACCTCTACAGAGCGGTTGTTCCGCACCAAAGAATAACAACTCCCAACGTCGGGACAGTACGATGAGGTGAGGTTCCCATCCTCACCCCTTGCCCCCTGCTCTTGTGTCCCCTCTTCTTATAAGAGGGATACAAAGAGCACCCCCTCGGCACAATTCACTTCGCCCAAGGTGTTGGGGTCACCCTGGACTACTAAGCCCCACCGCCACGACAAGGCCTGAGTCATGGTGGGGAGATTATATCACCCTGTATAGGGAATACATTATGCCCTCGGAAGAATCACATCGCAGACTCGGTGAAAGTCTTCTCGTCCTTGCTTCATGTTGCTCATTGCTTCTCAGGGTGAGGTTCTGTATCACTTTCTCTCTTATAGTCTTTCTCCATCGACGGCGTCCGATATACACGCGCTTAAATTCGAGCGCCATCCGATAACGGGAAAATAATACTAGAAAAACATGTTTGTTTGTTATTTATGTGTTAATCAATATGCTAGCAGCACTACAATTGCTCACCGTTATACAATAAGATTCTCGGAAGCTTCGATCCACATTCATTCATATTACAAATCAAGGTTACGATCAATAAGATATGCACAAAGAACGGTGGTCCAGTTGTTTTTTTGGGTTCTCTCGTAAGGGTTCTTGGTTCGAGTTATCCAAACGAGAAACTAAGAATGGTTTTCCTATATGACAAGCTTGTAAACATCGCTTGCTAATCGCTGAAGACAACTGAGAGAAAACTTTGTATTCCAAGGTGTATGTGAAAACTATGAAATCCTTACCAAATTTCCATTCAACAAGTTTGAAAACCAACGCTCAGCACAAGTGTCACTTATGCTATACAAAAAAAAGGCATTTCATTTGGGAAAAATAGCGTTTATTATTGTAAAAATGTTTTTTTTTTGGAATGGTAAAAATGGGAGTTGTGCATATTTTTTTACCAAGTGTTATCTGCATATATTTATTGTTTACTGTCTTTTTTGCAGTCTGTACTTTTGGTTTTATAGCGTTATAACGATCGTATAAGCGTACCTTTACCATCTTCATATAAGACGTCTCGAAGCGGATGCTGTATTGCTGATAATGATTTAAAATACCATAGGTCACGGTCCAAGGATATTGCACATTTAAATACTTATTTCGTGAATTTATTCAGAATAATTAACAAACCGATCTAAATATTGCGCAAGTGTGTAAAAAGTTTAAAGTTTAAAAGGATTTATTTTAAGACTTAACATTTTTTTTAATAATTTAATTATATCACGCGAAAAAAAACTTTATGTTATTATACGTTTATTGTTGAGACTTTTATACCGAACCGTGTTTGATATCCAGAAAAGGTGATCTTATAATATCTAGAAAAAATGAGACAGCAACGGGAACTACGCGGTAGAAATAACTGTGACGGGTGTAAACATTCTCAAAGTACAGACAAAAAATAAATATTTTGTGGTACAGACTTACGATAAATTAATAAATGGCTATAGAAATAATCATCATCAAACAATACGGTTGCAAATCATGGCGAAGCTATGGAAATTATATTTTTTTAATTTTTTTATAATATTTTCTTTAATTAATTATTTAATAATTTACTGCTGCTGCTACTGCACAGTTTAGAGTACGCTCAATTTAACATAGTCGTTAAATAGAAAAACACTACAACCAATTTTGCATGTGCGTCATTTTGTTTAAATTACGCCTTTTGTGTTATATTTAGTAAATAATATTATATTATATCTACGTAACAATATTAACAATAAACAACAATATCAAACTAAAAACTTATAATTAAAAATTAACTCTAAAATATTCATATAAATATTCACAAAAAGAATATGTCATCCAAAATAAATATATTTTATTTATATTTTTTTCAAATTTTTTAATGTTATCGAGTGCTAAAGAGAAGCTTTATATACGCTTTAGTTGTTTAAAAAAATTCTTTTTTAAATTCTTACACACTTAGGGAATTAGATTAGACCAGCTATATTATATATCTTTAGCTTCTATCCGTCTACTGCTAAACAGGGGCCTTCTTACTAATAATATAATGAAAAGGTAACGTCTATGGGTTGGCTGTAGCAGATAAATATTCAAAACTACTGATCCGATTATAAGGAAACTAACACACTATCTAGTTGCATACTAATGCATAAATGTGAACAAATATAGCACTCATGGATAACTGCGCAAAATTCTAGTACTCATGCAAGCGCACAAGTATAGTACTCACGCATATCTGCGTAAAATTCTAGTACCGCAAAGTGCAAACGCACAAGTATAGTACTCACGCATATCTGCGTAAAATTCTAGTACCGCAAAATTCTAGTACTCACGCATGCGCACAAGCATAGTACTCACGAATAACTGCGCAAAATTCTAGTATTCATGCAAGCGCACAAGTATAGTACTCACGCATATCTGCGTAAAATTCTAGTACTCACGCAAACGCACTAGTATATATAGTACCTACTCATAACTGCGCACAAATGTATTAGAATTAATTTCGAATCTACTCACGCATTTGTACAATTATTACAACACATTTCTATTATTCTATCAGTGCTAATTATGTTTGATTGAACAATGTGTTGATTTTATGTAATAGTGGGAAAATATTTTTTGTTGTATTGAAATCGTTGGTGACGTTTTATAGTACGCGTCAAATTTAACCGTATTTATTGGTGATTAAGGTGTAAACTATGCTCACTCTAACTCATCAGCTTTGGGGACTAGAATAATGGGCCCCCGAAATAAACAAGAGCAAACATAATATTTGGGCACATAAATCAAATTCTGATAAAATAACAGGGCCCCATGGACCCTGGGCACTTATCTAGAATGGGAAATTCGTTCCTGAGTGTTTGAGGGTTAATTGCATTATTGCAGTTATTGAGTAATCGCATCACTATTATTACCTATTACATAAATTATTATTTAATTTTAAGGATTGGGTCCATCATGGGCTTGTAGAACTGGAAGTGGAGAAGCAATAAAACATGGCAGTCATAGATACTGCTGACAAGCGACAACTTATAACTCAGAATATGATTCTTATTTGGTCTCGGATCTGCAGGCAACCAGAGTATCTCGGCAGGCTGGCCCCGGCGAAAGACTAAACTACTACTCGTAAGGGCTGCCACTAAGCAGTCTCCACGACACGAGCACAGGAGCGTTACTGGAGACGTATTAGGTAGCGCCTCCCGTTCGACAGCTTTGTGAAGAGGCCTGCGGCCTCCTCTCTCATCCTCTCGTCGAGCTCCTTCCAGAACTGCCTCGCATAAAAAGACCTTCGCCGAATCCTCGCCACCGAGCACCGCATGAAGTTCGGCAAAGAAAGTTCCAAAAGAGACGTAGCGCTGCCCATCTCGGTCTTTACATCCTCGAGGTAGGAGGTTAAATACTCCACCATGGCTCAGGCCTTGTCGTGGCGGTGGGGCTCAGTATCCCAAAGTGACCCTAACACCTTGGGCGAAACGAATTGAGCCGAGGGGGCTCTTTGTATCCCTCTTATAAGAAGAGGGGACAAAACAGTGCATTTCTCGGCATAAAAGAGAAAAAAAGGAGGTTAATTACTATTAATTCCGCAATAAAAACTATTTAAGATGACCTTATATAATGTAACGTGAGAAAACATATACAATACAAGGGACACGGTGGTTTACACTTAATAAATTTATAATAGTACCTAATAGTAGATAGCACTTATGAAAAGATACGCCTTACATACAAAAGGCGTTCTGAGCTATAACCTTGAACTATTGTCAAGTAGTCAGGCCCATTGTGGCCGAATACACGACACTTTATCAGTACATAAATTTACTTAAATGACAGATACAGGATGCGCAACTTTTTTTTTCTTTAGCGCCGGGAAATGCATTTAGGCATCCCGCTGGTGAGTGGGTCTCCCCAGGCGGGTATGTGGGACTCGCTGCGCCCGAAAGCTGGTAAATGGACGCAGCTCTACCCACTAAAATCCGGTGAGTGCCACCAATGCCGTGTTTGGTGAGGTGCCCCGGATCTACAAGCAACAGGGCACCTCGACGGCTAGTCAGTCCCTCAGGGGACCGAAGCCACTTCCACAGAGAGGACGCGCAACTTGGCTCAACTGAAGTTAGCTAAAAATGGCGTGTGTGATTTTATAATCCACGACGACCTAATCCATACACACATTCTCTTACATGACGTGAAGTGTGCAGTTTTCTAAATCCATGACCTAATCCATACATACATTTTTTCATGACAGTGAAGTACCTCCGCGCAAATTAGACTGAAGTTAGCTAAAAGTGACGTCGGCTACATAATCCATACACGTATTTTCATGTATGACAGACAGTGTCTACCTACACGCAGCTTAGACTGAAGTCAGTTAAAAGTCTGGTGTCTAGGTATGTGTGTGTGTGGCTTTACAATGCATGACTGCATCCTTCTGTAACATGTTTGTAACTAACAAATGTAACTAATGTAAAAAACAAAGGAACAGCATATCCAACAATATTTAAGACAGTTGCATTCGTGACTCTCTATTTTTCTGCTTGGAGCGCTACTGTGGCCGCATTGAAGTTAGAAGTAGTAAGTGAAGTAGTAAGAAAAGTTTTAACGACGTGTAAATCCGTCTCACACTTGGCATTTAATTTCAATTCGCGAGATCATTATCGTAACCAACACGCAACTCGTTCTCAACGTTTTTGGAGATATTTTTTTAAATGACATTTTTTATGACCAGTGGTATTTTTTCTTGATTTTTTTTATACATAACATACTTATTATAATATGTATGTTATGTATGATAATTAAATTTTATTATGTATCTTAACGTTTGTTTGATTAATAAATATTTCAAATAAAATTAAAATATCCTTATTTCGTATGTAGCAACTTCTACACAACAAAAGTAAAAAAAAGTTGTTCGAGATGCAGGATTCCCTAAAAGAAACGAGAAAATACTCAAGGGGTTGCTCTTTTACCAATAAAATGAAATACATAATTTATAGATACATCGTGTAAAAAAAAAGTATAGTAAATAAATCCTTTTTGACCAAGTCCCAAAACAAATTATATTTACTTAGTCATTGGCGGTTTTTCATAGTCTGAATGTTCTGGTAGGCGCTTAAGAAGTTAGAACAAGTTTTTGATTGTAAATGATTTATGATAACACATAAATAAATATATGCCTAAGGATGGTCACACCTCGTTAACCTAGTGTTGGGCATCATAAACAAGATAACGGAAATAAATGTGAGGTATTTAAATAACCTCCCCATAAAATACTCAAATTAGCTCCGGTAATTATCATACGACAAAGATGCTTAATTTTCATTCGTTGCGCCATGAAACTTGTTTCATTTGTTACATGAGTGACGCCCGGTTTCTGAAAAGTTGTTCAAAGTGTATGTTAACTAACATGGCTGTTAAAGGCGGTTAACATGCAATTCTAGAATTTAATTTGACAGCTTTCAATTGTAGTGGCTATGTCAACTGTGGCTGTGTGTGGCCGATCAAGTTAAGTAATTTAACCATGCTTCTAGCAACTCATTTGACATTTACAAAAGATTTGACAGATGATTCGTTAAATTTTGCGTTAATCAACCAGAAACTGGACGTAAATATAGTTAACTTGAAATTATGTCAGTGAGCGATAAAATTGAATTCTTCTGACCTGTAAAAGAGTAGTTTATTTAATAACTTACTAATTATTGAAGTATTTGACGACTCATACTTATGCTATATGCTCTGTAATGAAAAATGTTCACACAAATAAATGCCTTGAAACTACTTTCGTAAAACTAAAGTTTATGCAAATTGAATGTCAGCCCTTAGCGGAATTCCTTGACCCCATAATAGCCTCTTACCGATACACCGGTGACTATTTAAATATAAACTAACAAATATGTAATACATTAAAATGGTCTCATCTAAGGCTTACACGGAAAGTTTTTTGAGCAGAAGGTCACACGTGGGCCGTGAAGATCTAAAAACTGATAGTATAATAAACATTGTCATAGCAATCATGGCAGGATTATAAAACACATTGCGAGTGGAGAAGCTTCTTCATAGACACAGATCCTCTAGACCAGTGATTCCCAAAGTGGTCCAGGTGGACCCCCAAGGGTCCACGGAAGGCTCGAAGTTCCACGATGAGCGAAATCGCACAATCGTAAACGGAGGTCCATGAAAAATAATTTGGTTTCGATAGTAGATAGTATATAGAGAGTAGGAGAACCAAAATGTTGGCTTGACTTCTCCTATCAATATTGTTAAGAGAATTTTACTATTATAATGAAATATCTTTAAACGAGCAATCCTTTAAAAAAAGCTCAGCAAGGGGTCCACAGACAGGAAAAGTTTGAAAGTGATCTAAGAAACAAAAAAGTTTGCTCTAGACAAGCTTTTAGACTTATCGAATGTATTTCTATTCTAATGGAATATAACAGTAAAGAGACATCAACGTATGCGATTTGCGAGATGCAATTGACGTTCGCATACGAGTCGTACGACAACATTGTCGAAAGCAAACGTCAAACTCATACACTGATGTTTTTATTGTATAAACGTATGAGCTACTTGTCCAGCTCAGGTTACAGTCGCTTATTCAGTTTATTATACAGATGGACGACAATTCCAGGCCATAGCAAGTAAAGTAGTGTCGTTTCTTAAACGTATTTTATAGGTTGCGAGCGATTCTAGGCAATTGTATACAGAGTGGCGTCGTTTTTCCCGAGTTATTATACAACGTGAAGATATTTTAAAATAAATTGTTCTATTATACAGGTTGCAAATGGGAACCGTCGTCTTCGTTTTATAAGGTCTTTACCATAGATGATCTTAAGGGTTTTATACAAGCTAATAATAAACAGCAATACAGATTAAGGCATTTCATATTTGATTATAGCTTTCTATGTCGTTAGTGTGATAATTCGTATATTTTATGGTTTGCTATTATCATTTTTCCCTCACTACCAAGCAAGTGAAATATCAAGGGACGAGTAATTCGAGAGCATTCGAAAAGGGAACCAGTCCAATAATAACCAAGATTTTACATATTTTTTAGCTTCAGTTTATAAACAAAGTATCATTTATTACACTAAAATGACTTTAACACCCGTAAATAATAACAATCACTTTGATTGAGTCAATCTCTAACTCTTAAAAAGAGTATCTTTAAAACCAAGACAGATAATCATTATCATCATCAGCCTTTATCCGTCCACTGCTGAACATAGGCCTACCTCAATGAACGCAAAGACGACCGATCCCATGCCACGCGCATCCAACACGGACTGACCAAATAATAACAATTAATAAGATTAATTTCGGAATATGTAAGTGTCAAGTTTTGTCCACCATTATGAGTCAGTGACATATGCCTTTATTATGATTCTAGGCAAATGTCAAAGTCAAATGTGTCACTGACCTTTATGACTGACCTCGGTAGACTATTATGGAGTGCGACTTTCTTGGCCTGAATATTGGCCTAGTTCTAGTCCCGTTTTGCTGTTAGGACTAATTTATACTAGTTATCATGACGCCGTTTACTTTTAATTGACACTGATTGTCTTTTTTGTCTTCAAATTAGCATGTTAAAGTGGTCGAAAAAAATGCCAATGGCCCGATATGGTTGTAAAGAGGCCTGTTTTGGGAGGACACAGATTGGCAGTAAAATGGAAGGATATTTATGGAGGTAGGACTTTAGGATATGAGGATCCAAAATTATCTACATGATAAGGATGGGAGATAAGGATAAGATTGATCCCAAAAATTCCAGAGAGGTTGAAAGTTACCTTCCCTGTTAGGTCTACTACTACTGGTTGCCCGACTCGTTTAGTGAGTATCAGGAGATGAGAGACATTTTTTTTACTTTAATTACTTATATAGATATCGAGCTTCACCTGAGTGATAGAGCTCACTTTACGCTCACTTCGAAAGCGAACTTTATGGATATAGATAGAGAGTCGAGTTTTAAAGAATACAAATTCGTCTAATCTTACAGAATGGCCTACAGGTTGAGGTGGTATGGACATATCAGGAGGAGACCACCCGAGTACGTAGGAAACCAAGTACTCGAATTGTCCGTCTGCGGAAAAAGACCTAGGGGGAGGCCTAAAACGTCATGGACAAATGTGATAAGGCTGGACCTGAAAACATGCAATGTTTCCAAAAACGACGACAAGGATAGAGCTACGTGGAGGAGTTTGATAAGGGAGGCTGACCCCACCACCACGTGGGACACATATCAAGGAAAAGAGTTTTTTACCATGGTACTTGGTTAACGTAATGTGGTTGTTACTTGGTATTTATTAATGCTACTGAGGACTAAGTTAAATACATGTAAGTTATTATTTTTAAAGTAAACACTTGAAGGTACACTTTAGGTATTTTACAAAAAAAAAAACCATATAGAGTCTACCTGCATCTTTTTTTTCTTTTTGGAAATAAGTATAAAATTGAATTGGAAATATATATTTATGAAATAAAAAAAAGTTTGATTGATTGATATTAGCTAGTAATCTGATGTTGCTAGATTTAAATTTCAATTGGCCTTGAATTGGATATTGATAAAGTGTAATTAATACGAAATGGAGATTTAGTATATATGAGTCATATACGCTCCATCAGGGTCACATTATTTCGTATCTCCTAGGTCAGGTTATGTCAGTATTTCAAACATAATTACACTAATAATGTACTAAAGTATGTCTAGGGTTGCCAGGGCGCCAAACCTGAAAGCCGGACAGTCCAGCCAACTTGGTCCGACATTTGCGTAGAAAGACCGGACAACCAACATTATTGTGGATTTTGTCTCAGTATTTATAGGTAAAAATTGTATGTAAATTGTAAAGTCAAGCTTTTTTTATGACTATCATACATTTTGATAAATTCTATTGATCTAATAGATAAAATCGAATGCCAAGATAATCTTAGCCTAAGACTAATTTGGCTTCGCTCGTTTGCAAAATGTAAAAAGTCTAACAAAAGCCGGACACCATTTATTTTGGCCGGACTCGCAATCAAAAAGCCTAACTATGTCTGGCTTTATCCTGGCAACCCTAAGTATGTCCATTCTCAAACCTCACGTTACTTGAATTTTTAAATGAATAAAGAAGCCAATTCTAGCAATAGCAAAAATAGAAATGTGGGTTTTTAGTTGAGCCATCCACTCAGCTACTATACCGACTAAGCGTAAAGGTTAGACCAACAGCTTAGGCCATTTCGAAAAAAAAATGTGGATCTAAATATTTTGTCTATGCTCTAAGTTCCTAGTTTGAACGTGGCGACCCTCCCTTGAGCTTATAATCAGTCAGCTCCCAATTTTATTATTACTAGTAGTAACATTTTCATTATTACTAGTATTATTTATACATTATCTTCATAAAACAGATTTTGCAATTTAAAATAAATGCAATATCTAAAGAGGAATTGTAAAAATCATTAATCTGATAAAAGTGAGATGCGATTTAGATAAAAACTGATTAAGATAATACATATTACAGGAAATAAAGTAAGATATTCAAAGATAAGCAAAAACGACAAAACGGTTGGCTTCATTAATATAATTTCCTTCCTAATATTTGCAGTAATGAAATAAATTATTTTATAATTAAAAGCAAGTGTGTTCATTTCTATGTGAAAACTTTTTACTGGTAACAATATTTCCGCTTAGGGGCCGTCCATCAATCAGGTTATGTTTTTTTTTAGTATTTTTAACCCCCCTTTCTCCCCCCTGGTGATACGCTAGGGTTAAGGCTACTGCATGGTTGTTATGGTGCTATCGTGAATCGTCTCGCCTACTAACGTGCTATGTTGCTTATCTAAAACGATTTAGATGTCATATAAAGCCCTCTCGTTGGGGATGTTTGGCAGCACAACGACCAGAATAGCGCAGGATGGTTGACAGCAAAGTCTGCGAGTTCGAGGTTCAGCGTAAAGCTGACCTTGATACCAAACGTAACCGGTAAAGGCTCGTCCATCTGCTGCCTTAACGTACAACTTTGTTAACGGGGTCCTCACGTGCCCTCAGTGTGCACGGAGTTTCAGTGCAAAAATAGGCTACATTAGCCATCTCCGATCGCATCAGCGCTGAATTCTCTGCCAGGAGATATATGTGGTCGCCATGGCCGAAATCGGTCGGACAGATCATCTAAAACGACTTTGTTGTGCTTTGGAAATAATAAGCACCGTAATCAATGTAATAAAAGCAATATAAAATTTAGTATAATAAATGTCGCGGCGACGTCATACTACGACGTAGGAACTATTTATTCAAATACATACCTATTTTTTAAGAGTTAAAATATTTTATGCGTGGGGTATCGGGGGTAATAAATCGATCTAACTAGTTTTCATTTTTAAGATGACGTTCTTTTATGTGTTTTAAGCAGTTTTTTTTTCAAAAGGTCTAGACTTTTAGGCCTGATGGCCTTTAAGCTCAATCGGTAGATTTTAAGCAGTGGAAACTTAGTTAACTACCTTTTACTAACGTTTACTAACTTGAGCTAATATTCAAAATGTTATATGAATGTGAAAAATCTAGGGTCCCGAGAGTTGTAGAGCCCGGTAGAGTTTTGATTTATTGTATTATTATTATTTTATTATTGTATTATATTTTTCAAGTTCCTTTTTGTGAAAGAAAAATCCGATTGTTTCTCCCCTTTTTTGTAAGAAAAAATATTTTTATGAGGAATTCGATCTACAAACCTTTTACAAAAAAAGAGATTTAAAAATAATACGATTTGCTCGGTCCCCTTTTTTTTTCGGATGGAAGCTGGAGCTATGCTAAAGGCCCTAATGGCCCTAATGCTTCGTCGGAAGTGGAGTGAGCCGGTTGGTATCACCCAGTGATATAGTAAGTGGGGGCAACCCCCCCCCCCCCCAACCGTGGAGTGTGACTTCCACGGCTTGATGGCGTCGGGTTTGCTCGGTCATCTAGGTAGGTAGGTCTATGTTTCAGGCCTTGTCGTGGCGGTGGGGCTCAGTAGCCCAGGGTGACCCCAACACCTTGGGCGAAGCGAATTGAGCCGAGGGGGCTCTTTGTATCCCTCTTATAAGAAGAAGGGACAAAAGAGCAGGGGGGCAAGGGGTGAGGATGGGAACCTAACCACATCGTACTGTCCCGACGTTGGGAGTGGTTGTTCTATGGTGCGGAACAACCGCTCTGTGAAGGTGGCGTCGGTCCCCTGAGCAACTGACTAGCCGTCGAGGTGCCCTGTTGTTTGCACATCCGGGGCACCTCACCAAAGGCGGCAGTGGTGGCACTCGCCGTGTTTTAATGGCTAGAGCTGCGTCCACTTACCATCTTTCAGGCGCAGCGAGTCCCACATACCCGCCTGGGGAGACCCAATTCACCCCAAAAAGGTAGGTAGGTCTATAAGGCAATTCGAACCATCAAAGATTTTCAGAAATTCGATACGCAATAGTAGCGTCTTTATAAGCAACATTTATCATCGTGTTGTTTTCGTATGACATTTATATTACAGCGCTAGGTCCCGATAATATTAAATGTCAGATTTGTTTTCCAAGTATTAGAGACGTTATATTAAAAAAACTTATTAATATTTATATGTTATAAAAAATTGGAACGTATAAACAGTTTTAAGAAAATATTGTTATTGTAATGTATACTATTTATATAATATTGCATAAGCACGGAAAATCCCGGTTTAAATTATGAGATTACTTATAAAAGATGAAAAAGACCTAGATCTTATCTATCTGATAAACTTTTTATTCATGATTTTACATTATACACACGAATTAAAAAGAGCAAAACAAAAACTAAAGGTATCATTAAAATACAAAGTATACAGTACGTATGAAAATGTCATTTTCTTCTATTCATCCTTATCTCACTCATTCTAATGCTTTTGACTTTCACTACATATAAATATTTTTTCACGGATTTTCTCGCCGTTATTTAAGCTTTTAAAATATAAAGATAACATTTTTTATGAAAACATTTTTATCCACTTTTTGGAATATAATTTCATTTACCAGATTAAAATAAAAGTTGAAAAAAATAATACCTATTAATATAAATATATTATCATTAAAAACATGAATTTCCATCAAGAGCCAACTTGACGGTGCAATCAATCAATTATATATTACAAATTTACATGTCAGCAACCATGCCCACGGTGGTTAACTAAGGGATCATCCATAAATTACGTCACAAATTAAGGGGGAGGGAGGGGGTAGACTAGGTGTGACATCATGTGACATGAGCGTTGGACTGATCCTATATTTTGTGACGTCTTATTTCCACACCGAAATGTATTTTAATAAAACCCAAATTATAAACCAATAATGAAAAATAAATTAAATGTAATTTCAACTTGAAAAATTGCTAAGTACATACTTAGCAATCATCACGATAAGGAGGGGGGAGTCTCACAAATGTGACTAACTTTGACAAGGATGGGGGAAGGGTAAAATATCATAAAGTTCGTGTGACGTAATTTATTAATGGCTCCTAACAGGTGCAGTTAATTATAGCCTCTAACGAACAAGAAGGATCCTATCAATCTGAATATCGACAATCATGAGCTGGCAGCTACCTTGGACAAAGGATTAGTCCAGTTATACAAAGGGGGAACGCTGCCAGTATCTTCGGAACCTTGCCTAAAGGGTCTTCTTTTAATCTACATCTACACTAATATTATAAAGAGGAAAACTTTGTTTGTTTGGTTGTAATGAATACGCTCAAAAAGTACTGGACCGATTTCAAAAATTCTTTCATCACTCGAAAGCTATATTATACACGAGTAAGATAAGCTAAATTTTATTCTGGAAAAATTTAGGGTTCCTAAGATATTTGGGTTTTTCGAACACAAGGTGTAAAAATCCCTTTGTAAATCTTAGTTAACGCAGGCGAAGCTGCGGGCAACAGCTAGTAATATTATATTTTAGTTATTATCGTCATCATCATCATCATCATCTTTATCCGTCCACTGCTGAACATAGGCCTCCCTCAATGAACGCCAAGACGACCGATCCCTTGCTACCATAGGGCAACGCGGGACTCCTTGGCTCCTTGGACCGTGCCGCTTTACGCTTGCTACTCGCATCCAACGCGTATAATTTAGTTACTATATTATATTTCATTTGTCAGTTATATATAATTTGTACATATTGATTAATTTATAATCCATTTCCACTATTTGGACCTGTCTCATATCTCTACATCATGATAATTAACTTCCTACAGCCCGTAGTAAAGACAAGGTGATATAATTTCTAAATAATGAAGGTCAGTTGTGATTGTAAAATTCAGGATGTCCATTTTCTTATCTTGTTAAATCTGGACATGTTATAATCGTTAAATATTATATATTATTTTAAATTTAAATCAAATTTAAAACATTCGAGATTTGTAATACTTTAATAACACTTATTAACTAATGTAACTAAAATTACATTATGGTGTTATTTAGGCAAACGATTGTTTGATCATGTAGAGCTCAAGAGATTGACTCAATTTAACATTTAAAAGGGTTTGTTTGCTGTTTGAATTTTGATCTTCAAGGAAAATGTCGTTTTTATTTGTGTATATAATTGTTCGCACTTATTCGTAATATTACGGCAATTTTTTGCAACAATTATTATGGAATCCTAAAAAATTGTTTGTTCGCAGTTATAGTCAGGACACACCCACTAAATACCTCAGGAAATAACGACAAACTTGATTACAATCGGTCTTAAGAGTCCTTACATGTGTGTGTGTGTCTGCATGTGTCTGTGTGTGTGCGTGTGTAGACCATTATAGTAAGCCGCGTCAGAGCTGGTTGGGACAACTTTGTCTTCCGCGCGTATCTATACAAGCGATGTGATTTAAAACGATAAACAAGCCACAGACCAGTCTTATAGAATCATATCAGCCCGTCTAGACAAGTGGCAAACGCTTGATCCTATTCCTTTGCCTTTACTCGCTAACTCCTTAGGGGTGCTGCAAAATTTTTGAAGAACGTTTATTAAGACACATGATGAATATGGTTTAGTTTGTAAAAACGTTTAACAATCTCTGTACTTCGTTTAAAAGGAACATTATTATTATAATATTTCTTGAATTTTTTTAATGTCGTTAGCTAGTGTAATTCCCATACAATAAGTATTCTTTTCTATTATATTCGTTTAGCGTTTATGCCACTGTTCAAGGAGGGACGAATTACATAAGTTTTTAGACGTTTTTACAAACAAAACCATATACTTTATGTGTCTTAATAAACGTTCTTCAAAAATTGGGCAGCAACCCTATGGAGTTATGGAGTAAACGCAGAGGAATAGAATCGAGCGTTTGCCACTTGTCTAGGGGTGCTGATAATATTCTCTTGGATACGAATTTAACAATATTCACTAACAATACTTTGATGTGTCACAGTACTCCCGAACGCATAGGGTCATTCAAACAAATACTTAAATGAAATCCGCCACTGTGCGTCTGACAAACCCATATAAAACCCCACTATTGATACCAGGAGCGCATAGATAGAAGAATTCTTTGCATGGTATTGTTTTATTACTTAGCCAAGTACCTACGCTTCTTGAATAAGGGGATAACTCTATTTGTCACATTTTCACACAAAAACCACAAAACAGATAATGATGTTAAATAAGAAGATATAACCTGAGGCCTTCCTCGAGTTATATTATTTATCATCACACTTATCTGTCAAGTGATTTTGAACTGAAAAAATGATTGAAGAAAAGAAAAAATTTAAATGTCACTTTCTAAGCGTGCAGTGACAACGCGCTTATGAATTTCACGTTTTTAGTTCACTCACAAAGACAAATGTCACATATAAACACAGTATTCTTAATCCTTAATTTAATATTACGAGTAGAAACGTGAAAGTATGGATGTTTGTAACGCTTTCGGTGACGATGAGAGCTTTATGATTTTATTTACCCAAAGTCCAAATCAACACGTAAAATATAAGGTAAAATTTACTTTTTTAAGCAAAATTAACACCAAGCAATAAATCTGGTAAGTCGCATTTCGGAATAAAAAAACAAAATATTTTGGTTAAAAACTAAATTATAATACTAATGTATTGCGCGGTCCCTCGCTGCGCCAAGTCCGACGTATTTTTATACGTCAGTTTTATTTATGCGCCTTATGCAAATGCACGCATATTTTAGTGTTATTAAGAGTGACGTCAAAGGTATTATTAAACCGAATAATCGTTTGGAAATATCTTTCCCTGATAAGATTAATAAAAAGTAAAAAAAAGTAAAGTATCAACCCTTATAAGTCCCACTGCTGGGCACGGGTCTCCTCCTAGAAATCAGGCGAGGAGAGTTAATGGGCCATAGTTCACCAATCGCAGGCCCAATGCGGGTTGGTGAACTTCACATACCTTCAAAAACCTTCAATCTCACCAGGCATGCAGGTTTCCTCACGATGTTTTCCTTCACCGGGGAGCGAGCGATGGTCTCGTGTTTGGGGTGTACTTAGAAATGTAGAAAAACCCATTTCAAGGCCCACACGGACGGGTCAGGATCGAACCCGGAACCTCTCGCATAAGAGGCCGAGTCCGCCCACCACTGGACTATCGTGGCTTATGCTCATGATAAGATCAATATTCAATGTGAACTTACATTTCCGTTCCGTTTGTAGCCTATGTCTAGCGGTGAATGGTATGATGATGACAAAATCGCTTCCATTTTAACCGACTTTAAAAAAAGGAGGTTCTCAATCTGTCTGTATGTTTTCTTTACGATGTAACCTTGGCGGTTATTGAACCTATGTGGGACTCACCCTTGGACATTGTTAACCCAAGTTATTCTAGTAAATACATATTTATTAGCTTTTCTAAAAAAATGTTTCAGGCCGGATATTTCTATACTTTAATTCTAATTCTTCGCGAATGTTCAGCCGGTTATCATCGAATGCCTTATTCACGATATTCGCATCGTCAAATATTACATAATAAAAACAAATATGTCCTAATAAATAATAAAACAAATAATTAAAATATACGCAATTCAAGTAGGGGTTTAAAATCTTTTTTCGTTACCGTTACGTGTTAAACTTTAATAACATTTTCATAACGAGCGAACTCTAGGTTCTAGGCTTCATTACCTTCAGCATTACGAACATAAACTCATCAATACGTATTTTCCATTATAAATGATCATTAGCAAAGAAAAATGAGTTTCTAATGAATATGACATAACAGGAATTTCGACGCTTTACAAAACACTTTCTAAAGCTGATGAGAAGCGTTAGAATGACTAGGTCTAAGAAACTAATACTTAGGGCCTGTTTCACAATCTCCAGATAAGTGCCGAATAGGCTATCGGCAACATATTTGACAGAATCAGATAGTGTATTCGGAACTTATCTGGAGATTGTGAAACAGGCCCTTAATATATTTATATACGAATGGTCGACTGCACCGGCGACGGAGGCTTAACATCACCATCTTTACAAATGGTACAGATTGACCACATGTATCACATAGTGTCAAGCAAGTATGGTCCAGTGGGTTCGGCTTCTTGAGTGAGAGATGTAGGTTCGATCCTGACTGTCTGTGGTGCCTTGAAATGGATTTCACAAAATTTCTAAATGTACTATAAACAAGTGACAATCGTTCGCTCACCGGTGAAGGAGAACATCGTGAGCAAACCTGCATGCCTTATGAGATTGACAGCCTTTGAAGTGTTAATTTCACCAAATGTCATGATAGCTTAGTGGAGAAATTAGGAAAATTAAAAATTAGAAATTGAGAAATTAGAAATTAAGAAATTAGGCATTACGAATCGAAAGGAGAACCATATTAAGCCAACCCATATTTAAACTTAGTAAACTATGGCCCAATATTCTTTGATTCGAGGAGACCCGTGCCCAGCAGTGGGATATGAGTTGATACTTTATTTTTTTTTCTTCTTTACATGCATCGCATGTATCACGTGTATCATATTACGGTACCCATGGATCTAATGTATCACATGTTTATGTTCATCATCATGTATCATCATGTCATCTGCCTAGCCTTTTCCCATATAAATATTGAGGTCGGTCCAGTCTAACGGGATTCAGCTGGATACCACTATTTTACATGGTGCGACTGCTTATCGGACCTCCACAACCCAGTAACTGGGTGATACGGTACCCCGACTGGTTGTCAGATCCTCGGGCTGCTGTCGACCCGTAACGACTGTCAAAGATCCACGAATGACAGCCGGGACCAACGGCTTAACGTGGTTTCCGAGGCACGGAGGAGTCTCGGTATGTAAAGATGGTCACCCATCCACGGACCAATCTCGGCAAGCGTTGCTTAACCTGGTGGATCGATCCATGCGGCTGTTACCACTGCGCCACGAGCTCCTCATACATATCATGTATCATATGTATTAATGTCAATATTGGAACGAATTAACTTTGAAGACGCGGACAATGAAAACCAATAGTTAGAGCATATTACATTGGCTGATATAAGTTAACTAATAACTTAGAGTTACGTGGCAAATGGTTGGGATATGCGTGCTGAAAACTCATACGTAATGCTAAAGTGTAACTTGTCAAGTTACACTAGGTTACAGTAGGTTTTTTTTTGTTACAGCATAGAAGGGCAAACGAACAGTCGAAGCCTTTTGGCGACTATCGACGCCCAGAAACACCCACACAACTAGAAATTATGCGGATGCGTTGCCTTCCTTTTCCCTATTCCCCCAATGGGTCACCGGAAACTCACATATCGCACGAAACGCGACAGCATATCTGTCACTTTACGCCGGTATTATGTGAGTGAGAGGTACCACCCCGGTCGTGCCGGCCCAATTCGGCTGCAAAGCAACATGGCACTGCTCTATAAAAAGTATGGTTTGTAGCTGATTAGTATATAATATATTGTTTTACTGTTTACATTTGTCTTCATTTTTCGTTTGTTTTACCTCTGAAACATTTCAAATATGGAAGAGATTTGAGACTTAAATTTTGATCCCGAATGAAATTGAATGAAAAAAAAACGAAATCATTCAATTTATACCGCTGTAAGACCTGTACATTTCGATATAATAATATAACATTTTAAGCTATTAAGATATTTTTTGCAATCTAAACATGCTCGGAGTATTAAAGGTATAAAAACGTTAATAGATTACGATTCAAGATCAATAAAGTTAGTACCGAAGCGCCTCGCGTTACATTATAAACCAGTTGCTGGCAATAAAACTCACTTGTTCATTATAATCATCAGATAATCGCTTTATTAATATAGACTAGATAATTAAAGGGTACGCATGCGCTGTATGCTCTCTCGGCTCTATGGTTACCATAAAAAAGCGTTTTTTTATGATAAAGGCGTTTGCATATGTATCACCTGATAGTAGGCGGTTGAAGTCACTCATGATCATAAACTAGTTTACCTGAAACTAGCCCAAAAATACATTTATGTATTGCCTATCCTGATACATAAGGTACCCATGTTACCCACCCGGTGGAATTGAAAAAGCCCCCACCGTGGTTCAAGCCTTGTCGTGGCGGTGGGGCTCGGTAGCTTAGGGTGACTCCAACACCTTGGGCGAAGCGAATTGAGCCGACGCAAGGGGGCTCAATGTATCCCTCTTATAAGAAGAGGGGACAACAGAGCAGGGGCAAGGGGTGAGGATGGGAACCTCACCTCATACTACTGTCCAGACGTTGGGAGTAGTTGTTCTGTGGTGTAGGGCAACCCCTCTTTATTTATCCCTGTACTCACACCGGAATGGGAGTACACGGGTGAAACCGCGGGGCACTGCTAGTTTCGAATATTCTCAACGATTTGTTACAATCGTCTCATAAACATAAATGACGTTTCGTCAAATTTCCCGTTTCATAATTTATTTCTCTGTGAGATATACACATTATTATTTAACAGTTCGGAAAAAAAATACAAACAAGGAAGTCGTTTTGTTAAAAAAATTGATGAATATTTTTATAATACGCTTAATATATTATGTTAAATATATGACAACCTCTGACCCTGATGATTAAAACATAAATGTTTTTATTTATTTCTGGGTATTTTAAAATTAAATCGGCTTATTGTTTATTCAAGAAAAAACCACGAGATTTTTTATATACCTATTCTAAAGTATGCTGATAATTATCATCATCATTATTGTCAATCGTTTTCCGTCTACTGTTTAAAATAGGAATACGGTAGTTGACCTTAGTCCGTAACAAAAACAATGGATAATTTTTATTTATTATTATAATTAAAGACAAAGGATTGGAAAATATCAAGTAATCTGACAAAAATCAACAAGATTAATTAATAGTATTTTTGAGAAATAAATTTACGAATATAGACCCATTTATTTTTTTACAAAACTATAAATTTAGAAAATAAACTCGACCTTAAAATGTTTGCTGTGCACCTCCTGACGTCACACGCGACGCCATGATAGTTGACTGCGTTTTAAAACGCAAATGACAAAAAGTAAAAAAAAAAAACGTAAAAATAACGTAGAACGCCAGTTTTTTTTAATGAAATATTCTTATTTTAGGTAAATAGGACCTAAAAATAGTTTAAAATCACTTTCCAAAAATTTACAACCATTTCTACAAATTATAAAAAATGCCAGAACAGCCGCCAATCCCATTGAACTATAATCGGCCATGCACGGAGTTTTTATTATGGATCGGATCAGTGGCTCTATAGGGCAGGGACTCTCAGTCTGAATGTTCAAAAGCTTTTATTACAATATTATTTGAATACATTAAAAATGAAGAGTAATCTCTATACTCGTAAACCTAATTGAATATAATATTATGTAATGGCAAATTAATTATTTTTCATTTGAAGATTATTTGAATATTTTATTTTAGCAATAAGCTTCTTTCCAAATCTTCTAGCTTCTAGGAGTTTGACCGGTTTGACATTTCATGCATTTATGTGTTCTTAGAATAATTTCCATTTTTATATTACTTATATAATTATATCAATTGGGAGGCCCGTAATTTTTAATATTGCTTAGAACTCGTTTTGAATCGATTTAAGAATTTTTGTATTTTTTTGTAATTTGGCAAACCATCTGTAAATCCCCGTGCATTTGCAATAAATTTACCAGAAACGAGTATTAGTTGAAATGTCACCATACATTAATGGATTGGTTTTACCGTTGGGAGGGTTTTTACCAGTGTTGAGTTCACATTTTTTTACAGAGGGACCAAATCAAGGTAGTGTCTGAAAAAAATTTTTTTCAAGAATCACTTTACCCAAAGTTCATCCAGGAACACTTTGGGTAAAATCTATTTTGAATCCATATACCGTATGCGTTGCTGAAATACCAGGATCTCATAATACCACGAAAGATTAAGAAAATTTTTATTAAAAAAAAATATGATTTGTTGAGCCGATTGCTTTTACATTTATAAAAATTGATGAGAGCCTAGTGCAATCTGGTGGGTTATTAGACATGCGTTACTTCAGCACCAGTAACTAGTTTGTTGCTGTTCCAGTCCACTTGTCCTCACCAGTTTCACCACGCGGCACGAATACCGAAGTATGACAATAAATAATATGGTCTAATATAGTCCTAAATCATAATTATTTATTTCTATATAAGGAGATGACGCTAATCCATATTTGGCGTCTGTTAAGTCAGAGATCGTTTCGATCTTAAAGACTGGAGGCTGGGACTGACTGAAGAAAGTCTAAAGAATGCCGACCGCACGACATTAAGCCAAAATCAATTGCAGAATTCCTTTTATTTTTCACAATTCGCGCTCGAATAGTTATGCGGTTATTATTGAATTATCGCATTATGAAAAAAATCATGTAATAAACACCAAATTCGGTTCCGGCAATAACTAATTATTTTTATTCCATATGCAAATTGTGTTCTTACCATAGCCATACCAGTTGCGACTAAGTATGCGCCTAAATAGTAAATACTAAACAGCGTATTAGACACGAAGCTTATACAGTAGATTGTAGAAGAACCTATGATTCGTTGTTCTTATTTTAAAGATCCATTTTAAAAAATCCATTTTAATTTTCAACAATAATTATTATTCGTGAATTATTCGTTGTCATTCACGCTACAATTTTTCGTGCCACATTGCTGACGTGCATTGCATGGTCTTTAAAAAAAAACATTGCTGCAAATAACTTCTTTTACTATATCTTGTAATATATAAATTTCTCGTGTCATGGGGTGCGTAATTGAACTACTCCGAAACGGCTCGACCGATTTTTATGAAATTTTATATGCATATTCAGTACATCACAGAATCGGCCAACATCTATTTTTCATCACCCTAAATGATAATGGTGAGTGGTGACCCACCCCAAATTTTTATTTTATTTGTATGACTATTTTTATTTTTTGTTTTTATTTTTTTATGGAACAACATACAAAATACAACCTTAAATACATAAATCATAAAAACCTCCCTACGATCAACTTTGGGAATCGCTGCTCTACTGTAAATCACAAATGCGTCATACTGTTGTCCAAGTCTACGGTTGTTTACATTCCACCTAATCGCAAATGTGACACAGTTTACAAGGTCAAATATTACGTATTCCACACATAATGCCCATCATGATACCCCGGGGCTGTGATCTAGTATAATGGCTGAATTATACACAATAATAACAAACTTGACTAAAAATGAATGACGCAGATTCATTGTTGAAAAATGTAATATTAATAAATCAACAACATATTAATAATTTGTTAATATAATATAATCTATATCTAATAATTCTATTTTTTTTATTTAAATTTTATTACGTCAAAACACTTGAATATTCTTTTATTATAACTTACCACAATAAACTGTGGCAATGAAGATATTATGCGATTTGTCGAATGAAATACAAACCAGTTTTATTTGAATTTTCTTTGCTTTTGTTTTATTTTTAATTACATATTGAAGTGTTTCGAATTCGATATTAATATTTAAAATTAACTCCGGCAAACTTGCAAATTATAATTGTTTGCTAAAAATAAAAGACGAATAAGAACACAAGAGTCAAAAAAAAAATCTTAATTTGAAATACCCTGCTTCTTCCACTTTTTAAACGACTTCAAGCACAAACTACTAAGTACTAAGGGATAGGTAAGATAGGGACCGTATACTTCAAGGAAGGAGACGTTTCTCAATTCGACCGTATATTATACGGTTTTTTGAGAAATACTGTTCATAGTTTGGTTCATAATTAATAAAGGTAGGTACATAATATGATTACCTTAATTTGAGTTACAGTATGATAATACGAGTATTATTAGATCAGCCTTCTAAATTTTATTAAAATAAAACTTGAAGAAGATAATGTAATACAAAAACATAATGTCGGGCTACGCTTTACGAACACAGATAACCAAAAAGTTGTTTATAAACGAATTTAATACCATCAGACTTGTCTACCATATATACTTAAAAAAGCATATAATTTAATTAATACACAATATATTCAAATTCTAGAAATACCTATCATGTTCACATAATAGAGTCACTACCAGCCGGCCTTCTATCCATTGCGACCGATTCAGCCTCGTTTTACACAGTATTAATACTTATTAATAATAATTTAAATATAAAACCTCGGCCATATTAATAAGGTCTACAATTCAATTTGTTTATGAATTATGTGTGGCAAAAATATTACGGTTATTGGCCGTTGATATATTCAATTCATTTAAATAATTACGTGTAACAATAAGCATTCTTATTTAAAACTAAGCACACAAGTTAAATTTAGCTTAGCTTAGTTCGGATTGAGGCACTAAGCGATTTTATTTCTATTTAAGAAAAAACTTTATTTTCCCTCAATTATTATTGGAAGTGATAGGCTACTTATTTTCGAGATTTTTTATAATAGCTAGTTTATATTGTGTAAATAAGGATTATGCCTTGCCATTCGGGGGCATTTCTTATAACGATAAAATTATCAAATTTAAATATACAGTTATATATTAATTACAAATAGCAGAAACGAGTCTCAGCCTATTAAATACATAGACTCTGCGGTATTTTTTATCGACATAAGCTTACATTCCTCACATAGTATGAGAACCCGTTAGAGTGTTTTTCATATATATGTGAGCAATATACAAAGCAAAGCATACAATCAAAGATATATCACTATATTTACAATAAGAATATATAATATTACTTCGATTTATTCAGCAAAATACTTATAAAAAAAACTACATGAAAATATGAATCGTTTTCAAAACTAAAATTTATAGCTTATTTGATTGATATTTGATACTATTTAATAGTATTGCGAACTCTAGTAATAAAAAGTCTTAGTTTCATACTGAACTTTTACTAAAAATCGCTCTTTAATATCATGTAAAGTTCATTAACCTGCTCCTACTTAATAATGATGTAGCTAAATCGCAAATTATGCCCAATTACATACTACATACGTTTATTTTATTTTGCGCGCGTTCATTTTAACTAACTACTGACTTCACGTAATGACTTGAAAAATGTTTCATTAGAATAAAACCTAGACTTTTTTCTTCATAGCATAAGTGTAGAAAAACAAACGAAAACCTTTAATATTAAAAAATACGGAACCTTCTTCATGCGAGTTATATATATACTATACTCACAAATGTATAGTTTTTGTATTATAACGTAGTCATAAATCATAAAAGATGAAATTACATGACAAATGATCAAAAATCTACTTTTTTTCTTACTGCCATTGCGACACTGCAGAATAAATTAATACTTGATCACTGCAGAATAAATTGATAATGATTATGATCATAAGTTTTTTCATTCAATTCTGAATACAGCTCTCCCTCAATGAAATGAATGACGGCCGATTCTTCGCCAGTTGCCACTTATTAGTTAATGGCAATATCTTATCTCATCAAGTCGAATTGAAATCTCCCTTACACTTTTAAATGTATTATATCTTTTAAAAATTTAGTAACGATATTATAATTTATACAATTACACAAAACTATATTTAATCTAAAATTATAATAAATAAAAACTAAAATTAACTATGTACAAATGTATAACAAATAATATATGGGTCCCAGATCGGATATATATTATAATGAATTATATATTTAAATGAAATTTCATGTAAAAAATATATGTGTGGCATTTATTTCACAGCTTTAATTCTAGAATACATGTATTTAAAAAAGTAGATAGTTTCCTAATGCGACCTGGAAATAGTTAGGAACTAAAATGATCTAAGGACTCGTATCCAGCTCTTAATAAATTCAACAAAATGTGTAAAAATTTATGAAACACAGTGGCTTTTTGAGCAATAATTTGTACAACGGATGTTAGGTAATTTCTCTAATAGCTCAAATGACCCGATGATGCAGCCAGGATCTCATCATAATTAATAGAATTTTAAAACAAGTCGTTCGCCTTCGATTATGCATTTTCAGATTAATTTATTAATAAACAAATAAAATTTAACCATGACATAATTTATTAAAAAAAACTAGTATATCAAGATGTTTTTTTTCAATCCTCCCCGATCGTTGACTATCCATGTTGTATTTTAATTCAACATACGGAAATTATTATAAGCATAATTAAACGGCGACCTTCTCTCTACACCTGAGAGGTCAATTTTCGTCCTAATTTGGGTAAACGCTTACGATGAATAACAATATCAAAAACTTATCAAACCTTCCTGTTAAGCCGGCGGCAGGCATCTTTAAACATTTGGACACCAGTTTGTTTGCTATGTGTGGCACGAGACTTTGAATTCAAAGTCTCGTGCCACACATAGCAAACAAACAAGTGTTCAAATCTTTAAAGCTATGTCTGGCAACGGCTATAAAGCCGTTAAATGGAACGAGATATAAATCTCGTTCCATAAACTTGATTGACAATGCATTAACGATATCGCATTGTAATGTTATATATGTCGTAGTATGATTTGATAAAACGTTTTTTGCAAAAATACTAGGGATTTTGCGAAAACACGGATAATTAGACATTGGCATTACATTTTTCAATCTTACTGAAAAAAAGTAGGGTTTTTGCAAAAATACCAGTCGCCTTAGGAAGATTGAAAATCCTTAACTCTGATTGGCTTGATTTTGGTTGACAGGCAAACTCTTAATGCGATTGGTTCATATTTTGCCTTGTAGGTTCGAGTATACAATAGGATCCCAGACAACGTTCAAAATCCTTCCATCAATAAATTTAAGAAATTTATTAAAGAAAGTTTGTTTTTACCACACAAATAGGAAATAGGATATAGTTAAAATATAAACTAGTGACCCGGGGAACACATCAATCGCAGAAAATTAATCAGACCTTAACTACTTTAAATAATCAAAAAATACCTAACAATAGGATAATAGGATAAAATATTTCTTAACCTTACTAAAAATAGTACCACGAAGAAATATATTCTATTACAAATTTAAATGCTATCCTGAAATTCCTGGGAGGAACGCCCTATTCCCATCGCGTGGTATCTTCCATTCAGACTTACTGTGTTATATCCTATTTGTGTGGTAAAAACAAACTTTCTTTAATAAATTTCTTAAATTTATTGATGGAAGGATTTTGAACGTTGCCTGGGATCCTAATGTATACTCGAACCTACAAGGCAAAATATGAACCAATCGCATTAAGAGTTTGCCTGTCAACCAAAATCAAGCCAATCAGAGTTAAGGATTTTCAATCTTCCTAAGGCGACTGGTATTTTTGCAAAAACCCTACTTTTTTTCAGTAAGATTGAGAAATGTAATGCCAATGTCTAATTATCCGTGTTTTTGCAAAATCCCTAGTATTTTCGCAAAAAAACGTTTTATCAAATCATACTACGACATATATAAAATATTGCAGTGTATCGGACGATGATCCTGCAAAATATTACAGTTATATGCTGAAGAGTACTGCAAAAATGCACGTAACAAAAGTGCACAAGCGCAATATGTTTCAGAATTCAGCAGTATTTCAAATCGTCTTTGCCCTAATGCTATACTTACAGTCCTTCACTTCACCCATTCCATAATAAAAATAAACTCTACAATTACTTGCCTATTAATTATTCTAATGATTAAAATGTTGAGTATAGAGTTTAATCGGTATTCCTGGAGACTAGTGCATTCGAACAATGTCTTTAGCTTTATTCTATGATATATTAAATCTATTGATAGCTGTATGTTATATACTCCTTTATACGGTACACATGTATCTGATATCAATATATTTTTTGCACGTAGCTATTCGTCAAATCCTATGGGGATGTTAATCCCTGTAGACATTTCTATTGTAGCTTCGACGCCATATTGAACACAATTGTTTAAGATCTAGTAACTCTATAATTATGGCAACGTTAGACAACTTGTTTTTTTTTTTCAATTTACTATAAAGCTGGTTACAAGTCCTTTGCCCTCTAACTTGTTTTTATTTCCAGGTATTACCATGCTTAGGAAAAAAGGGCCGAACAGTGTATTATCCAACATCAAGTTGCGAGCATATCTGCACGAGTGCTATTACGAATAAAGAACTCGTATTGCTTCCATTTAACATCCTACAGCCTACTACATATATTATTTTATAAACGCGAAAGTTTGTAAGTATGGATGTTTGTTATTCTTTCACGAAAAACCACTGAATGGATTTTAATGAAACTTTACCTTAATATCACTACATATTATAAAACAAAGTCGCTTTTTCTGTCTGCTATATCCCTTTGTACGCTTAAATCTTTAAAACTACGCAACGGATTTTGATGCGGTTTTCTTTAATGGATAGGACAATTCAAGAGGAAGGTTTATGTATATAATTTATTAAGTTTTTATATACATTGGCTAAGATATAACAATAATTGTTGGAGGTGTCGGAAAAAAATTGGCCGTCTGGGAGTTTTCAACGAAAACGCTGCCTAAACCCTTTGAGATGTAACAAAGTAATGTATGGTGGAATTGTGTATCTTAAATAGGTCTATAAAAAAGTCCGCGATGGCATATGTCTATCTCTTAGGGATATCATACTATATCCACTTAATACTTTAAAAAATGGACAATTATAATAACGCGATAATTTGAAAGTTATTTACACAAATACGGTATGAATCCTTATCATTTTAAATCAGTTAATTAGCTGGAGCACTTAATGAAGATTATTTTTCCCCTTTACATCATGCAAATTAAATGAATACTTTCGAAGATATGGCAATATCAAAATAATACGCAAGAAAATAAATCGCGTTGCCGTGATTTGAGAGGGCAGTGTAATATGTAATAGTATCCTAAATAGTAAATATGCATGCAGAAAGTCTGCGAAGGAATATAATATCTTTATATTCAAGATCCCATATTATATCCATTTTAATACAAAAACTTAGTCATTATTGAAATGGAAAATGATCCTCATCAAACATGATACATCCGTAAACCTAAGTTCACGCGGGCGAAGCTGCGGGTAACAGCTAGTAGCTTATACCTACATCAGAATAACAGCTCCTAGTAATCGAATAAAAAAGAAACTTTTAACTTATTTCGTTACGGCTTATAGATATATATACCTGATCTTACGTGTATAACAGCCTTGGTCACAAGGCGGCTAAAAAATCCTAAAGAAACGCAAAAATTAAAATAACCTTACCTATATTAATAAAATATTACATATATTGTTAAAATGGTCGTATTGCTTATGGTGACAGCACACCTACAAGTACGCGCTGACGACATTGACTTGTTATGAGGTTACACGGTCAAAGGTAAAAGAACTGTGTCAAAGGATTTTCAAAGCGTGATTCATGGTAGTTTTTATCATTAGTAGTAGCCCCTTGTCACGTTGGATGTCTCCGCAAAACACTAAAGGAATTACAAAAAATATTTGTCCCAATTTGTCTGCTAAGATTGAGGCTGGATAACAGAGTTCTATCGGTTATGGAAGCGATTTCTAAGCCATATGTGAGACTTGCATTTGTGACTGCAATAGCCCTACTACAATATTATCATCTTAGCCACAGGATGATGAAGGCGAAGACCAGGCGGAAGAGCCTAAAGCAAGTTGACCTCGGAAGTGGAAGACTGTCCGGTCGTCAGCAATTCCCGCTAGTGGAGGACCCTAAAGCAAATTGAGATAGATCTTACTCTAAGATACCCAATGCACCACTTTGATGATCAAAGGTCATAATTAAAAAAAAACATTTTCATAGGTCTCGTTTAGAATCGTATATTATAGTATATTACTTGGGTTTTTGAAGTTTGTATGAAGATTTTATTTGGAGTTTTCCGTAGAACTTACTTAAAATAAGGAAATGTGAATTCGAAAATTTGGGAATATGCTAAAAAGCAAATAAATTTTCAATCCGTACGTCTAGACTTTTGTTTTATAATAGTTATGAATTAGTATGTTTTGTTTAAATAATATATCCCTCGCCGTGGTATCTTCACATTATAAAATAAACATTAGTATAAACTTTATAAGGGTTATCACTTATCACAGCGGTCACTATGCTGTAAATTTCTCTGCATTTTTTTAAATATTTATATAGATAATCATAAGGCCAAGTGCAAATTGGGTATAATTTTAAAAAGAGTTTAATACTTTTCAAGCACTTTGGAACCCGAAAAAAATTCTAGACTTTTTAAAATTAGATAAATTTTACTGATTTTCTTCTTCTTCTTTCACTTTGGCTTCTGTAAGGATTTACCAATATCGGAGTAGGGCTTTACGGATTTTATCGCGACCTATTATGATTTTTATATGTCCGATCGACGGACGTTTCGGATACTTTGAAGAAACCATGGTCATGGGAGCACTGAGGTTGCAAAATATGTCCTAACGTTACAAAGTTATTTAAAATTACCCTTTGATTTATATTAGTCCTATCTACGCAGAAAGTGTTAACTGAGTCACGTTAGTTAATCTGTGGCAGATTATGCTTGGGTTTTGATTTAATTATTGTAATAAAGGGATCGCAAACAGGTGGTAGGAGCCAACCAACTTGTCTTTAAAAATTTGCATGATGTGTAATCTAAATAGCCTCACGAATCCTTGGTTGGAATCGCTGTTTTTTTTTTTGCGGGTACTGTAGTTTATCAAATATAATAGAGAATCAAACGAACTTACCTGTAAGTGAAGTTCGATGATTATTAAACGAGTGATTCGCCCAAGAGATTACAAGTATTCACAAGTAGTACCACGCGTACGTGCTGCCATCATACACACTTTTAAAGCAACTCTGGATAAAGAAAACTTGTTTTCTCCCCACTCACGCCTTCCTTAACAGCCCGTCGTCGTCTGCAGTCTCATACACGTTTCTGTCGTGTACGGCTTTCCTGTTAGCTATTTCGAAAGGGCATTACATCAATATAAATAATATGTATGTAATTAGGGTTTGGGAGGGTTTGTAATCTCTTGGGCGAATCACTCGTTTAATAATCATCGAACTTCACTTACAGGTAAGTTCGTTTGATTCTCTATTAAACTTCGTGATTCGCCCTTCGAGATTACAAGTATTCACAAGTAGTTGTTTAGAGAACTACGAAATAGCTCACTACACTAGTGAAAACACAGTGTAGTTAGGTAATATTATAACAACAGTTTTTTAGATAATATTACAAGGCTTTTATTAAAATAATCGGAAAATATGTTTCATATAGTAAATAAAATCTATATATTGTGTATATATAATACATACATTAGAATTGACGTTTACCAATAGAAGTTGAAAAAATCCCAACCTACAAGGAAAGTGAGAAAAGAAATCAAATGTTTTGATACCAGTAGTTACTTCTCAGTTTTAAAATTTGACTTAAGTTTGTGACATCTAATCCATCCAGCGGTTCGTTTGATAACATCTATGTTGACACCAGTCATGCGGCAACAGATCAAGTAGCTGCATGTCTCGTACTATGGGCACTAAGCACTGGTGTGCCCACTATCCTGGACGGTAGCTTTTATTCATCGGCTAAAAATCTGTGAACTTACAAGCTCCTAAAGTTTCCTGAAAACTAACAAAGGGTAAATAACATTTGAAAGGCATTCTCTCAGAAGACATTTTCAAATAATAATCTAAGGTCCTAGTAAGGTAAATAGAAGGCGTCTCATAGCAATGTATATTTAAAATTGGTTGAGTTCTAATAAACCCAGATTTTATAATATAAAATTTTCTTAATTTTGAATATTATTTGATAATTGAAATTAAGAATATTTGAACACGATACCCATACTTAATATTAAAAAAAAAAAGAGCACAATTTTTCAGTTGTATTATAATATTTTGGACGCGGAGTGCTTAGTCATATATACTGCGTACTATTTTCATAAAATAATTCTTAAATCGTTTACAATATTTGATATTACATTTTCAAATCGTATTATTTGAATACAATTAGTGCTAAAGCTCATTTAACAAAGTTAATGGGGAATAATTTAAAAAATTAACTATTAGTTATCAATCCTAATCCTATAAAATGTATATTATTGACGATAAAAAATTGTACCATTGATAGAAACAAGGACAGATATTGTCTTATGGTATTATCCATAATAGACGCCAAAATAACATTACTTAACCCTTAATAAATGTTTATTATTATTATCTTTATGCATATAAGATACTCACAAAATTTTTAGTAAAAATATTATTATTAATATTATTAATATCAGTTGTATTCGACGGCGTTTCGGGGCCTGCGAATGCTGCCCTGATAATCCTTATGTTCTGTAAAAAAGGCTGGCTAGACTATCAGGTACAATTACGACACCCGAAGACTTATGTTTTATTTATTTTTTTACTTTGACTACTTTTTAAGAGTACAAGTCGTCACCTATGAAAAAGATATCATGATTTGATTTGCTAACCAGCTGGCAAGAATATCTACTTCAGGTTTTTCGAAATTATTAAATTTTGAAAAGCATAGTCGGCTAACTCCTATTCTATATCAGAATTAACGCAAACGGGATTCTGCGTCGGCCTCATAGTTGTCTTGTGAGCTAACGTAGGATGCGAACACATATTATCATATAGATATAGACCCTTTTGATACCACTTCAAGTGTGTCGGTTAATATCATCCTATTTACATAAATATTATTTGTTTATGTATATAGCAGTGGAGTTGTCAATTCTCAACGGAACGTTTAATTTTATGTCTTGCATAATCTACTGATTCCGAATTACTATGCGACAACAAAATGCACCTTTAGCTATAAGTAATCGATGTGATGGTAGAATCCTGCCTAAGAATAGCTATTTCATCCCCTGTACCTGTACGAGACTAGTCAGAAAATAATGCCGTTCGACAAACGCCTAACCGTATGGGCTAAAACATTCATCAATTTTATTAATCTAATAGTGGAAATCGTAAATAAACATATTGGTAAATAGATATATTGGTCGTAATCATTTTCTTGTAAATAAAGATAAATTAACCCATTTAAAGTTTTTTGTATATAACCAGCCATATTGTAATGCTAAACATACCGATATTAGTGATTCTATCAAGTGCGTAAAGCGTCGCAATTTCTTTAGTCTTTTAAAAAATGTTTAAACTAGATTATTAATAATTATTATTATTATTGTAGTAATATCTATGGGCGCTTTTGCACCACGTTAATCTTGTTCCACGCTAAGTTGTCAAGGTACGTATTTTGGACAAAGAAACATATCTTATACTTTTTAATATACATAAGATATGCAAGATTTTCACATCCATGACCCAGGAATACAAAAAACTCTTTATTCCCAGGCGGGAATCAAACCCTCTAACTCCACCTTCCGTGCAAACCGCTAACTCAATGGTAAGCGCGTTGCTCAAGCCATAGAGGTCGTTAAATAAATAAATCGTAGAGGCTCTTGCTTATTTTTGTTTGTCTAAAAAATAGATATAATAAGTCCTGGTTACGTAAAAATTGCACAAGCTGGTTGCATGATTTCTGTAAAATGTAAGGCGACTCATTGATCCTTTTTAACCACTGAAAACGCAAGTATTTGTTACACTGATTATCCCAGATTTATAAATATATATTAATAAATCTGTGCTGATTATGAATAGCTATAGAAAAAATTTTGGCATGTTTATGCACATTTGACATTTGACAATTATTAGAAATAAGTTTTAAAGCTGTTCTATAATCAAGTTTGAAAGTGTGGCGCGGATATACATCAGTTGAAATAAACCATTATTTCGATTACTCTTTTTTATAAGAAATATGCCATATAAATTGACCAGAAAATGGTTTTCATGTATCGCCTCTAATGAAAGTAAATAATTTATTTCCCTAGTCATTTCCCTGTCATACTCAATATTTGTAAGTCTATTGACTGGTATGTTAGTCTGGGTAACAGCAGAAAGAAAAGGTATACGTAAACCTTGTACTCAAGGCAATATCAAGAATCAATATCTGCGCCTACGCCTTATTTAAAAAATTTAAGTCTACCTGCTTCCAGCGGGTGTTGGTCAGGAGCGCCATCTACCGATCCACATGAAACCGCCGCTTTTTTCAGCACCGGTGTCCGCTTGTTGTTCTGGCGCCGCTCCGCTGCTGGCTGTTGCTGGCACCGCCAGCCGGCGAGATTAGCTCGGATTCGGTTGCGTGTACCGAGCACCCGGAGTCGGTGGCGGCTCTTACCCAAGTTTAAAGCCTAACCTGTACTAGAGGTGGAAAAATTAGTTACGACTCGTGGTCGTTAGCGACCTAGTCTTTGTTATAGCAGACCTACTCTGCGTCAGTCGTAAGAAATGGCTTTTATAGATGTCAACTTTTCTTGTAAATCTCCTCCGAAAAAGCTGAGCCGGTCCCGTTTAAGATACTTCGTTATCTTCTACGCTCTTGTCTAGAGAAGCCGTTAAAGTATTCCCATATAGTCAACATAGCATAAAAAACGACTTACCTCACTCGATATTTTTTATTGATTATCGCCATTGTTGCGAGACTTTAAGATCATTAATTATGAGGTTAGAATTTGAGTCACACCGTACATGGCAACAGCTAGTGGATTTTCTGATAACATGTTATGCCTTTTAAACATTCTCCAAAATGTCTTTAATATCTTCTCCAATGTAATTTACCTTAATATAGGCTTATCGGCTCTAGCTATATTTATGTACCTATTAGTCCCCAATGTTTCTCTGATTTTTTGGCTCAAAGCCTTGATGCCAAGGATAGCCAGGATAGGGTGCTGATCTTCAGACGCGAGATAAATTTGAAAGATTATTACCCACTACTACTCAACAGATTGAGGGTATCAAAAAAAAAATATATAAATATTAAATACTGTTAATTCCATCTTTGTCGATGATCATTAGCTTCTAGTATAGTTTTTGTGATACAGTCTCACGGGCTGTACTCTAAAAAACATCCAATGTATTCACGACGCAATCTCACGGATTTTGTGTTCAGGGCACAATCTCACGGATTTGTGTTCACGACACAATCTCACGGATTTGGGCTCACGAACAATCTCACGAGTGCGTTCTAGAATAAAGTGCATCAATAAAAACCACACAACGCCCAGTCCAGAAAAATAACTCCATTATTGTTGAGTGTGGTTATGTAAGCTTATCTTTGTCAACGATCGTTAATGCTTGGTATCATTTTTGTGATACAGCCTCATGGGCTGGCTGCACTTCGAAAAAACATCCAGTGTATTCACGACGCAGTCTCACGGATTTTGTGTTCAGGGCACAATCTCACGGATTTGTGTTCACGACACAATCTCACGGATTTGGGCTCACGAACAATCTCACGAGTGCGTTCTAGAATAAAGTGCATCAATAAAAACCACAACGCCTAGTCCAGAAAAATAACTCCATTATTGTTGAGTGTGGTTATGTAAGCTCATCTTGTCAATGATCGTTACTGTTTTGCATAGTTTCTGTGATACAGTATCACGGGCTGTACTCTAAAAAACGTCTAATGTATTCACGACACAACCTTCTAGGCTGTTTTTTTTTTTTTTTTTTTTAGTGGGTAATAATTTTTCAGATCAATCTCAATATCGCATTAAGAAGAAACAAAAATAACAAAAGATAATATTAACTGAATAAATAATTTTTGATTTACCTTCATTTATTGTATTCGCTCGTGTTATTATTTTGAGCATGACGAATAAAACTATGGAGACATATTTTGCGATCTCTAGCCATTTTTCGTTCCAATCCTTTACTTTTCCTTTTCATCGTAATTCTTGCGTTTTTCCATGTCTAATATTCTATAGTGACACAGCTACGAACTTTCAGTATGCTAACTTCACTTAGAAAGAAAAATGCGTGTGCGATGGCCGGCACACAAAACGTGTATGAGACTGCAGACGACGACGGGCTGTTAAGGAAGGCGTGAGTGGGGAGAAAACAAGTTTTCTTTATCCAGAGTTGCTTTAAAAGTGTGTATGATGGCAGCACGTACGCGTGGTACTACTTGTGAATACTTGTAATCTCGAAGGGCGAATCACGAAGTTTAATATAATAAAAAAAGACGTGTGGCACTCGGGGACTGCCGCGGTAATGCTATTGCATAGCATTTTGTATCAACTTATGCAATTATAATTATTTATTTATTTTAATTATTAATGCAGTATTTCTTTTTCTTTGATATTAATTCAAGTTACACTTTTTGAGCGTGGTGACCGATAAGAAAACATTTTTTTTTCCTTTATTAAATAAATAAAAAAATATAAATATTTTAAACAATATTAACTAATATTGTTTAAAATATTTTTATTATTTTACAATACATGTGTTATATTTTATTGTTATTCGTGCGAGCTTCGTAGTGTCGTACAATACGTCTAGTTGCAAGCACACAAACACCGTGTCGAAGACTGCCGAAAAGAAACGACGTTAGACGATGCATGGCCTTCAAGCCACACCTCCGTGCCCGTCGGAGTGGGGAGCGTTAGGTTTTTTTTTCGTTACGGAATTTCTGGACTCGGTCCCCGCGCTCAAGGCCCGCGATAGAAGCTATGCAATAGCTTAACAAGTATTGTCCAGACTATGTTCACAGATTGCTGACTTGAAATGAAATGAATTTTTATTTATTTGATTTTTATTTTTATTTCATTTTTACTTCCTTAATATAGCGATGGATTTTTAAGTCTTAAGACTTATATCTTGGCTATTAAATTTAGCAGACTTTTTTCTGGCGATATTATGTAGACATATAGATAGATAATGTTTAAAAATGTAATCTCCTCAAATGTATTATAAACAAGTGCTCCTGTCTGCTTTACACCGCTGAAAGCACTACAGAACTTTCATTAAAAAAATACAAACGAAACAATTTATTATATATAATAATAATAATAATATATATAAATTACATTTTCACTATAAACTTTCCTTAGCACATATTTTTGCGTTACTTATATTATATTGATAATAATTTATAAGAAAAAAAAACTTTTTATTCTAATATCCAAATCCTTTTCATATTCTTTACGTATACAATAATTACACACCTACTTTTATCAGTGGAAACAATTATTTTTCTCATGAACTCAAACATAAAAACAAAGATTGTTACGTCATATGAAGGTTTTCTGTCAGATTTTAAATAAAAAACACCATAAAATGTTGGAAAATACAAAACGAAACCATCGGAAAAAATACCATTATTACTTTTATAGTATGTATATATATACTTATGAGAATGCTCATGACGATTATTAGAAGTAATCGTAGCTCATATTACTACTTACTTTTAAGTACTTTTCCTTCAGGAGTGCACTTATGTCCATTCAATAAACAGTCAACATAGTTTCTCACAAGCCTTTTGTTATTAAACAAACCGTCCACATCTAAATAATCGTATCTCGAGTCATATTTCGGCATGTTTTGCATGCTCGCAATATCCTGTCCCACCACTATCAATGCACATGCACAAAGGCACAACACTATGAACTGCATTTTGTTTATTATCTGTAGAACTTTTTAAAAATTTGAACTAATTTCTATCGCGCATAGTTCCGTATTTAAAAAATCCGCGCAGTCGGCAGCCAATCGCATGCGTGCGCGCCGCTCGAAGCACTGTTTTGTTTTGCGCGCGCACCGCCATTACAGTGTTTAAAAGAAAGGTTGAATGCCTCGTTAGCTCGACCTGAAATTCTTGAGTCTTCAAGATTTTATACATAAGTGGTTGTTAACAACAATTAAGCTTCCTGTTATTTAAATTATATATGCGATATGGTCTTTAAAGGCATAGGAATACGATAATATACCTTAATTACATTTATGTAACTTTACAATGATTAAATAACTTAATTTTTTTAAACAGTGTAAAACATAAGACTTTTTTAAGGTAATAATTTTTAAATAAATATAGATAATATGTGTTTACAAATTTTCGATTATTAGTTATTTAGCGCCATTTTTGTAGATGATGGGTATTATGAATCAAAGGCATTAGTTGATTAAAACAAATTTTGTCAATAATTTTAACTATCTTATAGTTCGTAGAAATATATATATATATATATATATATATATATATATATATATATATATATATATATATATATATATATATATATATATATATATAGTCATTTTAATTCGTATTTACAAATAAAATCAATTTCCCGATTATCTTTCTACTTAAATTTGGCCCTTCCTGCACTGAAGAATGATTAACACCACTTGGTCTGTCTTGATTGTTATCGGGAATCTCAGTCCCTTGCTAAATATAGAACGCTCCTCGTAAGAGAAGTTGGTTAATACAAAGAAAAAATCTTGGAAATGTATGTAAATTGTTATGCAATCCAGTTTTTGCATTATCTTAATTTTCCGCATCTAATGATTCTCGAACATTCATATATCTAGTATGTACAATGTAGTCTAGTAAAGTGAGGATGACTGGGGACTGTAATTATACGTACGCAAGTAGGAAGCACCATTGTATCAAGTCAGCCAATCGGAACCATAGTGATTGTGCATGCATTACCGTTTCAACATCAAAATGATATATATATAAATATAGGACAGCTTTCCAGTAGCACTTGCGTCAACTTTGATCTTTTAGACCAGGGTTTCTCAAAGTGAGGTACGCTAACACCTAGGGGTTCGCCAATCGACGGCAGGGGGTTCGCGACAAGATTTAGGTAATGGTGGCTTCATAATTATGGTGCATCTTTCTCAGATCTCCGATGAACCGAAAAGGTATTTTCCGGATATTTATAATGCCAAAGATGGCTGGATTCGTAGCCCGTTTGCGGTCACAAACGAGCAAGCTGTTTTAAGCTTCAAGCTGATCTTTGAGGGAAGGGGAGTCATACTTAGTTAGGGTTCCCAGTCACTGGGTTAACCTTAACAGGGGTTCGTGGAGCCCTAAAGTTTGAGAAACCCTGTTTTAGACCAGTAGGACCGCCCCGATTGTACAGTGCTCCCGTCTACATATCTCTACCAGAATGTTTTTTTTGTGAAACAGCATTGTTACAGAAACGTCGACATTATGCCATGCATGCAATCACATGTTAGTTCTACTTGGTTTTAATGTGCAAAAAGCGGCTCAATGGTTGTCATTATTCATGAGCGTTCTTAGAAGCTTATCAAAGTATTTGCGTTTGCGCATCAACACCATGAGTATTCATGCTCTATTTTGCATATCTGCATGATCTCTGTAGACACGGTATGATCTCTGTAGATACATACAATTGACCATTTTTGAAGTGAAACTTCTTTAGAATCGTTGTGATTTCAAACCGAATGCAACGGAAAAAACGACGAGTAAGAGACACAAATACAAAAGTGCGAGAGAGCAAATGTAGGTGTTTAATACTTGCTTGTATTTGAGCATTTAACATGTGTGTTCACGACGACAATAGAATGATGTAAATAATATTGATTAAACATAAACACATAACACATTTAATAAGATAAGACTGATTTAAAAAGCAAACACATAAGAATGCATACTTGAGAGACTTATTGTAATTTTCTAACAGCACATTATTTACCTTATAGTTTATTAACTTAATCGCAATTTATATTAAACATGTTGGATAATACTTAGAATATAGTTTATAATCGTTGCTAAATTGAAGAAATATTAAGATAATGTTAAGTTTAAAATATTTAAATATGTAAAGAAATGTATAATGTTTATGAGAAAATTCTCATTACAATCTTATTTTGAAATTCCAATTGGGTTAGTAAAATGTCCGTTACTATAAATCCAATTGGATAAGGGAGACAGCAATAGAAAATGTCAAGCTGGAAGACATTAGACCGAGACATGCTTGTGTAAAAGAGAAAGGAAGTGATATGGGTGTACCCGGAAGTATTCCGCGGGGGACGAGGTAATATAAATATGTGAAATGTAGATTTTTGATCGTCAGTCCCACATGCATGCTCGGATGGTGATGTCTGATAGGTTAAAATATGTAAAAACTGAATATTGTTATATTAATGTATATTGTATGTAAATTGTTTATGGATTGAATAAAGATATTGAGTAAAAACCACTTAAGGGGGTGAGGCATGGAACATTCTAGAAGGTTTCATAGAAATGGTATAAAAGGGTGGACAAAATCGTAGAAATTCATTCGATACAAGTCTCCGAAGCAAGAAAGTAATTAGTAAAGTTATAAAGTGTTAAAGTTAGTCCCTGCCTCATTCCAATAGTACTCTCAATAGTTAATCAGTGTTCAGTATATTATTTCAAGCCCCTTAGTTCATTTTAATAATCATCAACCCGAAGCCAGTCAACTTAAAGTTTAGATAATCAGTTTAAAGTCAGTTTCATCACCATAATCACCCCGCTGGTGACATAGTCTATAGCCGTAGGCAATCTACGCACATACCGTGAACATTTTATGGTCCTTCGAGCCGGATCCACGGAAAAGGATCCGAAGAAAGAAGAAATTAAGAAAAATCCAGTGCCGGCTAAATCATGTCACAGGCAAGATCGAAGCAGGGAAGCATAGCCGATGCTACGGAGACCCAGGCGAATCCTGACCCACGTCTGGCGGGGGTCAGAACGAGAAGCGGTACAAGCTCGGCTAGGTCAGTAATTCAAGAGGCGCCGGAGGAAAATTCGGCGACCTCAGAGGGCACCGCAGTGACGTCCGAAGGCACAACGGCGACGAGTACAGACACGGAGCGCACTACCTATACTTCAGCGACGGAAGAAACTTTGAGGGACGCGGAGGACACGCGCCAGAACAAGCGTGCGTCGCGTCAATCAACGGAAAATAATAATGGAAAAAATACACAGGTATTAAGGCTACAAGCCGCGGAAAAAGTCGCCGAATTGAAGTTATTAGAGGTACGTGCGTCTCTCGCGCTCGCCCAAGCGAAGTTAGCCACACAACTCGCTGCGGTTGGGGGGGTCGACAATGAAGACCAGCAACCCCCGGCGAAAGAAAATGATGGAGAGCAGACCAGCCCAGTGGAAGAATGGTTAGAACGGCAGACTCAAGCCGACGAGAAAAAGAGGGAAGAAATACCGCGGCCACAGAACACAGAGGTCACATCCCTGGCCGCGGCCCTCACGCAAGCGGTGAGAATGTCTAGAGATGCCCCGAGATTCCTGCAAGATCTGCCGGTATTCAGCGGGCATTGTTCAGGGTGGCTAGCATATAGAGCTACCTATTACGAGACAGAAGAAATGTTCTCGCATACGGAAAATTTAACTAGGCTTAGAAGAAGCCTGAGAGGTGCGGCCCTTGAAGCGGTCAACAGCCTACTTATTAGCCAGCCGGACCCGCGAGCTGTTATGCAAGCGCTCGAGAGAAGATTTGGTCGTCCGGACACACTGGCGATGAACGAAATACAAAAGATTAAGGCGCTGGGTAAACTAAACGATAACCCACGCGACCTGTGCATATTTGCTAATAAGATAGCGAATATTGTTGCCACTATAGAGGCATTGAAGAAAATTCACTATCTCTTTAATCCTGAGTTAGTGAAGAACATAGTTGAAAAATTAACTCCTATCTTGAAGAATAAATGGTATGACTATGCGGCAACAATGAAAGAAGATACTTCAGACTTGAAGAAAATGACGACATTTTTAAATCTCGAAGCGGATAAATGCGGCGCTTATGCACAACCGGAGGACATAATTGGCGAGTCGCAGCTAGAAAGAGTGCCGAGAAAAAGATTTGAAAGAACATACGCAACAGAGGTCGGAAGAAAGAAAGAATGTCCGATATGCAGACAGGATCACTATCTTCCTGACTGCAAGCGATTCACCAACACTCAAGTAAGTGATCGCTGGGAAATCGCGAAAAAACACCGCCTCTGCTATCAATGTTTAAAAGGCACACATCGCCGCGGCAACTGTAACGCCAAGCGATGCGGACAAGAGGGCTGTAGTATGGCTCACCATCGCCTGTTACACCACAAGAAGCCGCCTATGATGTCTTCGACTGCTGAGCTGCCACGCCAGGCTGATGAAGCGACTGCTACCGTCGAAGTGGTGAATAACGCAAACTGCATGAAGAGTCGACAAGCGTTTTTGAAGATCGCCCCAGTCACGATTACCGGGAAAAATAATACCCGAGTTGACACCTACGCGCTCATGGATGACGGCAGCACCGTCACCTTGATCGACGAAGGGCTCGCCGACATATTGGAGCTTGACGGCCCACAGGATAACATGTGGGTCCAGGGCCTTAATGAAACAACAAAGCATGAAAATAGCAAAAGGGTCGACTTCAAAATCCGAGGGCGTTACGATAAAAAAGATTACACCACTCAAAACGCTCGCACGGTACAAAAGCTCGCGTTTACAAGCCAACGTATAGAAAAGAAAGATCTCCGAGACTGTCCGCATCTAAGGGATATAGAAGACCGCCTAGTCTACCAGAACGCTCGCCCTAAGGTTCTCATCGGACAAGACAATTGGGAACTCTTAGTGGCGATGGAAACGAGAACGGGAAAGAAAAACCAACCTGTCGCATCTCACACGCGACTAGGCTGGGTATTACACGGATACCGGTCTTCATATGACAACCCGGTAGCCTTTTGCGGCCATACGGTCGCGACGAACGAAGAAAATAAGGAAAACTCTATGGAGAAAATGATGAAGAGGTTCTTCGACCTAGAAGCCCTCGGTATAGAAGCGCGGAAACCGAAGAACGACCCGGAAGAGCGAGCCCTCCAAATACTCGAGAAAAATAGCCGGAGAACGCCCGACGGTCGCTTCGAAACCTCGCTATTATGGAAAAATGAAAATGAGGAAATTCCGAATAATTATAACGATGCGATGAAACGCCTGAAGTCACTAGAGAAAAAACTAGATCGTGACTCGGGACTGAAAGAAAAATATAATGAACGAATTGAAGATTTATTGAAGTCGGGCTATGCTATACCGGCGTCTGAGCCGCCGGTGCCCGGCCGAACGTGGTACTTACCACACTTCGCTGTCTGCAACCCGTCGAAACCGAAGATTCGTCTGGTACATGACGCGGCGGCGAGATCACACGGCCGCTGCCTGAATGACATGTTACTCTCCGGCCCTGACCTCCTACAGTCGTTGCCGGGAGTAATTATGCGGTTTAGAAAACACCCGGTAGCGGTGACCGCAGATATAAAAGAAATGTTCATGCGCATCAAAATAAGAAAAGAAGACAGAGATGCATTGCGATTCCTGTGGAGGGGCGAGGAAAGAGAAAAAAAGCCCCGGGAATATCAGATGACCTCGGTAATATTCGGAGCCACGTCATCGCCATGTACCGCGCTGTACATCAAAGATAGAAATGCCGCAGATTTCGCGAATGAGTACCCCGAGGCAGTAATCGAGATAAAGAAAAATCATTATATGGACGATTACATCACAAGCTTCGCGGACAAGAAACGGGCGCTCGAGATATCGCGAGAAGTCGATTTTATACACCGTCACGCCGGTTTCGAGCTTCGCGGATGGGTGTCGAATAACGAAGCATTACGACGACACTTCAACGGTAACAACGAGACATCCGTTGTATCAATTGGCGAAAGAAACATAGAGAAAACACTCGGTATGTTATGGGAAGCCCGCGAGGATAAGCTCGGCTTCAACCTCAATGAGGGGAAAATGCCTCGGGAAATACTGGAAAACAGACGCATCCCCACCAAGAGAGAGGCTCTGAGCATCATAATGTCGCTGTTCGACCCTCTCGGCCTGTTATCGCCCATCACTATGCCGGCGAAGAGATTCATGCAAGAAACATGGCGTTATGGAACAGGATGGGATGAACCTATTCCCGAACAACTCGCCCCGAGGTGGACATTATGGATGGAAAACCTGCGAGGGGTGAAGGATATAAAAATACCCCGGTGTTATAATCTACACCCGGCGGTTATAAGAAGAGAGATACACACGTTTGTCGACGCCAGCGAAGAAGCATACGCGACCGCCGTATACATAAGAATGACGCATCGAGACGGCGCAATAAGAACGACGCTCATAGCAGCCAAGAGTCGCGTCGCTCCGCTCAAGCCGACGTCTATCCCGCGGTTAGAACTGCAAGCCGCTCTCCTCGGCGCCAGACTTACGAAAAGCGTCGAGCGAGAGCACGAATACGAGTTCGCACAAAAGATATATTGGAGCGACTCGCGAACTGTGCTCGCGTGGATACGAGCGGAGCCGCGGGCATATAAAACCTTCGTCGCGCATCGCCTCGCCGAAATCGAAGAGACAACAAAAGTTAAAGAATGGCGATGGGTCCCGACGAAGGAAAACGTGGCTGACGACGCGACGAGACAAACCCCGGCGGATTTCGGAGCCACACACAGGTGGTTTCATGGCCCGGAGTTCTTAAGAAAAACCGAAGACTGCTGGCCCACTGAAGAAAAGAGTAATCGCGAAATCCACACGGGGGAAGAAAAATGTAATGCGACGTGCGGCGTGACAAACGAAAGTTATCTCCCAGACATAGAGAGAATAGAAAAATGGCGGACATTAATACGCGCGACGGGTCGAGTATTACAGTTTATCGATCTATGTCGCATTAAACACACCGTCGCGGCGACAAGGAAAAGAACGAAGTAAACGCTCGACATATCGTTTGGCGATATATCCCTCCAGGCGCTCCATTCATGGGCGGAGCCTGGGAAAGATTGGTGCGCAGTGTAAAAGAAACACTCCGCGTCACGCTGCATGAAAAACACCCGAGCGACGAAACATTCTACACTCTATTGGTAGAAGCCGAGAATATAATAAACTCGAGACCGCTAACCCACGTGACGGTCAATCCGGATGAACCCGAAGCTTTGACCCCGAACCACATACTTCTGGGGTCAAACAGCCACGTGCCTGCGCCAGGAAAATTTGAAGAAAATGCTTCGACGCGCCAATTATGGAAGCGCGCCCAGCACCTAGCCGACGAATTCTGGAGGAGGTGGGTGAAAGAATATCTCCCACTACTTCAACACAGGCGGGAGCCGCATACCACAGGCTCTACTCCGAAGATAGGCGATGTCGTTATAATATGCGACTCGAACCTACCTAGAAACGTCTGGCCCAAAGGAAGAGTTAAGGCGCTGTATCCCGGACATGACAACGTGGTGCGAGTCGTCGATGTGGAAACCAGCAACGGACATGTGCTTCGGCGTCCCTGTAAGAAGATCGTCGTGCTGCCAGGAGTGTCACCTTCGTGACAGGCGGGAGAAATGTTCACGACGACAATAGAATGATGTAAATAATATTGATTAAACATAAACACATAACACATTTAATAAGATAAGACTGATTTAAAAAGCAAACACATAAGAATGCATACTTGAGAGACTTATTGTAATTTTCTAACAGCACATTATTTACCTTATAGTTTATTAACTTAATCGCAATTTATATTAAACATGTTGGATAATACTTAGAATATAGTTTATAATCGTTGCTAAATTGAAGAAATATTAAGATAATGTTAAGTTTAAAATATTTAAATATGTAAAGAAATGTATAATGTTTATGAGAAAATTCTCATTACAATCTTATTTTGAAATTCCAATTGGGTTAGTAAAATGTCCGTTACTATAAATCCAATTGGATAAGGGAGACAGCAATAGAAAATGTCAAGCTGGAAGACATTAGACCGAGACATGCTTGTGTAAAAGAGAAAGGAAGTGATATGGGTGTACCCGGAAGTATTCCGCGGGGGACGAGGTAATATAAATATGTGAAATGTAGATTTTTGATCGTCAGTCCCACATGCATGCTCGGATGGTGATGTCTGATAGGTTAAAATATGTAAAAACTGAATATTGTTATATTAATGTATATTGTATGTAAATTGTTTATGGATTGAATAAAGATATTGAGTAAAAACCACTTAAGGGGGTGAGGCATGGAACATTCTAGAAGGTTTCATAGAAATGGTATAAAAGGGTGGACAAAATCGTAGAAATTCATTCGATACAAGTCTCCGAAGCAAGAAAGTAATTAGTAAAGTTATAAAGTGTTAAAGTTAGTCCCTGCCTCATTCCAATAGTACTCTCAATAGTTAATCAGTGTTCAGTATATTATTTCAAGCCCCTTAGTTCATTTTAATAATCATCAACCCGAAGCCAGTCAACTTAAAGTTTAGATAATCAGTTTAAAGTCAGTTTCATCACCATAATCACCCCGCTGGTGACATAGTCTATAGCCGTAGGCAATCTACGCACATACCGTGAACAATGTGTTTCACTTCTATCGTGTGTGAATCGCACACACACCTTTTTTTAATTATTTTTTATTATTAATTAGTTATTAAATAAACGCATCTATCCCGGAATTATATTTAGGAGATTGATATGAGTATTCATAATTTGGTTGAATTAAAGCTCTGGGAGAAATGAAAAAAGTTCAACTTTCTTCGTCGGTGCGCTGACCACTGAGCATATAACTTATAAAATAAATTGTCAATTATTATTTTTTTGGATTTTTGTGTCTGTACTTAGTACTTATTGCAACGGCTCTGCTGCTCGCGACGCAGGATAGCTACTTCACGCTCAGCCTCTCCAGGATCTACCATCGTATCACCCGTATCAATGATATGGGGCCCTAGAGCTAGATGTGAGGTTTGCCAGGGCCCGAAAGTGTAAAAGCAAGACTTAAAGAGAGGCCCCAAAGTATAAGAGCAAAAATCTTGAAAAAGGCCCCAAAGTGTTAAAACAAAAATCTTGAAAAGAGGCCCCAAAGTTTTGAGAACCTCATTTATAAAATACGCCGAATTGTAGAAATGGGACAAGCTACGCCATTGAAGCTCTCGCCAGTAAAATCATGATAAAGAAAGACTCAAGATTATTTTTGAAGCTGCAGCTTATCACTTTCTTACAAAAACTCTAGTTGGGTCCGCTAGAAAGGCTTCGACTATCATGATATTACGGAATAATATCTCGAGTTACTGATGATAAACACCAGATAATTCTATTTGGAAATGACATTTATATTCATTTTTTATTTATACACAAAATTTTAGTTACTACAATTTTTAGATTGCAGGAAGCAATTTTTGAAAATTTGTTATAATGGGTAAATTGGTCAACACTTTTTGCCATACTTAAATTTCCATAAAAACTATAATCGCTGTGTTAAATTAAATTCGTTTTTGAATTCAAAGGAAATAAGAAATAAAACCCGCCAAAGAATCTGATAGCTGAAGCTAGTAATGAAACCATCATGCCGATCGGTGTTGGATGCGAGAGAAGGGATCGGTCATCTTACCGTTCATTGAGGGAGGCCTATGTTAGCAGTGGACGGATAAAGGCTGATGATATGATGCTGATAAATTATTATGATCTAACTTTTTCATTGCTTAGGGGTTTTATACCTTCTGATTTTTGAGCAACGATGGTTTACACTCTATACTCTAATGAGCTAGGCCCCCTTTAACCTATCGGGGGCCCTGACATGAATAACAATACATCTGTGGGCTTCAATTGTGGACTAGAAAGGTAATCATAATAATAAAGACACTACTAAGTATTAATCAGCAATCATTATATATAAATTCCTAAAATTATCACTCTGATATAAATAACGGTGCCCAATGGATCGCGGGGCCCTGGGCAATTGCCCAGCATGCCCAACGGAAAAGACGGGTGTCTACTAGTAAGACGGGACATGCTAGTGAGCTCTGTCTCTTAAATGAAATGTCTGAGTTCGATCCATGACTCTTGTGGTGCTTTGAAATTGGTTTTCTTTTAAATTTTTACTGGCACCTTACAACATAAGACCATCTCTGGCTCACCAGTGGAGAAAAAATTCGAAAGAAAACCTGTAGGTGTGCCTGATGACAGTAGGTATAATTTTAAGAAGTGGCCTGTGCATCGGTGAACTATGACAATCCTCACCATTGCGGGAAGATTTCAAGAGAAGGTCCTAAGTTTGCTTAAATATTTTGCGTTTAAAAACTTTTATTAGAAACGTGATATAATACCAAATTATAATTGATTTTTTTGATATCTCTAAGAGTAGAGTCTCTCTTCTAGTAAACATATTATATTTAGTTGTAGTTTTTATTAGCCTGGCCAATACATATACCCTGCATTGATGTCGCTACTGTATCTTTACGAGAAATACATAATATTATATTTGAATTTTACGCAATATGGCGAGGGATTATAATTTATATACATATTTCTGGTCAAGCTATACATATTATCATTGCTTGTACTACAAACAATTAAAACAAAAAAAGAACACAACAAAGAATAGCAATAATTAGTAATTACATAAAGGTGAATTCCACATTGACTACGTAAGAACAATCTAATAAGAAGCAATTGAATTCTTAACTTGATGAATAAACAACTATGGAGTATGTTTTGTCTTTCGTTATAAAAATTATAAAATTTAGTTCTCAATTTCATTTTAAAAAATCTGAGTTTTTTCTAGTCAAGTCTAAAGAAGTGGCTCTTCTACTTCAAAGAAATGGCTTATAGATTTATATCCAGTCAAAGTCGGTTTATGGACTATAACTCAAACATCCACAGATGACCACGATCCTCAGTCATGAGGGAGCGACCAGAGAGAGAGAGAGAGAGAGAGAGAGAGAGACACCAATTTTACGTAATAACGTCATATTACGTCACAAGTTGAACGCTTAGCCCAATCTATCTTGTTCTGCGCTCTCGTTTGAACATTCTGGCGGAACGTGAGCATGACGTCATGCTTTTTCATGCGCGCAATCAGCTTCCATCGATTCATAAGACGTTAACGCGTCAACATTAAATATGGAATACTCTCCAACAAGACAAAGCGTCTTCAAAAAAGGAATCCTTCTAAAAATATATCCTGGATAACATGTGAGTGTAACATTTAAGTTGACAAGAATAGAACAATAGGTAAAATACTTTGAAATTAAAAGAAAACTTTTTTTGTTCGTAATTACATTTGCACACACAATTTATAATTACGCGTTTATTATCATTAGTTAAATTGCGATATAATTTATATGATGGTTTCTTTGTAGGCGACAAAAACTGGTCTACAGTCTTCTCCACTTTACTTTTTATGCTCACAAACTTTCCTTATATTAAGTATAATGAGTTTTGAGTTCTTGTTAATGTTTACTTACTTTTTCGTCTATATATAAATTTTAAAGACCTATTTTAAAAAGATTGCCATTTGTTTTAAATTTATTGATTTGTTTTACTTCTTTGAAATCATTTTACATTAGTATAAATATTATTCTTATTTCTTTTTATTTTAGTTTCATTCTAACTTCAAATTCAAGATGGCATCCTAATTGTTAATAACAAAAATCAAGACATTATAATTTCCAAAGTAGTTTGACATAGTTATTGTTATTACGAAGTAGAAGTAGAGGTAGACACTTGGCATTTTTCATATTAGATATTACAGAAATGGTGAGAATCTGATTTTCAGTGATTTATTTACAGAACTAGAACTTGGAATTAATAACTTTATAACAAGGAACTTTGTTTCCATCTGGTGTCTAATGACTGAATGACACCACAGTTTGTATTTATTATATTTTTTTCATTTTAAGAGGCCTTAGTATACATTTTTTATGTCCCGTATAATTGACCTATCATGTTTGGCATCTTTAATATATGGCTTTAACATATAATTTGTTATTTTGAGCATCGACAAGGTAGTTCAAAATAATTAATAGTTTATCTTATACGAACTGGGCTATAATGTCGTGTATTATGTAAGTGGCAGGCAATTTTAAACGTTACGATATTTGCTTATGTGTTATAGTAGTAACAAGACTTATCGCTACCAAAGGTATATTAATTTTAGAGGTCACCGAAAGGTCGATTTTGACTGTAATTAAACAATCTCTAATAGCTTCATTGATAATTTCACAACTCTAAAGTTTAAACAAAGGTAAAGATACATAACTGACTTAGAGTTACACTTATGATGCCTCATCATCACCTTTATAGCCTAGCCTTTATCTGTATACGTTTATTTATTTTCCTTCATTGGAAGAATATTCGTCAAATCTGAATTGCAATGACAGGAGGCTCACAGCCTTGTGACAGAATCTGTAAAGATGGGTATATACAAAGTAACATTAAAAAAACGATAACGAAATTCGAAAAAACTAAAATGCATGGGATTGACATAAGTCGCGCTAAATCACGTGGTCAATCGGTATCGTAAAAAAATCACAAACTGTCTATTGGCTATCGATCGTTATTGTCAACATCTCATTGGCTAGGAAATTGTCATTGTTAACTCAGAGACGATGACGAATTTCGGTATCTTTCCACTCCGAAATGATGTTACTTTGTCTAAGCCCTCTGTGATATATAATGAGCGATAAGACCTTTGTCTATTTTGGCAAAAAATACAGCCAAGGATATAAGTAATAATAATAATGAGAATTAATATCTAATGTGACCAACACATTTCCTACCTTTTTACCGGTCAATGACTGTTAAATGTACATAACTTTTGGACATCAGAATCTGCGCTAATACACATTTAAATACATTATTATTATATATAATTACAAATTAAAAATAAAACAATGGCGACGTTCCTGCCACGGTATCCGGCATCGACCGGAGTACTCTAGGTTGTCAAAGCTCCCATATGGGACAAAGCCTGGGGGCCTAGCCAAAATGCCATTAAGAAAGCGTTAGCGAAGTTTGAAAATGATAAATGTATGGGATTGACATAAGGCCGCGCTTAATCACGTGGTCCATCCTATACATTTTATCATTTCGAACTTCGCTAACGCTTTCTTAAAGGCACTTTGGCTAGGCCCCCTGGTTAGCCCTGACGGAAACGGCCGGTGATGGACTCAGTCCTGTGCTAGTGGTTCTAGTTGATTTTTTATGGAGAACTGTTGGATATTCGACGTTAAGGGTCTGTTTCACAATATACTAGTAAAGTACCCTATAGCTATATGACACATAAATTAACAGACACATAAATCTTCTAGTTAGTCTTGATTGGGTTTCACCATCATCTTCCCTGTAAATTTATTTGGCAGATCCCTATTTGGCACTTACTGGTTAGTAGGCTTGGCAACCTTGCATTTTATAGTTCCATTTTACGATAAATATGTTTTAGAAAAACATTCCATGTTGTAAATATACATGAAAATATGTTTTTATAATTTTAATGTATGTATCATACCATCTTTATACCTTTTAGTTACATAGACATTGTATATAATGTTATCCCTTAATTATTAAACGTTCAAAACACAATTTAAATTATTTTGTATATTACTGTTACCGGAACGTCAAATTGTCAAATGTCGTGAAGCTGTCAACCGCGTATATATCTGTCAACTAATTTATGTGGCAGATAAATTTGCTAATGGCCAGTTGATCCGACCTATAGTTTACAGGGAACTTTATTAGCCAAATATTGCTATTTGTCAATTGTGAAACAAAAACGTTGTAGTTATGTGGTAAATATGTTGCAAATAGCTTAATTGGAACTTTATTAGGACATTGTGAAACAAATCCTAAGTGTTCGACATTAAATTAAATTTAGCATGCGGAGCTCGCAAATCGCGACAACATCAGGGTTTAACGTGGCGCTTATCAGACGCTCGTTCGAACGGGGCTTAAAACACAGAGCATTCTACTTATCTTCCAAAACTGTGCTAGTGGTTCTAGTATTACCAGTACCGTGAGACGTCAGGAGGGTGTCAAGAGTCCCCCAAATCCCAGGGTACGATCCCCGGGCGTATGAGCAAAGCATTTCCACTGCGAAAAGGAAAACTCATCTCTGTGTAGCTAATAATTTCTACGTTCAGCAGTAGATGGATAGAGGCTGATGATGATGATGATAATGATGATGATGATGATGACGATGATGATGATTAGTACTGTGTAGGTTGTTTTGTTTAAGTTCATGGTAGAGAGGAGTAAATTTAACACCCGAGGTTAAGGTGGTATGGAAACCTTTGCAAATCAATACGTAGTTCATAGCATTGATTCGCAAACTACGATTTTTTTTCTCTATTGAAAATTTCGAAAGCGGTCTATCCACGCGGATACGTCAATAGTAGAAGAAGAAGAAAAAAAAAGAAAGAAAAGAAAATTAGAAAAAATATTTAAATACATAATTGGAATGGTTGGAAACGTCAAGGCGCGCGGTTATGTTTTTTCTGTTTTCCGTTAATTAATTGTTATTTCCAATTGTATCATTCCGGAGTGGTAGTAGGATAAGGTTTGTTTTAAAAACTTGTGATTGGTTCGCGAATGCTGCGGAAAATTGTTCTGGATCTGTTTTCTGTATGGGACTGTTTTGGCGGTGTTTTATAGTGACTGTTCTGGTGATTCTCTATAGCGTTTGTCTTAAAAACTCGATCCATATGAGATTGGTTCGCAAATATTGTCGCGGACTGTTTCGGGATGGATGAATTTTGAGGTTATAATTAATTGATGGTGACGTAAGGGAGGAAGCCCCGCCCCTTGAAGTTTACCGCCGTTTCTCCACAGACAAAATGTAATTTACGTCAGACATGGCAGCAAAAACAAAAAAAAAACGAAAAAAATATATTTAAAACTAAAGAGTATGTAAAGCTAACGCTAAGAGAAGGGACTGCTATTCAAAAAAACGATGTATGAAACGGACGTCCTTTTTAATGGCTGCTATAATCCGATAGGAGTTTCGCCAGCCTGTTTAAAACTTCGTTTGGCGGTTTGATGTAAACATACCTATCTACATACTTGCTGTTAGAATTAATTCTTAAACATCATGCATCATATTACATAAGTTATTTAACTTTAAGACATCACACCCGGCTTACTTCTCACAGTATCGCTAAATGCTAATAATATTATTATATTGATTAATGATGCGTTACTTCAATGATAATACACCTAAAAGTGGATTTTAATGAATTGTCAGTAGTAATACGAAACTGAAGTGACAGAATAATTATCACGCGGTATTTATTATCCTCGTTGAACAAAGATAATCACGATAATAACAATAATATGGTATAAGAGGCATGTCATGTTAATATTACATACTATGGTAAATAATTATTGTTAAAAGATACGACTAAAAACTAAGAAACGCACATAATGAAACAATATTTCATGAATTTTATAAAGGTTTTTCTCTTATTTGGATTCGTCCTGATGGTAAGCCGTAAGAGATGGTAAATTTGGTTCAAGCAGAAAATTTCAATCCGGAAATTTTGATATCAAAGATGCACGTCACTGTAGTATGTTACGGACAGAATTGATGCAATTTTTGAAAAAAAAAATGGAATAAGATCGACAAATTAGTAATTACGATGTAATTGGAGGACTGAGAGCTCGATATTTGGGTACCTCGTGAGCTCACTGAAAGAAACCAAATGATACCGAACCGTTTTGAAGAAGCTGATAATTGGTGATGAAAAGTGGATCACGTACGATAAGAACGTGCAAAAAAGATCGTGGTCAAAGGCCAGTCAGACTGTGGCGAAGCTCGGGCTAACTTGCAACAAGATGTTGATGCTGATGCAAGATGGTGGGATTGGAAGAACATTATTCATTATGAGCTATTACTGCCAGGTATGGATTCTGAACTGTACTGCGAGGTTAGGTTAGGCAACTGATAAGGTTAAAGCAAGAAGTCGAGAGCAAGCGGCCGGAACTAATTAACAGAAGGAGTGTGGTTTTCCACCAGGATAACGCTAGACCTCACACATCTTTAGCCACTCAGCAAAAATTACGAGAGTTTAGCTCGGAGGTGATAATGCATCCACCGTAAATGTAAATAAACTTTATAAAAAGATCTTTTGAATTTTTATATAAAATGCGAAAAATCTTTTTCCCCAACCTAATAAAAAAATGTATTTAAAGTAACAGGCGAGTGATAAACCGTATCGGAAACGCTAAAAGGTCTCCATACATCACGGTAAGAGGTCATTTGAACTATATACGACATTACGGAAGTAAATTATGGAAATGGCAACCCAGGACAATAGACATTACTTCTAGAACTTTCTGACATCTTGCATCAATAAATACATCTCCGCGTTATGTTCAACCACATAATATATGCAACTCAATAATACGTTATGTACATAATATAAAGAATTTGCATTTAAAATAAAAAAAAAATGGCAGTTATGGTGACTGGATAGAATTGAAAAATAAAATAGAAAAAAATTGAAATGTCACTCAAAAAGCGCTCGACGCGTGCAGAGCATTCCCCTTGGTAGATGCGGTAGAAGATGCAGAAATACATCTCTATGAAGCGCCAAACCTTGTTATCGACGAGCTTCCTGGTGTTGAACGCGGTGTAATGGAAGGAGTTGTTATTGGGGCGCTCCTGCCCAAATTTGAGAGCATAATTCATAATTCATTTATTTGCAGAGCAGTATTCCATGTAAGGCCGAATATATAATTGGAGGCGATGGGAAGGCATGAAAAACTGCTTCACCTTAGCACACCGAGTTCCTTAAGGGCTAGTTTAGCCTTTCCTTAAATTGACTACGAAATTCTCAAATTTGAAATTCTCTGAGATCATTGCGTCTTTTACTTTTAGTGACTACTTTTTTTGACGTATTTCAAGTGTAGAAGTTGTTACCTACGAAATGAAGATATTTTGAATTGCATCTTAAACCTGAGAAACCCTGGCATTGCGCGTTCCCAACGGCTTGCTACCGTCGTAAAGACGAATGATGGATCTTTGGCTACATAGTCGTTTATTAAAGTAGGCGTGCTTAGCAATAGAGCGACGATGGTCCAGTGGTGGATGGACCCGGCCTCTTATGCGAGACTCTTTGAAGGTATATGAAGTTCACCAACCCCCACTGGGCCAGCGCATAGGTGAACTATGGCCCATTACCCTCCTCGACATAAGGCGAGAGACCCGTGCCCAGCAGTGTGACATATGAGGGTCGATATTTTACTTTTAGCAATAGATATGATAATGATGATGAAGATGAAATGAATTTGTAGCGCCTATTATCTAAAGTTTAGATAAAATTTGTAGTGCTCAAGTTTAGATAATAGGCGCTACAAATTCATCTTTAGATTCTAAACTTGAATTTGATGGTAATTTAAAATAATTTCAAACCTTTTTATCGTAATAATAAATGCAGGACGTTAACTGCCCTTTAATTTTTATTTCCTCTCGTGTTTCCTTTATTGATTCTTGTTAATTTTGACTCAAAATTGTTTTGTGTATCATTTAAATTTAAATTCTAGAAAGATCGAATGTTTTATTGAAAATTTATTGTATGTATATTGAAGGCAAAAACGGTGACATCATAAAGATTTATTTTTCTTTTTTGTACATGAAATTTAATTGCGGCTTTTCAAGTGTGGGTAAGATAAATCTGATAGATAAAACTTGTTGTATTTCGTCTTATTTTTTCAATCTTAATTACCCTCAAAACTTCATTTAAGGCATACAATGTTATGCTCGATGTCAGGTAATTACGAAATAATTTTGATCGAGATGTCGAGATTTTTTCACGTCTCTGTTCGTTGGTTGAAATCGTAAAATTAGATCCTTGTATTCATTTTTTGTTCAAACCAGAAGTGATAAAGGTTTTCATATTAAAAAAATGCCATTTTGAGATTCATGTCAAAAGTCGTGAGTCGGTCTCTACATGTGACAAAAAGGGGGAAGAAACGACGATATTTTTGGTAAAAATCTTTTTTTTGAATTAAAAGTTACAGTTAACAACAGTGGCGTAACTATACCGTTCGGGGCCCGTGGCGAATTCATCGGATGCTAGGAAAGATACAATTTTTTAAATAAATGTGTAATAATAAATGTTGGGAGTTGGAGTTTTCATCCGGCCGGGGGCCTCAGGCCTCTTTCAGCTGGGGGTCCATGGCATTTGCCGACTTGCCACCCTGTAGTTACGCCACTGGTTAACAAAGAGTTAACAATATACGACGACCCATATATATCACTCTGCAGGTCACCCTTGAAATCAGGCTTGAAGTATATTCTGCCATAGTCCACCGATACGCTTTGGGCTGGTGAACTTCACACACCTTCAAAGACTTAATCTCATACGACTTGCCGGTTTCCTCACGATGTTTTCCATCACCTAGCGTTGCCAGGCGTCCGGATAAAGCCGGACGTAGGTAAGCTTTTTGATTACGTGTCCGGTGAAAATAATGGGTGTCCGTCTTGTCCGGCTTTTGTTAGGCTTTTTACATTTCGCTAACGAGCGATGCCAAATCAGTCTTAGAATAAGATTTTTTTTTGTTATCTGGCAACTCTACCTTCACAGGTCGTTACGATAAACAAACTATTAATTTCAATTAATTTAATTTAGATAGGGAAACAAGTTTTATGGAAATAAAGATAATATTATTTATATGAGCAATAATATTATCTTGAATGACAAAATAAAATTTGTAGAAATTACAAAACGAGAAAAAATGTTGATATGTATTAACCTTTTAACTTTATTACTACTACCTTACTACTACTACCTTTTTAGAGGAACCTTGGGAAAATGAACCTTAGAGCAACGCGGTCCTCCTTCCGGTTTTGGAGGACCAGACCAGAACACTCGAAACACAGACTCGAAATTTAAATTTTTAAGATATAGTAACGCCAAAAAACAATTGATACATTTTAAAAAGATGTTTACAAACTACTGACAACCGTGCCATCACGTTTGCCGCCATTACGGATCGAGGTCAAACGATTTGCTTCCTTGTCTTTTATTCCTATATCATTTACTTCATTATATGTGACATCTTCTATACTATTAATAATAATTATGGTCCAAACTTAGCTCGGATTAGATTTAAATTAGAAAATACTTTAACAAAAAATAATAGAAACTACCGCAAGAGCTAGTTTTACGTATCTTATCTTATTCTTATACCTTTAAACGAGCAATTCTTGTATATATATATATATATATATATATATATATATATATATATATATATATATATATATATATATATATATAGAATCGGGATCTCGGAATCGGCTCCAACGATTTTCATGAAATTTTGTATACGTGTGTTAAAAACGGCGATAAATCGATCTAGCTAGGATACATTTTTAGAAAACTTTTTTTTTATCCGTGTTTTGAGGCATCGAAGATCATTTTTTTGGAAGAAAATTTTTTTCGTATTTTATCACTTAGGGTACCGAGCAAATGCTCGGTCAACCAGGTACTAAATACGTTAAACTAGCTCTTGCTGTAGCTTCTATTATTGATTATAAAATAAACTTTTTCCCGCGTATAAAAATCAAATGACTAATTATAGTCTATTAAAATGAAGAAGTGATTATTTGTCATTCTTTATAACAGCAGCTCTACAAACAGTTTCATTAGTTATTTATTAATTGTATAGGAAAATATAATTTATATTAATTTATGATGCGTCCTACTAAGTTATTGACTGAATAACACTTAATAGTCTTTCTTTTGTTCATCGTTACAAGAGACCAATTAATATGAATATCAACGAAAAACGTAGTAACTTCAGCCCCCCTAGACAAGTGGCAGAAACGCTAAACGAATAGAATGGAATAGAATACTAATTGTATGGGAATGACACTAATAGCTTGCGACATTTAATTTGATAGCAGCTATTGTCATTTCCATACAATAAGTATTATTAAAATCATTTAGCGTTTGTGCTACTTGTATAGGGGGCCTGAATAGACTCGAAGCGTTTGTCACTTGTCTAGGGGGCTGGTCTCAAGTTTACTTGTTCAAGTTCATAGGCGGGCTTGTCTGTCAGTTTTCTTATCCAACTTTAATCATCAAAGAAATATTGTTGTTTCTTCCAGTTTTTAAAACGAGTAAAAATCGTACATCGTACAGGCTGGAAAAGACATTCGCCGGGGCTAGTTAATAACTTCTTAAATGAAGATATTGTCTTCCATGAATATTTTAGGCGTTTCCTCATGACGGTGTTTTATATATCTTGGGAATTACAGAAGTCGCTCAATAATGTCCTAACCTTGACTTTTCGAAACCAATGATACAATCTATTTCGAAGATTGAATATAGTTGAGAAACATATGAGGATCTGCTCGCTCCTTGACAAGTTAATTTAAATTAAGAATACGGATCGGTGAGAGGACAATAAAATCAGCGTATTTGGGTGATTCAATGTAAGCTGACTATTTTCTTTCACTAGTATGACAGTTATAAGATTCACATTTAATATTTGTTGTATGTTGGACTCTTTATAAGCGTCGCATTAGGACCCCACGATGGATCAAGTATCGAGTTTGTCATGCTAAACTCTCTGATATCTAAGACTCATCATCTTCCTAGCCATTATTATTCCCATTCATTTGGGGTCGGCTTTATGTCTTGTGCCTCCACTCTGGCCTAATACTTGTTACGGGATAATATATTGCGTATGTATTATGCATGTAAACCTTCCCCTTGAATTGTTCTATCTATTAAAAAAACCGCACCAGAATCCGTTGAGTACTTTTAAAGATTTAAGCATACATACAAAGAAAGTGACTTTGTTTTATACTATGTAAAGATATGCACAGGAGGACACGAGGTAGGAGGAGGAGGACATGTCGTGGCCCCAACCCACCCAATTTGCGTGGCAGGCGGTCTTAAAAGGATGAGATGAATAATGGTTTATGTTACACTTGATTTTCTTGTGTAGTCAAGACATGCTAAGCTATGAGTACCAAAAAACTTGCTTGTATTCTGGTAACTATTGCGGTAATTCTGGTAATTTGTGCATCTTTAAGAGATATAAAAAAATTGCTATAAAATTTAGCAACAAATTTTACTCGGGATTTCCATCTCCAAAAAAAAACCTTGTTTATCGAAATGAATGAATATAAATCAAGAAACCAGATAGACGAAATTATGAAATACTTCATAGCAAAGCGCTATTATAGTTTTTTTCTTTATTTTGGACATGCTTAAAGTCAAACTTCTTAAATACTTATCGTGAAAGAGGTTTTTAACTGCATCTCTTTAGGGTTCCGTTTCTATTAAGACGATACGGATTAAGAAAAATTACTCCTTTGTCAGGTCCAGCCTCGCTTTTGCCGTACAGCCCCTCTAGACAAGTGGCAAAGGCTCGATTCTATGCAGTTGCGTTTTCTCGCTAACTCCATAGGGTTGCTGCAAAATTTTTGAAGAACGTTCATATAGACACATAAATTCTTTTTGGTTTTGTTTGTAAAAACGTTTAACAACGTCTCTACTTCGTTTAAAACGAACATTATTATTATAATATTTCTTGATTTTTTTAATGTCGTAAGCTAGTGTAATTCCCATACAATAAGTATTTTTTTTTATTATATTCGTTTAGGGTGCCATTGCCACTCTTCTTGGGGGGACAAAATACATACGTTTTTAGACGTTTTTACAAACAAAACTATATACTTTACGGGACGGGATTCGAACCCGCTACACCCAGTTTTAGCGCGAGCGCGCTAACAATAGAAGTCGTCAAATAAGCCTCAATGAAATCCGTAAAAGCTTTGTAACAATCAGGGAAATTTTTATGAATGGTGAACATGATTAAAACATGAGTTGTCGTTACGTAAACTGCTTTTGTATGTTATTAAATCGTTTTTTGACATAATTCATTGAAGATCCTAATTAAACCAAATTTTGGGTTTTCCCCAAAGTGTGACCTTCAAAATTCCAATAATATTTATGCGATTAGGTATCTTTCATTTGACGTAGAAACATAATGGTCCTATGACATTCTCGAAATCAAGTGAGGACCATAGTTTATTAGCTGACTGTGGTGGACTGCATCCTTAAAGACTTTTAATCCTTAAGGAAGCTTAGTCTCATGACGTTTTTCTTTTTTGTTCGCCAGGAGATTTTGAAACATACCCACTTTTGGTGCCTTCAGGATCGAACCCACTTCGAGACGGAGTCATATGCTAGATCATTGCGTTAAGTTTATAATAAGAATAAGCTTATGTCACGTTGACAAGGGATAAATCTTAACATAAACGATGCTAACGTACATTTAGCATACCTAACATATCAGCGATTCTCAATCTGGTATGTAAAATGCTATTCACAGTCTGACAATGATTAGTTGGTGATTATGAAACTGCACTTGAATAAGAAGGTTCTAGATTTGAATCTTTGTTAAAAATACTAATTCGTTTTTACTTGGAATGTAAGATGATTTTATCTTTGCAAAATCATCTTTTTTATTTTTTGTTGTATTGAGAACAATTAAAAATAGTATTTGCTATTACTGATAATTATACTGTTAAGATTAAGTATTGATATTATAAATTTTATAAAAATATTTTGTAAGAACCATTTAACCTAAGGTGTCCTTTTTTTGTTTGCTTTTTTTGACAATTTATCCCCAATGGGCGAAAGTAAAAGAGCGAAAGTAATTCAGAATATTTAAATAAAACTAGCTTTTAATATGTACTTTAATAGGTTTTCTTCTTATTGAAATCCACCTACTTCCTTTGACATTTGAAACTTGTTTTTTTAGATGTCATAGATTGGTTTCTGAATCAGATTATAGTTTTAAATGGCGTCGCCTGCAACAGATCCTTGCGAAGAATAATACAATATACACAAACATGTTTTGCATAACATGTGGTTCCTCTAAAATATTTCTCGCAAAATATAGACCTTCACTAATGTGAATTTATACATGTACTGGTATATAAACCTAAACGCATTTAAATTGCTGATCAATTTACTATTATTTTTAAACATGTAATATAATAGTTATGACTATAATCATATTCATTTTATTATGTACTAGCTGTTGCCCGCAGCTTCGCCTGCGTTAACTAAGATTTACAACGGGATCCTAGTACGCGAAGTAACATTTTTTACACCTTGTGTCCGAAAAACCAAAATATCTTACGAAACCCTATTTTTTATCAGAACAAAATTTAGCCTATGTTACTCGTGGATAATGTAGCTTTCGAATGGTGAAAGAATTTTTGAAATCGGTCCAGTACTTTTTGAGCCTATTCATTACAAACATACAAAAATAGGTACAAATCTTTCCTCTTTATAATATTAGTGTAGATTTAAAGATTATGTGGTAAAAGATATTACAAACTAAAAGACTTCATAAAAGATACCACACCTAATGGGAATAGGGCGTTCCTCCCGGGCATTTCAGAATAGGATGTAAATTTGTTATAGAATATTTGAAAAGTTTAGTTTCACTAAGTCTGTTTCGTGTTCTTCTTAGGGAGCTTGCCTTGGAACCGATGGTAGATTCAATGACGTTTAAAATGATACTTTGGTGACACTATTTTGAATAAAAAAAATGATTTTGATTTTGATACCAAACACATTACAAATCGTAGGCCGTAGCTTTGAAGCAGCACGTTTTTCAATTTTTGTGGGGGGGCCTAAGGGGGTGATCCCCGCCATTCATATTTGTGTGCGTTAGAAGAGCATAGAATAGGTACATGCAACTTACACACTTAAGGATAATTTTAAGGTACGCGATTACGCTTAAATTTTGGTACAGATGCGACTTCTAGGTGTTTTTATTCTACGTTTTTACTATTACTTTTTACGGTATAACGATATATCGTTAACATGTTAAAATCTGTCAAGGTTATGTTTTGTGAACTGAAAGCAATCTTAAAGCCTTCATGACATATGTCCGCCATTTTTTTTTCATTTTACAGATTGAGAGCCTCGGCGTTCACCAAGGTTGTTCCTACCCGGCGCTATCAATCCAGTGGCAGAACACGTGAGCATAATTGCCTGTCTTGTTTCCACCGAGCGCTCCTATTCGTACAGACAGACGCGTATATAAATTACTATAAATAGGGCGCGATACGACATTTAGTAAAGTTCACTTGCGCTTTATTCGTTTCTTTTGTTTTAAAATCGTTTAAAATAATATTGAATGTTGGTAAAATGCTAGGATAAAAAACGAAAGTAGACGCAAATGGTACATGGACCTGCTCTTGTCTTCTTATTCTTAGTTAGCTTCCCCAAAGTGTTACCATTACTGTGAAAATTTCCGTACCAATTACGTCATAGTTTCTTTGGCTTTACGTCGTAGTAACGATTGGGTGGGGTTGGATGGCCTATTCTTAACAATATTGTTTACGTTACTGATTTCGCAGGAAGAATAAACACGTTTAGGTGGCAGTGGGCTGGTCAAACACCGCAAAACGGATGGCCGATGGGCCAATAAGGTTCAAGAGAAGGCAATTCGGCTGCAAAGCAGCATGCCACTACCTTTTTACAATGACGCAGACAATTAAAACAAGCTTTTTATAAAATATAAAGACAGATGGAGCATGCCGAACACGCGAGTGACGCCACTAAAGCGAATTCAATTTCAAAAGCGAACACAATCTAATAGACGTTTAGAGTACGACGCTATGTCAAGCACTTGAGAGCGCTTTTGAATTTGTATTCGCTTTGCAGCGTTACTCGAGTGTTCGGCATGCTCCATCTGTCTTTATTTATAATCTGTGGTGGCATGATTGTTTATTTTTTTACGCGAAAAATAAACTCGTTGAAGTGGCTGTTCTGATTTTTGTAAGATTTAAGAGTGAAGGCCGCGTTTAGATTGATGAAGTGTTGGTCGGCCACCTGGTGGTAAGATGATGTCCGTGCAGCCGGTCTGCGTTGAATGCTATTGGCGATCGGCCGTCTTAGCATCATTTGTTAAGGCTGATGATGATGATATTGAAATTGGCCATCATGAAACTAGTGCAAGTAACTCAATTAAGTAGTGTTAACTCAGTTTAGTAATTCGTAATTATTTTAGTAACATTATTTCCAGCTGTGATCAGAAAGCGTTTTTCAATTGTTTGGAATAATAATAATAATATTATATAAAGTGATTCTGTAAGATAGATTTTCCTGGGTGAGCTATTGCTGCAATTTCGCTCAAAGGCCCTCGGGCCACAGCACAGGACATTTCGAAAAAAAAAGGTTTTGTCTTTTTGAGGAACGAAAGCCAAATGGAACAGGATAAAGTTTGACGCTATAGATTATTATTAATATTTCTAATAACATGCTTGTAACAAGTAACAATGAAATTACTAATTAAAATGTATCATCGCGTGTCTATAATCGAGATAATTGTTATGAGCAATAATAATTAAGATTTCTTTACTATCTGTACCTACCTCAATATAAAACTAAGAAAATTATACATTACTATGTGGCTGCTATTTTAATTATTAATGTGACCATTTCATAGCGTAATCGGGATATCTATTTAATTTTTTTAGAATAACTAATATTATAGTAGTAGTATTTCAATATTAGTATTATATTAGTAGCACTATTTAGTACTATTATACAGTATACTATCTATCAATAAAACTACTTCACTGTAGTATATATAGATAGAAGGACAATTTAAACTGTAATAATATTCAATGATACTCTTGCCTTCTCTATCAATTCAAAAGGATTCAAGCTTTGAACCTTGCAGGCATTTCGCAATTTGGAACAGTATTAATTTTTTAAAGCTTACCTTCAAAGTTCAAACTGTACCATCACTTTACACATGTGTCACAAATAAATATCTATTATTATTATTATTAGCTGTCGCATCATGTCATCTGCCTAGCTTTTTACCCAACTATATATTGGGGTCGGCTTCCAGTCTAACCGGATTCAACTGAATACCAGTATTTTACATGGGGCGACTGCTTATCGGACCTCCGCAACCCAGTAACTGGGTGATACGGTACCCCGTGGTAAGACTGGTTGTCCGACTCTCGGGCTTCTGTCGACCCGTAATGACTGTCAATGATCCACAAATGACAGCCGGGACCAACGGCTTAGCCTGCTTTCCGAGACACGGAGGAGTCTCGGTATGTAAAGATGGTCACCCATCCACGGACCAACCTCGGCAAGCGTTGCTTAGCCTAGTGGATCCCATAGCTGTCGCAAATAATTATACATTTAACCTTTCTCCTGACACGAGAACTGAATTAGCAGAAGAAGTAATTGAATAAACCGCAAAGGTTGTTTACTTAGAAAGCGAGTGAAAGTTGTGTCGACGTGTTGTCACATTCGCTTGGGCTCCGTAAATCGTTTTGGTAATGCGTACTTGCGTACTTAGGTCTTGCGAATTTTAAATTTCTTCTGATCCATAATACCCATGATCAGAGGCTGCAGCTTCAATAACCGGATCACTGATACGGGGCACTCGGGTTAGTCGGTGCCCCAAAGTGTGTCAGAAAGAAAGAAGAAAGAAAGAAAAACTTTATTGGAAAACACACATTTGGCTACAACAATATAGTTGAAATTGACTAAAAAAAGCTACATCCATATAACACATAAATTACTCTTACAATTTGCGTAAAACTATCGAATATCAAAAAATGTCAGTGAAATTCTTAAAACTATCCAAAATACCATTTTCAATTTTGGCCTTACACACCGATACGGAATCTCCCCAGCCTCAGCTCTATTAGTGTCCTTGATCTCCATGAAACGAGACCATTCCTAACTTAAAAAAACTTTATCCGTCCACTGCTGAACATAGGGCTTTTTTTTTGGAATTGCTTTACGCACTCACCCGGAGATGGGTCGTCCCTGGGGATATGTGGGACTCCCGGCTCCAGACTACTTTCGGCGCTGGTATAATGCACTAAAACCATTTCGGCCTTCAGAGGAGAGGAGTGTCCTGGACCTGACTAACATAGAAAACCCACCGCAACGGGCAACGGGCACAGCGTAACCGGGCTTCCTCCTAGTTGGGTTCCCCCAATCCCCCTTGGACAACTTGAAACACCCTTGCTGGAACTTTTATACCGGGGCTGATACCCAACCTTCCCCTTGCTGAACATAGGCCTCTCTCAATGAATCCCAAGACCGCCGATCCCTTACCACTTGCATCCAACACGGTTACAAGGAGATGGCCTTTCCAACTTGTTAATAGCCTACAAACATTTCGTCTACCTAAACGCGGCCGCCACTTTTAAATGTTACAAAAATCAGAACAGCCACTTCAACGAGATTCTTCAATTCTTCGCGTAAAAAATAAACAACCTTGCTACGAAAATAATACAAAAAGCATGTTTTAATTGTCTGCATCTACCACTTACAGCAGCATAGCAGTCCCTTAGGTACTTCATCTACCTAAACGCGGCTTCCATTCTCGAACCTATATTTGCTAAAAAATCATATGCCGCTTATAGATACGGTTAGAGCAGTATAATATCTTTTATTAATTTTTGCACCTCATCTATAAACGTATCGCACGAGATTCTTATCTCGAGATGTGAGGCAGTGTTCGCTGTTGGTAATCGCACTGCCCTTCTTTCCTCATTATGTTTATTATTCAGCGTTGCCTGTTAAATGTTAACGACGCTGCTAGTTCCTAGTTGATGTAAATATAGAAACCATTAATGTAGAATGTGAATGTTTGTATTATTTTTATACAGACCGTTAATACTTAACCAAGGGCGCCATCTTTTCACTGACACAAGTTTAGGCCTTGGCATTTGGGTATACTTCCTTCTTGGTTAATGTAGATGATGGCAGAAGTAGCGTATCTCAAGGGCCGTGGTTGGTTGCTGCTTGTTAATCAAGGTTTATCGTCGGCGTTAACATTGTTGGCCTATTTGAATATACAAGATATCCACAAATGGTTAATTCATCGAGCTTAGAACCAAAATAGAGGAGTAAAGTTACGTTTTTACATTTGGCAGGAAAACAGAATCCCCCATATTTGTGCTGCGGCGCTGCGCCGGCTCTGCGAATTAGGGTTGCCAAGCGTCCGGATAAAGCCAGACATAGGTAGGCTTTTTTATTGCGTCTCCGGCCAAAAGTAAACGGTGTCCGGCTTTTGTTAGACTTTTTACATTTTGCAATCGACCGATGCCAAATTCCTCTTAGACTAAGACTGTCTTAGAATTAGATTTTATCTATTCGTTCACCAGAATTTACCAAAATGTATGATATTCATAAAAAAGCTCAATTTTACATACAATGAGGCAAAATCCTCAATAATGTTGGGTGTCCGGTCTTTCTACCCAAATGTCCGGCCAAACTGGCTGGTCTGTCCGGCTATTAGGTTTGGCGACCTGGCAGCCCTAGGCCGTATGGTGACCATTGATCGAAATGATCATGCTCCTCACACAAACATTTGTGTGTATGGTGGGTATCGAACCCACGACCATTTGGTTTATTATTCAGGGCCACTAGCCACAAGACCTACAGGCCATTTGTGTGTATCTTGCAGATGAAATATACTTTAAAATATATCAAGAAGATTGATTATCATTCTTAGTTCTAACAATCTCAAATTTAAACGATTATTAATTTATCACTTGTTATTTTGATTAATTCATAAGTATAATATTTTGCGTAACGGTACTTCTGTCCATTCGTAAACACTTGATAATTTACATACACGAAGATCTATACAAACAAAGTAATACGTAAAAACCTTTTCAATATTCATAAGTATTCTTAATAGTTAATATCATCACACGTAAGTATCTTAATTCTGTAACGGTAAAATATTATTCTTGGGGTCTCTTTATGAATAGGGTAATAAAATAAAGAGAACTATGGATTACCTAACTTTGCCAAGATTCTATATCAATCTTGTGAACTAAGCATTCATCATCATCACCATCGTCACCACCATCATCACCATCATTAAATGCCTTCAAACATCCACTGCTGAACATACGCACCCCTCAATGACTGCCAAGTCATTATACAAATCCGAAATGTAGAGTCACCGAATAAAATGTTAATAACATGTACATATTCTAGCCCGGGAGCCAGTAACAGGTCTTCATGACCAGCTTCCTCCCGCGAGATAATTCGTGAGACGTATCAGAATAGTATCATAGAGCCTAGTGGACGTCAGCTGGCGCGCGGTTGGGGGGATGAGCGGTGGGAGCCTCCCAAACATGTAAAAAAAAATTCAGTCATTTCCTCTCAGCTGAAATATTTGTTAAATTATAGTTAACCCAATATCTTAAAGAAAAAAAAATAATCAGCTGGTTATGACATGGTACCTTGTACGTCAGCTGGTGACTTGAACATGCAATTTTTTTTAAAATTTTCAGTGATTTCCTCTCAAACCAAAATCTACCTGATGATAGCTTATATGTAACTGTTAATAAATATATATGTCAGCTGGCTGTACCTTGGGGGAATAACCGTCAGCTGATACTTTCAAAAGGCAGAAGCACCTAATGCCTATGCATCAGATGACTGGATTTTCCTCAACTTACTGCTAGCTGATTTTTTTATTTTTCTCAGCAGTATATTAACAATCAGCTTATAAATTTTTCATCTGTGAGGAAATTACGTATCTTTAATTATTCGACATAGCGCTTTAATATGAGAGTTGAAATGAAAATATAAATATTCCGTAATAATACTGGCATAAATTATAGACTATGTACAATACTATTGTAAAGTTTCATTAAAATCCATTTAGTGGTTTTTACGTGAAAGAGTAACAAACATCCATCCTTACAAACTTTCGCATTTATAATATTATAGTAGGATAATATTAAAGCATTACTCGTCTATCAAAATTTTGTAGCATGAATATTGAATACCTACTACAAATTATAGATGGGGAATAATTTGCAAAAAAATATATGCCAATACATGGTTTTTGCGAGTGTACATAAAAATTCTTGAATTTTGATAACGTTTTATTGATTGTAACAATTATAATAATTAACAACAATGAAATAACAGGTTGCAATTCATCATCATCAGCCTTTATCCGTCCACTGCTGACATAGGCCTCTCACAGTGAACGCCAAGACTACCGATCTGTTCCGAGTTTCAATTACTTAAATTTATTTAACCGACCATCAAGATCTAATTATATTGAAAAATTCAATACTGGTTTCTTCCGAGATATTGTAAAATATATACATTTTCGCCAATTCAGTGGCGGATGCAAGGCGGGCGCGTGGCGTGTTTGACTCGGACTTCAATTAATGCAATTTGAAATCTATTAACGCGTATATAGGGCTCAAATTATATCCGAAAAAATTAAACCAGACGCGGGTGCTGACGCGCTTACGTGAGCGTTTCGTCTGAACGCAGCCTAAGATTAAAATCAATTGCTTTAATTTAAATAAAAATACGGATAAAGGCTGATGTTGACGATAACGATGAAATCAAAAAGCTATAATTTTGATTGGATAGTTGATAGCAGGTCATTTATCTTATTTAAAAACTCCTTGGTCTACATCAGGGGTGGTGAATCTCCAAGGGCCGAATCCCGATCGCCTGGGCTACCCGGGAGTAGACATCAATCTGCCGCTGGGGATACTCAATGGCTCCTCGCTCCAGGGTGGCCACAGCGTTGTGCTTCTCCTTATCACCTGGAGCTAGGACGGGAAGTGCTGGATCCACCTGGAAATCATATTATTTTAATAATTTCATTACTTCCACTTAATGATACAACTTTAACCATGCCCGGAAGAACAGCTCTTCCCCAACACCTGTAAGAAGCATGGTGGTGGTATCCAAGCAGCCGGGAGTGGGTACCTACAGTAGTTTTATTGTGACACAATTTTTATCATCATATTCTCTTTCAACAATAAAATATTAATTATAGTAGTAGTAGACCATCGCTCGCTCACCGGTGAAGGAATACATCGTGAGGAAACCTGCATGCCTGATGAGATTGAAAGTCTTTGAAGGTACGTGAAGTTCACCAACCCGCACTGGGCCAGCGCGGTGAACTATTGGCTCATTACCCTCCTCGCCTGATTTCGAGGAGGAGACCCGTACCCAGCAGTGGGACATTAAAGGGGTATATAAATAAATACTTTACTTTTTTATAGTATCAGTCAGCGTTCAACGTTCATAGAAGTTCGTCGAACTCTGGACGTCTCAGTATAATATTATATTTATTCGATAAATATAATTTTTATGACATGACCTGTGGACATGACAATGCTTATTCTCTGGTAAGTAATACCTGAATACACATCCAGTGACTCACAGATGTCTCCGCGTGTCGGTGCCAAAAGAAAGTTGGCATAGCTAACACCGTTATAAGTTAACAGGACGCTAAAGAAATCGAAAACGCACATTTAAAGGAACTCAAAACATGGTTCCATTTTTTCTGCGGTTTTGTAAGTCATAATGCAGTATGTATATAAGTCGTATTGTTTTAGCACGTAAATCCACAGGCGTAGGGTTTTATCTCGCGCATCGATTTTATTTGAGCCAAAACCTTAAGAAAGTGCTTTCAACTATACTGTATACGATCCATGGCGAAAATAAAATAAGGATCCTGAGGCTAAGGATGCTAAGTATAAGGACGCTGCGGATAAGGATCTTAAGGTAAAGGACGCTGAGGATAAGGATCTTGAGGTTAAGGACGCTGAGGTTAAGGACGCTGCAAATAACGATCCTAAGGTTAAGGTAGTTGAGTGTAAGGACGCTGCGGATAAGGATCCTGGGGATAAGGACGCTGAGTATAAGGATCCTGAGGCTTAGGACGCTGAGGATAAGGACGTTGAGTTGAGTGTAAGGACGCTACGGATAAGGATTCTGATGATAAGGACGCTGCGGATAAGGATCCTGTTGATAAGGACGCTAAAAATAAGAATCCTGAGGATAAAGACGTTGATTGTAAAGACGCTGCGAATAGGACGCTTAGTAAGGACACTTCTATGCTTTTCTGGCGGATAAAAGGTTGTTATAAATAAAGGATTAACATATGATAGTAGGCAAAATAACCGACCGGCTCCAAGTTCCTGTAATGCTGGAGATACTCGGCGATCCTGGCCCCGAAGCCCGGGGCGAAGCACCCGGGGTCCAGCGCGATGTAGCACTGCCCCAGGTTGGGAGGCTGTGTCTGGTTGTGGCTCCACGAGGGCACCTTGTACGCTGGATTCGATGCTGGAATTGTTTCGTAATTATAATAAAACAATTTAAAGAGCTTTATAGCCGTTTATCAAGGTTTTTACATGCCCGAAGTTTTGGATACTTTACAGCAACTATGGTCGCGGGAGGACTGAGGTGGCAGATGTCCTAATGTTACAAAGCTATTTGAAACTACCCTATGGTGCTTTGATTAGTCCTATCGATGCAGAAAGTGCTAACCGAGTCTTTACTCTATAATATATATATATACACGCTTTTGCCCGTGGATTCGCTCGCGTTAAATTTGGGATAACACGGTTCCCCTTTCCTAATTTAAAACACAGAAGAGAACTCAGAACTGAATAATAATTTATTTAATACGCCAGTGTAGGCGATATTATATGTATTTCCATTTGGAGATAGAATGTAAAGATTCTGGGAAATGAAAACACACATATTTTAGGTCCTGGAGGAAGATTTCAAAAAATAATAAAATTTCGAAAAATATTTCGTTGGTAATATTATAGAGTTAGTGTACTGATCTATAGCTTCCTACCTTGAAAGCTACGAAAAGTCCCATATAAATTATCACCGCCCTCTTTAAAAGGGTTGGGGGCGGCTTTCTAAAAAAAAACATGCACAATTATTTTGTTAGTCACAAATATAAAATATATAAAATTGCAGAATGCTCCAAACAAACTTCCTTAAAATGGGGGGTCCATTTTAGGAATCCTAGATTTTAGGGATTCTATGTCACTCTTCATCCCTTCAACTATCTCCTCTTAGAAAATCACGTCATTTCGTCGCTTTGTTGTTCGTGAAAGACGGACAAATAAACAAACACACACACTTCCCTATTTATAATAGTATTAAAAAGTTTGGCTTGTGCGCCATTGAGGACATGGTGGTCGTTAAAAAACAATAACATCAGGAATCGCGTTGAAACGTTACCTGATAGTCCACTGCACAACACCTCCACCATGGTGCTGAGACCGAAGCCCTTGTAGCCGCTGGTCTCTTCAAAACCCCCCAGCGGCAAGAGACGACCAGTTTTATACGCCTGCAGTAAAATAATAGCAATCTTACATATTAGTGATGAACGCGTAAATACAATTCTCTTATCACGCCAGGAATAGTGTAGGGAATTTTAAATTAGTATTTTTATATATATAATTCATGTATAATACGTATAATAAAATAAAATCAACATAAATCATTTCTCTTGCTAGTATTGGAATTCTTAATAAAAAACCATTAAAACTCTTCATACTCGTAATCAATAAACTTTAACTGAATTTCATTATTTAGGGCCTGTTTCACAATCTCCAGTTAAGCTCCCAATAGGCTATCGGGAACATATTTGACAGATATTTAACAGATACTCCATACTCTATCTGTCAAATATGTTGCCGATAGCCTATTGGGAGCTTAACTGGAGATTGTGAAACAGGCCCTTAATCTCTTTATCTTTTAAGAAATCAATAAGAGTGAACATCGCGCGGTATTTGATGCATTAAAATATTTGTAGAATATAACTTACAATTTTTGGGTCCAACACCACCTTCCCATCAGGGCCCAGAGCCCACCCAGGAGGTACTGGCTCATTCTTGTGGATGAGGACCTCAATCTGAAGTTAATACAGCAATTGTAAATATAAAGAAATATTTGAGATTTAATGATTGACCTGTCTGTCCATTAGTGGACGGATAAAGGCTGATGATGATGGTGATGGTGATAACGATTATGATGATGATAATGATTGTTGACACCCAACAGTGTTAGGTTAATGTTTAATGCTAATAAGTCTTAGTGGATTGTTATCTGTTGCATAGTGAAGAATAGATTTCCTTATAAATAAAATACATCATTGTCATCATAATCATCATTCACGAGTGGCGAATGTCTGTCGAAAAACCAACTCCTTTCCTTCGAAAAAAGGGGGATGAGATTTTTTGGACATTGAGTATTTTTGTTAAAAAACGTCAGTAAAATGTAAATCACTATAATCACTTTCAAATTCTAGAGTAAAAAAAACGTTTTTAGGAGCGATGGCCGTAAACACAACGAGGATTGGGATCTTTGGTTAGGGTTTTAGGATATTTTAGGGATAGGATAAATTTCTGAATTTTGGCAACACTGGTTGCAATAATCCGCAAAATTCGAACAAAACAAGATTACAGCCGAATTTACCTACCAGCAACCCTACGTCCACTATAGAAGTTATAGGATGTACGATGGTTATGTTATTATCATCTCTTGCTTGCGATAGGTATTGATATTATTTGTAAGTGTACCAACCTTCCCCATCGCCGCTGTTGTGGAAGCCATATCCAAGACCATAGAGTCACCGTTAGCAGCCGGTGCAGCCATGGCTATAGGGTTTGTGCCTGATGCACTCTGGAATTTGATAAAAAGGAATTAATGTGTAAAGTTTATATTAGCAAACGCATTTTGATTAGATTTGCTCCATTTTCAAACGACTTGATACTGATACCTTCCATCAAACAGTCTTCTCCAAACTTCCATTTAATACGTCTGGTCTTAGTCACTTTCAGGAACAAATATACAAAAAATGTCACGAAGAATTAATTGAATGACTCATACCATCATCATTTCCAAAACTTAGTTTATGCTAGGGCCGCAGGGCGCCTATTCACACAACACTAAAAAAATGGACATTTCGTCTGCTAATAAGTAATAATCCAAGATCACAAACGACTATTGACGTACCTGTTTCGCTCTAGTAGGAACCATGACAGGTGAAGAGTTAGTAAACGCCATTCCTATAAGGCCTTCTTTTTCAGCTTGCAGGGCCCAGTAGCCGGCCATGCCGAAGTGGTTGCAGCCTGCAAGTACACGATGAAATGAACCCTTGAATTGTGGTTATTAATCCTGGTGGAGTAGGTCGTAGAAGAATTTTGAAAAGGTGTCTTTCGTCCATGAATACTCCCCAATGAAGCGTGAGAAGACGATCCACCGCAGTAGCTGGTCAACGTTAGATGCGAGTGGCAAGGGATCAGCTGTCTTGCCGTTCATTGAGGAAGGTCTATCTACATCAGTGGGCGAATAGAGGCTAACAATGATGATAATTAATTCCATTAAATTATGATCTGATACGAACAAAATAATGTTTGGTGTCCTTATAGATATTTCACTTATAATAAAACAACTTTTTACGGATTTCTCTCGGAAAATATCCGAAAGGTAAGGAATTTAAAAATATTAATAAACAACAATAAAAGTTTAACTACCACATGAAAAAGGTTAAGTAAATGGACGATCACGGCCAAATACTTATGAGGAAATAGTTTATAGTATTTTTTTTACCAAGAACCACATTTTGGCAGACATAACTATCGTCAGCTATTGACTTGATTCATCAGACTATTTTTCCATAGATATAATAAATCCTTTCCTCTCGCATTCATCACGGACCTGCCACTGGAGATCGTCCTCAAACCTGGTTAAAGGCCGACCAACACTTCGTCTACCTATGTGAAATACTTAGTATATATTTTACTTACGCTGAGCAGAGACCCAACCGACACCGCTTTCCTTGGCTTTCCTGATGGCCACATCCATGCAGAAGCGGCCGACCGTAGCCCCCAGGGCTTGGCACCCGTCCACCCACGCCGTCGCCGCACACTCCTTGAGAATGACCGGTTTGCCCCATGGATTGGTCACACCATTTTTAATATCATTTATGTACAGCTCTGAAATATAAAAGTGAGATTTATGTAGTGAACATAATATAAACCCTTATAATATGTCCCACTGCTGGGTGGTTGGACATAGGAAGAGGCTGACGAACGGGTGAGAAAGGAGGCGCTACTTAATGCGCTTCCAGTAACACTCCTGTGCTCGTGTCGGGCTCGGGATGGGAACCCGTGCCCTGCTGAAGACACGATGTCGTGGGGACTGCCAAGTAGTAGCCGGGCAGTCCCTATTGTGGAGAATCTGGTCTTGCCGGGACTAATCTGTCGCTGAGGGTTTCCCGTTGCCTGCAATCTGGTTTCTTCAAATAGCGGCTGAAGGCTCACGCAGCGGTTTTGATAGGGTAGTGCACCCAATGTGGGTCTCCATACATGCCAGCGTGCCTACTCAAGGCCCTGGTAGGGTCCTAAAAGGATTTCCGCTGCGTCATCAAAAAAAAAATGGGTGGTTAGACATATGAGAGGTCTAGGTCTAAATTTTAGGCCTAGATGGCTCACCTAGAAATTATTCAAAAAGAGGAAGCCCTCCTCCGCGCCCCGCAGTAGGCGAGGTGTATCGCGCGCTATTCAGGCTCTAAGGCTTTGGAGCCACAGCATAGGACATATCGAAAAAAAAAGTGAATAGGAGTTTGGCTAGTCAAATCGAACGGCCGACGAGTTATTTACGGGTGACGTTATACTATTAGTCGGAGGGTCATATATTCTCTTGGGGCCACCGCTGGGCACGGATCTCCTCTCCGATATTTTCAGGTTATTCATTTCGGATAACAATCTTCTTTTTTTTTTGATATCGCAGCGGAAATCCTTTTCTGATTATACCAGGGCCTTGGGTAGGCGCGCTGGCGTATGTGGGGACTCGCATTGGGTGCACTACCCCCGGCAATACCAGATTCTTCACGATAGGGGGACTGCCCGGCTACCACTTGGCAGTCCTCACGACGTCGTGTCTAGCAGGGCCCGGGTTCGGATAACACTCCTACTTAACCCTAACTGGTTATAGTTCACCAATGGCCTAATGTGGGTTAGTGTAGTTCACACTCCTTCGAAAATTTTAATCTCATCAGGCGCACGTAGAGATTTAGAAAAACTTATTTCGAGTCCCTACAGCGGTCAGGACGAACCCAGAGTCTTTGTCTCTTGCGTTTTGAGTCTAAGGTCTGAATCCCAGACCACACTCAAGAGGTCGATAACAAGAACGACTGAGTAAAGAATAATAAGTTGCTTGAAATATGATTATTTTTTCTTATTTTAAAGATTTTTGGAGCAGCCCGCAGAAGATTTAAACTGGTTCAATATTATTAAATTTAGATGGATCTAGACTAGCAGATGAGCCACGTCGTGGTATCAAATGGGGTTAGGCACGCATTGCTTATTCTTAATCAACAAGTCCAAAATAAATATCTTAGAAAAAAAACTCGCCCTGCTGTCAATCGATTCTGAGACCGCGCGATTGTCGTCGTGTCTGAACGAGGTCTCGAGTGCGCGATATTTTCAAGGATTACGTGATACATCAAACTTTTTACTTCATTATTTTATTATTATAGATAAAGAAATATTATTAATATATTTGCACGAGGAGAGTGATAATAATCATAGAAATAAAAATATTGACTGGCCGCGGCTAGTCACGATCTAAGTTAAGCGTTAACCACGACACGTTTATAGCTTGTCCAATATATTAACTCATCGAATGTCGTGACCTTAATCAATCAATAAAGAACTAACTCAAAATTCTAATATCCTGGAAAATCGCATTCGAAGTTTCACACATTTTCTAGACTCCAAAATATCATAAATTATAAATAACTGGGATATGTAATTTTTAAAACTAGATAAAGGGAAGGTAAAAGACCACGTGAATATAATATTATATTCATTTCACCGGCAGATTCAAAATCGCTGCCTCCGGCTTAAGCGCCAACGCGCTAACCACTGAGCCACAGAGGTCATGTATAAAATTAAATTATTTCAACGTAAGTAAAAATAATAGTTTATTTATGCATAAAAATTTTGTTGAAAGTAGTGAAATGTTAAGATTAGTAAGAATATTAATTCATTAAAAAATATATAATATTTTGTTTTCTAATGTTTACACGAATTTCACTCATTGTAATGCTACAGGGATAAAATCCGTAAAATTTGTTTCTTTATAAAAATATAGATTTTTAAGGTATGCTAGATTAAGTATAAAGAAAGAAAACATATTTTTTAACAAATATCTATATTTCTATAGTATCCTTAATTATATTTTGTCCGTACGGTGTTGGCATGGCTAATAAACATTAGACTCAATAAACTAAATATGAGTAGGCTGCTGCGTTGTGCGTTGCGCCTGTGGCCACTGCGATCGAGTACATAATGTACTCCAAGTGTAAGTCCATCTCAGTGTCACTATGTGACAGGTTTTAATAACGTATCGCCTCGTGTATCGATTGGAATTATTTAATAGATAGTGAAATAGATAATACAAGTCAAATCGATTTGCCTACGATACCCTCCTGATGGACGCCTATGTTCGTATATTATAAAACGTATTTCACATCTCCTAAAACCATCATCAGCATCATCAGTCTTTATTCGTAGACTGAACGTAGGCCACCTTCAATGAACGCAAAAGCGACCGATTCTTTGCCCTCTCATCTAAGGCGAGCCACTGCATAGAGATTAGAGATCATCTTCCCATTTAAGAAAAGCTTCAAAAGCTAGTAATATAATTAATTAAAAAGATCTTTTAATTAATTATTCAATTCTCATAATTATATCGATGTTATCTTATTAATTGAATTAAATATTAAAAACCCGAAATTATTTAAATTAAACAGCAAATTTAACACCTAAACAATACAAAACGAGAGCAACCCCATGTTCTTTTCTTGTTTTTTTCAAAGCCTTCATACCTGACAAATTTAATTTTTAACAGTTTATTTTATTTTGTACCAATTGTAATCAAAGAAATGAATATATTTTGATTTCGTTTGACTTATCGGGAATATTAAAATATATATTCAGAACTGAAAGTAACTAACCAAGTCTGTTTAGTCCGTGGCTAAAGTGTCCTGCCACGTCCGCGTGTACTAGGAGATCAGCGTGGGCCTTCGCCTCCGTCTCCGGAGCCCCCGCCGCCACCAGGGCGTCCACCATGAATCGGCGCACCTCCTCGATCCGCACCCCGGGCATGGCTGGACTCGACTGAACTACTTATCATCTGACCGAATGACACTCGGTTTTATATCAATTGGTCTAAATTCTAAGGGCAGGCGCACGCTATGGACAAATAATAATAATAACTTTATTTGTGAAAACATAATAACAATAATTATAATAATAATACGCTTTATTTTGTACCATCAAAATTTATAACGCCTGACAACATAAACTTAAGACTAGTATTTTGCACAAAAATGGCGGTAAAAAAACATACTACAACAATTAGGAATTATACAAAAACAAAAAGCACAAGTACATAAAAAAATTATATAAAAAGAACGTAAACAAACAATAACAAAGAAATAGAGATACAACGTAATATTATATTGACCATTGAAATTGTCAACTAGTTAAGAAATTTATTTACTTAACTTAAACTTAACAAATCGTATTTAACTTGAACTTATCTACGACTGCAACATATTTAATACTAGCTGTTGCACGCTTCGCTTGCGTCAACTAAGATTTAAAACGGGTCCCTAACTTTATGAAAATTTAAAATAGCCTATGTTTACAAGTTATAGTGTAGCTTCCCAACAGTGAAAGAATTTTTCAAATCGGTCAACTAGTTTCGGAGCCTATTCAATACAAACAAACGATCAAATCTTTCCTCTTTATAATATTAGTATAGAAGAAGAATTACGGGGGAGTAGCATTTTCCTGTTTCCCGATCCAATTAAAGCGATGCCCAAATCTATAACCATCTGAGCACCTTGACGGCTTGCAGGTTCTTTAAAATAAACTCCAATCTCCCATTATTGGGAGCCACTACTCTCCTCTTCATTATTGGGAGCAGTTCGCTGGAACGGCCCCTGACACCATTGGGACGGTGCACTGCCATGTGTTCCCTAGATTGGAAACCTAATCCCCAATAAAACTCACGTCTATCGCTCCCGCATATCCCCGATTTGTTTCATCGTTTTCAAACAGTTTTTGTAACAGTCCATTAGTTAGCGTAGTAACCTTCGATCTGCTAATTTCCTAATCATTGGCTTACCGTGTTTTTGTCAAATCTGCACTTCCTAGAAAAAAAAACTCCAAAGTAAACCATTCTACGTTAACATTAGATACACTACTTTAAATTTATCATCATCATCATCGTCAGCCTTTATTCATCCACAACCGAACATATGACATTTATGTTACACTAGCTTTTGTCAGCAGCTTCGGATGCGTTATATAAGAGCAGGATCTTAGCGAGATATTATATAGCCTATAGCCTCCCTCGATAAATAGGCTATCTAAAACCGAGAGAATAATTAAAATAATAATAATAATATCTATGGACGCTTTTACACCACGTCAATCTGGTCCCGTGCTAAGTTCTCGAAGAGACTTGTGTTACGGGTACCAGACAATGGAAATGCATATATTTAATACTTTTTATATTAATACTTATATTTAAGATTTTTATTATATAATACACATATTTAATACACATCCATGACCCAGGAATAAACAAACTTTTTTTGTGCCCTGGCGAGATTTGAACTCGCTTCGGCTTGTGCGCCAACGCGTTAACCACTGAGCCACAGAGGTCGTCAAAGTCCGACCTCTGGTGTCTGGAGATAAGTACGATCAAACAAACACTCTTCAGCTTTATGTATTAGTATAAGATAAGATGAACAAAGACAGAAGGAGATACATATAGTTTATTTAAACCGAAGAAGTGTTATCTCTTTGATAAGTGGGCAATATTTAATAACATTTGTTACATAAATATATTGAAGTAAACAATAGTAATGTTTATGTCATATTAATGTAAGCATGTATAAAATGGCGTAGATATTACTGTTTTCCTTCCGTTGGCGTTAGGACTGATTGTACGTCAGCATGAAATATCTATATTCGAGTCTGACCTTTACAACTTTCAAATAGGTTTTTTATAAACTTTATGCACTTGACCTTGACAATTAAAACATTATGTAACCTGATGAGATTATATAAAAAATAATTATCAAAATCGGTCATAAAAAAGGTCGATAAGCCCTGAACAAACATAAAAAAGCAAAAAAAAAAAAATATACGCTCGAATTGAGAAACGTCTCCTTCCTTGAAGTCGTTTAAAAAGTGAAGAAGAATTTCATGAAGGTACGTCGATAAGGATGTGTAACGTTTGCCAACCTTTATTCAGCTCATACATGGACTCGTTCGCTTTGTTATTCAGAACAGAAGACTCTTACCCTTTGGAAGGATGTATAAGTGTCACTTAAGCTATGCTAGGCTATATTATTAGCTTTTATTAGCTTCAGACGTATGTGTCAAAAACTTGAACATGATGTTTATCCTCCTTATTATATCACATTATATTGAAACTGTGGACGATTCAAGGAGAGATGACAATACAATAATTTAATAAGTTTGTCCAAAAGCCTGATAAAAAACACAATAGCTCATCCAAGTTGCGCATACTCGCGCAACTTAAGGCGCTGAACACTGTCAAATAGGCTTCACCTAAACATATTTTAAGCAAAATTGACACGGTTTGCGGTCGTGATAAAAATATAACTTCATCATATTTCTAAGTTTACTCAAAAGTCAAAAACACGTTTTCTAGAAATTTTCATTTGTGTAGTTTTAGCGTCTTACTCATTTTAAAGTGATTGCTATAAGTATAGTACCTACTGTAAATTAATTTTGATATTAAAAATTAAAAAAACTCAGTTTTTAAAATTAAAAATATGATGAAAAAGAACCGAAAAATAATTTTTAAAACAAGAATTACATGGAAAAACAAAAAAAAATTGCCTACGTATTGTAAAAAGAGTGTGAGGTGCTTTATATTATCTTCACTTTAACAAATAAACAGCCATGTTATACTTAAACAATGAACACCGAGCTCACGCTTTTATAATCACAACTAGCTGTAGCCCGCAGCTCCGCCCGCGTCCACTGAGATTTACGGACTTATCCGGACTGGTCCAGATGATTTTTCTACTTTTTTTTTGTTATATCTACATAATAATATGTATTTACAAAGTAAGTTCCGATGCGGCTTAAAGACTACATAAGTCCCAACTTACCCAAAATTTTCTTCAATTTTATATTATGCTATATCCTATTGTTTTTAACTGACGCGATCACTATTCATATTTTAATATTTATTAGATAGGTTGTCTAACGCGTTTCTTGTTTTATTTAGGTCCCGGCAATGTTTCAAATGAATAACATGAGATATATCATCATAATCACGAAGAGTTCAGTCTGAGTGATATATAATATGGCCTGCCTAAGGAAGGAATAACCATCGAGTTGAAAAAAGCATAAAAGACAATATATAATAGTAGTTTTGGAGTTTATCGCGTACTGACAGACAAACATACAGACTCGGCGACGAAGTTTGGTTCATATTATGTAATGATGATAAGGGTTTATACTGTATTCGTTATAGCTTTCACGTTAGCGCTTTATAATTGCCAATTTTTTATGATCATTAAAATGCATATTATAAAGGTTCTCTTTCTTCTCTTATCTTTTATATCTATCTATCTCTTATCTTTAACATGTAAACATACGCCATCGCGGAATTTCCACCAAAAAAATTCCACACATTTTAATATAAACACAATACAGACTATTTATAACTTTTTGAACATTTTAAATATGGCCTCACCCCCTGTGATGCCTTGAAATGAGAGAGGGAGTCAGGATCGAACCAGGACCTCTTACACAAGAGGCTTAACCCATACCCACTGGACCATCGTCGCTCATCTTTTTTTTCTTTTAATTTTAGTAGGAAAGAACAAAAAAAAAATAAAAGTTCTTTTTTACTAATATATTTTCTATATTTAATATTAATATACTATATTTTCCAGCGTCTTATGTTTTTTTTAAACAATATTCAGACAAAAAAAAATATCTACATACCATGGAGATATTAGGTATACACCCGCCATCCCGAACAAAGATAGACTGTAGAATTATCGTTCAAAACGTTTAAAAAAACATCTACATTAATTGAGATTTGTTAAATATGTACTATATTATACTCCGCTGGTTCAACGACCCCAAGTGGATCTTGGCCTTCGACACGAGATCAGGGTGTGTTGCGCGCCCTGTTTTGAGAGCCCAGTATCGCTATTCTGTAATAACCATTTCCATATCGAGCTTCACCTGAGTAATAGAGCCCACTTTACGCTCACTTCGAGTTTAAAGAATTAAAATTCGTCAAATTCGTCATATTATCACCGCGGATTCCGCTTTCGAGATTCGATAACGACATTACAGAATAGCCCTTGGATGGTTGCAATTGGTCTTCAGTATAATATATCTACATCTACACTTATATTATAAAGAGTAAAGATTTGTTAGGTACAGATGTAATTTTTGTATGTTTGTATGTTTGTAATGAATAGGCTCAAAAAGTACTGGACCGATTTCAAAAATTCTTTCACCATTCGGAAGCTACATTATCCACGAGTAACATAGGCTAAATTTTATTCTGATAAAAATAGGGTTCCTTAAGATATTTTAGTTTTTCGGACACAAGGTGTAAAAAATGTTATTTCGCGTACTAAGATGCCGTTGTAAATCTTAGTTAACGCAGGCGAAGCTGTATGCAACAGCTAGTATAATATAAAAGCCTTTATTTTGGTTTTGTTAAAATAAAAAATAGCCTTTCATGTTATAATAGCAATCATACAAATCCGAGTTAATTTACGTATACACATTAGGTACATATTATAATAGTTTTAGCACAGATTTAATATGTGCTTTCTCTAGTAGTCTATCTTCTCTATTTTGTTTAAATTCAATGATAAGTAGGCGTATTATCATCTACTATGTAGTTTCTGATGCAGAATCGTCTGTACACGTCGATGAAATTAAATGCGATTTTTAAAAAATAATATAGCATAAATATTGTATTGTTTTTTTTTTACCGTTATAGACAATTCTAAATGACATTTAAACTTTCTTTGTCTTTTGTTTTTGAGACATTGATTCATTTGCCAATGTCATCTATTTCTATTACAAAATGACAGTTGACATAACACTTATTTCTAGAGTGCCAAGGTCTTCATTGAATTGAAGAGTTCAAGACTTCAATTTAATAAATTTAGTCAGCTTTTACACGTGGTGGGTGGAGCTTGTGGCCGTGGTGTGACGTTTGTTTATTTTCCTCAAATCGCTTTTACTTTACACACAGCATTTATTTGTTAAATAGCTTATAGGTGAGTATTATTCATTTTTTTCTATTATAATTAATATTTATCCTCCAAATCTGGTTTTGTTGAATGTCGCAATACGGCGTTATAAATATTTATTTTGAGCAAATAGTGACTGAACATAAATATAAATTAACCGTTTGAATTAGCTTATATTTTATAGTGTAATAATTAGCTATGGTGTCAAGCTGTTACACAATTCTACTATCCTTCTAATGTTACAAACGCAAAATTTATATGAATGTATGTTTGTTATTCTTTCACGCAAAAACTACTGGATGGATTTTAATAAAACTTAAGAATAATATAGCTTACACACCAGAAAAACACATAGGCTATAATTTATCCCCGTACTCCCATGAATGGAACATAGTTACCTAATTATAATCTCATGAAAACTTAATTCCTTTACACGAACCCAAATTTTTTTTTTACATAGAATATAGTCATTGTGATATACATAAGTGCTACTATTTTAAGGATACAATATCAATAATTCCTATAAAGTTTCCATTATCCAATTAATGACAGGACAGGTTGTGATGATTCTGGGAGGAAACGACGAAAAAAGTAGTTTTTCCAGTTTTAAAATGTAGTGGCCACTGGTCCTCCATTTAATTTTCAAATTAAATGCTTATTTGTTGTATGAAGGTTCTATGTGTTTATTCACCATAAGGCGGGAAAAATTAGCAACCTATATTATGCATTGTAACGGGATCTAAAATCAATAAAAAAAGTATCAAACATATAAGCCCTTTTTTTTCTTTTACGCCGGGTAATGCACTAACGCATTCCGCTGGGAAGTGGGTCTCCCCAGGCGGGTATGTGTAACTCGCTGCGCCCGAAAGATGGTAAGTGGACGCAGCTCTACCCACTAAAACCCGGCAAGTGCCACCAATGCCGCCTTTGGTGAGGTGCCCCGGATCTGCTAGGAACAGGGCATCTCGACGGTTAGTCAGTCCCTCAGGGGACCGACGTGACGCCACCCCCACAGATCGGTTGCTCCGCACCAAAGAACAACCACTCCCAACGTCTGGACAGTACGATAAGGTGAGGTTCCCATCTCACCCCTTGCCCCCTGCTCCATTGTCCACTTTTCTTATAAGAGTAGTTCAAAGAGTCCCCTCGGCTCAATTCGCTTCGCACAAGGTGTTGGGATCACCCTGAGCTACCGAGTCCCACCGCCACGACAAGGCCTGAACCATGGTGGGGACTGCAACTGGACCCAGCGGTGTATATAATTTGTATGATGAATATCGATATCTGCACTGAGTAATGGATGTGTGTGATAATACGTATTTGTATTGATTTTTTTCCGTTCCTAGTACTAGTAGTACAGGGCTGGGTTAACGTGGTGTGATTGCTAAATACATTTCAGACGGTCATTGTCAGAGCGCCTCGCTCCTGAGACTTGTGGAAGCCTTAAATAATATTGTAGTATCCACAATGTTCTAACATCAATAAAATAAGCCATAATTGACCTATTTGCCATTTAACCTATCGAGACCCTTGGCCCTAGGATAGTGGGCCTCTGACTAAAACAACCGGGGTGGTGCCTCTCGCTCACATAATACCGAATAACCTCGGGTTGTCTTTGGATGTTTTTGAGCGTCGTCGGTCAACACCATAAAGCTCTGACTGCTAGCCTCCCTTTGACTTGATGCTGAAAAGACTATAAGATAATATCCTGTCTCGTTTTAGTTTACGTCAGCAAAAATCTTCCTAGACTACATTCACATATTAATTAATAATTAAATATTATTTAATCTACTAAGCAATTGAATAGCTATTATAAAGTATTTAGAGATAAATAACAAACCTGTTTGTTATTTATAATGTTTGTCTTTGACCCTGCCATCTCTACTAATATTATAAATATTAATATAAGTTTGTTTGTTTCGCGAACGCACTGGGTTTTTACGAGAAAATCAAAACCGATCATCTTGAAAAATTGTACACATGTTATGATTAATACTATGCTTCTAATTTTTGCAAATAATTCCGATCATTCCAATGCTTACTAGCCACGTAACCATGAAGGTCAAATACATTCTATATGTTTTATCCTCAAACTCTTTACTCTGTTATTCATTATTTTAATTATAGCCTAACCAAAACGCCCCGTTTTGGTTATTATATATTAATACTCTTAGCATTTCATACCTCATGCTAACTTTGGGGAATCAGCTGCCACCGGCCTTATTTGCCGACCGATTCAAAATAAAAAAAAGTCACAACACACCTTCGAATTTCCTTTCAATTTCATCAGCCATGCAGGTTTCCTCACGATTTCCTTTACTTATGAGTGAGTTATGGTCTAGTATTCAGGTGCACTTGGAAATTTAGTGAAACCCATTTCTCACCTCTCACGTCACCACAGGCCCAGGGGGTCAGGATCGAATCCAGACCTCAAGAGACCGAAAACATACTCACGGGACCATCGTTACTATAGTCTATACCACTTGACCATCGTCTCGGAGTTACGCTGTCCTGCCCGAAGCAAAATGGTATCCGTGCTGATAAGTGCGCGACACGGCGCATTCCTCCCTCCAATCGTTTAAAAATATACGTGAAATATAGCACGTAGCTTCATGGTATTAAGACAGCAGCGTGTCCGCATGCCCTCGATTCATTGGTCCTACTTGAGGCTACCGTCACACGTACACCACGAGCACGTGAGTAAATGCGATATATAAACCGAATTTTTAATCACAAAAATCTTGCCCTTTTTCTCTTTTACATTTTTCAGGGGTATAAAGAGTTTGAGAATGATATGCCACAGACCAGGCGAAACAGCATGAGTGTACAAACTAGGAATGAAACAAATGTTGCATACGACATGCCTCTTGCGTTCTATGGCATACTTATCTCTTTAAAATAGTATTTACATGTAACCTTGAGCTATATTAGAGTCAATTTCGTAATTACCGTGTCAATCAAGTATAAGTGGATAATCTGTTGAATGTAGCATCAGCTACAATCTACAGAGTGAAATAATCTGCCATAATGATAAAAAATCTCTAAGTATATTTTTTCTCTACGAATGTTCTGGAATAACTGCTAATTCTACGATGGGTTTTATAGTGTAGTTTTGTGCAATAAATTCGAATGCTTGAAATAAAAAACCTTACGTCCCCAATGACTAATGACATTAAACTTGAATATATATAAATATTGAGGTGGAATATAACTGGACGGGTTAAGGAGAGATATGGAGGAGTTTGGAGCGACGCGGGAACTAACGAGTATGAGGCTAGAGACATATAAAGCCGACCCCAAAATAAATGGGAATAATAATGGCTAGGAAGATGATGATGATGATGATGAGATGGAATATAGCAAATAAAACTTTAAAATTGTTTAAAACATGATATTTAAATTGTTTTTTTTTAGGGAATTCGACATAATCAGAAATGTCTATGAAAAGTTTCCTTTGCCTTATAAATTCTTCTCATAGGTATTAGGTACGATCGTAATGACGTTAACGTTATGGCCTACGTACAAGTTGCAGCTGAAAAAAATAGAATTATGAATGTTTGTCTGTTATTATGTACATAATATGAGTTCATCCACCACAAAGGCCATTCACCTATTCAAGTACTTACTAAGAACGTTACTCTTGCTAATAATAGATGTGCAATAAGCATTATATCTGTATTTGTTTTCCTGTCATGTTGTAGTGCTTTTGTTTTATAAAATACTTACATTTTTTTTGTCAAAAGTTCAAAACCTTACAATGTGTCTACCTATTGTGGAAAACCAATTTATAGAATAGTAAGAAAAAATATAGAAAAATCAAAACCAATTTATAGTATACTAGCTTTTGTATACAGCTTCACCTACGTCAAATAAGATTTAAAACGGGTCCCTTACTTTTTGAATATTAAATATTGCCTATGTACATCAGGGATAGTGTAGCTTCCCAAAAATGAAAGAATTTTTCAAATCGGTCAAGTCGTTTCGGAGCCTATTCAATGTAAACAAACAATCAAATCCTTCCTCTTTATAATATTATAGTATAGATTTAAAAAAAAAGATCAAAAAGCCCACGTGGTATTCCCAGGCGGTCACCCATCCAAGTACTAACCACGCCCGACGTTGCTTAACTTCGGTGATCGGACGAGAACCGGTGTATTCAACGTGGTATGGACTACAACGTGGTAGCTAAATTTTATCATCAATTTCCGATATGTAAAAATTTAATAGTATTTATATTAAATAATAACAAAAAATTTATATGTTACATGAATATCATTGGAATTATTATTAAATGAGTGTGTTGCCTATTCCAGAATCAATTTCCATAATGGGTAAAGTGGCCACAGTGGAAGCTCTCCGCTTCATGACGGACTGCCTGAAAGCGGTGGGGACGGCTGCGAGAGCGGCCCAACAGCAAGCTGAGCTGCTGATAGAGGCGGACAGGATGGGACACCCTAGTCACGGACTTAATAGGCTAGGTACAGGTGTTCTGTCATCAACGGATGGATGGCAACGAGTCATCGACGCCAATCGCTATAATTAAATCAAATAATCGACGACCTCTGTGGCTCTGTGGTTAGCTCATTGGCGCCCAAGCCAGAGGTAGCGGGTTCGAATCTCGCCAGGGAACAAAAAGTTTTCTGTGTTTCTGGGTCATGGATGTGTATTAAATTTGTGTATTATATAATAAAAATCTTAAATATAATATGTGTGTATTTCCGTTGTCTGGTACCCGTAACACAAGTTCTTCGGAAACTTAGCACGGGACCAGATTGACATGGTGTAAAAGTGTCCATAGATATATAAAAAAGGGGACTATTCGTGTCTTCTCGCAACCGTTTCCCTGCAACTCATTCTTGCGTTCCCCAGACGTAAGATGGTAAGCCTAGGATCAGCTTTTTAGGTTGCCTTTTAGCCTGTCTTCGAAACGAATCAAACAAGCGGGACGGTGGTACGTGTACTCAAATAAATGGATCAGCAGCACAGGGCACCTGCCGGCCTAGCATGCGTACCACGAGAGTCGAGATATCGTTTTACGAGAGAGAGGGATAATGCATACATCGAGTACTTTCTCGATTAGGGTTATGTGCACTTCGAAAGATTACCAAAATTTGAATGATAATATCCCGTTATCTCTTTCATTGATGTACCGAGAAGAGATGAGACAGACAGAGAGATGACACGAGGAAAGGGGTGGGCAACATTTTGTCGTGACGCACATGCTAGGCCGGTTGAGAAGATGCCATAATATCATCATATACGTAGACCATGACAACCTATGGCTTTTCAATTGGATACAGTGTAAAGCAAAAATTTGAACGTCAACTTAATTGAATGTAGGTAGAGGAACAAAGAGTAGAAGCATAGCTCTCTTATGCTTTACAAACCTCTGTGACGTGAATCAAACCTTTCAGAATACTACGTGAACGACATACTGAGCGGCGCGTGCAAACCGAACAACCAACCGAAGATCCTGAAGGAGAACGCGTCGACCGCGTGGGTGGATGCGTGTGGTGTGCTGGGGGCCACCGCCAGCCACTTCGCCATGGACATAGCCATCAATAAAGCCAAGCAAACTGGAGTGGGTTGGGTTACAGTCAAAGGTATAATTTGTAGATAATACCTACTTTTTTTTGGGTAACATAGGGAAATCTTTCATTGATGTAGCCAGGATCTTCGGGTAGCGAGGGCACATCAGCCGCTTCTTAAGGGTCCAGTCCAGATTGCCCCCGGCGAAGGACAATCTACTCCTCTTAAGTGACTGTCCAGCGTTGCTCGCGACGTCATGCCATGCTGGGCCGGGTCTGCTCCATCATAGTTCGCGAACGGATAAACCGATATTGTTTCTATTTATGAAATTATTATTTGAAAAATAAAATTATTAGTCATGCGTGTTCTTAACTATGTTTGATATAAATCGTTCCAAGATGGCCGCTTACTTAATGGTGGCAATTTTTTTTTTCACGTCTCAATATGGGTAACACAATATACACGATGGCAAATTTTGAATCCAAGATGTATGTGAGATTTTCTAAATTCTACTTAAAAAAATACAGCCGACAGGATCTCTAAAGTACGGAATTTAAAAATCCTCTTTATAGAGGAGGCCCTTTATAGAGGAGAATTGCCAGAGGATAAACAGGATAAATCAGTAGGTAGGTGACACAGACATACCAACCTAGGCTAAGTGGTCTGTGGTAGATGAGCAGATGGCTCACCTAGTACAATTCAAAAGGGGGTCGCCGCCCTTCGCGACCCACTGAGGGCGTGGTATATCGCGCGCGCTACTCTGAAGAGTAGGAGTTTAGCTAGTCAAATCCAATACGTTCGACGAGTCATTAGCGGACGAAGTAATAATAATAATAAATAAATCTTTATTTGCTACTTAGTGTTTTTACAATCTGTCCCGGCGGTTGGTGAACCAGCCGGGGTGTGTTCTTAGCCTAGTGTAATTCCGCGTGGGATGTGTACTGGCTTAATTTCTTTATTCAGAGGGCGCACATGCGCGTCCCTCCATGCGGTGTTATGTCTTACATGCTAACTTAAACTAATCTAATCGACGGGTGCCAGATTATGGCAGAAGTAGCGGTCTAGGGGGTTGACCCGCCCTATCACCTGTAGGCCATCTTCTGCCTATTTTCGTTTGGTCATAATAGTCGACTTCGCCGATTCTATTACAATATTTAATTATGTTGAACTGTCCATGAGTTCTAAAGTTTGTATCGTCCGCCTCCAGATCAATAATGTCTAGTGCTCTCATCTTGTCTATCATCAGCTTGTGAAGATCATGAATTCGCAGGTGCCAGGCCTCGATATCGGTCATTTCCCAGACTATGTCGGTGGGAATCTCGATTGGCATTTGTCCCGCAGCTTTCAGTGCCATCCTATACTGCCTCTCAATCTTGAGCAGGTTAGACTTGGAATACCTCGTTAGCAGCTGCACTACGCCATAGTCCAGGACCGGTAGCACTGCCGCTTGTATAATCTGTAACTTGGTGTCTAGTGAAGTTTTGGCATAGTAGCCTATAAGAGGGGCCAGCATGGCTCTCACCATTTTTAATTTTTTGACCACGTATTTCGTATGTTCGTTCATGGACAATCGCTTGTCCATGATGACACCCAGATACTTTATCTTATTTTTATAGGGGATTCTCTCATCATTTATTCTGACATAGGGTCTGAATTTCCGCTTAGTGGTGAACATGATACACTCGGTTTTTGAGACGTTACATTTTAGTCCCCACCGATTGTACCAGTTCGTGATAGTTTCTAGGGCCCATTCAGCCCGTCTGGTCGCAAAGTCCGGATTCCTAGATGTGTTCAATATACAGAGGTCGTCCGCATACTGTGATAATTTTAAGCCGGCAATCCTCTCCCTTTGGTTCCATATGTCGTGGACGTAAAGGTTGAAGATGACCGGGCCCAGGATCGACCCCTGTGGGACCCCGTGTGGTTGCTGTTTTGCTGGGGAGACCGTTGTTCGGAACCGTCCCTGAAGCTTCCGATTCTCGAGGTAGTTTTCGATAAGTTTGATCATATTGTTTGGCATATTGCCATCTTGTAATTTTTTGACTAAGCCTCTGTGGTTAATTGAATCAAAAGCCTTCGAGAGGTCCGTCGAAATCATCGCAACACTCTCTCCATTTTCGAGAGCTTTGCAGATTATGTTACCTGTTCTGAGTATCTGGGTGCCAGTACCTCTTTGTCTGGTGAAGCCATGCTGGAAGTGCGGCAGCAGTGCTTGCACCGTGGGCCTGAGTCTGTCCATCATGATCTTCTCAGCTAGTTTTCCCATTATGTTTAGCAGTGTTATGGGCCGGTACGATGTTGCTTCTCTGAAGTCCTTCCCGGGCTTGTGGAGGAAGACACAGGTCCCCAGCTTCCACCTGTCCGGAAAGTAACCTGTTGACAATATATAATTAATGATCGGTAGGAAGGCCTCCGTAAAGACCTCCCCACCGAGTTTTAGCGCGTCGGCCTTAATGTTGTCCGGGCCGGGCGCTTTATTGTTTTTAAATTGGGACAACATCAATTTTATCTCGTCCTTGCTTGAAAGGTCGAGTGGTCTGTACGGTGTTCGACTTTCAGAGCCTTCGTCTTCAGGGCTGATGTTCGCCTCCTTGACGATGGCTGCATCCAGCAGACTGTCCACAGTTTGTAATTCAGTATCACAGCCATTGATCTTGGGTAGTCGTGCTATTGGACGTTTGATGTTCCGCTGGATGCGCCACATCTTTGATGAGTTATCTTCTTTGCTATCTACGAATTTCTTCCATTTGTTTTCGCTATGTTCGGTTAACCTTCTTTGGCATTCATGCTTGACAGCCTGGTAGCAGCGTCTTACGTATGTACTTGTCTGTCTACCAAGGTGTCGGCTCTGAAAATCGAGCTTCCTCAGCTCATTTCGGCATTTAAGCAAGTCCAAGATATCGTCCGGTAGTGAGTCCTTTGATTTGGGCACGTGTAGCGGTGTCAGTCTGTCCAGCGTTCGGGTGATCGCTGTTTCCAGTCCTTCCACGTAGTTTTCGCATTCTTGATCCGAATAGATGTCGTAGGGAAGATTCTCCAGTTCCTGCGACAGCGTTTCTCTGAATTTTGTTGGCCCTCGTTCATCGGCGTATATCTTTTTCATGTTCCTAACTTGTCTCACAGCCCGATCACATTCGAGGTGTACTTCAAGGAGCCAGGGCATGTGGTCGGAGCCGAGGTCTTCGAGCTGCCTCGCCGATGTTCTCAGATCCATCTGGGTGATGACGGCGATATCTAGAATTCCGTTGCCAGCTGAACAGGGTCTAGATGGCTTACCGCAGTGGACTATTTGGCATCGGTTGTCGTTGAGCGCGTCCCTCAAAATGATGCCAAAGCCCATATCCCTGTTGTGGTTTAGGATCCTCATCCGGGCATTGATGTCTCCGATGATGATTGAGGCTTCGTCCGTTAGGAGGTCTTCAAGCTCATCTCTGGCGTTACGCTGTAACTCTGCCTGAGGCGGGCAATAAATCCCCTTGATTTTGATATACTCGCCAGTGGTGACGTTGGTGAAAAGCTTGATCGAGACGCCCTCGATAGTCCTTTCCTCGTCATCTCTGCCCGGAATCGTGCCTGTTTCTATCCATCTTAGACCCTGCTTGACGTACATCGCCGTCGTCCAGTGATCTCTAGCTGCGTGATATATTTTATCGTAGCCAAGGATGTTGTACCGTTTCTGAGAGAAGTTAATTTTGCACTCGTTGGCTACGAAAATATCTGGAGAATACTTCCCTACGAATGATGTGACTTCTTTAAATTTGCGGCTCATCCCCTGGGCGTTCCATTGGATGATTTTTAGCTTTCTTTGAGTTACTGTAGTCGTTGTATCACCCATTGAAGTGTCTGTAGGATTTGTGTGTTTTGCATCTGTAGATCCATAATTGCCTTATTGATTCCAGTGATCTCATTCGAGTAGTGGTTTGACACTTGTCCAGTGGCTTCGTATCCCTCGGTGGGAACGCCCAGGTATGAGTGGTCTTGTTGTGCGTGGTGTTGTCCAGGTAGCGGTGGAAAATCTCGCCTGACTGCATCGGCGAAGGAAACCCGTGGTCTCACTTTCGCTCTTTCAGCTACCAATCTGGATCTTTCCTCGTTCTTTTGTTTTTTCGCATTAAGCTGATCTTGTCTGAGCCTTATCTGCCTTGCGAAAAGCGGGCACTTAGGTTCATTTGCTGCATGGCCTTCGTTCTCACAGTTCAAGCAGACTTCAATGATGTTTCCTTCTTTCATGGTCTTCTGAATGGTAGGTGTCGCCTGTCTACCATAGCAGGATTGCTTCGTGTGGTCAAACTGGTAACACCTCTTACACTGAGTGATGTGCAGAGGGTTTTCTCTGTAGGGCTCAGCGTTGATTTTTGGCGCCGAGAAAAACTTCCTCGAACTCGTCTTAAGTCTGCTGATAATTTCGCGAACCGTGTACTTTTTATTGAAGGTCAGCAGCGTGACCCGTCCAGATTTGCCGATCAGTTTAACGCCATCAGGTTTGAGGCCGATGCAGTCTTGTACCTCATCGGCGATCTCCTGCGGTGTGTAATCGTAGACATTATTTTTAATGACCACTTTGGTGGCATTATTACGTTCAGCCTTTGGTTTCGGTGCTATGATACGCTCGGCTTTCAGTTCTTCCAGTCTGTTCAGGATTGATGACCTGTCTTCCGATGTCAGGGCACCGATACCAATTTGTTTACTGTTAGTCACAAGGGAGGCTTTATACTCCTTAGCGATGGATTGCAGTTTTCGCATTATCTCTTTATTGGCTATAAAATTGGGGTCCCTAATTAGGATGCGAGGAATTCTCTGCATCGGCTTGTTAGGGATTCTTATCTTTTGGGGGGTCTCCGGTGGTGACCCTTCTCTCTTTCGCTTCATCGTTCTATCTTGGGAACGAGCCGGGGTTGAGTCACGGCTTGGTATCTTCGTTGTTCTATCTTGAGAACGAGCTGGAGTTGAATCACGGCTTAATATCTCGAATCTGTTTTGCGTCGTTATTACTTCGCGTTCACTCCGTTTAGTCGCTAAGCGCTTATGATTCACGCCGCTCGCGACCTCCTTTGCATTCATGCTCGCCTGGTGACTCGGCGCCAGGTATTGTGTCATCAGTTGATTGCCCGCTGTTGCCGCTTTAGCGGGGGTTGGGTGATTCGTCGTCTTGCTGGTAGGGGCGCTGGCTCCGCGCGTCGGCATTGACGTTACTTTGCTCGAGCTCGCAACGTCGGCGCCGCGATGGCGGGCCGATGACGTGGCACTTACTTGTTGCACAGTGACTTCTTTGTTCTTTTTTCCTTTGTTCTTCTTCCTTCGTTTTTTGCCTGTTAGACCGAAGGTTTCGTAGTTTTCACTTTCTGAATGTTTAATGTGATGACACTGGTTATGCCTACAACTGGGACACACAAACCACTCTTCCATCACCATTTCACTAGTCGGTACAATGTCTATGGACCTCGCGGTCCCGCATTTTTGGCACTTTCTTATGGGCTTTGCACAGTTCTCGGCAAAGCAAAACACTGTCTTCACTTTCAGTAGAGGTCTGAGGAGATTGTTCTCGAGTCCTACCTTCGAAATTACACTGATTTTAATGGCATATTTTTGCCCACATTTTTCACAGTTAAAACATTTTGTGTTCATTTGCTCCAGCCCCCATATCGTGAGGCTGAAGGGCACTTCACCGGAGCACTTGACACATTTGATAGATTTTTCGGGATTGCTGTTAAAATCGGCAAGGTCCCGTTCTAACGTATACACTAATTGTTCTTTCTCATTGTCCTGAGGATTTTCTACATCACTAATAGCGTCCATATCGCAATCACTTATTCCGTCCATGTTGTCACAATTTATTTCTTCGTTATTTTCAAAAGTCTCTTTTATTTCACCATCCCGGGGGCGCGTCCCCCCGGGTAGTGGGACACTCATTTTTAATAAGAAGTTCACTATTTAATTGTAAAATATTCACTTTACAGGTAAAATATTAATATCCAATATAATTAATTGACGTTGTCACTTTTTACTTTTTCCATGAAGTCGCGGACGAAGTAGTCGGAGGGCAAACTTAGTAGTAGATGACCTTAGATACATTATAATAGTAATGCGTTACTAAAATAGTAAGTATTATTATATTCCAGGGTCGAACCACAACGGCATGGCGGGGTTCTGGGCGCGGAAGGCGGCGGACCAAGGTCTGATCGGGCTGGCCTTCACCAACACATCGCCCCTGCTGGCGCCCACGAGAAGTAAACAAGTAAGTTACTTTTAATGATAAAACAGTTTTTATGAATTTGTGTAGCTTATATTTCGTGTACGTCCCGTGTACTACGAGTATAATCTCAAGACCATGGTTGCTGTAAAATATTCGAAAAACATTCGTAAAAACCTTAATAAACCGCGATAGAATCTGTTAAAGTTGTTTCATTATAATGTAAAACTCGCATTAGACATTAGGAAACATTATATGAAATTTGTTTTCTAATCTTAAGTAGGTATCGATTTTTCACACTAGGTACTTGATTTATGACAATCGCTTTACAAGTGCTTTAGAGTTGAGAGACGTGTGAGATACTAAAAACCACACAAGCCATGTAGGTAAATTGCGCGTTTAGGATGTGTTATCCTAATTATCCTAGTAAGGATGACAGGTCTAACTGATTAAAATATTGAAATATCGTTGGTCTAGTTCTGGTTGGCTGATAATTTCGATTTTTAAAAGAGGTCAAATCATGGTAAAATTTTCCGTTACATAGTTGATAGTCTAATTTACATATGACGTTATAGGATGAACATATTTTGACATTATGCACTGGTGTAAGCTAAAACAGACTTAGGGCCGGTTGTTTCAAATCTGTATCTGTAAGAGACTTCGTTAAATTTTAACGTCTGTTAAAAACAATTCTCTTATGGTCATTAACGTTTGTTACCGCCATCTTTAACGATTATTATTTTAACATTCGTTAAAATCGCTCGAAGGTGACGAACCATTTCATTATGTGACCGTAAGTACACATTAGTATTAATATACGCACCGTAAACTATTCTACTCACAAACTCCTTTGACATTAAAGTTCAAATCAGTAAATAAGTGGGATCACTTGTCGTTTATTATGTAGTACATATGTACTTGTTTACTGTAATCACTAATCACATAAGATAACGACATGTTATTATTTCTAATTGTGATAACTCTATATCTACATCTACACTAATATTATAAAGAAGAAAGATTTGTACCTATTTTTGTATGTTTGTAATGAATAGGCTCAAAAACTACTGGACCGATTTCAAAAATTCTTTCATCATTCGGAAGCTACATTATCCACGAGTAACATAGGCTAAATTTTATTCTGATAAAAATAGGGTTCCGTAAGATATTTTGGTTTTTCGGACACAAGGTGTAAAAAATGTTATTTCGCGTACTAAGATCCCGTTGTAAATCTTAGTTAACGCAGGCGAAGCTGCGGGCAACAGCTAGTACATAATATATAAACACTTAATGCAGAGTGCTATTTTTTATTTGCTAGTAATATTTTAAAGGGTTTTATACCTAATGGCATCATATTACAGAAGATTATGAATAGGGATAGGGATAGATCGATCACGCTCGGACTTGAACTTCTAAAATCAATAAAAAAAGTATCAAACATATAAGCCCTTTTTTTTCTTTTACGCCGGGAAATGCACTGACGTATACCGCTGGGGAGTGGGTTTCCCCAGGCGGGTATGTGGGACTCGCTGCACCCGAAAAATGGCAAGTGGACGCAGCTCTACCCACTAAAACCCAGCGAGTGCCACCACTGCCGCCTTTGGTGAGGTGCCCCGGATCTGCAAACAACAGGGCACCTCGACGGCTAGTCAGTCCCTCAGGGGATCGGTCCCCTATAGATATATATAATAGTTCACCGATGCGCTGGCCCAATGCGGGTGATGCGGTTGAAGTTCATCAGAACTTCACACAAATTCAAAGACTTCCAATGTCATCAGGCATGCAGGTTTCCTGACGATATTTTCCTTCACCGGTGAGCGAGTGACGGTCTCGTGTTTAGGTGCACATAGAAATTTAGAAAACCTCTTTTCAAGGCACCACAGGGGACTCGAATGGAACCCAGACCCTCTCGCTTGACATCGATATTATTATTGTTTACCGAGTAATATTTATGCGAATTTCAGTCATTATAATAAATACAAAACTATAAAAATCCATTTATAAAGTCCTAGAATATATAATGAGACGACTTTTACCAATTGTTACGAAACGTAATCTTTATTAATTCTTACTCTTACTATGCAATTTCTTTATTATTATTTCAAGTAAAAACTACCGAATGGATTTTAATGAAACTTTACAATAATATAGCTTATACATTAGGATAATACATAGGCTGTATTTTATCCCTGTACTCCCATGAGATTGGGAAGTACGCAGGGGAAACCGCGGGGCGCTGCTAGTAATATTATAAATGTGAAAGTGGGGCTGGTTGCTACGCTTTCACACGAAAACTACTCAACCGATCATCATGAAACTTTGTACACATATTCCCGGAGGTACAAGAAGAAACATAGGATGCATTAAAAAAAAGAATAAAATTATACATGTTACAAGAATTATACATTAATGACTTACTGGTAATTATTGATGTCTTTATCTTTCCAGGCTGCTCTGGGTACTAATCCCATGTCGGTGGTAGCACCAGCCTCGAATGGTGAATCCTTTTACTTAGACATGGCTACCACCGCCGTCGCCGTTGGCAAGGTAAGCGGTTTTGAGTATAATTTTTAATAAAACGTTATTATTTTTAAAAATAGCGACATCTATAGATACGTCCTGCTCTACTAGAGGATTAACCTGTTGTCGGCCTTCAAATATGAATTTTCTCTCTTCTTGAAGATCCTAAAATGATAATATTTGAAAAAGGCCGCTTCTTATATATGCTGATGTTGAAATAGAATTCAAATCTTATATTTATACTTATGTCTTAGAGTATTAATTTCGCTGATGCATGATTGATGTACTTACAATAAGTAGGTATGTATATAATAATAATAATAATTATATAAAATAATTATAAAACTTATGCGTGCGTACAAACGTTTCTGACTTATTATATTACTTATTATTTTTATTATTTTGATATTATACCCTTTAGATCGAGATGCAGATGCGTAAAGGTGAGAGTCTGCCCAGTGGATGGGCTCAAGGGCCAGACGGCAAGGAAACCAGGGACGCTAAATTGGTAATATTCCATCTCAATTAAAAACTCAAAGACACATCATTTCGTTAAAAATTGTCCCTAACCTATCTTTTTAAGAAAAGTTTGAAACTATGCATTTATTTACCCTTATTTACTAATCCATTTATTTTATAATCGTTCGTAAGGAGTAAACTCCTGTCGTGCGTCAGAGCTGACACACGCACACACATTTTTGGAACTTATAGATTATACTAATTACTAATATTATAAAAAGATAGCGTTTCTGAGATGTGGGGTAATCTCTGTCTCACTGGTCGGATTTTGAGAATTCCCTTACCAACAGTTACAACCAACAGAACATAAAAAAGTTTTTATGTCATAGAAACCTTTTAATTTATTTGTTGTCGTTTATGTCTATATATAAATCACGAAATTCCCTTTTTTCATAAAACCTCTATTTTTTTAATAATAAATATTTTTAATTGCAGGCGTTCGATACTGCCTGCCTCATGCCTCTGGGAGGGAAGGAGGAGTCTTCCGGATACAAGGGCTATGGACTCGCGGGCATGGTAGAGCTGTTCTGTGGAATACTGTCTGGTAATTTTTATTTTATTTTATGGTAAAATGTCTCACAATGGGCCTTATCAGAAGGCTTAAGATCACCCAAAGAGCAATGGAGAGGGCTATGCTTGGAGTTTCCCTGCGTGATAGGATCAGAAATGAGGACATCCGCAGGCGAACCAAAGTCACCGACATAGCCCGACTTATTTCCCTTTTTAAGTGGAAATGGGCAGGGCATAAGGTATTATGTCTCTGTGCCAATAATTATACTGCTTGTCTTGCTCTACACATACACGCTAGAACAAGCAAGATGGCGATAAACTTTTTTTCAATGAACCCAACTATGCTGTTCGCCTAAAGGCCTTTAAGCTTCATGGAAAATGTGGAAGAGCAGTAGTCTCATCTAAGAATTTTTATGAGGGAGATATCCTCCCCCGCCACCTTCCCCCGGGGGGCATGGCTTGATGGTCTGGCTACTACGTGGAGTAGGGATTAGTCTGTAGACATGGCGATACCCGTGCAGTCAGGAGCGCAGCACAGTTCATAGCCACGGAGTATAGATATTATAAGGAGTCCGAGTCTGTTGAACAAATGGTCGCAATTTAGGGGATAAAGCTTTTGCCGGTAGAACGTGCGTTTTAAAAGAAGTATTCCTTTAAATCTCTACGCGGGAAGTATTGTAGCGCTGATTTTGATTGATTGGTCCATACAATAGCATCGGTACACACTCGATTCTAGCGCGGCCAGTGGCAGAAACGAGAACTAAGATCTGGGTTTATTATTGTGTACATGAATACTACGAAAAAGCCCATATCGTTCGGACTCCTTATATCTCTACTTCGTACTCATACCTCTCAGCAGTGAGTACCATGTTAATGTGGATACTAGCTCTATAAAGCTTATCACGAATATATTAGTTACTGGTAACTTGAGCCATTCCATCCTGAGCTGATGCGTGCAGTTTTATGATAAGCGCTTGTTTTATGAGGTTTTTATTACAAATGTATACTGTATGTAATGTGAGCTCGATGATTAGCGAACGGATAATTAACACGACTAGAGTAAATTGACACATGACTATTTAAATATTATCATAATCATCCCGGATGATAATATAATCGGATCGGTCGTCTTGGCACTCATCGAAGGTGGCCTATATCCAGTACACGGATAAAAGCTGATGATGATGATGGTGGATATCTTTTTAAATACCCTGGTCCTAAGACAGTCTTAAATCAGTGTACCAGTGATGAGTTATGGTCTAGAAACGTGGTCATTATGTTCCTTATCAAAAGACTTAAGGTCGCCCAAAGAGCAATGGAGATAGCTATGCTTGGAGTTTTCCTGCGTGATGGAACCTAAAATAAGGAGATCCACAGACGACTAATCACCAACATCACGTGCACAGCACAGCTTGAAGGATTGTCAACTTAAGTGGCAATTGGCAGGGCGCATTGTTTACAGTAGCAACCACTTACCGGAGAGCTCAGTGCTAGTAGACCTCCCTCTACGTAGACACCTGATAAAGGTCGCGGGAATCAGCTGGATGCGGGCGGACCCTAGGCTTATATCCAGACGTGCTTCGACCTAGGGAATGAATAAAAAATGATCACTTATCTTTATTCGGTTATTCGACACGATACATTTAATTATGATGATTGTCATGACAATAAGCTCCTTATAATTTCCAGTACTGGACGAGTTCCAGGCCCAATGAATTCAGGGTGATGAACATCTCTGCCACAATAAAGAAAGAACGGAGAAAGCGATTACATTTTAAGATGGATATCAAATATTTAAATAAACCTCTAGGTTAACCTATAGGTGCGTCGATCAGGAACAAACAGACTCTCAATTTGAGGCCGAACACTCTCTTTTGGCCTATCACAGTTGCTAACCCTCGTTGTTCCCTCTCCCGATAAATTCTACTCTAACACACTGTACACACAACAGTACACTCCCTAATCGCTCTCAACACCGCTTCCGCTTTAAGTGGTGAAGACCTTACTTCCGTCCGTTGTTTTCGTGATTGGCAAGGAGGAAAATGGAGAAAAGGAGGAAATAAAATGCCTTATTATATTAACATGCCTTATAATATATACACTAAAAACTTGAAAGGATTGAATCTGGCGTGAGAGCCGTAAATAGCCTTTTTTGCACCCTGTGCAGCTTCTATAACTGCGCCCTTAGCAAACCGAATAAAATTATAGTCCTGCCTGGTCTGGCCATTCTTGCGCCCAACAGAGTATATGCCCTGTGCCTGGGCACCGGTGGCACTACCCTATTTACGGCTCTACCTGGCGTGATCTATAGATAATTTGAATTATTAAAAAAAATATTACCCTACCTATTACTATGATTACTAATTACAAATTACGCTTTGAATGTTTCAGGGTCTAAATACGGCCACCATATCCGATCTTGGTCCCACAGTGGCGACGGCGGTCCAGCGGATCTGGGCCACTGTTTCATCGCTGTGGACCCAGGGAACTTCGCGCCAGGGTTTGGGGACAGGCTCGCCGACTGCATCCACCACTGGCGGGAATTGGAGCCGGTAAAATGATGAAATTTTATTTAAGGAACAATTCAAGGACAAACGGTTATAGCCATTTTGACTGACTTGAATGATGGTATCATTTCCGCGGATGATATAAAAGCGCAATAAGTATTGTTACTATAGTGTTGTATTAAGTTCGTAGCCGATTGCACACAGCAGCAGACCACGTGTCGCTGCGACACTAGTCACTACCGGTTTCTATGTTTAAAAAAAGTAAAGTATCCCTTGTATGTCCCACTGCTGGGCCCGATCCTCCTTGAAATCAGGCGAGAAGGGTAAGTGGACATAGTTCACCGATGCGCTGGCCCAATGTGGGTTGGTGAACTTCACATACCTTTTCAATCTCATCAGGCATGCAGGTTTCCTTACGATGTTTTCCTTCACCGGCGAGCGAACGATGGTCTCATGTTTGGGGTGCACTTAGAAATTTAGAAAAACCCATTTTAAGACACACCCGGAAGGTCAAGACCGAACCCGGCACCTTTCGCATAAGAGGCGGAGTCCACCCACCACTAGACTATCGCCGTTGGTTTCTTTGTATTTCTATTAAATTCACTCCGTTGTTAGCGACACGAGGCACCACAAACAGACGTCACCAATCGCAGGTGAATTGTGAACACTCAGAATATATTGGTGACTGAATGCCATCTGCTGTTGCGATCTGCTGAGTGCAATCGGGTTCGAAATTATGAATGAAATCGACATGACGCGTCGAGGCAACCGTCTGCTGCTGACGCGTACAGTTGGCTACCAACTCGTAACTTATAATAGCAGCTAATCCATTATTATAGGCACCATTCGTTGTTGCCTACGAGATATGAGACATGCCATTGAAAATGCAATGCTTAAATGTCATGTCAAAAAAATAGGAGGTAAATTGAATGATTGCTTCGATTTGGCGTTTTAGGTATATTGCAGCAGTTTAACAAGTCCCTGTGTAAATACTGTTTTAAACACTGACAGAATGAATGGTCATCCCTGTGGAATTAAAGAGTTATCGATGTTACAGACGGACAAAACCCTGCCAGTCCTAGCACCAGGAGACAAGGAGAAGAAGGCAGCGGCACTGACTGATGAGACTGGAACGGTCTCATACGTCCAACAACAAATTAAATCTAGTGCGGCGCTAGCTACGCGACTCAAAGTCAAACCTATGGAGGTATTACAGAGTTAGAATGAGCCAAAGATAGAGAGGGAAAACAGATAAAGTGAGATGGAAATAAAGAGAAGAGAAAATTACTTGCAATAGAGTATAAATAGCTAGAGTATAAATAATGTATTCTTCGTTTAAACATATAATATATTTTTGATACATATTGATATTTACGTCTTTAAAAGACTTTAAAAGTGTTAAAAATGCTGTTCAAGTTGACTATTTATTGATAAATGAATTTAATGTGTTGATATTTTTTTCGAACTATAATACTACATAATATTATATTTGTTCGGTATATGTGTCGGTCTAAGAAAAAAGCACGTCAGTAGGCGACTAGAGCATATTATTGCTATTTTAAATCCCGACTGACATATTTCTTTAATTTTAGGTGGGTCTTTTGCGGACACTGTGTCCACAGGGCATGGGTGTTTAAACACAATCTAGGTTGAATTTTGAGAATAAATTATACAATTATAATTCACATAACAAAGACTAGGGGCGCTGTTGTGTCTCGACAGCGCTTGTTTTCCGTAATAACAATTTACTAAAATCATTTTTAACATTAATAATTTAATTATTATAAACTTATTACACCTAGCGGAAGCAGCTAAGTCAATAAGACGTAATCGGCTAATACTTTATGACATTTGTCAATTGTTTAAAAATATGGTGATATAAGTATTCGTTACTGACATTATAATGTAAATAATATCTAAGAATACCTCATAGCAACACGGTCCTCCCGCCGGAAGGAGGACGGTGTTGCTGTAAGAAGAATACAGTCCTCTTTATTGTTTTTTCTATTGTTAAATTGCCTGCAATATATACAAAAAATGTGTGATAGCATTATTGAGGAAAACAAAACTGATTGTGACTACTTATTAAAAGAGGTTCCACGTAACTTTAACTTGCTACTTATAGAGACTGCCAATAAAAAGTGCGTAGAATTTAGAATATAAGGAAATTTCAAATTTTAATACATAAAATTGTAACGTCATAATGTCACGTTAGCATGTCGGTGACGCGAAAAGCGCTTAACTTGGCTAAAAAATTCACTTCAAAAATTCTAAAATCTAGTCTTAAACTGCAACATGAATGTAATGTGTAACATTTCGACACCTCCTACGTAAACTATCGTAATCAACAATTTTAGGTTTTTCGCTTTTTTCCATTAATGATCTTCTTTTTATACATTTTATCGGATGCACTAATCAAAATTATGAAATTGTCAATAGAAACCTCATTACAGCACCCGTAAAATATAGTATGTCTGTATTTATCCACAGTAAAGTATCGTAATATTAGTTACGGCAACATACACTGAGGGGCGAGGGCCCAATGCGCTGCGCGAACGCCGCGTAACTATTACTTACCATAGAGTACGCGGGAAGTGCGTACACGCGTTCCATTGTAGATCAATGTTTTATTTTAGCATTATTTTTATATTAGTTCAGGGTAAGTATTCTAAATATTATTAATAATGTCGTCTAGAACTAGAAGAATGATCGATCCAGTATATTTTAAAGATAATAATGTGCTTTATTCTACAAAATCGGCGACCATTACTTGTTTGAACAGTAGTGAAATATGATCTACCTCTATGCCTGTTGATCAGACTTCTCAGGAAGATACAGATATATTGTTTATTATTACTTATTATATTTAAAAATATGATATTTATTTATATAAATATAATTTGAAGTATTGCATAGTATAATATTGTAAGTATAAGTTACTTTATTATACGCTGAATTTTGCAATCGTTTTGCTGTCGTATGTATTACTTGAGATATTTTACTTCGAAAATATGTCGTAAATATAATCTGTATTTAAACTTACGATATATTACACGGGAATTATGATCTTTTTTTAATAGTATGTTATACTTACAATATTTTTATTCGTTATGCTATAGAAGTTACTATAATATTCTTCTAGAAAATATTTATTTATAAAGAATTTCTATGATTTTTTTGCAGACTCCGCTCTCCCATCTACTATAGATATTAAATAAATAAACGCCATAATTGATTTATTATCTGATTCGGAGGAAATATCCTTTAGCCGAATACCATAATTAGATTAGATTAGGATTAGGGCAAGGTAAGTAGATATAATCCTAACCGAAAATTCCATTGCACAACCTGGGAACCGAACCCGGGACCTCATGAACTGCTGTTGAACGTGCTACCGCCAAAAAATAAATACTACGGTAATAATACCACAGATGTAGTTACTCATCTGTACAGTTAATCATCTGGATATTGATTGCGACAGCTATTTTTGTCCCTGGTTTGTTGAAAATTTGTGTGATATTGAGCCACCATTATCTGTAATAGATAATAAATAAATACAGATTTACTGTTTACGCCATAAGCAAACACGCCTCTTAACCCCTTTTCCCGAATCGTCACCCAAAACATCTAGGAGACGAGAAATGAAAAGAAAAAAAAAGAAAAGAAAGATAAAGGACATGTAAGACGAAGACATATTGAAGAATGGAAAGATAATAAAAGGAAAACACTAAGAAATTTAGGCAAAGAGTATGAAAGTCGTAATGGAACTAAAAGGTCTGGTAAATCTTTAGGACCTATGTGTCACATTAATTGCAGACAAAAATGTTCGACTAAAATTAGTCATGATATCAGACTTAGCATTTTTAATACATTTTGGGATCTGGGTTATCGTTAAAAACAATGGATTTTCATTGCAAATCTAGTTGTAAAACAAAAGAAACGTAGACAGTTTACTGATATTTTATCGAGATGTAAATTTACATTAATAATTTATCGACTACCATCTAACATAAATAATCAAGAGAGTTGTACGATTGTTTGTAAAAAAATGCTTTTAAATACATTTGCAATAAGTGAACAATTTGTTTACACGTCTTTAAAAAAAGTTAAGGTTTAGTACAATTTGACGTAAGGGGGCATTGTTTGAACCATTGCAGGGTTCTAACTGAAGATGTAATAAGAAGTGTGTGTGACCACATAAAATCCTTACAGCCAGTCGGATCGCACTTTACGCGAAATAGAATTAGCAAATTATATTTAGATGGTGCTTTAAATTTTCATAATTGTTTTAATTATAGAATGAATGGTTTGATGCTTAAATATATCTCTCAAAAGCTAATACGGAACGTCAGTGTCATGATATCGTTAATGAGCACTTTAAACTTGCTTTCCATGTCCCAAAGAAGAACCAGTGCGATAAATTACACTTCTTTAAGAATTAATTAGCTTCCATATTGCCTGAAATACAGCTACATGAAAAACATATGCGACATAAGAAAGTCGCTCGTCAAAAAAGTTGTTAGATAAAGAAGTAGCCAAAAAGTGAAATGGAAAAATGTTAGTAGCGACTTTCGATTTTCAGAAAGTTTTAACGACTCCGTATGGCAATATAAGTGTTTTTTTATTATAAAAGGAAGTTGTCAGTTTTCAATTTCACTGTTTTTAATCTAATTGAACAAGAAGGTAAATACTTTATGTGGTATGAGGATAAGGTCTCTATCTGTTTATTTAAGTACATTTGTAAGTATGAAGACCAAGGAATAGATGGATTTCGATTTTGGTCTGACAATTGCGTAGGTCAAAATCGAAATCGTGTTGTTTACGCAATGTGCAGCAGCTCTGTATCAGATAACCATCCATCACTGTTTCTTAGAAGTTGGTCATACCCTAAGGGTTACAGCTCATTTATGCACTAAGACCATTTAAATAAAAAATAAAAAGACCACTATAAATTTTTGTTACTTTGAAACTATTAGTAGATACTGTTACTAGAAGATAATTTTATTTATTTATAAATTTATTTTCAAACACTACAGGGATACTTACTACAATTATCTTCTTATTAAAATATATCTATGCCTTATACTTATATCCCTTTTATTTTCATTAATCTATACTTCCCAGTAATCTATAATCGGTTAGATACTACTTAGATGATTTTATAAGAGTTTACATCGATAATTATTACATTAAGTATAATTTACAATAGTATTTTACATACGCACACCATAGTAAAATATCGTATTTGTAACATACGCTATGTGTCAGTCTATAATTTACCATGTATACTGCAGTAACTAACACATACGATAGCTAGCGAATGATATAATCCGACGAGAAATATCGTATGTGACTTTTACAAAAAACTAGATAAAATTAAATAAAACCTTATAAAGAGTAGTATTTTATTTGTATTCTTATACTTGTATGCCAATTTTTATAATTATAGAATGCTATTTGTAACCACCATCACGAAAAATCTGTTTCCAAATCTTTAACTGGTCGTACTGTAAAGTTGGTCATTTGTAGTTACGATAATATACGTAGGAGGTGTCGATTTCTAGAATATTTTAGAGATTAATACTACCTATTACAGTAACTAGTAAGTATTAGGAACAGAAGTAGATTTAAAAAAATATATGAATAATGACAGCAGACGTCTATATTCATCATAAATATTATCCGCTACGTCCACATTCGTAACCAAATTTTCGTAACTGGTTATGAATAAGGAAATTTTTTCACTGTTTCGTAAAAATTATTAAGCAAGACTTTTTTTCCATTTTCATAACCAGAGCCTCTTAGTCGAGTGAGTAGCGATATTATCTGCACTCGGCGGGATTCGAACCTGCGACCGATGCCTAAAGTGTCCAATAGCCTGACCACTCGACCAACTTATATTATGTATCAGGATAGACAATTAACACAAAATTGCCTGTACTGTTTCCAGGTAAACTAGGTTTTGTTCATGGGCAAAATTGACCACTTACCACGAGTAGGCACGTCTACCAGATTTAGATTCAAGTATGATAAAAAAATGCATAATAATTATTATAAGGAAGTCTATTTTAAAATCATTATATAAATATATTATTTAATGTAAGCCGTTATAATTTAAGAAATATGTAAGATCTTATTAAAGCTTTTATGAAATTTGTGTCTGTGAAATTTGTCGCTTTGAAGTTTCATTTATTTCTATTCAATATAGTTAAAGAATTAAATTTACCAACACTACAGAGTTTTTTTATGATATTATGACTATCCGTCTTTTGTGCTTTTTTATTTACAAAAATAACTAACCGAACCGCCGCAAATTTATCAACTAACAATTAAATTAATGGAAGAGAATTGTTCCAAACGTATCGACTATCGCAGAGGTTCCCAAACTCTTTTGTTTCATAGACCACTTTCAAAATTTTCCTGCATCAGGTGGACCCCTTGCTGAGCTTTTTTTTTCTTATGTTCTAAGAAAAAATCTTTAAATTATATAGTATCTTTAAATGAGCAATTCAGGAAAATCCAGAATTGCTCATTTATATTAGCCTATTATTTTAGTTTTTCACTATCGAAACCAAATTAATTTTTATGGACCCCTGGCTTACAATTGTGGACCCCTATTTTTGTCACGCTCATCATGGATTCCTCATTTTCATCATTCATTCGATTATTCGAACTCCGGCGCTCTGCGTTATTAATATATTTATGTGGGTATTGAGTACGGACTAAGGGGAACTTTTTTGCCACTAATAATGTATTAAAAAATTACACTTATTAGAATAATATTAATGGATAACGCTTTTTCTCTAAAATATCTTGGTTATTTACTACAAAATTTATTTAAATGTGACACCAAAATGATTTAGCGACTAGGACTAATAAGTTATTTACATATTATTAAATAGTTATCCCGTGATTCGGATAACAAAACAACCCATAATAACTACATATTAGAACTAGCCAAATAACTAATAGTGCAGAGCGCTAGCTTTAGTAGTAGGTAAGTAATGGAATCTCTTTTATATACCTATATAGCCGGACACCTACACTATACACATTTTCAGTGTTCTCTTTAATCGCTAGTCCAGTTATCGGGCTTAATAACAAACGTATTTTGTATCTTTTACAAAGTCATTACGTCGATTAAAAGAATGGTAATGTATTATTTTGTTCAAAATATTTTTTATTCTAGGATTTAGATTTCAAATTAAATTAAAATATATTTCATGTATGTAATTTGAATTTGAATTATTATTGTTATATTTAATAACAACTTCCTAAAATCATTATTCTTGTATAGTTTAAAAATAAAAAGCATGTACTACAATGTTATGGCGAAAATGGCGAAAAATTAGATATTTTAGTAAATCCTCTTTTATCACTGTTACCTTGATTGTTAATCTGTGAGGTCAGAGGTTAGTCAGTCCGTCCTTGCTGTCAAAAATGAAAAACGTCAATTGTCAGTTGCATACTTGTTTTGACTGATGTTTTATTGTAAATATTCTCAAATATTATTTTTCAAATAAATTTTAAATTAAAGGATAACATATGGTGTAGTGGCTATGCGCGAGCACAATAAAAATATAATAGATAAATAGTCAGTCATTATCAACCCGTCGTGGCGGTATAATATCAGTAAACAGTAGTGGCAGTGTATGTTTTAAATTTCGAGTGCAGATTAATAGGACATTAATTTACAAACTTTCTGTGGAGTAAAAGTGTATGTTCCAATAAGGGTTTAAAATTTCAGAATATTGTGTGTGTTAGTTAGTTCGTTAAAAATTCGTACAGACTAAAGGTAAGTTTGACTTTAGAAATAATGTCTAATAATACCTACCTACGAAGAGTAAAAGATTTTTTGACTTACTTTCACTTGAAATATATATGAATATATTACATTGTTTTAATATGTAAAGTTAAGTGTATTTTTAAAACTCTTGGTTTTTTACGCTTTTTTATGAAGCATTGAATTTTATAAATAAAAATATAAACAAACAATACATATTTCATAATTATTGTCATTATTGACACAAACTATTTACTTAGTCTAATGTTTTAAATATATTTGCTCCCCTCTTTATATTATACCCTATTAACACTTAAATTTATCTCTATGATATGTATAATAATAATATAATAAGTCTTGTGAGGTTATAGGAATAAAAATAGACTAGCTGATCCGGCAAAGATTGTTTTACCATATAGGCTTATTATTTCTTGTAAAAATTTTGATCATCAAAATATAAAAAAATATGTCTTGAATACCCCTTTATTATTGAAGTCTCCAATTTTGCCATAAGGATCATTATAAATTGTGAAAATAAGGATGTCCAGTAGATACTACTGCCTAAAAAATACAAAGCTGCTTATTCTTTTTAATCTTTCCTAGCCTATCATACTGGTAAGTCCATAATTTACCCACCTAGGGGTTGATTTTCTAGAAATCCGTTTTTCCTTCCTTAGATTTGCATAGATTACGATTTTTAATAGCAATTTTATTTTCAGTCAAAATGCATAAAAAAACTATTACCAATTGTTAGTACTATTAAAAATTGTGATTTTAACACTGCGCTGCATCATTAATTTTTTTCTTTGTCCACATATTATGTAATTTATGATAAATATATTCAATATAAACCAATGTGCGAAATCCAAAGTGGTTATGCGGCCAGAGTTTTGGGAATGTTCCCAGCCGACAGCCATCTGGGACCCATATTTTATTTGTAATACTGTTGTACATAAATAATTTTATTTTTTACTTACTTATAATAGATACAGTTTTATGTTACTTGTAGATTGGTTTTCTTATATTAAAAGTTTTTATTAATGTTAAAAAAAGTTCAATAGTGAGGTGTTGCTAAATACAATTTTTTTTTCTAACATTCTATTTACTCTTTGGGAATGTTTATGTGATAAAATAATCATACCAAGGAATTTTTGCCATGTTCAATAACTTTATTTTTTTTAATACTTAAACATATTTTATTGATCATTACTTTTGGCCGTAATTCAGAATTTTATGTCTCAATCATTAAAGTGTTTCAAATATACTCATAAAATACTCCTTCAATTAATTCTTTATCAACGTATATTTGAACAACAGGACAACAAGATCTCTTGCCACTTGCGTCAGATATGGATCAGCCACTGCAATTTTGTGCCATCTCTTTATTATTGAGCGATATGTAATAAGTAATGTTGATAGTAATAATAAATAATTAACTATGGGGAACCATCATCATCATCATCAGCTTCTGTCCTCCCGCTGCTGAACTTAGGCCTCCGTCAATGAACACCAAGATGGCCAATTCCTGCCACTCGCATTCTGTATGGACCGGCCAGTGCATAGAGATCTTTTTCCTGAATAATGGTCAAACAACAATATTTTTACTATGTGAATTTCAAAACAGTGCCTTGAACAAAAGTCCCCACATTTCATCCAAGTACTATATCCAAGTAAAATACTCTTCTGGTGTTAAATAAACTAGTTATTGCCAGCTCATAGGTGTTAACTCAGTGTCCCGACTGATGATAATTATTATAGCCAGTGTCTTAGTGATGTCACTCTTGTTCCCCATACTCTACGATATCACTTATTTGTTATATTATTTACTTTATTATAATATTAAAACTATTCAAAGTTTTCTTACAATTGGATGAGTAGTTTCATATAATATTTATTTAACCTCTTATATTGAAACTCACAAACAGCATGACTCCTTTATTATGGGGCTAAAATATGATTGTGCTTTAAATAGCTCAAGATTGCTAATATATTGCTATTAAAATTTTGGACAAGTTGTTCCGTTAATCGCCCAAAGTTTACATTACATTGTAAATATAATATTCCAAACATGGGATGCTAAATTAAAATTTACGAAGTTGCGCCATTTTGTTATTTTAACTGTATGTAATATTCTTATCAGCATAATCAACAAATATATATGTTGAGTAATAATATTTTTGGCATTGTAATGGAAACTTCAGTTGATTAATATAATTAGTGGCTTTTTGTCTCACTGGTATTTTATTTTATTAAATTTAGTACAAATGTCTGGCTTGTATAAGGATGAGGTAAACTAAGGGTTTTTAATTGTATTTAGCTATTGATAACTAATAAAATGATATTATTTCATCTACACGTAACTTACCATGTCTTAAAAATCCCAAAACTGGAGAGGTTTTTAGATAATAGATTTTTCTACACTTGAGTGTCAACCATTTCGACATACCTACTTAGTCTTATGAAATTTAATGTCAAATTATTCCTATAGGTGCATATCTGAGGACACATCCCGGACCATTCATGTAAAAAACATTTACCAAAAAATTACTGTGATAGTTACTATAACAATCTCATAACAAGTGGTATGTTTGCAAGAAACTATTTATTATTATTTTATACTTAATTTGGACATGTATGTCTTTTTTTTTCTTTTTTTTTTATTCCTTGAGTGGTCTTTTGTCCCCTTTTTGTGCGACAGTTTGCAAAGTCAGGAAAGTGTCCTCCAATCGTTTCCGTTCTGGTCTTTCTACTCCATGTTATTCTCGTAATATCATCCTCTCACATTCTTTGTGGTCAACCTCTTTATTTCCCATCCCTTGGGTAGGATAGTCTGCTTATTTTTCTGCATTTATTCCCCTGATCCGGCGACCTTACCATTTCATACTTTTGTCCCCTTTTTTTCAAAGCTATGTCCTGGACCTTATTCTTGCTTCTGATGCTACTGTTCATAACCCTGTCTTTACCGTACTATGAATACTTGACTTTATAGGATTTATAAAACCATACAATCCATCCATGACCCAGAACAGTCATCTATGTTCATCATATGAATTACTAGCTGCCCCCGCCTACTATGCGTGGCATAAATTCAATACTATTTATGATACCACTAGGTCTACCAACAAAATGTCCTATAATTTGCATGATCATATGTTGTTAATATCATACAAATTATTTACTATCATGTTTAGCCTAGACATTCTTGAATTATAAATACACACACACAGACAGACAATAAAATCCACAGATCTACAGAAGATTTAAAATAGTATAGATTTTTTTAAGACGATCTCCGAGCAGTGGCCGATCGGTGTTGAATGTGAGTGGCAAGGGATCTGCCGTCTTGGTGTTCATTGAGGGAGGCCTATGTTCTGCAGTGGATGGATAAAGGCTGATGATGATGATAGTTTTTTTAAAGAGAAGTTAAATGGAGGGTTGGTTCAACAGTGGTTGGTTGGATAATGATCGTCAATATCCAAAGATTTGGTTATCGTATTCACACTCGCGACCTCAAACCACCAGTCTTATACATTTCTAGCACTATAAAGCCGCGAACATAATATGTAACAAAAGAAACTTAATTGTTTCCCGACAGAATCTTGAAATGGCATTTCTTTAACAATTGCCATTGTTCCAAGAACGTACTCTCCCACAGACTCGAGCATTTTTTTAGCTTCATTTCGCAATACACATGTTATCTTACAGGAGCGAGGTCGATGAACTCGCGCACAAGACGCCCGAATTTTGTACAGTTATATTGTGATACAGGATCGTTAATAATTTTTAATCAGTGTAAGAAGATCTGAAATGATTATAAATACGAATCATCAGACCATGTCTACTGGGCCTTAATCAAATCAAATCAAATCAAAAATATCTTTATTTCGTAGGTAACAACTTGCACACTCGATCACCATTATAGTATCTATATACAGAATAGAAAAAAAATATATAACAAATTGTTTTATTATGTCAACGCGAATTTCACTCATAATAAAACACATTTACAATATAATGAAACACATTTTACGTATTTTATAGCGGCTTATTAAATTTTTTACAATTTTAATAAACCGCGAATCGGGATAAATAAACCGTAAAAGTAGTTCCTTAAACTTAAAAATCATCACATTCTATACTAATAATATTATTAAGAGGAAAAAATTCATTGTTTGTTTGAATTGAATAGGCTCCGAAACTACTTGACCGATTTGAAAAATTCTTTCACTATTGGGAAGCTACACTAACCCCGGTGAACATAGGCTATATTAAATTTTCAAAAAGTTAGAGACCCGTATTAAAACTTAGTTGACGCAGGCGAAATTGCGGACAACAATAAAAAAAAACAAATATTTAGTAACAAATATTTTCTTAGGTTAGTATCCTTTATTTATGAATAGTCAATATCATCATTGGATTAGAAATTTCGATATAATGTTTATATAAGTACGTCAGTCGTATTGTCTGACGATTCCATTTGATACTTATTTATTACACCAGTTTTTACCATTGCTTATTCGGAGATCATTAATAGGTCCTGATTGGTCCTGATACAATAGCGGTGACTGTTCTACTAATATAGACGCGAAAGCTTTTAAGAATGTATGGATGTATGTACATAAAATTCAACAAGTTGATGAGAATGACAATACACCAAGATGATAAATATACTCGGGAAACACAACCCTCCTGGCGCCGTCGCGTAGAAAGGATTGGAGATTGTCTGATTGTAGAAAAGAGAAAGTTGTAGCACGCTAGTTGAGTCGACAGTGGAGTGCCGTAAGTGGTCTAGAGTCTAGACTCTCTACGCGTACAAGGATCTAACACACTTGGTACTATACAATAATCTTTTTACTGCCTACAATACTTGCTGATGTGTGGACTCAATTTTTGTTTATATACTTGACGTACTATGAAGCGCTTTTCTTAAGCGCTAATATATTATTGAAACAGTTGTATGAAGTTAAACAAATATACAAAAGCAATAATTAAGACTTGTCTCCGAATGGATTATTTGTTCGCACCTTTTTAAGAATTAGGGCCTGTTTCACAATCTCCAGATAAGTTCCCAATAGGCTATCGGCAATATATTTGACAGATACTCCATACTCTATCTGTCAAATATGTTGCCGATAGCCTATTGGAAACTTATCTGGAGATTGTGAAACAGGCCCTTAATATGATAACTATATTGAAATTCAACAAAAATTTTTCACGAGGTGTAAGTAAATTGATCTATTGAACTGTGATTCGTTAAACATTTTTATTTTTTATAATATTATAATTGAAAACAAAGCTAAAATGTTTGTTAGTTTTAATGCTCTCTAGAACTTCCAATCTGAGATTTCAAAATTATTAAAATTTGATGCTTAAATGAAAATATATTTTTGCACGTTTAATCGATAAGGTATATTTTGTTTTTTTTTTTAATTGAGAAGTTTTAGTTGGTATTAACCTGAAGGAAAGACGATCACCTTGCAGTGGCCGGTCCGTGTTGGTTGCGAGTTGCAAGGGATTAACCGTCTTAGCGTTTATTAAGGGAGGCCAATGTTGAATTGGCGGATAAAGGCTGACGATAATAACTTTGGGTTTGAGACTGATGACAAACAAGACAAACAGCTTATATAAAGATTACGTAACTTTGAAATCAAGAAAATATGGAATATAGCTGACGGTGGTTTTTTAATAGGTCGCCATTATGACACGCTGAAGGCCGCTCGGATGAACCTATAATTTTCTTAGGTACGTTCTTCACTGTCGATCTAGGTCAAATACTACGTGAATGCGATAAGCTTTATTATTATACTAGCTGTTGCCCGCAGCTTCGCCTGCGTTAACTAAGATTTACAATGACATCTTAGCCTTCCTCGATATATAGTCGATATACAGTATAGCAGCGCCCCGCATTCCTGTGGGAATACGGGGATGAATTATAGCCTGTGTTAATCTGATGTATAAGCTATATTATTATGAAGTTTCATGAAAATCTATTCAGTAGTTTTTGCATGAAAGAGTAACAAACATCCTTACAAACTTTCACATTTATAATATTCGTAGGACTAGCAGCGTCTCCCGGTTTCACCCGCGTACTGCCCATTCCCGTGGGAGTACATACGTGGGATAAGACAGTCTATGTGTTATTCTGATGTGTAAGCTATATTATTGTAAAGTTTAATCAAAATCCTATCAGAAGTTTTTGTGTAAAAGAGTAACAAACATCCATCCATACATTCTTACAAACTTTCGCGTTTATAATACTTTGCCGCGCCTTTGAGCGCCCCGCGGTTTTACTTGCGTAGGTACTTCCCAAACGGGTATAAAATAATAGCTACGCTATTGTAAAGTTTTATCAAAATCCAGTAGGTTTTGCGTGACAAATATCCTAAAAACTTTCGCGCTTATATCAATAATTAGGAGTAGCATAGATAAGAGTAGAGATAAGAGTAGTTAGTTCGGCTATTATTATTTGGTCTATCTATTTATATTATTCATTGACAGCTAAGCTGTCGCTTTTCGTGCGGTTTGTGAGTTAGTGAGAGCAAAAGAAAAGGCGCGTTGGCCTTATGGCAAAAAGGACATCACAATCACTAGTAAGTAATAAGTAACCTTCATTATTGTTATAGATTGCCTTCTGTTGTTTGTCTTAATAACAATTGTAAGGAACGTGATGCATCTGTATAAATTAAATAAACACTGACCGATGCGTAACATATTGTTTGTTTGTGAGATATAATCATTTCTGTATTATCATACGATATATAACTAGCAGCGTGCCGCGGTTTCACCCGCGTACTTCCCATTCATGGGAGTACGGTGATAAACCATAGCCTATGTGTTATTCTGATGTATAAGTTATGTCATTGTAACGTTTCGTAAAAATCCGTTGAGTAGTTTTTACTTGAAAGAATAACAAACATCCATCCATCCATACTTAAAAACTTTCGTATTTATAATATAAAGTAGGATAAGCGCGTCGCTGCAAACGGTCGAACAAGAAGATGACGAAGACAGATGCCAAGATTGTCCCAGTAGGCTTATAGGTACTTCCTCTGCACATCACTGGAAACAATATCTCATAATAATAATAATAATAATAGCCCTTACTAACAATCTTTACATACTATTACAGTAAAGTTTTCAATTCAATGCAATCATTTTTTCAATAAAATAAAGTATCAACCCTTTATGTCCCACTGCTGGGCACGGGTCTCCTCCTCGAAATCAGGCGAGGAGGGTAATAGTCCACCGATGCGCTGGCTTAGTGCGGATTGGTGAACTTCACATACCTTCAAAGACTTTCAATCTCATCAGGCATGCAGGTTTCCTCACGATGTTATCCTGCGTCGCCTTTCTTTACACTAACAAAATGAGCTACCGGAAAATCACAAACCGCACGAAACGCAACAGCATAACTGTCACTTTACTCCGATTTCATATGAGCGAGAGGTTCCTCCCCGGTCATGCCGACCCAATTTAGCTGCAAAGCAGCATGGCACTACCTCTTACCTCACACAATATCTCATAGTTGAGAATAATTACGTATCATGATATAAACAAGTGTGTCCACATCCTAGGAGCCAACCAGCTGATGCAACATCTGCCCCCAATTAACGCTAATTGTCCGTGTTAATCACGGTGGAAGGCACCTATTCACTGTGGTCTGATGACGGACAAACGACGTGGCTATGTAGTTTCATCCGCTATCTGTCTTCATTATTTTTCTGTCTACTGTTGAACACAAATAGCCTCTTTCCATGAATATCAGGATTAGCCTCTGCATGCAGATCTTCATCTTATTTATTTGAAAGTCGACCGATCAAAAGATAATAAAAAAATATATTTCACAACCTGGGTAGTTCCAGAGATAAAAGCGTTCGAACAAACTCGTCCTGTGTAGAAGAGATAAGAAGAAGTAGTATAGAAACTGTAAAATCTTTAAGACGATGTAATGTCATAACTATACAAAAGTGCTGAGTAGGGACTAGGTATACAATACGTTTTGTACATTGTAAGGAATAATATGTTGGGAGGGCGTTCAACTTATGTACCGTACGGTCTGTTTTCTTATTATCACTAGATACATTTCTCCTGATATTACCCACATTATATGATGATATTAGGATCATAGTATTTAGTCCATTGAAATGTTATATTTTTTAGGCCTAACCTTGCGTTTTTTAGAGGACGCATTTTTTTATGTGTAGGTGGGGTCAGGGTAAAGCAAAAACCTAGTTTGTGGGGTTGCCACCCTTGTCCCACGGCCGCCATCTTGAATTGAAGTTGTTTTTACGATATATCTCTTAATATATTTATCTGATAAAAAAAAATTGTATACATTTTTTGTTGCAAATTAAATTCTCTACAACTTTGGTTCTGTAACTTTTTGTCGTAGACCTATAAATGAAAAAGTTAAAAGCGAAAATGTTCGGTTAATGTTACAGCTCGGTCTAGTAAAGATTTTACACGTTTGCCTTTACAGTTCTTATTTTCACCAAAAGGTTTTTTACAAATAAATCAATAACTCATGATGGAGTAATGGAAAAGACACGCTTAAAAAGTTTAAGTGCAAATAATAAAAATAAAATAGTTTTCACTGAAGTTTTTTAACTTCGGTAAAAACTATTTTTTTAACTAATTCTGTCTGAAATCATTTGAAATTGTCTTCACAATTAAAAACAGGAGCAGAAGCAGAACAAAAGAAGAAGAAAGAAAAAATAAAACGAAAAAAAAGGAGGAAAAGGTGAAAAACCTTACTAGACGGAGCTGTAACATTATTCGAACATTTACGCTTATAACTTTTTTATTTATAGTTCTACGACAAAAATTTACTGGACCAAAGTTGTAGAGAATTTAATATTCAACAAAAAATGCCTAATTTTACTTTTATCAGATAATTATTTTAAGAGATATATCGTAAAAACCATTTCAACCCTTATTTTCAAGATGGCGGCCGTGGGACAAGGGTGGCGACCCCACAAACTTGGTTTTGCTTTACACTGACCCCCCTTACACATCAAAAAAATAAAATTGTGTCCTCTAAAAAACGCAGCCCCAAATGTAACTTTTCAATGGACTATAGTACTATAGTATAGTATAGGTGCCAATTACAGGTCTAGTCTTCCTTTATTACTGAGCAAAGACCTTTCATTGAGGAAATAAGCAATGATGAAGCACCCAGTCAGATGATGAGCGGCACATGACATCCCAATCAGTAGTAACACTGATTAAATGGCAACATATATATAACGAAGTTGCCCCAAATTATCGTTTTTAGCCCACTACCTAATCTATCTATAAGTTCTCTCTTTAATACTATCTTTCGTCATTGATTACCGCCCATAAAAAGTCTGCGATAACTTAATCCATAATCCAGGTCATTTTTGGGCTAATCGCTTACCGTTGCGCTTGTTTATCATTTAAGATATAAAATGTATACTGTTAATAAGTGTTGTAAATTTCTAATAATATCGTATGCAATCGGTCGCTCGGATAAGGGATTTCGGTTGTGTAATGTGTTAATGCTCATCATATATTTGAAATAATTATTATTATTTTATTTTTCCATCCACTGCCTCTTTCACTGAACGCCAAGACACCGTTTCACGCTTATCCAACACGGACCGGCCACTGCACGGAGATCGATGCATCCATTTATATCCGGCTAGCAGAGCCCCGCGTACTTCCCGTTCCCGTGTGAGTACGGGTATAAATTATAGCCTATGTGTTATTCTGATGTATAAGCTATATTGCTGTAAGGTTTCATTAAAATCCATTCAGTAGTTTTTACGTGAAAGAGTAACAAACATCCATACTCACAAACTTTTGCCTTGATAATATTAGTAGGGTTTTTATGTTCCTTTAAAGTTTAATAGCTAACATTAATCGTAATTATGTGTTTTTTATGAATGCACGTTTTAACAGCGTTCGTTACGCCGGTATTACTAGCAATTAAAATTAATTATTGCTATCGCCTAGACTTGAGATTTATTTCCAATGTACTTGTCAGGAAACAAACTGTTTCAATATCAAAATAGCTCACTAATTGATTGAAATCTGCGAGAGGAATGCAATTCGAAGTGCGCATGCGTAGCAGTAAAGAAAATAGCAGTGGCCAAATCGTTAAAAGGGTCTGTATGTGACCTCCTATCGTCTGCATAGAGTCTGTTTTCTTTCGTGTAATAGATTTGCCTACACTATAACTTACGTCTCGAGATAGGTAATCCATGAAAGAACTCTTGACCGGGACAGCCCAGGCAACTTTTTTAGTCCAAATTATTACAAAACAAGACTTATCTATTATAATGAAACAACTTTTACGGATTTTATCGCGGTTTATTTAGTTTTTTACAAGCCCGACGTTTCGGAAACTTTACAGCAACCATGGTCACGGGAGGACTGAGGTGTCAGACGTCCTACTGTTACAAAGTTATTTGAAACTACCCTATGATACAACAATATTTTATTTAGTCCTATCTATGCAGAAGGTGCTAACTAAGTCTTTAGTCTGTGACATGTTATGCTTGGATTTTGATTTTATTATATTTATTATGGGATCCCAAGCAGGTGGTAATGACCAGCCATCTTCTCTATTGAAATTAGGATGTTTTTTAATTTCAATAGCCTCACGAATCATCCTTGGTTGGAATCGGTGTTCTTTTGCGAGGACTTGTGGTTTATCAAATCTAATATAATGGCGAGCGTTGTCTAGGCTATGGTCACAGATTGCTGACTTAGTATAGCGACGGTGTTTTAAGTCAGCTATATGTTCTTTTACGCGAGTTTTTATTGATCTTTTTGTTTGTCCTATGTATGAGAGACCACAGTCACAATCAAGTTTGTATACTCCTGCATCTTGTAAGGGTATATGACACTTGACAGATGGTAAGAATTGACCTATCTTTTTTGGCGGCTTGAAATATGTTTTAATAGAAGCTCGCTTTAGGATGTAGCCAATTTTGTCAGTGACTCCCTTCATAAACGGTAGCACAGCAGGTACTCGCTCGACGGTGGCTGGTTTCACACGTTCACTGCGATGGAGCCGGGGTACCCGAAGCTTGTTGTCCCGCAGTACTTGCTTGACATGTTGAAGCTCGGTCTCCAAGTGCTGCTCATCACAGATCCCTTGTGCTCTCTGAAACAAAGATTTACCCACGGTAGCTAACTGTGTTGGATGGTGGTGAGATTCGCCGTTTAGGTACCTATCAGTATGGGTATGCTTCCTATACACTGTATGGCTTAAGGTATTATTGGGATTGCGGATGACTAATACATCTAAGAAAGCCAAAGAATTATTTGTTTCTAATTCCATTGTGAATTGAATTTTAGTATTTATGGAATTAAGATGGTCTAAGAATATGGTTACTTTGTCAGATGGTAATATTGTGAAAGTATCATCTACGTACCGCTTGTAGAACCTGGGTGTAATGGGCGAAGTATGCAGAGCAGTTTCCTCGAAGTCCTCCATAAATATGTCGGCAACAACGGGGGATACTGGTGAGCCCATCGCTACCCCATTCACTTGCTTGTAGAACTGACTATTCCACAACATGTAGCCAGATGTAAGGCAATGTTTCAGAAGTTCAGCATATTCTATTGGCATGTTATTCTCTCTTAGCTTCCTTGATACAATATTGATGCAATCTTCTACAGGTAAGCATGTAAAGAGTGATTGCACATCAAAACTCACCATAGTTTCATTGTCATTGAGATGTAGGTGTTTGATCTCAGTAACAAAATGGTATGAATCCCTTGTGTGTGCTCTGGTTTGTCCACGCAATGGCGAAAGTACTTGGGCAACATGCTTAGCCAATCTGTAGGTTGGTGAGTCGATTTGGCTTACAATTGGACGTAATGGAGCATTAGCCTTGTGTATTTTTGGCAACCCATACAACTTAGGCGGTTTTGGACATGAAGGAATTAAAGATTTGACGTCTAGGTTCAATGACTCGGAGTACTTTTTAATAAGGTCACTAGTATTTTTCAAAACCTTGTTGGTTGGATCGGTTTTCATATATTTATATGTGCTTTCATCCGATAATAGTTGTTGAATTTTGTCATTGTAGTCCGACGTATCCATCACAACCGTTGCATTACCCTTATCCGCACGAAGAACCGTCAATTCACGTTTGTTACGGAGATTAATTAAGGCCTTAAGTTGTTCGCGAGGAAGATTTAGTTTGGGTACAGAACTTCGTCGCAAAGCTGACGATATATCTTGTCTGATGGCCTCCGAATCCTCCTTTTTTATATTATTTTTCGAAAGGCAGTCCTCAACGTTACAAATAATTTCTTCGAAAGGAATTTTGCACGGTGTAACAGCGAAATTCAAACCCTTTTCCAAAACTTTTATTGTGTTTTCGTCTAAGTGACATTTTGACAGATTGACAACTGCGCGTGAGCCGTCATTGTCTGTGGTGTTCCGTTCGTTATTTTTGACATTTGATTTGCTCTTTAATTTTTCGAATTTTGAAATTTGTTGTTTTTTGCATTTATTATATTGAGATGTTTCGCGCTTATTTAAAGTATTTATGCAATTTTCAAAATCAAATGCAGTTAAAACTATTTTTAACGCGGCGGTTAAGCATCCAATTTCTTTTTCTATAGTGGCTAGATCGGAACGATTTTGCTGTATCATTGTCCGTAATAACTTTTTACTCGCCTGGTTTAAGATTTTGGCGCTCCCTCGGATGTCATTTTTCGGTGAAATCTTGACACACGTAGGGATGAGATCTTGGTCCCGGCATCTCTTCAAGAAATTTAATGATGTTATAAATCTTGCGCGCTTTGTCATAAAATCTTCCAGGCGGCGAATTTTATTTGCGGTTTCCAGTCCGTACTGGTTCACATATTGTTTTCTTATGTTTACGCGAATTTCACTCATTATAATGAAACAACTTTTACGGATTTTATCGCATGGTTGCTGTAAAGTTTCCGAAACGTAGGGCTTGTAAAAAACTAAATAAACCGCGATAAAATCCGTAAAAGTTGTTTCATTATAATGAGTGAAATTCGCGTAAACATAAGAAAAAAAAAAGACTTATCTATTTCAAAGATGACAGGCAAAATGATGAGGCATCTCTAAGAACTAAGCCAGATACTGCTGACTTGCTTAAACCAGTACTGAAAGTGTTCCGAGGTTGGGAAGGGTTGTTCTGTGGTGCGGGGCAATCCCTCTGTGGAGATGACATCGGTCCCCTGAGGCACTGACTCGTCGTCGAGGTGCCCTGTTGCTTGTAGATCCGGGGCACCTCACCGATGGTAGCGTTTGTGGCACTCGCCGGGTTTTAATCGGGCGTAGCGAGTCCCACATACCCGCCTGGGGAGATCTGGAGCAGATGCGGGATGCCTAAGCGCATTTCTCGGTGTTAAAGAAAAATAAAACTAAAAGTGTTAAAAGGCAATCCCCAAATCAGGATGATAAGCGACGGTCATAATGTTATTATTATCATCCTACCAAATTATACTTTATGGAATTGACCGGATTTTACTGCCGCTTAAAATACTGATAAGCTATCAGAGCGACACCCATAAAATGTCAAAAAGATTAATTTAAATCATTTCTCAATTTGCATTCTCTTCTTCTTCTTTCTTAAAGTGACTAGTTTCGGCGCCCGGTAGTTGCTTTCAAATTGTAATTCGTACAGCGCCATCTATCCATGCAACAACGCATTATATACTTAGCAGGGATGATGATAATTCTAAATTAAATAATACTTTATTTCGTACATGTAACAAAAATAAGCAACTCTTAAACATAAAATAAGGATCGGCGTACTTAGGGATCGCTTTTTAATTTATCAATGTAATTTGTATGTACGTATTTAAATAAAAATCATGAAAGCGTAATATTTATTTCACAAAAACCATTGTCAAAAACCTTTCCTAAATTTTAGAAATAGAGTGTTACAGGCTTCGTATTGTAAAAAATAAAAACGTCGAGGATGTAATTCAGACTAGCGTTATAAATAAACCACAATAAAATCCATAAAAAGTGGTTTTACCGCCATCTCTTAGGTTGACCTAGTAACGCCATCTACGCAAATTACTCGACAACTGAAAGTAGAAACTTTGCGAGGGTGAATTTCCCAGTTGGGGTGTTTACGCCCTCTACACCTAACAGAAAAATCCCTAGCTGTAAGGGTTAGAGTTATAAAAGAATTAAGCTAGATGGCGTTCTGGAATATTCCAGTTCTTGCAAGTGGAGTAAGCGATAAGGCAATTCAAAGCACGTCTGGATAAGCGCCACAATGGAGCACATTCATCTAAACACTAACGCATTCTACTCAGGAAATCCAGGAATATAATAAATATTATAGTTAGAAACACTCAGGCCAGGCAAAACCTAGTGCTCTTAAGGCATTACAAATATATACATGAATATAATATCCTACTAATATTATTAACGCGAAAGTTTGTAAGTATGGATGTTTGCTACTCTTTCACGTAAAAACTACTGAATGGATTTTTATGAAACTTTACAATAATATAGCTTATACATCAGAATAACACATAGGCTATAATTTATCCCCGTACTCCCACGGGAATGGGAAGTACGTGGGTGAAACCGCGGGGCGCTACTAGTTGAAGTGAAACTTCTTTAGAATCGTTGTGATTTCAAACCGGATACAACGGAAAAACGACAGGTAAGAGACACAAATACAAAAGAGCGAGAGAGCAAATGTCGGTGTGTATGTATATTGCAGTCTGTTTAATACGTGCTTGTATTTGAGCATTTAACATGTGTTTCACTTCTATCGTGTCTGAATCACACACACACACACACACACACCTGTTTCTTTTTACTATAAAATGATTTTTTTAAATTAATGCTCATTTCTGCTGTAAAATGGTCTTGCTATTTCGCATAATTTTGCGGCACAACCCTATATGAAAGTATACATGCCGTGATTTCCTGCGAGTGCGACCGTGTGTATTAGGTACACAGTATCAAGATGTGCAGTATTAATGAATTGCTAGGGCGGCCACTTTTTATCACTTATCGTTTGACCAAGATAAGACGAAACATAAAATACCACTTTAATTATACACTAATATAAGTTACTAGCAGCGCCCCGCGGTTCCACCCGCGTACTTCCCGTTCCCGTGTGATTACGGGGATAAGTTATAGCCTATGTGCTATTTTTATGTATGAGCTATATTATTGTAAAGTTTACTTACTTACAAACGTTCGCATTTATAATATTAGGAGTATTAGTAGTATTATATTAGTAGGATAATAGTAGGAACGACGATGGTCCAGCGGGTAAGTGCTTGGCCTCTTAAGCAATAGGGTCCGGGTTCGATCCTGACCCCTTGTGGTGTATGAAATAGGCATTTCCTAATTTGTAAGTGCACCCTAAACACGGACCACCGTTCGCTCACCGGTGAAGGAAAACATGATGAGATTGATAGTCTTTAAATGTGTTTGAAGTTCAGCAACCCGCATTGGGCCAGCGCATTGTTGAACTATGTCTCAATACTCCCTCCTCGCCTGATTTCGAAGAGAGAAGACCCGTGCCCAGCAGTGGGACAAAAAAAAAGTGTCAACCCCTATAGAGTTGACACTTTTTTTACTATATATAGGTTGTTTAAATAAAGCACACATTGTAATATTTTAAGCCACGTTGAAGTTGAGCGACGATGGTCCAGTGGTGGACGGACTCGGCCTCGTACGCGAGGGGTTCCGGGTTCGATCCTGACCCGTCCGTGTGTGCCTTGAAATGGGTTTTTCTAAATTTCTAAGTGCATCGAGACCATCGTTCGCTCACCGGTGAAGGAAAACATCGTGAGGAAACCTGCATGCCTGATGAGATTGAAAGTCTTTGAAGGTACGTGAAGTTCACCAATCCGCACTGGGCCAGCGCGGTGGACCATTGGCCCAGTACCCTCCTCGCCTGATTTCGAGGAGGAGACCCTTGCCCAGCAGTGGGACATATAAGGGTTGATGCTTTTTTTACGTTGAAATAATCTTGTCTTAGGTTGCGTTATTTTATAATGAAGTATAACATGTATCTTTAGGTATTAAAATATTCTTAACAATAAAATTCTTATGAATTTTTGGGATTGTGTTATGTAACAAAAACGTTAATTTTACTGCCTTGTAAGGATATTAATTGACCGAATCTCTGTCATTATGGCGTCGGAGGCACTCGAAGATTTAGCGATTAAGTTCTGTCTGTATATATTATGCTATTTTATCATAATATTCAATCATATTTTTTTTTCCATTTTTTATTACATTGCATATAGAAGCAACTGACGGATGCCAAAAAGGATAAGGTGTCTCACATTACATAGATACAGCATTTTTTTATATTTTTGGTTCTTCTTTTTTATCTTTGTCGTATAAAGGTGCTGCATTTCTGTACTGTTTTTATAGTTTTGTGTAGAGAAACCAGTAAAATGGAGAATGACGAAATTTATTTATGTATATTTATGTTATTTCATGAAACTCTAGAAACATGTTTTGCTTTATCAAGGTCGACCGTGTTACACCGTGCCATATTGTGCAATTAGATTTTTATCATTATATAATTATAAACCGTAATATGTATTATTATTTTATCATCATTTATCATCTCTTGTCAATGACATAACTTTAGAAACACACACACACTCGCGCGCGCACGCACACACAATAATTCTACCTATTTAAATTTGACGACCCGCCCTCGTTCACAGTAAACACCCTTAGAGCAACACGGTCTTTCCGACGCCGTAAGGAACAAAGATGTCCGCGTTGGTCTAAGTAAGCACCTCATGATCATTAAAAATTCGAAGTTTAAGAAAGTCGTTGTCAAAAAAGATGTGGACCAAAAAGACGTATTTATTTATTAGGAACAGCAACAGTTATCAAACAAAAACATTCAGTTAAACTCACATTTTAAGTTTGATAACATATTAAAGCTGCATTTAGGGAGCAAACTTGTATGATACGCTTACTCTATAACGTTAGAATGTATTATTAAAACTGCACTTACGGCGACATTAACGGTATTAGGTTTTTTATAAGCCATCGCGGTGTTCACGAGCATGCACGTGGGCGGCTAATGGAAAGATTACGCGCCGTGCTCTTAGGGAAATTAAAAATATTCCAGCTTTTAATGTGCCTCTATACCGTGTGTTGTGACAGGTTTTAGTTAATATCTGTTTGTCCGTGTGTGTACACGGTCTGATGATGATTATTATGATGTCATCATTATAATCAGACAATTATAGGCATATATCCGTGAGATAAACCGTTTTGGCGTTCATTCAATAAGGCCTATTTCCAGTAACGGACCGGAAATTTGATGATAAATAACTAGTATGCTTCCAGCAGACGGATAAGGATGATGATGATAATGATGATATATGCCTTATTTATTGAGATTAAATAAACATTCGTACAAACTAATATGTAGGCCTGATGGCCTGATTAATTTACTGACGATGCCCGACTTTAATATCCGGAGACAGCCGTCAGCAAATATAATAAGATATTCATGGCCCTCCCGATATAACGGCGAATGCGATAAATAATAATCAAATATGGTGATAGTTCAGTATCATCAGGTAGTTACGAACGTACTTGACTAGCAAAAGAAAGAGACAAGTAAGATGTACATGTCTGACTAGCTTATGATATTGGCTAGTATGTCTGACTAGCTTGTGATATAGGAACGTATGTTTGAATAACTTATAATATTATGAACAATTATGTCTGACTAGCGTATTATGGGCAAGTATGTCTGACAAGCTTATGGATACATACGAATATTGTTGACTAGCTTATGACACAGACGAATATGTCTGACTAGCTTATGAAATAAGCAAGTATGTTTGACTAGCTTATAATAAAAGCAAGTATGTCTGACTAGCTTATGATACAAGCAAATAATTTTATGACTAATGATACAGATAGTAATTGCTATATGGTGCCATATCGTAACTGGCTAAGATATATGCCGTAAAAATACTAGCTGTTGCTAGAAGAAAAATTAAATTAGTAAGATTTTTTAAGTACTTTGGATTGAAAAACTAGCCGAGCAGGATGGTTGAAGAGGTGACGTGGTGTTTTCTCTTATAGAAGTGACTGATATTTTGTGATCACTTTATTGGGGACATGTCCCCAGTTCGCACTCGCTCGCTCTCGTAGGCTCATATGCTGGGGACATCGTGGTGTTCCTCTCGTTACGCCGCCAAGCGGACGTTTACATCGCAGAGTTTGTCCTCAAAGTGCTTATAAGAACTGTCCCTCTATGTACGTCTGAATTCTTTGGCAATGGGGCGCTGAATGGTGGCGTGAAATGGAATCCATGCTTGGGAAGTCCGGTCAGTGAATCTCTGAATGTATGGGCTAACGATCTACGTGCTGTAATCGATCTCAGCTGGAATCCGCGAGGGATTGGTCGTTTGGTGTCCATTGGTAGGATCATATATCTTTAAGTGGATGGAAATGGACTAGTGATAAGGATGGCTTGTTATCGTTATCTTTATTAACACACTAAATTTGGTCGATCGCCCTAGGTACGGCAGTAACGTATCAAAGTAATAAGTAACAATTAATAGAGGCCGGGACTCGCTTAGTAACATTAACATAATTGTATGCGATAAAAACGTCTTTGGAGAAAAACAAGGGGAAGTTTAATTTAGCCTAATAATGATAAACTGCTCCGCCTCACTTAATGTCCCACTTAAGCGCATAATTATATAAGAGACAAATAAAAAAGCTAGCCGGGCTAGGAGTCTTCGAGTTTTTTTCCTAATGTTGTGTGTTTCTTTATAGACTAGTAACTTTAGCTTCTACCATTACCACTCACCACAGGGCGGAGCAAATAGAGTATTAGGTTTTTTTTATAGCATAGGAGGGCAAACGAACAGTCGATGCCTTTTGGCGACTATCGGCGCCCATTAACATCCACACAACCAGAGCTTATGCAGATGCGTTGCCCTCCTTTTCCCTGTCCCCTCAATCGGGCACCGTAAACTCACAAACCGCACGAAACGCGACAGCATAACTGCCACTTTACGTCGATATTATGTGAGCGAGAGGTACCACCCCGGTCGTGCCGGCCCAATTCGGCTGCAAATCACCATGGCACTACCTCATTACAAACATCTATGTGTCGGAATAGGCGGAGGTGGGTTGACTCGGCCTCATATGCGAGAGGTTCCGGGTTCGATCCTGACCCCCCCGTTGTCTTCTGAAATGGGTTTTTCTAAATTTCTAAGTGCATCCCAAACACGAGACCATCGTTCGCTCACCGGTGAAGGAAAATATCGTGAAGAAACCTGCATGCCTGATAAGATCTAAAAATCCTTGAAGCTATATGAAGTTCACCGCATTGGGCCAGAGCATCGGTGAGCTATGGCCCATTACAGTCCTCGCCTGATTTCGAGGAGGAGACCCGTGCCCAGCAGCGTTCACTAAGAGATCATTATATTCAGCAATGGACATGATGATGATTCAATCAATTCCCTACAGTCAATTCCCAGGAGCACAGCCAGTGAGAATGTATGGAAATCAATTTAAATATTTATTATGATTGTACACATTATAGGAAGTGTGCGTCGCTACTGATTATGGTATCAGTAAAATATATATAATGTAATGTAATATTTTGTTGTAAACTAACCATGTATTTCAATTGTACTTACAATGTTTCCTGAAACTTGTGAAACACACATACACGTTTTCACTCTTTCTCTCTCTCTTTGTTAAAGAACTTTGCTCTTGTCCTTTGTATAGTAACAATATTGATAGGAGAAGTCATCATTTTGGTTCTTCACTATCAAAACCAAATTCATTTTCATGGACCCCCGCTTAAGATTGTGGCCCCCCATCTTTTGTCACGCTCATCGTGGACCCCCTTCGAGTCTTCCGTGGACCCTTGGGGTGGACCCCTGGACCACTTTGGGAATCACTGGGCTAGCCTGTGAACACGAAAAACCTGGGTAAACTTGTCCATATTTATAGCGACGCTAACCTAAAATAATCTCCCTATCAAATTGTATCAAACATTATGTTCAGTTACTTTCGCATTTCTAATATCAAGTATGGAATGGGCGATTCAGGAATATTAAATTTAATATTATTGCAGGATGCCAGTTTTCAATCTATGCGATACTCTGGGGAAGGCCACAATATGCGGCCCTGAGTTTAGGACAAACAGGAAATACGCTCGGTATTAAACGACAAGTGAATGCGGTGGAGTCCATTTCATCTGCGCCGAAAAGGTTGCAAAATTTTCGACCGCAGACCTTAGTCTTTTTTGTTAGGTTTGTTTTGTTTGTTAGGTTGTTTGAATGGTTACTGTCAAAGGTGAACGGTAAATAAGAGCTGCGATAGACAACGCAATGACATAGATATGATGGATAACACCAATCATAAATCCCTTAAGAGTTAGAGAGAAGCTTCCATTAATGAACGCTGTCAGATGACTTTTTGAGGTCGCGTATTCATGATCTTCTCAAACGAATCCTCTACTCCCGATCCCCGGACTGTTTATTGTTTAGAATGGCCAGGAGTTGTAATCGCAACAAATAAACCAAAAGCTGATTTAGCTTACATAGATGAACCCTAAAAAAGTGTGCTTGTTATGCGATGAAACTTGAAAGAACCAACGATTTTTGAATTTATATCATAAAGCTATGTTTTCTATCCTAATATTGTGAAGAGGAAAGCTTTATAGTTTTGTATGTTTGGAGAATAGATAGGCTATAGAATAACCATCTGCCTGATAATAATCGTCTGTAACTCGAAGCTCCTCGTGACAGCTAGTATAATCATAATTACTTCAGCCTTTATTAACTAACGAAAATTTATCAAAATCTAGACCTTAACAACTTATTCCCGAAATGCGATGCTTAATACATGAAGTAGTCTCAATAGTTATAAGTCTTGGCGTTCATTGAGGGAGGCCTATGTTCATCAATGGAATGGATGATGATGATGATGATGCCTATTCTAATTAATGACGAGATGGTCGTTCGGCAGATTAAAAGGATGACTGTAATCTAAAAGGCTGCTTTCAGAACAAGTGAGCCCGCGGCTAGGCTAATAATAATAGAATGTAAAACTGTCTGTCTGAAATTAAAGGGGATTTTTAATCAAAAGAACAGTTTGGGCATAAAAGTTTGATAGCAGAATGTGCTGAAACTAGGAGATTTTTCGGCATTGTTAAAAGTTCCATCCGGGCTTGTTTTATTATTTGGTGAACATTCGGAGCATCGGCGTGGGGAATAATGGGTGTGGGTTTTATTGGGGTCTGTACAAGTAGGGTATGTTTGCTCGAAAGAGCTTGGATAAGTTATTTGGTGAGACATTAATGACGTAAGTTTGTCAAAGAGGCTTGCATAGCATATATTTTCAAAATTTCATGAAAAAAAAAACGGATCCACATAATGTAGGTACACTATAAGACGACTAGCTTATTACGGTTCAAAAATCTATAGTAGCAATATTATAAAGGCGAAAGTTTGTAAGTGGATATTTGTCACTGTTTCACACAAAAGCTACTAAATAAATTTTGATAAAACTTTACAATACAATATAGCTTACACAGTAGAATAAGCTTATTTTAGACTACGTAGATAACTGAAATATAGTCGCTCATATTCCAGCGTGGTGTCGGCCTCTCGAATGGGAGGTCCGGGTTCGACCCCGACCCCTATTGTACCTTGAAATGGGGTTTCTCTGATATCTACGAACACCTTAACATAATACCATTGATTGCTTACCAGCGAAGAAAACATGGGTGAAAGAACCTGCATGCATGAGATTAAAAATCTTTAAAAGTGTGTTGTTAGTTCACTTTGCGTTGGCAATGCATGTTGCATTGGGCCAACCTACGGTACAATATGGCCCAACCCCCTCCTCGTCTGATTTAGAGGAGGAGACGCGTGTCCAGCAGCAATATTCCTTATATTGGCGTTCATAGAGGGAGGCCTATGTTCAGCCCCACCACGGTTCAGGCCTTGACGTGGCGGTGGGGCTCAGTAGTCCAGGGTGAGCCCAACACCTTGGGCGAAGCGAATTGAGCCGAAGGGGCCCTATGTACCCGTATTATAAGAAGAGGGGGCAAAAGAGCAAGGGGTGAGGACGGAAACCTCGCCTCATTGTACTGTCCTGATGGTGGGAGGGGTTGTTCTGTGGTGCGGGGCAACCCGTCTGTGGAGGTGGTGTTGGCGCCCCGAGCGGACTGACTGGCCGTGGAGGTGCCCTGTGCTAGTAGATCCGGGGCGCCTCACCAAAAGCGACATTGATGACACTCGCCGGGTTTTAGTAGGTAGGGCTGCGTCCATTTACCAGCTTTCGGGCGCAGCGAGTCCCACATACCCGCCTGGGGAGATTCACTCCTCTGCGGAATGCGTCAGTGCTTCCGGCGTTAAAGGAAGAAAAAAAGGCCTATGTTCATCAGCGGACGGATAAAGGCTGACAATGCTGATGATGATAGATAACTATCCCTAGACGCAGTAACCAGCGACTGCTACCGTAGCTAGGAATAGTGGGCCGGCTGGGAACTAGGAGCCGTCTCTTGTTGTAATCCAGGGATCGGCGGTCTTGACGTTTTCTGAGGGTGGCCTCTGTTCAGCATTGAAAGGATATGGCTGATGATGATGGGAAATAGTCACTCATATATCAATCATAAAATGTTTTCGTGAAATTCAAACAATCAAGCTGATGAATCTTAAAATAACTGCAGCGTTGGCAATATCACCGCCTCCATACAAACACGCTCATTAAACGATTATGCTTGATTACAACCTGTAATAAGCTCGAGCGATTTATTTTAATTGCCTACCATTTTATATAAACGGTTGTTATGAAACGTCATAGGGAAAGGTCAATTATGAAAGGAATTCTACCGCGTCTATCCCATTTTAAAAAGGACTCCTCGAAATCAATCGAGGAAGGATTAAGTGATAGTTCGAACAACTAACGGATAGATAATATAATAATAATAAAATTAATATTTTGGAACAACTCACACACGGCCATCTGATCTCAAACTAGGCAAAGCCTGTTCTTATGGTAACTAGACAACTGATACACATACACATTTCTGAATATATAAATAAATATTATATATAAATTACGCCCAGACACAGAGCAAATGATCATGCTCATCACACAAACATTTGTCCTGGGTGGGAATCGAACCCACGACCTTCTTCTGGTTTAGCAGTCAAAGTCACTAACCACTAGACCAACAGGCCTGTCAAACAGATAACTTTGCGATCAACAAACATCAAACCATATTGATTTCATCAAGTTTTTCCTGTTCATATCTTCAATGAGCGCTACGACTCGTATCTTATGCCCCGCATATTTACCATGTTTTTTATCTTTATTTCGCGGAGCTCGATATTTCGACATTGTCTACGAATGTCGTTAACATGACAAAGATATTTTTAACTAGCAGCGCCCCGCGGTTTCATTCGCGTACGGTGATAGATTATAGCCTGTGTTATGTATCTTTATATAGTATAAAACAAAGTCGCTTCCCGCTGTATGTATGCTTAAATCTTTAAAAGTACGCAACGGATTTCGATGTGTTTTTTTTTAATACATAGAACAATTCAAGGGGAAGGTTTATACCTATGCATAATACATGCACAATATAACATCCCGCTCAGATCCCGTTCTAAAATTTAGTTAATGCAGGCAAAGCTGCAGGTACGCTAGTAAGCTATATAACTGTAAATTTTTATCAAATTCAATTCAGTAGTAACAAACATCCATCCATACTTCCAAACTTTCGCGGTTATAATATTAGTAGGAAGTAGGATAGTAGAATAGTGGGATTTGAATTTGTACCCACCCGTAGCGAGTACTTATTGTCTAGTTAGGTTATCGACCTTTGGTACCAAGAGTTTGAAGTTAATGGCCATTACTGTGTATCATACATGACCCCTGCGCAGGGACCATAGCGGCATATGGCAGCCACAAATCAATGCTGGACTTTTCACAGGTGCTCGCTCGCGCGTTTATAACTAACAGTAAATAATTATATGTATTGGTTGTGGTTAATTTGTTTGGGCAACGAGAGTTATTTTACCTCTGCTGGGATTGTTTATTGGTCCGATCACTTCCCATTAGAAATTCAGTGCAATATTGAGGCGGTGCGACCAACGTTTCTGATGCCGCGTGCTTCAACTGACAAGGTTATATGGGGGATTAGGGACGATAGACAAATAAGCTTGTATACAAAATATTGTAAAAGTAAGCTTAAAGAAATAGACTTCCCTTATAAATTAAGCGCATGTTGTGACACAGTGTGTTGTAATAAAAATGCAGAACACCTAGCTATAATTGATAATTTGTATCTTAAAATTATAAGTACTTTGCAAGAAGCTTCTATACAAAGCTATGTAGGTACAGACTGTAGTAAAAAGAAGCGTCGCCCCGTTGTTGGCTGGAATAAGCACGTCAGGAATGCTCATCAGGATGCCAGACAAAAATTTTTGAACTGGGTTTGGCATGGTCGGCCGCGTATAGGTCAATTGTTTTCTGATATGTGTGAGTCCAGAAAGATATTTAAGGAAAGGCTTAGGTTCTGCCAAAATAATCAGGAGCTAATTAAAATGAATGCTATAGCCACTAAGCATAAGAATAAGGACTTTAGAGGTTTTTGGCAACAGATAAAAAAAATGAGTTCTAGGCCTAATGTCCCGGTGAGCGTTGACAATATGACTGATCCCAAGGATATTGCTAACTTGTTTGCAACTCAATTTAATGTCAAACCTGTGAGTACGAGGTGCGACAGCGCTGTGAATGTGAAGACTGGTATGCCAGGGGGCTATGAGCGTTTTACTGGTAATGAGGTTACTTCTGTCATTAAGCAAATGACAAGAGGAAAATCGCCGGGACACGATGGCCTTAGTATAGAACATTTTATATATGCGGGGCCACACCTACCAAGACTACTGGGAATGCTATTTACAATATGTAAAAGGCATTCTTACCTGCCCAGAGACTTGATGAGAACCATAGTGGTACCCATTGTCAAAAATAGGACTGGTGACACATCAGATAGGTCTAACTATCGACCTATCTCTCTTGCAACAGTCACAGCCAAGGTCCTGGATGGTTTGCTTGAGAGACAACTTAAAAAATACCTCGACCTGCATGATGCGCAGTTTGGTTTTAGAGCGGGGCTATCGACAGAATGCGCAATCCTGTCTCTCAAGCATATCGTCAACTACTATACGAGTAGAAAAACTAGTATTTATGCTGTCTTTCTTGACCTGTCAAAGGCATTTGACCTGGTAAGATACGATGTGCTATGGGCGAAGATGACTACCTCTGGTGTACCTGCTGATATAGTGAACATCTTTAAATATTGGTATGGAAACCAAATAAATCAGGTCAAATGGCTGGGACACTTATCTGACGAGTATGGGTTGGAGTGTGGAGTAAGACAGGGTGGATTGACCTCCCCTGCACTCTTTAACCTTTATATAAACGCACTGATTGTTGAACTTAGCAGCACACATGTCGGTTGCTCTCTTGGTGGTCTTTGCGTGAACAATATCAGTTACGCGGACGATATGGTGCTGCTGAGTCCATCAATCGCCGCTCTAAGAAAATTAGTATCACTCTGTGAGAGATATGCTGAATCGCATGGTCTCGTCTACAATGTGAAAAAGAGTGAGCTGATGATTTTTAAGGCGAAGGGACGCAGTCTAACTAGCGTACCGCCGGTGTGCATAAATGGTGTGGCTCTTGCTAGGGTTTCGTCTTTCAAGTACCTTGGACATGTGGTGACTGAAGACTTGAGAGATGACTGTGACATTGAGAGGGAAAGGAGAGCGTTGGCAGTCCGCTGCAACATGTTGGCCCGCAGATTTGCACGGTGTAGCATAGAAGTAAAACTAACTCTGTTTAAAACTTTTTGTCAGAACATGTACACCTGCAATCTGTGGGTTAATTACACTCAGCGGGCTTACAACGCTCTCCGAGTACAGTATAATAATGCGTTCAGAGTGATGTTGGGTCTGCCGCGGTTCTGTAGCGCATCGGAAATGTTTACACAAACGCATACCGATAGCTTTTTGGCTGTGATTCGGAAACATATCGCGTCGCTGATGCACAGAACTCGCGGCAGTAACAACACCATTCTGAAGATGATAAGTGGCAGGTACGACTGCCCAATTATGGCACATTGGATAAAGTCCCATATGTATGTATCTGTATATGGTAGAAGGCCTCAAAGATATCTAAATTAAATTAAATTAAATTAAATAGTATTAAAACAAGATTTATATATCCGCGGAAGGCCAGCAACAGCATTATTGTAAATGTATTCCTGTAAAATACTAACACTACTAACATAATTATAAGTTAATATTGTAACTAACAAACTAACTATAATATGGGCATACTTGTGCCTGAAATAAAGATTAAATAAATAAAAATAAAAATTAAAATCGCGGAGAACAGCTTATATTGTAATAACATATTATCATGGGTATATTTCCTTCGCAAAGTTCCCGGAGTTCGTAACACCAAACTAGTAAACTAATAAGTCTTATCAGTGCCACCTAATTACAAACAGGAACGAGCGAAGCCATGTTATATCAGCTAGTCTTCTTAATCATCGCAGACAACTTTTAATACTAAATTAACTTGGTGTCTAACTTGTCAAAGTGTTTAGGGTTACCAACTTTGATGAAAAAGGTAAGTAACTTTAAAGCGAAATATTTTTGTTTTTGAAATCCCCTCTGCAATGTAAATAAAATTGCTCTCTCTTCAAAAACAACAAATTAGCCAAAGAAATTATAAAAAATCTTTAAAATCACAAAAATAAATAGCACATTCAATATATTATGGATATCTTAAAATCCGACTTGTATTAGAAAATTAGAGCCTTAAACTAAATAAAACAAAACAAACCATTTTTTAAATTATTGTTATATTTTTTGTTAGTTTTTCTTTCATTTGCATTTGTTTATTTTAATTTAATTTTAAATAACAATAATACAACGAATAAAGAATGCCTTCGTTACAAAACTGTATATTCTGTAGCTCATGTTTTTAATAATTATATCTAACCTCATTAATAAATGCAAAAATATATTGGTTAGCAGTCACTCAAGCATGTTATAATTAGTTATGTTAATTAACGTCATGCCGCATGCGTAAATATGAAATATAAAAATATAATGTGTATCTACTAGTGCAAATATGATCAGTAAACTGGCTGACTAATCATACCTGTGAATCATACACAGCATACAACAAGCTAAATATTCTAAGTCAATATTTATAAAGCCGGGTGAATGTACTTTAAACTCTTGCCATTTGCATGCGCTTATCATCGATGCTTTTTTTTTGGTTAAATAGATAAATATTCTACCAAGTAGATGCATAGTGTTCATCATCATAATCATCATCACCACCACCCCTTTTTGACTTGAATTCATGACTGACAAATATAGAATACGCGGTTATAAAACAAGTGCCCGCTTACGTCCATATTTTTGGAATGAGCTATAGGCCTTGTTTTTCAACCGCTTGTTCTCCGATGGCGAAATCTAATTTAAATAAATTGCTCGATTGTCCCATAAAACCCTGGGGGGGTGCCCAACTTGGGCGCTCCTCGTCGCTGAGGTTGGCGCAGACCGGTCGCTGTCACGGCAGGCGTATGGCAGGTCGTCCTCTCCTGCGAGGTGGTGCCATCGCAGAAAGCGAAGGTAGCGCATAATCCCCCAGCTATAAGGCATCCTAATGAGTTCAGGCTGCCTTAAGTGGAGAAGGAGGAGGGGACGCCACCTCTGGGCCTCCAGGAGAGAGTGCTGGATGGCATGCCGACGAGGCTCCGCAAGCGTCTACAGCTTCCGTGCCAGGCCGGCCAGACGACGAGTAAAAGCTAGGGTTTAGTAGGTAGACTACGTCTACCTTACCACCTTCTCGGGTACAGAGAGACCCAAATAACCCCCCTGCACCCAGACCCGGTGGTATTCTTAAACGCATTACCCAGCCAAAACAAAGTGTCTTTAATAAATATATTTGACGATTTCTGTGGCTCAGTTTTTTGGTTAGCGCGTTGGCGCACAAGCCGGAGGTAGCGGGTTCGAATCTCGCCAGTGAACAAAAAAAGAGTTTGTTCCTGGGTCATGGATGTGTATTAAATATGTGTATTATATAATAAAAATCTTAAATAATAGTATTAATATAAAAAGTATTAAATATATGTATTTCCATTGTCTGGTACCCTTAACAAAAGTCTCTTCGAGTACTTACCACGGGACCAGATTGACGTGGTGTAAAAGCGTCCATAGATATTATTATATTATACGTATAATATGTAAATATGTAAAATTGTCGTTAAAATATAATAATATGCATTTCTTATATTAATTAAGTAAATCATATAATAAGTTAATAACGGTACCCAAACTAACACGTACGTGGCCTCACACACAATTATCAAATATTCATGCAATTAGGTTCGTTTTATAACAACAAATATGGCGGGGATACAAATGATGTATTGTCATAAATTATAAATACTAGAATGTTAATTTCACGTTAATACCATTCAGAAGTGGTCTTGTGAAATGCTATCTCTAGTCCTAGCTTCGATGTTCTAAATTTGAAAATTGGAAATATCGAGAATGAAACAGAATGACCAGTATACCAAAAAATCGGGACTCTTTACAAAACTTGCATTTCTTATGAAATTCTTTTCGTTTTACCCCGAATTAAGTCATGCCATTTGTGCGTGGCAAGAGCTCGATATAGTCGGCGTTCATATAAAGATGCCTAGTCAGGAGTGGACGGATTAAGGCTGATTATGATGGTGATGATGAATGGTGAACTATGGCCAAGTTGCCTCATCGCCTGATATCAAGAAGACCAGTGCACAGCTGAACATAATATAAGGGTCGATCACAATCATTGTTAATTGTTAAAATAATAATAATAATAATTGTTTCGATCTTGCAAATACTGTGGCACAGCCTATTTGTGGTGCAATATATACAATATGTGCCTATGTATTTATTTATATAAATAACTATTATACTTACTTAAATTTTACCAACCGAGTTCATATATTTTTGTGTGCAGAAGTTTATAAAATTCATTCCTCGTCGCCTCTTCGATGATTTAAAATGTTGAAAAAAATAATTTGTTTTTTAAAATATTTCTAGTGCGACAACCCTGAATTAAGCAGTAAAACGCCCCGGTTTCAGGTTAAGATTTTAATTGAAAAACTCTGTTTCTGTTTGGGTTACCGCGGTCATTCGAGCCGAGTCTCTCAGCCAGCATTAGCGATATCATTTCAAATCAACGAAAGACAGATCGCTTGTCATTTTATTACTACTTTGCCTTGTTTTTACTAAACGAATATCATTTACTAATCAAATAAAAAAATAATGTTAATATCATATTACGTTATAGTGACGTCAGCTATGAAAATAAGTTAATGTTACCGTTAAACATGAAATTTGATATTTAAGATATGGAATAATAATGTGTACCTACAACCGAATTATGAGAATAATATTATAACGAAACAACATTTTATCTTATACCTTTAAACGAGCAATTCTTGTATATATATATATATATATATTATATAGAATCGGGATCTCGGAAACGGCTCCAACGATTTTCATGAAATTTTGTATACATGTGTTAAAAACGGCGATAAATCGATCTAGCTAGGATACATTTTTAGAAAACTTTTTTTATCCGTGTCATCGATAAAATATGATTAGAATACGAACGTAAATTTCGCTGTCAAATAATATGTCATGGTAGCTTTTTTTTTTTTTTTTTTTTTTATTCTTTTATTTTAAAGGCCATACATCATAAGATTAAGCCGGCCCTAAACGAAATATTAACAAACTTAAATTAGGTCTAGATCTCTTAAATATAACGAATGTATAACAAAACTTATAAATCTATCGCTGTTTTCTATTTTGAAATCAGAACTTGCAACATTATGTATAAAAAAAAAGAAGTCTAATTTACTGCATTGGGTGTCCAAAATAAGTTCATGTCTCATAAACTCATTTCTGGCACATTCCACGAGAACGTGATATAAATCTTCGTATCGATCACATACTGTACAATTGGGGCTGTTATTTTTTCCCATCAGAAAAAGAAAATTATTTAAGGGCATATGATTGGCACGAATACGAAAACAAACGGACAAATCTTTCTTCTTTAGTCTTACATTCAAAAACCAAGGTTTTTTCGGTGGCTTACTCACAATGGTTCTGTACCAAATCCCTGAGCTTAGTGACTTTTGTTGGAAGTACTGATCCCATTCATCATAGCAAGTATTTTTTATCAGCTTAAAATAATCTTTAAAATATGACGTAACATTAATTAAGGTACCCTCGGTTCGTGCTGCATTTGCTAAAAAGTCAGCTGTCTCGTTACCAAAAATACCAACATGTGACGGTACCCATTGCAAACGAACATTAACCCCATTACGTATTAATTTATAAATACTTTCAATAATGAGGAAAGCCTCGTTCCTGCCCATGTTACCCTTTGCACAAGATATCAGATGATGAAGACTACTTTGAGAGTCTGTTACAATAACTACGTTTTGGTAATAATAATCCGAGTTCTCTATATATGTCAATGCCTTTAGTATGGCTATTAATTCTATACTCATGATGGGAATATCCTCATTATCAATCAGAAATTGAGATTTTATTTTACGTCGTGAATCATAAAAGGCGCAACCCCCATAACCTAACGACTTTGAACCATCAGTATATATACGAACATAATCAATATATTTGGTGGCCAAAAGTTCTTCACTAGCAATTTTGAGTTCAAATGAAGACATAGTCTCTTTACTTCTGTGAAATTTATTAATAGCTGGAATATTCGTAAAACATATGTCTTCCAATGGTACTTCAAAACATTGTATGGAAATATTATAAGCAGGCCAAATATTGTAGTGTGAAATTCGTATATGTTTAAGGTATTTGTAGCTATTAAAAAGATAAAAATGACTATGTTTATTCCAGTAACGTGTACCTGATTGAATAATATTCTCAAATTGAATGATAGCTTTTAATAAGTAGTCATTATGTCTTGAAAAAATTTTCAAAAAAAACTTGTCTGATAAATATTTCCTTCTAACATTTAATGGGGGTATGCATAGTTCATTCTCTATCACGTGTATTGGAGTAGATTTAATGAAACTACCGCACAGTCTGAGTGATTGGTTTTGAATATAATCTAGTTTTTTGAGAACATTTGGACTGGCATTAGCAAATACAGCACTTCCGTAGTCCAACCTACTTCTTATTAAACTAATATACATCCTTCTCAAATGAAGAGGATGAACCCCCCACTTATAACTGCTAACACAACTTAGTATATTAATGTATTTTGAACATTTTTGATAAGTTTCATTTACATGTTTGTTCCAACTTAACCTGTAATCAAACCATACCCCTAAAAATTTAACATCTTTTACGACCTCTAGGGAGACATCATTTATTTTAATTTCAATACTAGGAATGCGATACTTTCGTGTAAAAATACATAACTTAGTTTTACTTAAAGCTAGTTGTAAACCTATATCGTTTAAAAACAATTCAAAGTCTTTTAGTGTGTTCTGCATGAGTGAAATACATTCATTAATTTCTCTTTTCCTACAGTAAAATACAAAGTCGTCAGCGTATTGGATAACCCTTATGTTAGGTGAAACTAATCTACTTATTTTTAGGGTTACAATATTAAATAATATTGGAGACATCGGATCGCCCTGTGCCAAACCATCACGACAAGTTCTACAAATTTCTCTCCCACTCGAACACACAAAAACAATGGTTCTAAAGTGAAGAAATTCCCTTATATATTTACAAATGCGTATATCGACACCGTATTGAATAAGACGTTCAGTGAGTACTTCCACGGAAACGCCATTATACGCGTCCTTTATATCCGTGAAAGCACATAAAGTATATTCTTTTTTAGTTAAACTTAATTCTACATCCATAGACAGACGGGAGAGCCCATCCTCACAAGATTTTCCACGCCGAAAGCCTATCATATATTCAGGAAAAAGTGTACTTTTTTCGAAAAAGTATTCTAACCTTCTAGTAATGATTTTATTATAAATTTTGCAAAAACAGTTTATGAGCGAAATAGGACGATGTTTAATTACAGAACCATTTCGTTTAGGAATAGCTATCACTTTGATTTTTCGCCATTGGAAAGGTATTGTAGAAGTAACATAAATTAAATTATAAATTTTTAATAACACTTTTTTAGCGCTAGCTGGTAGATGATGAATCATAGAGTAAACTATACCATCAATACCTGGAGATGTGTCTTTATGTTTAATCGCAGAAGTTAATTCAGCCAAAGTTATAGGTATATGATCGTTTTCATGGTTAGGAAATGAATCCTCCCTAAAAGGTGGATAGGCGACACCATCAGGACTCAAACTAGTGAGTAACTGATTAGCATCCCCTTCCCTTAATACATAAGGTCTATTTGGGTGGCCTTTAACCCAGCGAAGCTTGCGCCACATATCACTACTGGTAGTTTTCGGGTCAATACTATCGCAGAAACTTTGCCATGATTTGAATTTGGCCTGTCTAATTAGTTTCCGAACAGCTACTACTTTATCTTTTAAAAATTGGTAATTTTCCACTGTACGATTTTTCCTAAGTTTTTTAAGTGCAAGCCTTCTTTCTGCTACTGCTTTGGATAATTCTTGATTCCACCAAGGCTTTGGTTGGAATCTGGATGCTGGTCTGTTATTAATCTTGGTGTTGGGAATAAATTTGTCGGCTGAGTGATTAACGATTTCAAGAAATCTGTCATAGTTATCTTGTACATTGTGATTATTAATTAAAAAAATATTGAATTTAGTGTCCATATCATTTTGATATCCTATCCAGTTAGCTTGTTTAATATTACGTTTAATAACAGGTTTCTGGATAGACACAGATTTAATTTTTATACATATGAGTAAATGATCACTACTTAAATTTTCATTCGTTACGGACCAAGAACAGCAAAGAAATAAATCAGGACTTGCAAAAGTAATATCAGGAGACGAAAATATAATACTGTCATTGAGTTTTGCAATACGAGTGGGGCTACCATCATTCAAAAAAGAATAATTATAATCTGAGCAACTTTCTGTAATTAATTGACCACTTCTATCAGTAGTGTATGACCAGGACGCATGATGAGCATTAAAGTCACCTAATATTAAAGTTTTACTTTTAAAGAGAGAAAACAACTCGTCATAATCGCGCTTTCTTATTCCCACACCACTAGCACAATATACACCGACAACATATTGAAGCCTTGATTGGTTAAAAACTTCAATACATATAATATCCAATTTATCTCCTGTTAATTGTATGTCAATCATGTTAGCTGAAAGAGATTTATGCACGAGAACGACCAATCCCCCAAAACCATCATCTCGATCTTTCCTATAGCAACAGTATCCAGATATATTTAAAGACTTATCCGGTGATAACCAAGTTTCAGAACAAACACATATATGTACACTTTCTCTGAACAAAAATGTTTCTAAATCAATCCTTTTCGGAATAATACTGCGACAGTTCCATTGTATGATTTTAAGATTCATCAAAATTATGAGTTTGAACTAAGTTTTTTAATTATTCTTGTCAAACGACTTTTAAGTTTACGCGCTGAAATTTTAGGTATAATATCCTTAAACATTCTTATCAAATTATCTATGTCTTCTGTGTAACTATGGCTTATTTGTATTATATTTTCTTTAACATATGATTCTTCTAAAAAGTTGATGAACTCGGAGATGGACATTGGGTAGTCACTTCTTTCTATTATTTTTTTAATCTCTTCTATTTCTGTTGGTTGTAACTCTACTGTAGGTATTCTTTTTTGTTTTTTAATGCCTCGTTTACTCTTTTTAACTGACAATGTATTCACCGAGCAATCGGTTGAAATTTCACCCGATTCAGCGTCACTTATTGAAATTTCTTCTGAATCTGAAGTATCAGTTGGTATAACAATACTTTGGGAAGACTCAGTTGTAGGTGGATGAGGTCTTTTGAAGGTGGTGAGAGGCTGAAAATCCGGTGCTGTACTCAATGGGTCATAGATATCATTAGTTATAGTTTTGTTGGCGGTATTTAAATTGTCTGGGCATTTGTTCGCTATATGTCCCTCTTTTTTGCATATAAAGCAGGTCATAATATCCGAGGAGACGTATATCCAGTACATGCTGCCGTCAAAGTCTATTTGCATGCGATCGGGTATCTTTTTTAAATCTTCCGGAGATATGTAGGCTTGACGTCGGAAACTTAAAATATGATTGAAGCCGGGTTCACTAATACCTGCCTTAATAAAATTAACTGGGGAAACTAATTTTATTTCTAATTCCGCTAATTTGTTTTCTAGTACACTGTGTGGTATAATTGGACAAACGTTAGAAAAAATTATCCGTTTGTTTCTGGTAATAAGCGGCCGAATAGGTATTTTGTTGTTATTTACGACAATACATTGATGTTTATCTATTAATTCGTCAGCAATTTCTTTCGTAGATACAAACACGCAGATTCTATTATTCGACATTCTACTGAGGAATCTAATCTGTGTGGAATCAATTATTTTACCAAAAGCATAAGCATAATCCTTGATTGGGGTGTCATCAATTGCATCTATAATAACGGCTTGCTCTTTTGTGGGGAAGGCGACAGTTTGGGTAACTGATGAATAACTGAGTTTAGGTTCCATCGTCCCTGTAGTCAGAAACGACGGAGGTATTTATAATCGTAGATAACACTCGCACTGCCGCGCGCAAGCGCAGGCGCACTCCACTGCAATAGGTACTCACAAATACACGTAGTCGATATAATAATGAAAGGACGTGCAAACCTAACGGCGCACCGATACCGACTGATGGTAGCTTAGAGGTGAAATTAGGCAGTTAAGTTCGAACGAGCCTGGTTCGAATCTCCAGTCCGAATTTTTTTGTCCTTTTTTTAAGATCATTTTTTTTGGAAGAAAAATTTTATCGTATTTTATCACTTAGGGTACCGAGCAAATGCTCGGTCAACCAGGTACTGTATTTTAAACGAGGACACGAGGATACATACTCATAGTATAAAACTTCGACTCTAAACAGTGCGAGTCGTAAAGTTAATCCATCGAGTTGAGTTGAGTTTTGTTAAAAATATTTTTAAATATGGTGTTTCAAGCAACTCTTATTTTTATAGGAGTTAAGAGTGTTGAAACACCAACTGGATCATAATCATCAGTATTTATATCCGTCCACCGCTGAACTTCAATGAAAAGTTTTATTAAAATACTACGTCGCCCTGCGGTTTCACCGGCGTATTTTCAATTCCCGTTCAATAAATTATAGCCTGTCTTATTCTGATGAGTAAACTATATTATCGACAAGATCCATTCAGTGATTTTTGCGTGAAAAAGTAACAGACATCCATGAATTCTTACAAACTTTCAAGGATCAGTAGGATTATGAATTTTTTTTTTCTCATTCCTCGTTTAAATAATCTTTTAAATGCTTGTCTATGTGTTTTAATAGAATTCTGGTACTCTTTTTAATAAACACAAAACTATTATAGTCCTCCGCCATTTTATTGCACTATTTTATTGGCACATTTTTTAAAGAATTTCGAAATGGCCGTTATAAAAGTAAGTAACGGAAGCATTCGATTGATGTATTTTTTCAATTGCCAATGACCCTCCAGTGTGGTTGGTTTGCAAGTGGAGTGCTCTCCTGCCACTTGGTCATGACCACTCGCATATTAGGTACTACTATTGTATCGATGCACTAATTAAATAATATTAAATGTTACATAAGAGCTTCGTGATGTGAAGCGCTTTTGAAGCGCTTGTCTGCGTGAGTAACTTCGTGCTTATTTATTATTAATCAACTTTGCTGCATCGCGGAAAGTAAAGTACATGAAAATATAAATTTTGTGACAGCCGACGACTTACTATTCTATCTTCATACTATTTTATCTAGCCTTTTGCAACTATACAGTGTGATTTTTTGAAGAACGGACAAATTCAAGTCGCGTATAGAACTAATGATCCTCATTCCAAAAATATATCACATGTGGGGTCTTAAATTTTTCAAAATTATCCTTCACAATTGAATTAAAGTAGACAGTATTATGAAATAGGTAAAATACGATGCAACAAATACGCCGACGTTTCAACGCGTGCCATACCTAAGGCCCCGTCCGCACAAGCATCGCGTCCCACCATGTGACGCGACGCGATTATTTTATACCTACTACTAACGTCTGTCTAACTTTAGCGCGCAAAGTGCACGCTATAATACAATAGGGTGACCATATTCTAAGGCCAACTTATATCTGACCTCCATAACCCAGTATCTGAATAATACGATACATATCACAAACTACGGTATATATCACTAGGAGTAAAATACCATTGAAGAGTTCGTTTATTTGATGTCGCTAATCTCCGAAAACATCAGTCGAATTTTTAAGCTATTGCATAGCTTCTATCGCGGGCCTTGAGCGCGGGGACCGAGTACAGAAATTCCGTAACGAAAATAAAACCTAACGCTCCCCACTCCGACGGGCACGGAGGTGTGGCTTGAAGGCCATGCATCGTCTAACGTCGTTTCTTTTCGGCAGTCTTCGACACGGTGTTTGTGTGCTTGCAACTAGACGTATTGTACGACACTACGAAGCTCGCACGAATAACAATAAAATATAACACATGTATTGTAAAATAAAATAATAAAAATATTTTAAACAATATTAGTTAATATTGTTTAAAATATTTATATTTTTTTATTTATTTAATAAAGGAAAAAAAAAATGTTTTCTTATCGGTCACCACGCTCAAAAAGTGTAACTTGAATTAATATCAAAGAAAAAGAAATACTGCATTAATAATTAAAATAAATAAATAATTATAATTGCATAAGTTGATACAAAATGCTATTTCTCTTCACTTTAATCAATAATTGAAGAAGATTAAATTCATTTTTGAGGGTACTTTTTTATTTTAGGCTATTTTAGGAGAGACGATGGTCCAGTGGCTAATAGGTTCTCCCTCTTGATCTTGAGGTTCCGGGCTCAATCTTGATCCCCTGTGGTGCTTAGAAATGGGTTTTTCTAAAATTTCTAAGTGCACTCTAAATACGGGACTATCGCTCGCTCAACGGACTCAACGCAAAAAAAAATCGAATAATCCCTGCATACGTGGCGCGATTGAAAGTCTTTGAAGGTGAGTGATGTTCACCAACCCGCATTGGGCCAGCGCATCGGTGAACTATGGCCCAACACCCTCGCCAGATTTTGAGGAAGAGACCCGTGCCCAGCAGCATGGGTTGATGCTTTACTTTTCCAGGAATAAAATCGTATGAGGCATCTAGTGTAGAATGCGACTGAAAACACATCATGTATTTGTTGCATGAGCATTGTATGCATTACAATATGGCGTCGCCTGAACCAGAGCGAAGGGTGGAAAATTATCTCGTTAACGGTGTAACGTCTACTTCATGTGACCTGCTTTTACTGGTTTTAAGGTTTAATGCGTGTTTTTTACCAGGGCTATGTATGGTCAGATTTAAAAATTGTTTTGTTGGAATGGCTTACTTTCGGCAAAGAATACAGACGTACAAAGAAGGCCAGTTCTTGAGAGCGCTTTGAGGACAAACTGCGATGTAAACGTCCGCTTGGCGGCGTAACGAGAGTGACACCACGATGTCCCCAGCATATGAGCCTACGAAAGAGAGCGAGTGCGAACTGGAGACTAGTCCCCCAAAAAGTCGGCACAAAAAATCATTAATAACTGTCTTTCAATGTACGTCTGTATTCTTTGCTTTCGGCTTCGCTTGATGTTTCATAATGACGTCTTAATTAGGCATTGCATACAGGATGACGCGAATTCCATGATTTTTTGTTCAACCAAAAAGGTCATGAACGCGCATAAAGAAGTCTTTATCTACGTCAAACGTTTTGATGATTTTAATCTTAAATCAAATCGTTATATGTATTCGAATAAAAATATTAAAGTTTCGGACTATCGCCCGTTTTCACAAACATGATGTGTACTCCCGAACGCATAGGGTCATTCAAACCAATTCATAGATACTTAAATGAAATCCGCGACTGTGTGCGTCTGCCAAACCCATGTTAAATCCCATTATTGACACCAGGAGCGCATAGATAGAAGAGTTTTTTGCATGGTATTGTTTCATTAATAAGCCAAGTTCTTCAAGGTTTCTCTAAGAAAATATTTCATCGTCAGTCTATTTACACCAATATTCATCATGATCGGCTTGATGCATCTCTTAAAGTATACACGAGCAAGCGTGCTTCTTCTCAGTTTGGTGATGTCCCCTTAGAGTCATTACATCGTCAGACCTCGCTTGCCTATATTCGTAAATATAAATGCCTTGCCTGTTCTTCTGTAATCGTGCTGGTACATAGTGCCCGTATACCTACTGTAAGATTTACCTGCTATAGAAACAAAGAAAGAAACATATTTTAGCATTCATATTTGATAGTACATCATTGGCCAATCCTGTGCGTAAATACAGGAGTATGTATGTATGGTGTATGTGATAATCATGGCGAGAGTCCAGCATATACAAGTTTTATGCATGCATGCTTACAGGCGACATGGAACGATCAAATCACTGGGAGAAATACCTATTTCTACCAGTGAAATAAGTCCTATGGCTAAAAGTCTAAAAGGCTAAGGGGCTAAAGGCTAAAAGAATTGACATTCCGATAAACCCCTTCCCGATAAATACGTCATTACCGGCGACTTTGGGCGCGAACGTATCTGCCAAAGCCAATTAAGTGCTAAAAGCATTCTACGAAGCAGTAAACGAGATTAGTGAGCTAATAAGATAAAAGATCTAGTTAAATTCAGCGTTAAAATTCGATCGTAGATAAAATTAGATTTTGATCTATAAGGTAATGTTGTTTAGTATTTATATTATTAGTTTATAATGTTGTTGGGTGCGATCTTTAATAAATATCGCTTATGAATATCTTTTATCGATATATTTTTGCGTGATCCTAGTAATCCTTTTTACTAATATTATAAACATGATTTTTTTTAGAAGATGAACGACAATAAACTATATAATATTCGTATATAGTTATATCGAGAACTACGATGCCACAGACAGTCATCGACGTCAAACTTACACAACCCTCGTTTTGCGTCGGCGGTTAAAATCCATGTTCACAAACGGTATATTACACAATTATATCATAAGTTACGCTTAAAAATAGTTTTTAAAATCGTTAATCTGTTGCTCCCAGTGCAAACCACGAAATGGCTGTTAACACGTCAATAGTATATGCAAACATCAGATAAAACGTACAAACTACTTTAGCGCGTGCACCTCGTGTTTGCACAGTTTGTTACTATGTATATTTATTGTGTGAAAAGGATTAGACATTTCCATTACGAAAATATTTCTAGACGTTTCTACCATGTCAATTATTTAATAGGCTATCAAATTTGATCTCGTTTGACTAAATTTCTGCACCAGGGGATCGAAGAATGATGATGATGATGAAGATTATCTTTATAATGGACGGATGTGTGCTTGTTACTTTGTTACGCGGAAGCTACGTAGCAGGACGATATATATCCTATAGCCTTCTTCGATAAATGGGCTATCTAACACTAAAATAATCTTCCAAATCCCACCAATAGTTCCTGAGATAATCGCGTTTAAACAAATAAACTCTTTGGCCTTGTATATAAGATAATAATATAGCCTATAGCCTCGATGAAATATTAGCAAACTAAAACTAAAATAATCATTCCTGTGATTAACGCCTTCAAACAAAAAAAAGTCTTCAGCTTTCTATATTAGTATATATAATTTACCCTCCTCGCCTAATTCGAGGAGGAGACCCGTGCCCAGCAATAGGACATAAATAAGAGTTGATACTTTATTTATAAGATAATTTAAAAACTCCATAACTGACATACAAAAGTATATTAGGACGATTCAAGAAACTGTAGGTATGCATAAGCCTTCTCAATAGTGTTATAAAGGTCGTGACGTCGTGCCGTAACGCTACGGATCCTCTTGTACGGGATACATTTTAGTGATATACACGGTACAGTTATTAGCAAAAACATCTACACTCTCTTCCCTCCAGCGGTTATACCCGCCCCAAAATACATATCCACTGGCCTGGTCTAGTGGTTAGTGACCCTGACTCGAACCGGAAGGTCGTGGGTTCGATTTCCACCCGGGACAAATTTATCTATAATATGTAATATTTATAAATATATAAGTAGTGTATCAGCTGTCTGGTTACAATAAGAACAAGCTTTGCCTAGCTTGGGATCAGATGGCCGTGTGTGAGTTGTCCTAACATAACCTACTACTGCTATAGAGATTATCGCGTTCAAACCAACAAACTCCACAATATTGTTATAGATATGGATATACAGATATCAGTCGCGTTTAGATAGATGAAGTTTTGTTCGCCCATCAACTAGGTAGGAAGACTATCTTCGCGCCCAGTCCATGTTGGATGTTAGCAGCAGGGGATTGGTCGTCCTGGCGTTCATTAAGGGAGGCTTAGGTTCAGCAGTGGACGGATAAAGGCGGATTAAATCTCAAACAGTAAGAGGTAGTGTCATGCTGCTTGGCAGCCGAATTTAGCCGACACGGCCAGGTTGGTACCTCTCGCTCAGATAGTACTGGCGTTAATTGACAGCTACGCTGTTGCGTTTCGTGAGTTTCCGCGGTGGCCCTTTTTATAGCGAAAAGGTGGGCAATGCACCTCCATAACTTCTAGTTGTGCGGGTGTCTGGACGCCGGTAGTCACCATAATGTGTACTGCTTGATTGCCTTCTCATAGCAACAAACGAAAAAAACATTAGCGGCGCGCTAGCGCGAAACTTAGACCTACGAACGTCAAGTACAATAAAACTTTAAGATCATTATTTTAAAATTATAATTTAAAAAATCGTCGAATAAAACATTGTTATTTATGATGTTAGCCATAAGGCCTGTAATCCTGCGAGGTTACTAGTGTTTCGCAAACGAACCAGAGTATACAGTATTAGCAGCCCGTAGTTTCGCCCGCTGTGTTGTGAACAACAGTGATCAATTTTATTATGATCACTCAAACCTTATAGTCAAGTTGCTTTTACATTACGAGAATAGGATAGAATAATCAATGTATTCATTTGATACAACTGTAGGGGCTGGTATATAAAGCCTTTTCGAACATATTATGTGTATACATGTTTTGTCAGGCGACTTTACATGCTGCACGATAGAGATCCTCTGCTTTGACGACATATTTGAAATTCGAGAGAGGGAATTTACACGACAATGAAACTGCATACGCAAGGAAATATTAGCACTAGCTGCTGCTCGCAGCGTCGCTCGCTATTTAACCTACACTAGGAGATAGCGTAGCATAATACTATAGAAAGTAAAATTTTAGTAAGTAAATACTTCTTGAGGTTCATTAAGAGAGGCCTACTACGCTCAGCGGACGGATGGAGGGTGAAGTTTGATGATGATGATGATAATGGACTAATTCGTTATACCTGCGGTTTGTTCGTAAATTTAAATCTTAAAAAGGCGTAGTTTGATAACATTTTATAAAACATTTTATGATAATTGTTAAAATGATTTTCGTGTAAATGATTTTATGGATTAATAATATTATGATAGGTGATATCAGTAGGCTTACATATTGAATTCACTTGTGTGATACGTAAAATACCGTAAAAAATGGTCGATTTCTTTATCAGGCTATAAAACAATAGTTTTAGTTTCGATGGCACTACGAGTATAATAAAATTAGTTTAGGAATAAAAATAGTGTGGGACACTAAAACATTGTACTCAAGTTTTTAAAGTAACAAATGATTTATAAATCAACTTTCCACGTTAAAAAGATTTTATCTCTGGCGATTCACTTACGGCGGTTTTCAATGTCCTATCTATCTTAATACTTTCTTATCTATCTTATATTAAGATAAAGATTGAAAATATAGATAGGATATTGAAAACTGCCGTTAGACAGCCTTCCTTGCCATGTTGTTTATTTCCTCAATAAAACGTACTACCTAGATCGTTATTAACTCCTCAGATTCATTGCCAATCAGTAGATAGACTGGCAATCGTAGAGCTAAGTGACTTCACCAGCAAAGACATTGTCCATGTGATCAGATGTTTGTCAGAATACGCTGTTATTTTGATGTTAGTTAATTTAAGCTTGTTAAGAGTTGGTCTTTGTTGTTTGTTGTTGTTGGATGGCCGATGGGCCAATAAAGTTCAAGAGTGGAGGCCGCGTTTAGGTAGACGACGGTGTTGATCGACCATTGACCATGTGGGAAGACGATCTCCGTGCAGTGGCAGGTCCGCGTTAGATGAGAGTGGCACGGGATCGGTCGACTTGGCGTTCATTGAAGCCTTTGTTCAGCAGTGGACGGATAAAGGCTGATGATGATGATGAAGTATTGGTCGGCCATTAACCATGTGGGAAGACTAAGGTGAGGCTAAGTTAACGTGGCGTAATTATTGAGTAAGTATTATTTGTATTTAAATCTACTATCATCATCATCATTATCATGATCTCTCGATCATCTTTCGTCACTTCGTCTACCTAAACGCGGCCGCCACTCTTGAACCGTAATGGCCCATCGGCCATCCGTTCTTCTGAGTGTGTGACCAGCCCATTGCCACTTCATCGTGCTTATTCTTCGCGTGATTTCACTTTAGTTCATTTTAGTTCTCTGGCGGTATAGTTATCTGCAAAATCTACTATATGATGATTATAACACTATTGCAAAATCGATCCAACTAAAAATCCCACAAATTGAATAGTACGCGGCTTCAGCCATGTGTAAAAATAAAATTTAAAAATGTACAAACGACATGTGGATTATCAGAATTCAATGTACCCACGAATCACGACGTGCCAATCGCATATTGGACCAGTTTGCTTTAATCCAGATTATTAACTGATAATACTATAAGTGATATAATAATTAATAATGTAAGATAAGCAATGGTTTTAAAACTTGGTTTTCAGTATTCCCATCTGCACCTTATCATGTTCAAGACTTTGACCACCAGACGGCTCGTCTGCCAGTTTGCCCCTCCATCTTAAGACAAAATTAACCGATCTCATTATATAAGACTTTCATCCAAATTCATTTATCAACCATTAATTTTTTTTTTGAATGACCGATGCTATCGGTCTTAGGGTCCTTACGCTTAATCGGAAGAGTAGATGACCTGATCGCTCATCTAAAGATTATTACAGTGGGTCTTTCCCTCGCCAGCCGTGTAGCCCGACCGCAGGGTCTTCTAACATTGGATATTTTTTTTATTAAGATTTAAATGAAGATGAAATATTTTTAAAAGTTACTCATAATCCGTTATCAACGATCGACGCGTTACATCCACACGAATTAAAGCTGTGTAATGAGAAACGCAAAATTATAGTAGCTGAGTCCGCTAGACTCCGCTGGCTTGGCCACCTCGAGGGAATATCAACTGATAGAGTGGAAAGAAAGGCCAATAAGGGACGGCCCTGCTATCACTGATGGATTGGCCGATCCAAATACCACTGCGATGACAAAGAGATAAAAGACCTACGCGCCCCTGGTCGCCGTAAACCAAGAGAAGATGGCACAAGACAGGGCGCGGTGACACCTTCTCGTATCGGACGCCAACATCCACTTCCGGTCGTTGAGGTGGCGGAGTTAGTAATGATAAGCGCATGCACATATCGTGCTGCGCGTTTTGAGTTGAACTATCTATACCAGGCTGGTGTGACAATAAAACAGTAACATGTTAGAATTTCACCAAATGTTTTACGGTATCCTTTATGTTATTATAGAAATGTACAAAACAAAATTGCTGGCGAGCGAAAAAAAAAATTCAAGCATCCAGCTAGTTATGAAATTTTGATGGAGTCAAAGTGAATATTTTCCAAATTACCCTCTCTGTCAGAGGGCCAGCAGCTACTCGCCGAGTATTCTCACCGAACTGCATAGGCCCCTGACCCTTGTGCAATGTACAAAAGTTACACCGCGGTTTAATATGAATTAGTATTTTAATATACCTGCGGCTTTTACCCGTACATTTAACTAATATATTAAAACCATGAACTGTTTTTGACTTTTGATATGGAATTTGAAAAACGCTTTTACAATTATTATAATGGATAAAAAAAGCTCAAATAAAAACGTTTTAAAAAAATATTGTACATATTACTGCTGGTTATAAGTAACACTGTTTTCTCACGTTTTCCTTCACCGGTGAGTGAGCGTAGTGTTAGAAGTTTAGAGAAATCGAACCCGGACTCTCACTCAAGAGGCCGAGCTCGTACCCACAGGACCATCGTCGCTCGTTTTACTAACTAATAATAGTTTTACTATGTATCGACTTACGGATTTATGTAATGTTTTTGCATAAGCGATGTTAATTAGAAATAATCTGATATAGCCTCGGTATTAATAAAAAAAATCGGGTGTCTGTAAAGTCGGTTTACTGACGATAGTTGAACGTGACAACGTCATAAGACAATACTGATAGGCCGATTATGCCTCTTTGTCGCTCGTTCCGCGCTCTTGCTTGCACTTCAAGCCTTAAATGGAACGCCTCAGAGCGAGGTAACGCCACATGAGTCATGTTTTTTCGTGCGTGCAGCCGGCTCCATTGAATTATAAAACGTTGTCACGTCAATAATTGCCTGCCCCATCCTTAATGTTCCAGATCTCTTTACTTTCCAGGTCAGTGTATCCTTTTAATTTACAATTGGTCCGAAAGCTTGCCGTAGCTCAACGTGCTATGGAGCGTGCTATACTAGGTATTTCTTTGGCAGATAGGATTCGAAACGAAGACCTCCGCTAAAGAACTAAAATTACCGATATCACGAGTAGAATAAACTCGTTGATGTGAGAGTGGGCTGGTCATATACACATGAGAATAGATAGCCAATGAGCCAATAAGGTTAGGGTGGATGCCGCGTTTAGGTAGACGAACTGTTGGTTGGTAATTAATAGATGAGAAGACGTTCAAGTGGAAAGGGATCGGTCGTCTTGGCGTTAATTAAGAGAGACTCAATTTCACTGTGAACCGATAAGGGCTGATGGTGATGATGCTATCCTAGATCTTTGTGCCAGTAATGAAAGATTTTGTTGGGCTTTTTCTGTAACATATCAAACGTCTGCGGTACCGCTATACAAGTAATGTTGGTTACAACTTACGGCCAATACGTGTAGTGTGTTCGCTTGCTGGTTTACAAGTCATAATTATAACCTTTACAATATGTAATTGATTTTTAAACGACTTCAAGGAAGGAGACGTTTCTCAATTCGGCCGTATATATGCTTTTTTTATGTTTGTTCAGGGCTAATCGTCCTTTTTTATGATCAGATTTTCATAACTCTTTTTTTGTTGGAAAGTAGATATTTCCAAAGTGGTTTTGTTAAGGAAATCAGGATCTGATGATGGCAGACCAGAGAAATCGAGGGGAACTTTCAAAAATCGTAGGGGTGACTAGTGCGTTCGTTTAAGTCGTAAGTTTTTTCATTAAGTATTTTAAAGCACTACAATTTCAAAAAGTTTTGGAGATGATCTGATGATGGAGCTGAGAGTCGAGGGACAATAACAAAGTTAAAGCGCTCCAAGCGGGCACAGAATGTATACCGAGCATGCCGCTAAAATCGTCCGAATGGCAAAAATCCAGCTCGCTAAAAATATTGCAGACTATTTTAGAGACTGTTGTTGCTTCATGTGTATCGACTGGATTATATTTGGAATATTCATTCTTTACAGCATGATATTACCGACTTCTAGAACAAAAATCGTTTGACTGAATTTGGAGGGGGTGAGACATGCGTTTCAATTTTTTTTGTGAATAGACGCTAAGCAGGCTGTCTTAATAAAATAAAGCCTGTATTTTGGCAACCATACAACTAATATGACACATTTCTAAATACTCGTACATGCAGATTAAAGATAAATTACACCAAGACACAGAAATGATCATGCTCATTCCATAGAGATTTATCCTGAGTGAGAATCGAACTTCCGACCTCCGGATTAGGAGTCAGGGTCCACCACCACTAGTCAGGTCAACCACCAATAATAGTGAAAAAGGTGGTAAATTCATCAATCTGACTTAAGTCGCTTATGTTAATTTTTTTTTTTTAAATATATTTTTTTTTCTTTGCAGGTAATTCAATCATTGGATATTGCTGGTGGAACGGTTGAACGTTATGCCGCGTGTCCATCTGCTGGACCATCTGCATGACCATCCTGCTCATAAATGCATCCTAGTATTGCAGTGTTGACTAGTACCTAATACCTATAGACATTTTCTAAATAGCACCTTTAATGTAATCATCGAGCATACCTATAACCGAAATAGCGTCAGAATATTATGTTTTGCATCGCCTAAAAATCCGCCGAATTAATGCTGCGACTAATAGACATTGATTGACGATTAGTTGACGGGACGTACACACAGATCACTGATTGGTTGAATTGCTATTACGTCAGGGACAAATCACTGACGTAGGACCTGAAGGTTTAAGGCTTAAGGTTGAATTGTAATCCTTTCTTCAGTAAGTATTTAAGGCTCATATACCACTTTCCCGTTATAGTATGCTCGATACAGTTGTCTCATAAATAAAAATGGTGGTTTGCTATAACATCCCGGTTTAATGGGCTTTTTAGACCCCGACAACATGAATTATTATAATTCATGTTGTCGGGGTCTTTGGACAACTGCGTGGAAAAGTTGCAGTTAAGGAGCTTTTTAATAGCCTTGGCGGTGTCATGGCTGCCGAAATAATAAACGGAAATGAAAGCCTATAAATACATACACACACGTCCAAGTCTCAAAATCAGATGTCGTAATTCATCTTAGCTTTGACGTAGAGTTCAATTTTTTAATTTTATATCATACATACAGCAGCTTTATCCTCATCATCAGCCTGTGGCAGTCTACTGCTAAACAAAGACTTCTCCCAAGTAGGGTTGCCATCTCTAAAATTTGGAAAACAGGACAAGACGCGTGGAAACCCCGGATTTTGGAGTCTGAAAGCCGGACATATCAACAAGATCTTTTAAATATATTCAATGTAATAAGCATAGTGCGTGTCTCGCGTCTCAATTTTTTTTTTTTTTTTTTACATCGGTCTACAAATGAAACCTTCCCCGGACGCTCCCCGGATGCCCTCTAAACTAGGACAAATCCAGGGAAACCCGGACGGATGGCAACCCTACTCCCAAGGCACGCCTCTTTTCTCGATCCTTAGCTTTGAACATTCAGTTGCTGCCACCATCCGCAGATCGTCCCTTCAATAAGCAGGGATGCGTCTAAAACTACGTCTTCGAATTAACTTATAATTTTTACATCAACCTTTAATGTCTGAAATCCGTCCGTTGGATTCAAACTTGCGCTGGCGTATAGTATATAATATAGTCACCTATTGCTCTGCATGGCGCGTATCACTTTAACATGCTACTGATGTGCTGTTTGCTCTTGTTTAATATTCCAAAGCGTCACTATCAATCAATAAGTTAATTCACTATTAGGAGTTCGGTTTGGGTAAGCTTATATTAAGCTTATATAATACATTACTATTAATAGAATCGAGTTTAACTTTGTTGTAATTTAACACATAATGTACACGTATATTAAGGCAGAGACATCATCATTCTCTGATCGGTAGATCGGTAAATCGGCAGAAACATACTTACGTGACACGTAAGTGTGTTTCTGCCTTTATACATATATACGGTATTGGTTGGTAATAGTCTCGAAACATCGTAAACAAGACAGAAGACACAATCTCACTCATTTTTTGTATTACTATGTATGTACTTTTTATATATTATGTATAAAAATGCCTAATTTCAGTAGTGGGTGGATAAAGGCTGATGATGATGATGTACTCTTTATAGTGAATAATAAAAAGAAAGTTATGAAAACCTAAGCGTGGAATTTAGGGATCGGTCGTTTTACCGATTATTTAGCTATTCCTGTTCAACAGCGGACGAATAGAGGCTATCCATGATGATGATGATGATGATGATTATGAAGCATTGTATTAATCATCACACTAATAGATTGATGACTTGCTACTTTTTTCTAATTTCGTGCATATTCAGGGATAAATGAAATCATTCTTTTTGATTAAACTGCTATGCTATATCTTTTTTAACATTCAATTAAAAATTCAACACTACTCTTATGTCATTCGACGCATGTTTGCATGTTAAAAGTTTAAAAAAGTTGGATCCTCCTGGAAGTATGGAAAAGAATCGGAAAAAATGAGGGCGCCACCGTCTCACTTAGATCTCATTAGGTTTAATGAAAAAACATCAAAAGAATTTAATCAAATCGTTGAAAATAAATGTGAAGCATTAAGCGTGACTAAAATCTAGCACTCGTCGGCCGAGTATTAGTACTTGACTGACAAGTGCTAGATTCGAGAGTAGTCTAGATTCTAGAATATCAACATAATTTATTGTTTCCGATTAAAATATTTAGTTCCACTTGTTACCGCCATATACTTTTTTTACCAAGCTGTAGTTATACTTATATTTATTAAGTAATATAACACATAAAACCCTGGATATTTTAAAACTTAACATTTATTTCACTCTTATAATATAATATTAGATAAGAAAAGATCGCCGTTGGGTTAATTCCTTTTTTTATATGTTTATGAATAACTAGCTGTTGCCCGCAGCTTCGCCTGCGTTAACTAAGATTTACAACGGGATCTTAGTACGCAAAATAAGTTACTTTTCAGGTTGATTTTTTACACCTTGTGTCCGAAAAACCCAAATATCTTACGGAACCCTATTTTTTTTTTTCAAAATAAATTTAGCCTATGTTACTCGTGGATAATGTAGCTTTCGAATGGTGAAAGAATTTTTGAAATCTGTCCAGTAGGTAGTCCAGTACTTCCAGTACTTTGAGCCTATTCATTACAACCAAACAAACAAACAAAGGTTTCCTCTTTATAATATTAGTGTAGATATTAGTGTAGATGTAGAAGTGTAGATGTAGATGTAGAATACAAGACGTTGAAACTTGTAAGTAGTTTCATTATAAAGACAAAATAAAGTTCAGGTGGTACAGATATATCTTCAAAAGATATACCTACTAAATGTTATAAAAATATAATTCAAAGACAAAATAAACTTTGAGTAGACAATGAAGGCCTCCTCGAAACCTCCTCGAAGATGAGAGACTTCGAGTGGCCATTGTGAGAAAAACACGCTTTTTTATCCCACATTTAAATATGGACCAGGGCTTGTGTCGTGAACTTGAACGTATTCTTCGCTATATTTAAGACAACCGTTTTATTTTTACAAGCGCTTGGTTTCACAAGTCCCAAAAGTGTTAAAAAAACTTTTTCTCTTCAAAACATCTATGATCAAAAATGGCTATCAAAAGCAAAAAATTGGTTGCCTGTAAAGTCGGTATACGGGCGAAAGTTTTACGTGACAACGACTTTGAGTGGTAAAATAATTTTAATGCGAATATTCATTCACTTTTTATGTCCGTCTCTCTCGCTCTTAGGCGGGCTAACCATGCCCGAGTGGAAGGGACGCGTGCCTCTCACTCGCTCTCATTGTGAGCGCATAACGTGAGCGGAGCGTAACGCAGTTTCTTGAAGTGTCACCCGGCAAACCAATTTATAAGACGTTGTCACGTCAAAAACAATTTTCCGAAATTCCTCTAGTAAATCCGGAGAGATCCGCTTTTAAACAAACAAACAAACAAACATTATCAGTATTATTATATAGTATTTATATTCGCTTACCACGAGGCGCGCATCTACTATAAAAAACACTTTCCAGAAATTACGCGAAACCTTTCAAAATCGGACGTAGGTATTATGGTGTTACTCGTATTGGTCATATACAATTACTAGTAGGCGCCCTGCGGTTTCACCCGCGTACTTCCCATTCCCGTGGGAGTACGCTGATAAATGATAGCCTATGTGTTATTCTAATGTATAAGCTATGTCCTTGTGAAGTGACATAAAAATCCATTCAGTAGTTTTTACGAGAAAGAGTAACAAACATCGATACTTACAAACTTCCACGTTTATAATATTAGTAGGATTGTAACACTTCAAGAACTTCACGTTTTGTTTGTTGCTGTCTAAACGCAAGGAAAAGAGATAGGTAGGCTTTTACCCGTTGCTGCGAGTGTAATCCAGGAGAAAAGTATTAATGTTAAAGTAGGAAATAGGTATGAACACTGAAGAAAAACAAAGAAAATAAATGTTTCATGCCAAGCCCTGATGACTGGCAAGAATTGAATTACTAAATACTATGTGACTATAGCGGGTGTCGCGTAACATCGCCTAAATCTAATTAGTTAGCATTTATAATTTATGCCCGCTTGTGAAATATAACGTCACTGTGGTTTCGACTCGAACGTTTTTGGAATAATTTACGTGATAACGTTAACGTGGTGGGGTAATATTAATAAGTCTTCTTTGTAACAATTCATTTTTTATAATTCATAAGAATAATTACACATCATACCCACCTGCTTAGTTTCATTACGATTGTAAGAAGTGAACATGGAAATAACTGTATTAAATATAATCAAAGTTCACCAGTCCGTTAAATTGCGCCATCAAATAGGCTATTTGACGTATTTATTATCATTCGCGTAGAATGCGTGCGAGGATTTTAAAAAGTTTTAAAATTTCTATTAAAACACAAAAAAATATTGAATATTTTCGCTAAAAACCCAAAATAAAATTAATTGTTTAAGGGTTGGAACGATATGACCATAAATGGTTTTCATTGGCTAATGTTATATCAAATCAAGCGTCTGAAAACATACACAGAGTAAGTAAGTAACATTACGCAGTATCTACGCTATGTTTACAGAGGCGTAAGCTCCTGAGACTGAGGACGTATAGCTGAAGCAAGTTTTACCTTTATATTTACTAATGATATATTGAAATACATATTATGTGTGTGATCCAATAAATGACACCAATAAACAGTATGAGATGATTTCTAGAAATAGATAGATCAATTGAAAAATATTTTTTGTTGATTTTTTGATCCTATTAAGTATGATGGACCCGTTGTGGCATTTAGAATAATATAAACTCTTCAATTTTTAAAATGCATTATTGGACTTTATGAACTAACTAGCTGTTACCCGCAGCTTCGCCCGCGTGAATCTAAGATTTACGGATTTATCATGTCTGATGATGATCATTTTCTATTTTAATAATTACATACTAAGTTTTTGTATTAAAATGGATATAATATGTTATCTTGTAAATAAAGACTTATATCCCTTCGCAGACTTTTGTAGGCATATTTAGGATACTATTATTATAATATTATTCCACCATAATATTTTGTTGATCATATTACGTCTACCAGAGTTAATACACTACGGCCTTAGACACCAGACAACCGTCCGTGCGAATCACGCCAACACGATTTATTTTCTTGTGCATTATTTTGATTTTGCCATATCTCCTAAAGTATTCATTTAATTTGCATGATGTAAAGGGCAAAAATAATCTTCATGAAATGCTCAAGCTAATTAATTGATTTAAAATGATAAGTATTGATACCGTATTTGTGTAAATAACTTTTAAAATATCGCGTTATAATTGCCCATTTTTTTTAAGTATTAAATGGATATAGTATGATATCCCTAGGAGATAGACATATGCCATCGCGGACTTTTTTGTAGACCTATTTAAGATAAATAATTCCACCATACATTATTTTGTTATATCTCAAACGGTTTAGGCAGCGTTTTCGTTGAAAACTCCCAGACGGCCTATTTTTTTCCGACACCTCCAACAATTATTGTTATATCTTAGCTAATTTATATAAAAACTTAATAAATTATGTACATAAACCTTCCTCTTGAATTGCCCTATCCATTAAAAAAAACCGCATTACAATCTGTTGCGTAGTTTTAAAGATTTAAGCGTACAAAGGGATATAGGGACAGAAAAAGCGACTTTGTTTTATAATATGTAGTGATATAGTTTTCATTTTTGAATAATGATTCTCAAAAGCTATGCGACTAAATTGAGTGGATGAAATTGGCCGTCGTCTGATGTATTCCATCTACATCTTCATCATCTTATCGAATATTGACTTTTCTCGAACCTTCTTACGTTTCAATTTTTATGGATTTAAGACATACCATTTAAATCCATAAAAATTTATCAGTGTGATTTAATGATGAGTCATATATTCCTCTAGAGAACGCTTGCAATTGAAAACTTTAAACGCGAAATAGTATTTTTGAATATGGAATAGTCAATAGATAGGATGATAACGAGAAAGCCTAGATTAGGTGCTTGTGGTCAGCTTTACTCTATGCTTGAAACATAAACCTTTAAATAAAAAATATGATTTTTTTTTTATCTATAGCATTATTTCTTATTACTCTCCTCGCCTGATTTCGAGGAGGAGACCCGTGCCCAGCAGTGGGACATATAAGGGTTGACACTTTACTTTTTTTTTTTTATAGCATTATTTAAATGCGCAATTAGATTTGAAGAGCCTTTTAAAATTTGCACATTTAATTAAAATTATATAGTCACAATAGTAAAATACTACAAATTCGATGGTCAGTGACCCCAAACCTAAGTGATTCTGGGGCTGTTAAACTGCTCTCAGTCAGCTGTATTTTTCATCGTCGAGCGTTTAAAAATTTAACGAAAGTATAATAAAAACTTTTATTTATGTGTTCAGAAATATTAAAATATTTTTTTTATCATGGTATTTAATTATGTCGACGGGCGTGCACGCGCCGCTATCCGTTTACTATCATTTGCGTCGTTATATTAAATATTTTTTAAATGTTTAATCAATAAAATTAATAACGTGTATAAATGAAAAGTTTATTAACATAAAAATTAAACCCGTTTTATGGATTTTATCGCGGTTCGTTAAGATATTCGAGCTCGACGATTCCCGCGTACTCAGCATCCGTAACGTCAGGCATGTAAAAAAGTAAAAACATATTTATACTATTACCATTTCTTTATTTTCTCGATGACAGTTCTAATTTGATAGTTTTAGGGCCTGTTTCACAATCTCCAGTTAAGTTCCCAATAGGCTATCGGCAACATATTTGACAGATAGAGTATGGAGTATCTGTCAAATATGTTGCCGATAGCATATTGGGAACTTAACTGGAGATTGTGAAACAGGCCCTTAGTGTTGTGACCAAATAGGTATTGATATCACCATCATCATCATCACCATCGTCAGCCTTTATCCGTTCACTCCTGAACATAGGCCTCCCTCAATGAACGCCAAGATCTGATCCCTGATGGTAAGTATGAAAATATCCGGCAGTAGTTTAGTTTTTACATCTTGTAAAAAAATATCGGGTCTGTAATCGTGTTACGCTTATCGATAGATCTATCCCTATAAGTTCCTTCGACTCTGGAATAACCTTGTACGTGTGAAAACGTCATATTTTTATAAAATAATGCATACATAAAGTAAAAAAGACGCTCGTTCAAGTTTTCACAGGATCTGTAATGGAAATAGTATAACAGCTATAAAGTCTCGATAAGTTGTTCCATAATAATAAGTACATACACGTGAACATAAGATTTTTTCCACATAAGATTGAAAAGCTATTATCGAATGAGTTCGATGCCAACATTCCACGACTGAAACGTGGCGCGGTAACATTTTTATAAGTTTCATTTCACCACGTATGAATGGTCAGATCGTATCCCCAGCATTAATATATTGAATGCTTTCAACATGAGAGCAAAGTTAGTATTGAATAACTATATATTATGTGGCTTAAAAGTAAGCTTTCAAAGCAGTTTATTGCCAAGCGATTAAGTAGATTAGTATATAGTTACTTATGTTTTTTTATTATATCTTTTAGCTATTTACATATATCAAATTATTCTGTACTCTATTGTAGCAGGGTCTAATAGTAAAAATCCTGCCCTGACCATGGTTGCTGTAAATTATCCGAAACGTCGGGCCTGGAAAAAGCCGATAAAATCCGTAAATTGGTTTCATTTTAATGAGTAAAATTTGAGTAAACATAAGAAAACAATGTAAGGGCCTAATAGACCTAGGATTTATTAAAGTATGTTTTTTTTATAATAAACTAAATTAATTTATTATTTAATTAATAAATTAACTAAATAAATAAATTTTAATTCATCTTCATAAAATTAGTATGCATGTATAAAAATAGTATGTATATGATTCTGTATGTAGAAATCTATCTTATTTGTAATCTCAGAGTTAATATAATACCGTTACTGGCGTAATACAGATCAACTATTACCTCTTATAATATGGACATAATATAAGGACTAGCGCACGGGTTGCCTCGAAATCAGGCAAGGATTATGTCGGGCCATAGTTTACCGATGCGCTTCACTGGAACTTAACACATCTTCAAAGACATATCTTCGGGCATGCAGGTTTCCTTACGATGTTTTCGTTCACCGCTGAGCGAGCGATGGTCTCTCAGAAACGTGGTAATATAGGTCCTACTTGAAAAAAAAACTTTTATATAAAAACCTCAGATTACTACATTAATGAATAATATGTTAGCCTACTATAATAATATCGACATATTTGCTACGAAACCTACTGAATTTGCTAAATCATGTTGTATGTTTTTAGAATCCATTTGGATAACAGTGTTGTGTACAATTTTATCTGAATTTATTAATTGTTTTGTGTATTTTGTACTTATAGTTTCATTGTAATTGTTTGTTTGTTTGTTACCTATTTGTTATAATTATGTTTATGATCTATATTTATTGTGCGCCTTGGTTTTTACTGTAAGTGCAATAAATGTAAATTGAAATAAATTATTAGACCTCGATTGAATAATAGTCTAGAGATGAGCGTGTTAAAACTGTTAAAATATGAAATTACATTGTAATTCACTATGTGGAATTTGGCAATTATATCGTTTGATATCCAGCCGTTTGGAAAATACAGCGTTTGGACACTTGACTTAACACGTCAGCGGGATTTCAACTATTTGCTGAATTTGCTGATCATAGAAACGAACGCCAATATACTAAAACATATTTAATTTTGTGTACGCGGAATGATCTAGTAGAATTCTAAAAAGTACTATAATGTTTTTTCGTTTTATTACCTTACTAAGAACATTAACAATCTTGTTTACTATGGTAGGCTTAAAGGCTATAAGGCCTAAAAGTCTACACCTTTCGAAATAAAAAATATTTTTTACTAAATATTTACATTAAGTACAATTTTTTAATAACCCTCATGATAGCCCTTAATTATTATGAGCGTGTAATGTTAATATGCCTATTGGATATAATGTAATAATATTAATACAGTAATATAAATATTAAGCTAATCAATACCTATAGTTGAACCGAGCCTACGTTTCTCGTTTGCAGCCTCCTTCTATCTATAAATAAAATAAATATTCGCCTTAAATAATATTGCAATGAATATTTATTACTTATTAGTATTACAAATGAAAATGACACTCATTTTGAATTATTTTTGTAAACAATAAAAATATTATTATTTATTTATTTCAATTAAATTCACGTAAAAATGGTAAATATACTCGTGGCAGAAATCTGATTGATCCAATTGAATCTTCCCGATCACAACATATTTGAAGTTTGAACAGAGTAAAAAGTAGTATTTTAATTTATTTTAATTAATATCTAATCTTCAATCACGGCAAATTAAAAGCCACCGGACTAACACGCGGCTGGTGTTGCCAGTGGTTTGTTACATATATCAACTGTCCCAAAAATATTCAGCAAATTGCAAGATAAACCAACAACAGTTTCCAGCAATTCCAGCCTATACCGCGACCCATGCATACATGAGCCTGTATTTCAGCCACACATACATATTCATAACAACGTTATCATAATTGAAAATCTTCGTCACATTCAACCTGTCCAAATAGTTTAGTCATCTAAAATAAATTGTTTCCCTCTTTTATCTAAACGGTTATTATTGGGACATCCAGTCACCCCAGTTCAGTCGACTATTATCTTTATAACTAGTGGAATATGGTTCATAAATGTGAGAGACGTAAATGTGAGTCCCTTCCAATGTGGTGATTATATGAGGAAATAAAAAAATCGTGGAAACCTCGTGTGTTTTGAATATCTTGAACTGGTATAAACCAGTTCCAGACCAGGATATAGATCCTGGTAAGTTGTTAACATCTAGAATATAAGTACATATATTAAATACTAGCAGCGCCCCGCGGTTTCACCCGCGTACTTTCCATTCCCGTGGGAGTACAGGGATAAATTATAGTCTATGTGTTATTCTGATGTATAAGCTATATTATTGCGAGTCTAAATATGATTTGACTTCAACAAAGATCACAATAAAAGTTCGCAATTCTTGTCAATAATAAATTATCATTAGGTACCAGATTAAATTTATCAGATACCCAGCAATAAATTAAGCTAGTTGCCACCTACAGATTCGCCCGCGTTATCTTTAATTTACTTTATCCAATCCGGTAATAAAATAGTGCGCTCTTCCATATGATTTAATCCAAGCTTGCGAAATTTTGTAAAAATCTGTTCTGTAGTAATTGTCTACCTATACATACACAAATAAACAAATACACAATCCCATTTATAATAGTGATAATCATAAAATATCTAATAGTTATTTGATATAAGTAAATAAAACGAATAAAAATAAAATGACGACTTTATTTTATACAAATCAAGCAAACTCAAAATAGCAGTGTACATACTTACGGTATATTATGACTACATTAAATATAGACCCTATTTTATCTGACCTTACACTAGTCATAAGACTTTCTGAACAATTGATCATTATACTTTATTTATTCTTCTAGAACAATAATATAATGTAAATAGCTTAGATCAATAATATGTCTAGTTAGAGTGTCGCGGAAAACACGTCCAAAAAAATAGCGTCCAACTGTTGGCCTCTAAATGCTTTCTCCGTGTTTAGTATCAGTCCCGCTGTCATAGAATACGCATGAATTGTTACGCATTATTGTTTTTATTTATAATAAAGGTTTGTGTTGAAATGTAACGAAATTAAAAAGGATGATTATGGGAGAACTGTAGTAGCTGGTGTCACTGTTTACGAACACATCTTTGAAAATGTTGGCCTGTTTTTTTGTTTTGATTGTAGGGCGACACTCCATCTAGACATATTAATGATCTGAGGTAAATAGTTTGAATTTGAGAATGCGAGAAAAACTTTAATGAATGTTTTACGATTTTTAATAATAGTATTACTTAACTTCAACCAAATGGGAGAAAACGAGGTCTTTTTAATTGTAGACGGTAACTGGCAACACATATTTCGAAGTAAAGGTAAACATTAATGTTTTAATAGTATAATAAAACATTACTTAAAGAAACGCCTATGACCAGATAGTAAATTAAAACTAGAAAAGTTTAATTATTACAGAAATCTCGGTACATACTTAACAATAATAGTTGCTGAGATTTTGAGGTACCTATACAGACGATGGAACTAGAGAGAACTCAAACAAATGTGAATTTCTTACATTTCAGTTTTATCGTGAATCTCGTAGACATGTATATGAAAATACAAATATATGTATTAGATTGTTATTTCTTAAAATAAATCCTCATAAAGCCTAATAATAAGAAAATTTGTTGAGATACCATAACAATCTTTTTTTTTTAAGACCCAATATTTTCTTCCATTTTTCCATTAAACTCAGCATCTAGAAATGCATAATAAGGATGAAAATTTGTTTAATTTTTTGCACATTTACTCAATTGTAAGTGCCACATTAATTCCTACTAAAACATCGGGTTACTTTAAATATTTTGGCCCCGTAGGTCCTTATGTTGGATGCCAAACATTAACAAAATATATTTAGTAACTCCTAAAAAAATAATACAATAAATAAATATATTATGCATCATTTGTATTGTACGTAATTAGTATTCAAATGTCTTATTAAATATGCAGTATATTGATAAAATTATTAATATTATTGTCACTATATTTTGACATTTTAAAAGATTGTTAAACAAAATAGGTTTCTAAATGACTACAAGAATAAATTGATATGTATTTTTAACTATTACACATTTTTATTAGTAAGTGCATGAAATATTATAGTAACTAAATTAAAACTATGTACATAAGCATTGTGAAAAGGGTACGACCAATACTCGTCTCTGATTGGTCAATTTGGATCGCGTGACGTCATTTGTGAAGACGTCACTCGTAAATTTTCTACATTCGGTGCATGTGAACCAATGATTATCATCAGTATTTATCAATCCACCTCTGGACGTAGCCTAATAAAAAATATAAAACCTACTATTTTCGAAATATACGTAAACAATACAACAGTAATGCCAGCTTGGGGTTTTTCCCGTAAATTTAGGGGGAAGAATTTAGAAAAGGGGATTTTTTTAGGGTGAAAAATTTCAGAGGGTATTTTTAAGGAGAAAATAATTTTTGACATATGACGTATTGACAAGGAGACAATAAATAATTGACCGTTTTTTGGAAATCGTATGCATTATTCATATACAAAAATGAACTTTTAATTACACTTTTGATTTATTTAAAAAAAATTAGGGTATATCGGTTGGGATTTAGGGGATTTTTAAAAAGGCTTAGGGGGAAAAATTAAGCAGTTGGCATTACTGCAATACAAACCTCTACAATGTGTCCAAAGGCTTCTGCAAATATAAGCAAAATTTGGTGCTGAAAACCTCTCCCAAACAAGTCCTTAATGGCTATATGTGTATATATATTATCTAATCCTACTTCATATAATTAGACCTATGTTTGGTGTTTTCATAATCATTATATTATATTTGTCACTAGCATCAATATAATTCATTTTAATATTATAAGCTTCTTTAAAGCATGCTATATACATACGTTTATAGAGTATAAATACATGAGTGTATATTCATAGCCTGTTTGATTGTAAAAATTATATGCTTATGCGCACTTATATCGAGAAAAAAAATCTAAATTTTAAATATTTTTTTAATAAGTTCCGTTTTTTTTTATAGTGTTAACAAAATTCCTGATTGCTAAGAGTGATATTAGCTAATTGTTTCGTAAAATAAAACATTTCATCAAATGCTTCCTTATTTATAAGTGTGATATATAAAAATCGTGACACTTAGGCATCGATCATATAGCAGGTAGTAATGTAATCCATAAAAATTAAAAAAGAAACTGGTCAGTGACTTATCACTGACGTAATAGCAATTCAACCAACCCATGATCTGTGCGTACGTTCCTTCAGCCAATCATCCATCATTGGCCATCAGTCGTCCAATCAGAGCGCAAAACCGGCGGAACTTCGCCCGACAAATAAGTTTTTATTCAAAACACATAACATTACCACTCTCTGCCGGTTATATGCTCGAAGGGCGTAGGTAACTTTAGTGTCCCCAAGTTATACTTAGAATACTCAAGTTATCGAAGACATAACATTAGATAACCAAAAAAATGCGCTTCTTTTTAATGTTTGTTATCCTAGCAGTGAGGATTATAACTTGGTGTCTCTCAGGAGGATCGCTGCCTCGTACGACGGCAGACCATTGTCCATTTTTTCAGGCTGGCATTTGGGACACGGCTCTGTGAGGACCTCCTGAAAATAAAATTAAAAAGTCAAACAACTAATAAATTACACTTAAAAAAACTAACGCTATAACAAACGACAA